>CM024606.1:38796585-39488358 GCA_014182555.1 Eucalyptus erythrocorys
TTCGATCTCGCGGTCCTATCAAATAAGTGAGAGGCAACATTAAATTTGGGTAACACTTTACTTCAACCATGAACAGCTATAATATGTCTAAATGTTAACAAAATGATTCCTATACGCTAATAAATCGCATAATCAAAGCGATTGTTCAAGCCATTTACAACACGGAGTTTAAGCGCAAACTTGATCGCGCCTTAACTTTCTCCTCCGAATCCCAATTTGAACATATTTATAATCAATAGAAAGCCCTTCAAACACACTACAAGAATCCCAACTTGGCCGTCCTAAAATCAAGCCGAAAGATGACAAAATACAGGCCCAAAGCTGCTGGGCGTGTACTGTTCCTGCGCTCGGGAAACTTCGAAATTTTGTTTCGGGCAAACCACAAGCTCAAATCACGATCCGTAAAATTCCACGGCTCTACAACACTTTAAACTATCATTCTTACAAAAATACATGGCTCAACGACTCCAAAATCGGACTTGGCCGCTCGATTTTTCCCAAATTCCGAATTTCAAACCCTAACTCCGAAACTACCCCGATTGGAAGAACGAAAGGTGTGATCACTTACCGGGCGTTGTAAATAAGCTTGGTGAGCTACCCACGGCTTGAACACACAAACCCCTTTCTCTTCTTCTTCTCTTTCTTCTTCTTCTTCTTCTTCTTCTTCTTCTTTTTCTTTCTTTCTTTCTTTCTTTCTTCTTTCCTCCTTTTCTTCTCTCGCCCGAACGTGGGCTTCCTTTTCCTTTTATCTCCTCCTTTTTGTTTCTTTTTTATTTCTTTATTTAAAGTGGGTCCCACCCTTTTTCTTGACTTTTCTAAAATCTCTATTTTCACATTCTACCCTCCTTACAAAAAAATTTCGTCCTCGAAATTTACATGTACTTCAATCATGAAACAAGTGAGGGTATTTGCGTCTTGCCTCCTCTTCAAGTTCCCAAGTAGCCTCTCTCTCGGTGTGATTTTGCCATTGTATTTTCACATAAGGAATAGTTCGTCGTCGCAGCACTTGATCCTTCTTATCAACAATACGAATAGGCCACTCCTCATATGTCAAGTTCTCCCGTAATCTCAATGGAGTAAAGTCTAGCACATGATCAGGATTTGACACATATTTCCGCAACAAAGAAACATGGAACACATTATGTACACCTGATAGCGCCGGTGGCAAAGCCAATTTATAAGCGACTTCACCAATCTTATCTAAGATCAAGAATGGTCCCACGTACCTTGGACTTAACTTCCCACGTGTGTCAAATCTCAATACACCTTTCGTAGGAGAAACTTTTAAGAATACGTGATCCCTCACACTAAATTCTAACTTGCGTCTTTTAAGATCCGCATAACTTTTCTGACGACTTTGAGCCGCTCTGAGACGTTCCCGAACCACCTTAACTTTCTCTTCTGATTGTTGAATGAACTCAGGGCCAGTTAGTCTTTTCTCACCAACATCGTCCCAACAAATAGGACTTCTGCATTTTCGGCCATATAAAGCTTCAAAGGGTGCCATTTTAATGCCTTTGGAGTGATAACCGTTGTTATAAGAAAATTCCGCCAAATGTAAATGTTCATCCCAAGAACCGCCAAAGTCAATGATGCATGATCTCAACATATCTTCTAATGTTTGGATCGTTCTCTCCGATTTGTCCATCCGTTTGTGGATGAAAAGCTAAACTCAAGTTGAGTTTAGTGCCCAATGCTCCTTGCAAATTCTTCCAAAAGTTAGACACGAATCTGGGATCCCTGTTAGAAACAATGCTTACTGGAACTCCATGAAGCTTCACTATCTCATTAACATATCGCTTTGCCATATCTTCCATTGAAAGGCCAAATCGATATGACAAAAATTGAGCAGACTTAGTCAATCGGTCGACAATCACCCATATAGCATTCTTACCACTTGGCGTCCTCGGTAGACCAACTACAAAGTCCATGGTGATATGTTCTCACTTCCATTTAGGAACTTCTAGAGGTTGTAACTGTCCACCTGGTTTCTGATGCTCAATTTTCACTTGCTGGCAAACTAGACATTGATCCACAAATTTTACAATATCCTTTTTCATGTTGACCCACCAAAACTTTTCTTTCAAGTCCCCATACATTTTAGTGCTTCCCGGATGAATTGAAAATCTAGTGTTGTGAGCTTCTTGTAGGATCTCCTTTTTCAGCTTTGAGTCTTCAGGAACACATAGTCAACCATGAAACCTCAAGGATCCATCTACATGGCGAAATGCGCTTGTCTTCCAGCTTCCACACCTTCTCTAAATTTTTGTAATTGTGGATCTTCATTCTGTTTAGCTTTAATTCTGTCAATCAACATAGGTTGTACTTGAAGGTTAGCTAGCTGAGCACCGAGCTGATGTACCAATACTTCCAAGTCTAACTTCCGCATATCTTCAAGAATGGGTTTTTGAGAAGTGAGCAAAGTTGCCATATTTCCAAAGGATTTACGACTCAAAGCATCCGCTACCACATTAGCCTCACCTGGATGGTAATTAATGGACAAGTCATAATCCTTCAAAAGTTCTAACCATCTTCTTTGCCTCATGTTCAGTTCTTTCTGAGTAAAGATATACTTTAAACTCTTGTGATCAGTAAAAACTTCACATTTTTCACCGTACAAATAGTGCCGCCATTTCTTCAAGGCAAACACAACCGCCGCTAACTCCAAATCATGAGTGGGGTAATTCTTCTCATGTAATTTCAATTGTCTAGAAGCGTAAGCAACAACTTTGCCATCTTGCATAAGAACACAACCCAAACCTTCTTTGGATGCGTCGCAAGAGATTACGAAGCCGCCACTTCCGAAGGTAGAGTTAGAATAGGAGCCGACACCAGCCGTCTCTTCAACTCTTGAAAACTGCACTCACATTGGTCTGACCATTCAAATTTAACTCTCTTCTGAGTTAGACGGGTGAGTGGACCAGCAATCTTTGAGAATCCCTCTACAAATCGCCTATAGTAACCAGCTAGCCCAAGGAAACTTCTCACTTCTGTAATATTAGTTGGGCGATTCCACTTAACAACTGCTTCAACCTTCTTTGGATCCACTAATATGCCATCCTTCGAGATCACATGACCCAAGAATTCTATATGATCAAGCCAGAAATCACACTTACTAAATTTGGCGTACAACTCCTTTTCATGCAAAGTCTGCAAGACAATTCTCAAGTGTTGTTCGTGTTCCTCTAAACTCTTCGAATACACTAGGATGTCATCAATGAACACCACAATAAATTTGTCTAGATATTCCCTGAACACCCTGTTCATCAAGTCCATGAAGGCAGCGGGCGCATTTGTTAATCCAAAAGGCATGACAAGAAATTCATAATGGCCATACCTTGTTCGAAAGCGGTTTTAGGCACATCATTTATTTTTATCTTCAAGCGATGATACCGTAACGAAGGTCAATCTTGGAGAATACCTCGAGCTCCCGAAGTCGATCAAATAAATCATCAATCCGAGGCAAAGGATATTTGTTTTTGACCGTTACCTTATTAAGCTCTCGGTAATCTATGCAAAGCCGCATACTACCATCCTTCTTTTTCACAAATAGAACAGAGCTCCCCAAGGCGAAACACTTGGTCCGATGAATCCCTTATCCAAAAGCTCTTGCAGCTGTATTTTCAGTTCTTTCAATTCAGCGGGTGCCATCCGATATGGTGCCTTAGAGATTGGTGTTGTACAGGCATCAATTCAATACAAAACTCCATTTCTCTATCAGAGGCAAACCTGGTAAATCTTCAGAAACACACTTGGAAAGTCCCTAACAACGGGAATATTCTCCAACTTCCCTATAACCTTACTTGTGTCCTTTACACAAGCTAAATAACCATAGCAACCTTTTCTCAAAAATTTATTCGCTTGTAGAGCCGAGATCAATATTGGAAAAATGTCTTGACAACCTCCCGAAAAAGAGAATTCGGGTTGATTTGGAAGTTTAAACATCACTTTCTTTGAAAAACAATCAACAGTAGCACGATATGTGGATAACCAATCCATCCCTATAATAACATCGAAATCTCGAATATTTAACTCCACTAGGTCCACAGGCATTTCAACATTATTAATCCGAAGCACACATCTTTTGAACACATGATGAGCAACTAAGAAATCGCCAGTAGGAGTATCAACACGCAATTCACACTCAAGAGGTTCAGGTAACACATCAAGCTTCTTTGCAAATTCAGTTGAAATAAAGGAATGCGTAGCACCAGAATCAAATAACGCATAAGCACGTTGTGAGGCAATAGAAATATTACCTACAACAACCGTGTTAGACGCCTCCGCATCCTCTTTCGTCATCGCAAAAACTTTCCCACTTGCACTTTGTTTTTGTGGATTCCCTTGGGGTCTACCAAAGGAAGGAGCATTCCCCGCATAGAACACACAGTGCAATGTGTCCCTGATTGTCCACACACATAACATATCCTACCATCCGTAGGAATATTCCTCTTCGTGGGGCAATCACGTGCCATGTGTTCCATTTTTCCGCAAACAAAACATGCTCCTAATTTACGATAACAACGACCGCCATGAAGTTTTCCACAAGTAGCACAAGGGCTTTGACTACTTTGATTTCGAGACCTACCTAGCCGATTGAAATCTCTTTGCTTCCTGCCATCACTAGTACGATTGTCTTGGTAATCGGTGGGCTTAAATCTCTTGTGTTGAGGTGCTCCTTGTGTGCCACGCTCCAAAATGTCTTGCTCGACCCTAATTGCTCGATTCAAAACATCTTTGTATGATGTTAGTTCAAACGGTATGAGTATAGTACGAATATCCGGTCGAAGCCCACGCTGAAAATGTTCACCTCTACGCCTTTCATTGGCCGCAAAACCATCCTCAAATTTACTTAACCGATTAAAGCGGGTCGCATACTCCATAACTGTTAAGCTACCCTGAGATATATTGACAAAGTCGCTTCTCATCTTCGCTTGGAAAGATTCCGGAAAGAATTGGGCGTTAAAAGCCTCAGTGAAGTCCTTCCATGAAATGATTGCTTCATTATCTCCGAGAGCTGGTCTAGTTCCTTCCCACCAACTAATAGCTTCGCCTTCTAAGCATCGAGTGGCAAAGTTGACCTTTTGATCATCACGAACATTCTCAGCTCTAAAAATCCCCTCCATGTCTAATCCAATCATCAGCCTTGAGAGGATCCAACTTCCCATCAAACTTAGGTGGATCCGCCTTTTTGAATTGGGCGAAGTTGCATGAGCCAGCTACTCCACCTTCACTTAATTCTTTCGCTTGACGATACCAGTGAATCATCGCCTGCGTGAACTTAGTCGGAGGAACCAGCTCTTGGGGCTCTTCCCTAGCTTCATCCAAATCAGGACTCCCATCAAATCGGTCCTCTAGTCTCCTCCTTAAAGATGCACCTTGAGAAGCTTAAGGCACATCTCTAGTATTAGGGGTAGCAACTCGCTTGCCTTTGTTGTTTTTACGAAGTGAAGCAAGTGTCTCTGAGTTGGTACGCATGATCACCTGGACTCAAGAATAAAATTACACCTTAGCATAAAAAGTTAGCACATTAAGACCTATCACGAAATCTCTCAACGTCCCATATCTCTACTTAGAAAGATAATAGCTTTGGCTCTGATACTAAAAGATGTCACACCCCAAAACTACAAGGAATGGGGATGACACGGATATTCTTCCATAAAATATATATATATATATATATATATATAAATATATATATGTACAAATCAGATAAACTAACAAATTGATTGCAACCTTAGAATTTCCATAATCCACCAAAAAGAAATATACATTTAGAACTCAACCAGCCCAACCACTAGCAAGGTTTATGTATACTACTTTCTTAAACCATACCCAAAATAGAACTCCCAAAAATTTTTCCAAAAGCGCTTTCGTCTTACTAGTTGTTAACCTCGAGACCTGAAAACATGGAAGATAAATAAAATGAGCAACCTTAGCCCAGTGAGTAATACATACCATAAAAGCATATCAAACGTCCATATATTAAATAGCAAAATTTCTCATTCATCAATAATAACCAAACCAGCATCATCAATTTGTTCAATTATTGGACTCATCCTATCTCATATCAATGGCTCATTCCACGTTCAATATCCAAGCTCAAGGCCCTAGAGGTGACTCCCACGAAATTGCGTTATCGTGTAGCACTTAGCCCTTGACCACATATAGCAATAGTACAAGGCCCTAGAGGTGGCTCCCACGAAGTTACGTTATCGTGTAGCACTTAGTCCTTTACCATGCATGTCGGTAGTGCAAGGCCCTAGAGGTGGCTCCCATGTAACTCAAGTCACCATGTAGCACTTAGCCCTTGACTACAAGGCCCTAGAGGTGGCTCACACGAAATTTTGTTGTCGTGTAGCACTTAGTCCTTTACCTCTTCACGACACAATTGATTTCCTCAACACGACACATACCATGTTTCAATAGTCATCACATAACCACATAAATCAATTGTACCAAAACAGCATATATAACTCTTCAAAGAGGTTTGTCGAATCTTCCCACAATAATTCAAAATTACCGAGCACCATATCCATCAATATATTATAAATAGTTCCTCACTCCCTCACATGTCGATCAATCTTACCTTAATACATGAGTGTCACAAAACCAAAGAAAACATTAGTACTACTCACCTGGGGATGCACCAAAATCAAATAACACACATTATTTGATTCTTCGATCTCGCGGTCCTATCAAATAAGTGAGAGGCAACATTAAATTTGGGTAACACTCTACTTCAACCATGAACAACTATAATATGTCTAAATGTTAACAAAATGATTCCTATACGCTAATAAATCGCATAATCAAAGTGATTGTTCAAGCCATTTGCAACACGGAGTTTAAGCGCAAACTTGATCGCGCCTTAACTTTCTCCTCCGAATCCCAATTTGAACATATTTATAATCAATAGAAAGCCCTTCAAACACACTACAAGAATCCCAACTTGGCCGTCCTAAAATCAAGCCGAAAGATGACAAAATACAGGCCCAAAGCTGCTGGGCGTGTACTGTTCCTGCGCGCGGGAAACTTCGAAATTTTGTTTCGGGCAAACCACAAGCTCAAATCACGATCCGTAAAATTCCACGGCTCTACAACACTTTAAACTATCATTCTTACAAAAATACATGGCTCAACGACTCCAAAATCGGACTTGGCCGCTCGATTTTCCCAAATCCGAATTTCAAACCCTAACTCCGAAACTACCCCGATTGGAAGAACGAAAGGTGTGATCACTTACCGGGCGTTGTAAATAAGCTTGGTGAGCTACCCACGGCTTGAACACACAAACCCCTTTCTCTTCTTCTTCTCTTTCTTCTTCTTCTTCTTCTTCTTCTTCTTCTTCTTCTTCTTCTTCTTCTTCTTTTTCTTTCTTTCTTTCTTCTTTCCTCCTTTTCTTCTCTCGCCCGAACGTGGGCTTCCTTTTCCTTTTATCTCCTCCTTTTTGTTTCTTTTTATTTCTTTATTTAAAGTGGGTCCCACCCTTTTTTTCTTGACTTTTCTAAAATCTCTATTTTTACATTTAATGCTAACCAAGCGTCATCATCATATTAGCCTCCTCGAATTCTATGGACTACAATTTGGCAAACCCAATACTATCCAAAGGTTTGGTTTTTCCTATGAAGTGTATGCACTAATGTGCTGTCAAGAGAAAATCTTTACAGGAGGAAAATGGCACCTGATCCACTCGCCCAATATGTCACGAAGCCCCAAAAACCCTCGAGCATCTCTTCCTCTTATGTGCGGACAGAAAGGATATGGTCGACCACCGCATCAAGTTAAATACGGCTGTTGGAAAAATTGCAAGGATGGATAAATGGATCTCGGAGAGCTTGCCTCCCAGGATGAGTTGAACTCAAACGCACTCCTTGCTGGTATATTATGGCTGATCGGAAAGAAAGAAATGCATAGGTCTTTAGAACTAGCAAACTAAAGCCATACAAAATTGTGGATGAAGCCAGCGGTGATCTAGAACTCTATAGAAAATGGAGTCCTAGTACTACTAAACAGCAACAATAAGAAAGGGAGGCTTGCTAAAGGAAGAGTGGATACCACCGCCTATAGGCTCGTTGAAATTAAATGTGGATGGATCTTGGTGTTGTGACTCAAAACTGGGAGCTGTTGCCGGATTATGCAAAGACCATCATGGGCGTCTTGTGGGTGGCTTTGTCAAGAAAGTCCTTGCTCCATCCGCCCTCGTCGTGGAAACCCTAGCTTTGAAGGAAGGTCTACACTTTGTGGAGAAGACACGAATGTAGAAGATATTAGGTGCACCCGGCGCTCCACGTCACCGTGCGCCCCGCCCAATCAAGATGCGACACGTGTCGCCACGTGGAGATGGGTCCCACTTTTTCTTTTAGCCAAATTTTTGCCGCGTCCTTCTCTCTTCATTAATGGCTGCGTCTTTCTCCGCCCTTCACATTTGAAGTGCCCTTTCTCTTTTGTATTCTCCCGCACGAAGTCTCTCTCACAAAAATCTTTCTCTACCTCCTTCGACACCGACGATTAGCACCGGCCGAGCGCCCTCCTTGTCCGGTGGTACTCAATCTCCACCGCCGCCACCGCCGCCTCCTCACCGCTCTCGTAGCTCCCGCTAGCCTCCAAGATCCAGAGCGGCTTCGAGCCGCAGAAGTCGTTGTCGACCTTCGCCTCCTTCGACGCCAATGACCAGCATCGGCCGAGCGCCCCCTCATCCGGTGGTACTCGATCTTCGCCGCGCCGCCTCCTCGTCGCCTTTGTAGCTCCCGCTGGCCTCCAAGGTCCAGAGCGGCTTCGAGCCGCGGAAGTCGTCGTCAACCTCCGCCTCCTTCAACGTTGACAACTAGCACCGGCCAAGGGCCCCCTCGTCAGACGGTACTCGATCTTCGCGCCGCCGCCACCTCCTCGCCGCCCTCGCAGCTCCCGTTGGCCTCCAAGGTCCGGAGCGGCTTCAGTCGCGGAAGTCGTCGTCAACCTCCGCCTCCTTCGACGCCAACGACCAGCACTGGCTGAGCTCCCCCTCATCTGGCGGTACTCGATCTCTGCCGCCGTCGCCTCCTTGCCGCCCTCGCAGCTCCCGCTGGCCTCCAAGGTCCAGAGCGGCTTCGAGCCGCGGAAGTCATCGTTGACCTTCGCCTCCTTCGACGTTGACGACCAGCACCAGCCGGGTGCCCCCCTCGTCTGGCGGTACTCGATCTCCGCCGCTGCCACCACCTCCTTGCTGCCCTCGCAGCTCCCGCTGGTGTCCAAGGTCCAGCGTCTCGTGGACAATGTCCAGGTTTTTCCGAAATGCTCCAACCGTCTCGCGCTCTATTTTGGCTCCCGATTGAGTTGGGGATTTGACTATTTCAAATTTTTGCTTCTTGCTTTGGTTGATTCCTTCTCTATTGCCGAGCTCGAGAAGAGCGATTTCCGGATGTAGCTTGCAAGGCGGGGATTACTTGAGCCGAGACAAGAGGCGAGTGAATTGCGGGAGTATTCCAACGCGAAGCTCAATCGAGTCACGCAAATCACGCGCTACCTCGGCATTCTCGCCGACAAGAAGCCGAAACTAGGTGAGGCGGTGCGGCGTCTGTTGTGCCTCGACGCACGTTTGCTTTCTCATTTTGGTTTTTGACAGGTTTTGTGCTTTGTGTCAAATCAAGTCGCCATTGAAGCTGAGGCTAGGATAGCACTGCTCATCAGTGAGAAGAGGAAGTTGTTCAATGAGTTGTTGACATCCAAAGGTCAGTCTTTGGTTTCTTAATTGAGTTCTCCCACTTTCCACACGAAGCATGTGGAGCGGAAGTACTTGGATACTGATAAAGGCTAGTAAGTACACCTAGATGGGGTGAATAGGTATTTATAAAATTCTTTTCAATTCTTTGCCCGAAATCACCTTTGGTATGTGAATCACGTTGGAATTAAATAACTCATGCATTCATAAAGAAAATAGAATAAGGTAAGAGAAAATTGACACAAGGATTATAGTGGTTCGGCTTATTGTAAGCCTACGTCCACTCTCCATCCGGCAGCCAACCGGCTGTAATTACTATGTAGTAAATGAGAGCTTTTACAATTCACAAACTAGACTTCTTGTAGAAAGTCTCTTATGCAGCTTCTAGCTGTTTCGTACTATAAGCGACTCTCTTTGATACTCAATTTTGAGCACAAGAGATTTTGAGAACAAGAGATTTCAGAGGTTCTAACTTCGAAATTTTTCTATCGGTTCTCTCATACATTCGAACAACTCCAACCCTCCTTAAATATCCTTCGTGCCACAATAGCCGTTAGCACTTTCCAAGAATTCATCCAATCAACCCGTTGGACTGAATTAATTTAAGTGATCTTCACGTTGTCGAATATATAAGTAGAAAATAGCTCGTCAATCCTGTTCACCCATACAATTAGGATCTTGAGTTTCCAAAATTAGATCATTCCAAAAATTCGCTTGATCTTCAATGGATAAAATCCGAAGAAAAATCTTCCGAGCTCACAATCACAGAGATATTCCATGGATAAGTTAGGGAATATAATATCCAAATCTTAATTTCCTTAACCATAACCTGCTGTCAGCCTGGCAAAATCGCAAACTGTCTTCAGAATTAGATTTGGGTCTGGAGATCTTCATATCGTAATTCTGGGTCTGACTGTCTTCAGACGGAAAACTTTAGACCGTAACTTTTAGGTCTGACTGTCTTCAGACGGAAACGCTTGGGTCTTGAACTCTTCAGACTTAACCGACTAAGTCTTGGAATCTTTAGACTTTACTGACGAGGTTGTTTTATTAACTTCAAAACATACAAGGGATTTTTCTTCGACAATCTCCCCCATTTTGATGGTGACAAAACACCTCAGCAAATTTGCAAATTTATAACCTGCAAAGAGAGCTCATGTATATTTTGAGGATTACTTCTGCAAAACAGAAAAATGTTAGTCCAATAACAATTATCCTCACAAATATAATGATCCTACAAATTCACAAGTCTAAGGATCCAAACATCAAATCGGCATAAAGTCATAGAGATTCAAATAGACAACCCAAACCAAATCCAAATCAAAAGTTCAAAAACAGTCTAAACAAACGAAATAAAAGTTCGAAATAAAACGAGTTCAAATCTGCAAAACTCTCCCCTTTTTGTCCCATCAAAGGAGGTAGAGTGGATAATTGAGAGTTTGAAAAAGATTTAGGACTCTTCAGGGATGCGAACAAGATGAAATTTGCTGAGTGTCTGCACGGTCTTCTCGAGATTTGCAAGAGCTTCCTTCACAAAAATCAACTCAGCACTCTTCTCATTGGATTCCACTTGAACTCGAGTGCATTGATTTGATCTTGCATGTTCACGGAAGTACTCGCATCGCCTTCTTAAGATCCCTCAGCTCATAGTCCATTCCAAAAACCTGCTTCTTGAGGTCTAGCATAACATCCAACAGTTGTGAAAATGCTGTTGAGTTAGCATTACTTGTACTTGGACCAGCAGAGTCAATTCTTGGAGTTTGAAAACTTGGCGCATCCTGTTCAGCCCTTTCCCTTCCTGATGGAGAGGATTCTTCAATTTCTGGGAAATGAGATGCATAGATATCCTCAGCATTAGCACCTGACCTACTCACATCACTATAATGTAATGGCGATATTATTCCCCGATCAGCAAAAAGCAACTCCCCCGTTTTGTTGCCAGTGGGTGGAGTCGAATATTCTTCGCCATACTCCATTTTAGCACTTCAATGCATTTCGGTCTCTTTCCCAGATTGAGCAAATGATGGCTCAAATCCTGCAGCCATATCCTCCTGAGCTTTGCTCTCCTCTTCATCTCTCTTTCTTCTCTCTTCCTCTTCTCTTCTCACCTCTTCTTCTTCTTCTCTTCTTCTTGCTTCTTCTTCTTCTTCTTTTCTCTGTCTCTCCTCTTCTTCTCTCTGTTCCTCTTCTTTTCTCCTCTGTTCCTCTTCTCTCCTCTGTCTTTCTTCTTCTTCTTCTTCTTTCCTCTTCCTTTCCTCTTCTTTCTTCCTTTGTTTTTCCTCTTCTTTCCTCACACTCTTAGCTTCTTCTTTTTCCTCAGCTTCTCTCTTTGCCCTCTATCCACCATCAGTTCTCAAGCTAATTGAGCTCCTCAATTTTGAGAGAGCAGACAAAGTCACGGCGTCATCAAAATCTTCTTCGTCCTCCTCATCCTGTAGGATGACTTTCCTTCGCTTTTTCTCAGTGACATCCATGGGCTCTTTGCCCTTTTTCTTTGTAGAAGCAGTGGCAATCTCCTTTGAGGGTGTCTTCTCCTTCAACCTTTCCAAAGGTAGTGTTTGGTTCTGGAATCTTCATCTTCATCACCATCTTGTATCCCACAAGCATCAAACTTAAATTGGTCGTGCATAAGGGTGCGGGGATCCGAATTTGAAATGCTTGAACAACTTGGTGATGATAGACGAATAAGGCAGTTGGCCCTTATCCTTAACCACGTTCGGTACGTGTGGAAAAGAATAACATGAGGGAGTGAAAATGGCCTGCCTTGATTGAGAGCAAATATCAACTTGGCTTCAGTTTTGGAGACATCGGTTTTTGAGGTTGTCTTGGGCCTGAGACAGTTGATGATGATCTTGTGCAGCAACACGTTTGAGGCATTCATCCTTGTATAGGATATTTTGCCTTCCACTTTTCTATGACGCACAATTTCAAGAGTTGCGAAGGTTGTGGACATTTTTATTGGTTGAAACTCCTTCTTTCCACCCCAATAACATTAGTTAGTGTGTCAACATCAACAATATACTCTTTGTCCATATAAGTAAAGGACAACCTATTTGCATCCGAAACGATAAATTCGAATAAAAATATGCCATAAGTTCGGGGTAGGCATTTGTCGTGTTCGTAAAATTTCTTCAACAGTAGCCTCGCAAATTTCTCTCTAAGATTTACCTTTAGTGAATCTAGGAAATCGAAGTCCACACTCCTCGGATTTACAACATCTCTCTTCAGCAACTTGGTGTACATCCGTTCATGCTCTCTAGACCGAAAAAGACTACCTTGAGGACAAACTGAGTTCACAGCCACACCCATTCGTGGCTGGAATTGAGAGAAAAGTCTCTCATCATCGTCCAATGCCTGGCTTGCAGTACTATAAAGTGGATCACTCGAAATATTCTCAAGAGTTCTTTGAGCAGTCCCTTTTCCAACAATTCCTAAACCCTCCATCTCTTGTAAGAAGATATACTCACTCCTATATCCTCTTTCTTTTAGAAAATCCTCGATCATCTTTAGGCTTGTTCCCCCAGCCTTCAGCCTATTATAAAGATCAAACGCAAGCTTTGATTTTAGGGTTCTTACCGGCGCTGCTTCAGTAATCTCTTCCTCAAAATGCTGACTTTGAGTCTCCCTTTGTGGAGATTCTTCGCCTGTGAGGTCCACCCTTGTAAGACCCTCTTGTTGTCTTTGTGGTCCCCTACCAGCGAGTCTTGAAGATTTTCGAGACGACATTCTTGGATAGCAAGCAAAAGCTCAACTTTTTCGCAAACAAAAGATGGAATTTTTGCCGAGTAAAGCAATAGAACGGGGACGGTAATGGAGCTTTTAGGGTTTTGAAAGCGAGGGTAAAAGAGATGGATTTCAAAAGTGTTGTAGCGGATGAAGATGTCGATTCGAAAGTATAAATAGTAAGAAAAGATAAAAAGGAGATCTTTGAACGGTCGCCAAAAAAGAAAAGATAAAAACTGCAAATTTTGAAAAAGTAAACTGCAATTTTGAAAAAGTAAACTGCCATAAATACATGTAAGAATTCGAATAAAAAGAGATTTCGAAATTTCAAAAAGCAATTAAAAATTAATGCATAGAATACGAAATATTAAAATACGAAAACAGACTTTAAGTTAGAGTCTGAGAGTGTTCAGACCTTACCTTTGAGTCTGAGCGCCATCAAACCTTACGTTGAGTTTGAATACCTTCAGACCTTACGTTGAGTCTGAACTTTTCAAGACTTTAGTTTTGAGTCTGAATCTCTTCAGGTCTTGCGATATTTAGTCTTGAGCGGATTGATTCGAGTGAGCCTTTTCTAGGGGCTTTATGAATATGTCGCCAATTGATTCTTTGAATCAACGAACCGAATCACCACTTCACCATTTTGAACATGATCTCTAATGAAATGATGCTTGATTTCAATGTGCTTTGCTCTTGAATGAAGTATTGGATTCTTTGTGAGGTTGATTACACTTGTGTTGTCGCATTTGATTTTTCGTGCACAATTCCTCAATTCCAAAGTCTCTCAATTGTTATTACATCCATAAAATTTGAGAACAACAACTCCCAAGAGCTATGTATTATGCTTCAGCGGTTGAGAGAGCTACGGTACCCTATTTTCTTGAGAACCAAGATACCAACCTGTTTCCCAATAGTTAACAAGTACCTGTAGTGCTTTTTCTATCCACTTTACAGCCAACAAGGTCAACATCAGAATATCCAAGTGTTGAAGAAAAATCCCTTGGAGTTTTGAAGTTGACAAAACAGCCTCAACAGTACGGTCTAAGGACTCCAAGACTCAGTCGGTTACGTCTGAAGTTGTCAAGGTCTAAAGGTTTTCAAAGACAGTCAGACCCAGAATTTCGGTCTGAAGTTTTTCCGTCTAAAGTCAGTCAAGACTCAGTTTCCGTCTGAAGACCTTCAAGACTCAGTTTCAGTCTGATGACCCTCAAGATCCAAATCTAAGTCTGAAGACAAGTTCGCGATTTTGGTGGCCACAAAGTTATTCTTATGGCTAAGGAAAGTAAGATATTGGATTTCGTATTTCCTAATCTTAACCATGGAATAGACATTTGTGATCAAGAGCTTGGAAGATTTGATTCTTCGGATTTTATCCGTTGAGATCAAGATTATTTTTGGAAGAATCTAATTTTGGGAACTCAAAATCCCGATTGTATGGGGGAACAGGATTGATGAGCCGCTGTCTACTTACGTTTTCGGGACAAGGAGATCACTTAAATTGATTCAGTCCAACGGGTTGATTGGATGAATGTTTTGGTAAGTGCCAACGGGTATGAAGGCACGGAGACTATTTAAGGTGGATCGACGTTGCTTGGAAACAAGGAGAGACTGGTAGAAAAATCTTGATGTTAGAATCTCCAAAATCGGTTGTTCTCTAAAATCTTTCATATTCAAATTGTGTATCAAAGAGAGTGAGATATAGTGCGAAAGCAGCAAAAGGCTGTAGGAGAGGCGTCAATCGAAGAAGTCTAATCCGTCTACCGTAACGGCACTCTTTTGCTACATAGTGATTACTGCCGGTTGGCTGCCACGGCGTGGAGAGTGGACGTAGGCTTGGTCTAAGCCGAACCACTATAATCCTTGTGTTAATTCTCTCTTACCCTACTCTATTTACTTTATGAATATGTAATCTGTTTATTATTGATATATCTTTGATATCAACATATTCCACCGCAAAAGATTCCAAAAGAATTTCGCAACAACCTATTCACCCCCCTCTAGGTTGATTCACTAGCCTATTTCAATTGGTATCAGAGCATATTGCTTATTTGTTAGAAGTGTTATTACTTCTGAAGCTAAAGATCTATGGCTAGTGTTTTGGCTCCAGGGTTAATTGAAGGGCAAAGCAATACTGCAGACCTCCCTACTTCGATGGCAAGGATTACAACGTATGGAAAAACAAGATGAAGGCGTTTCTAAGATCTAAAGATCCTATGGAATGGGATGTAGTGGAGAACAGAATTATTCCTAAAGCTACATCAAGCACAGGAAAAGAAATAGCTGATGGAGCGGGATTACCACAAGCAGAAATTTCTAAAAGACATGCTCTTGATGCAAAGGCTATTTACTCTCTCTATTGTGCATTATCTCCTACTGAGTATAATAGAATTTCATCTTGTGAAACAGCCAAAGAAGTTTGGGATAGATTGCATGTCACCTATGAAGGAACAGATCGAGTCAAAGAAACCAAGGTCAACATACTTCTTGGTCAACATGAAGCCTTCAAAATGAAGCCAGGAGAAACCATCACGGATATGTTCAGTCGATTTACAGAGATTGTAAACGGCTTGGCATACCAAGGACAGCCAATCTCAGGACCTATGAAGGTCAATAAATTGTTGAGAGGGCTCTCCAAAGATTGGAATCATGTCAAAATATCTATAAGAGAAACACAGAGGATCATGCCTCTTTCAGTAGATGAATTGGTCGGCACACTTCAATCCTATGAAGTCGAGTAATTCAATGAGGAATTTGACACAAAAGGTAAGAAGTCAATTGCTTTAAAATCTAATGATGATTCGATGTTACTGATTCGAAGAAGACTTGGATGATGAAGAATTGACACTTCGATTAGAAAGTTCGAAGATTGAATAGAAATGGCGAGAAGATTCAACGGAAAGAAACAAAACAATCAAAGATTTCAAAGGAGATCAAATGAAGAAGAAGATACCGGCAAAGAAGTTGTTTGCTTTGAATGCAAGAAAAAGGGACACATCAGATCCAACTGGTCCCTTATTGAAGAAAAAAAAGGAAAACCTAAAAAGTTCAAGAAAGCACTCAAAGCTGAAACGTGGAGTGACACTGAATGTGAGGAGAGTGATGAAGAATATGCAAATATATGTCATATGGCAAACTCAGACTCAGACTCAGACTCAGACTCAGACTCAGACTTAGATTCAGACTCGGGGAAACAATGGTATCAATGTTAGAAATCTAAAAATTCCTACCAAAGTATCAAAATACATTGATGAACTTTGTCTCAGTCTTAAAGACTCTCTTAAAAGGATTTCTGAACTAAAAAGGAGAATTCCAAACTAAAACAACAAGAAAAAAATTTTACATGAAAAAGTTGAAAGTCTAGACAAGTCTCTTCTTTGTTTCGAAAGAAAATGAGAATGATCTTTCACAAGAGAATGCTTGCTTGAAAGAAGACTTATTGAAAGTCTCAAAGAAATTTTCAATAGGATCTGAAAAGTTGGATAAAATTCTTTCTATTCAAAGACCTTACTTTAATAAATCCGGTTTAGGAATGACATAAGAAACCGTTCCTTTGATCGATTTCCCAAAAGTAAAGGAAAGAATTAGGAATAGGCCAACAAAAACTTTTTATAAAAATCATTTCCAAAAGGTTTTTGTAAAGCCTGTTGGTAGACATGCTCTTACTTGTTCAAAATGTAAAAGTGTAGATCATTTTGAAAAGGAATGTCCCAAAGTTTGGAGACCCGTTAAGGAGAGTTGGGCAAAGACTGTTTATACTACTAACAATGATGGACCCAAGAAGATCTGGGTACCAAAGAAGACATGAGTCTTTCTTTTAATTGCAGGTTACCTTCAAGAAGAAAGTCAAGTGGTATTTGGACAGTGGATGTTCAAGACACATGACAGGAGACTCAAGTTGTTTTACAAAATTCTCTCATATAAAATGAGGAAATGTCTCTTTTGGTGGTAACAACAAGGGTAAGATTGTTGGTCAAGGAACTGTGATGATTGGAAATCTCACAATTAACAATGTCTCTCTTGTTGAAGGATTGAACTACAATCTATTGAGTATTAGTCAATTATGTGATTCTCGATACAAAATCAATTTTCAAGAAGATACATGTTCGGATCAAGCAAGGATCTTTCACAGTCCCCATTGGTCGAAGACATGGGAATATCTATTTGCTAGATATAAGGTTTGACAGTCCTCAATGCTTAATATCAATTCAAGATGAAGTCATCCTCTCGGCATAGGAAGCTTGGACATGTCAATCTGAAGCAAATTGCAAAAGCATCATCCAAAAGCTTGTTCGAGGACTTCCTAACCTCAAGTATCAAAAGCATGAATTATGCACTCCTGTGTACTTGGTAAACAGGTTAGAAATTCCTTTAAATCTATAAATCAAGTATCCACTAATCGTGTTTTGCAGCTATTACACATGGATTTATTCGGACCAACAAGAGTTCAAAGTATTGGAGGTAAAAGATATTGCTTGGTTATAGTTGATGATTATTCTCATTTTACTTGGGTTTTCTTTCTTGCAAATAAATCTGATGCTTTGATTCATTTTACTAAGTTTGCAAAGAAAATTCAAATTGAAAAAGGATATGCAATTTCGAGTATTAAAACCGACCATGGTGGAGAATTTGAAAATCATGATTTTGCCAAATATTGTGATGACAATGGTATTCAACATAATTTTTCATCCCCATACACTCCACAACAAAATGGAGTTGTAGAAAGGAAAAATCGTTCTTTGCAAGAAATGGCAAGAACTCTTTTAATCAAAAGTAATATATCACCTCATTTTTGGGCTAAAGCTACTTCTACTGCTTGTTATATTATAAATAGGATTTTTCTAACACCAATATTGGAAAAGACACCTTATGAACTGCTTAAAGGTAAGAAACCAATTGTTTCATACTTTCATGTATTCGGTTGCAAATGTTTTATCCTAAAGAATTCCAGTGATCGAATTGGTAAGTTTGAAGAAAAATCAGATGAAGGAATTTTCCTTGGCTACTCCATGACAAGCAAAGCTTTCGAGTCTTCAACAAACGTACTCAAAGTGTGGAAGAATCCATGAATGTGAAGTTCGAAGATTCGTTACAAAATCGACTCAACCTGAAGATTTAGAGTCCGGGCAAGTGTCTACAAATTCTCATGAAGAAAATCAAGCCTCGACACCGAGCCTCAAACAAATTCAGAAATTCCAACCGAAGAAGAGCTTCACCAAATTGACAAATCAACTACAAATTGGAAGCAAAAGTCAAGTCATCCCCGACCTCATCATTGGCAATATTGATGAAGGAGTTCGTACTAGGTCTAAAAGACGAGAAGCTTCTAGTGCTCTTGCACTAATTTCTGAGATCGAACCAAAAAATATAGAAGATGCATTGAAATATGAAAGCTGGATCGAAGCAATGCAAGAAGAACTAAACCAATTCAAAATCAACAACGTTTGGGAGCTAGTTCCTAAACCAAAAGGAAAATCAATCATTGGCACCAAATGGGTTTTCGGGAACAAGCTTGATCAACAAGGAAAAGTGGTAAGGAATAAAGCAAGACTTGTAGCAAAAGGCTACACACAAGAAGAAGGCATCGACTATGACGAAACCTATGCTCCTGTGGCAAGGTTAGAACCTATAAGATTACTTCTTGCTTTTGCTTGCTTTAAAAATTTCAGGTTATTCCAAATGGACGTGAAAAGCGCATTCCTAAATGGAGTCATCCAAGAAGAAGTCTATGTGGAACAACCACCAGGATTTGAAGATCCTAAAAGACCAAACCTTGTTTTCAAGCTGAAGAAAGCCTTATATGGTTTAAAACAAGCTCCTCGAGCATGGTATGAAAGGTTAAGCAATTTTTTAATTCAACATGGCTTCTCTAAAGGTAAAGTAGATACTACCTTATTTATAAAGAGAGAAGGCAAGGATTTCATACTTGTTCAAATTTATGTTGATGACATTATTTTTGGTTATTCTAATGACAAACTTTGCAAGAATTTTTCAAAGTGTATGCAGAACGAATTTGAGATGAGCATGATGGGAGAACTAAACTTCTTTTTGGGACTTCAAGTCAAACAATCAAGTGAAGGAACTTTGATCCATCAAGAGAAGTATGTAAAAAGACCTTATCAAGAAGTTTGGAATGGAGAATTGCAAGAAAACAGAAACTCCTATGTCAAGTTCATCAAAGCTGGATAAAGACGAACAAGGGAAGAGTGTAGACCAAAAGCTATACAGAAGTATAATCAGGTCACTTCTTTACCTTATATCTTCTAGACACGATATCTTGTTTAGTGTCCGCATCTATGCTAGATTTCAATCTGATCCTAAAGAATCTCATATGTGTCACTGTTAAGCGTTTCATTAAATATGTTGCAACTACATCTAAGCTAGGTCTATGGTATTCTAAGAAAGGAGATTTTACTCTTCTTGGATATTCTCGATGCTTGACCTTGCTGGTTGTAGAGTAGATAGAAAAGCACTACGGGTACATGTCAATTATTGGGAAACAAGATGGTGTCTTGGTTCTCAAGAAAACAGTGGTACTTGTGGCTCTTTCAACCGTTGGCGAGTACATTGCTCTTGGAAGTTGCTGCTCTCAAATTCTATGGATGCAACAGCAATTGAGAGACTTTGGAGTTGATGAAACACATACGGAAATCAAATGTGACAATACCAGCACAATCAACCTCACAAAGAATCCAATACTTCATTCAAGAGCAAAGCACATTGAAATCAAGCATCACTTCATTTGAGATCATGTTCAAAGTGGAGATGTTGTGATTCAGCATGTAGATTCAAAGAATCAATTGGATATATTCACAAAACCTCTGGAGAAGGCTCACTTTGAATCAATTTGTTCAAGTCTGGGAATTGTGAATTTTGAAGATAATCAGACTCAAAATTAAAGTCTGAAGGTGGTTCAGACTCATCGCTAAAGTCTGAAGGTGGTTCAGACTCATCGCTAAAGTCTGAAGGTGGTTCAGACTCATCGCTAAAGTCTAAAGATGGTTCAGACTCAACGCTAGGTCTGAAGACGGCTCAGACTCAAAGCAAGGTCTGAAAGTGTTTCGACTCTACGTAAAGTCCGATTGTACTCGGACGCAAAGGTAAAGTCCGAAAAGGGTTCGACTCAAAGGTAAAGTCCGAACATCCGTCGACTCGTATTATTTAATCTCTTTACGAATTTCTTTTCGTATTCTCTCTTTAACATATTTTTGGTAATTACTTTTCAGTATTTCAAAATCTCTTTTCGCTCTTTTTCTGACATGCATTAATGGCAGTTTATATTTTCAAAAAGGGCAGTTTTCTTTTTACGGTTTATTTTTTGCGTTCTTTTCTTTTACTTTTTGGCGACGATTCGTATTCGTGATTTCTCTCTCACTATTTATACTCTCGAACCTGTCACTTTTACTCTCAGCTACTCCTTTGCGATTCATCCTCATACTCTTTCACTCTCAAAACCCTAAAATTTCCTTTTGCCGTTTCCATTTCGTCCCTTTTTCGCCTCATAGTTTCCATTTTTCCTCACGTTCAAGTTGAAACTTTGCTTGCTCTACAAGAATGTCGTCTCGCAAGTCCTCCGCACTGCAGCGGGGGACCACAGAGACAGCAAGAGGGTCCTACAAGGGTGGACCTAACGGAGGAAGATTCGCCTCAACGAAGCGAGAGAGTCAACATTCCGAGGAAGTTGTTACCGGCGTAACCGGTAAGAACTCTTAAGCCAAATGTTGCTTACGATCTCTATAAAAGGCTTAAGGATGGGAAGGTTAGCCTTAAGACGATCGAGGAGTATTTGAAGGAGAGGGGGTTTAGGAGTGAGTATGCGTTTTTGATGGAGATGGAGAAGCTGAAGGTTGTTGGTGAAGGCACTGCACAGAGGACGCTGGAAAATATTTCGAGTTATCCATTTGAGAATGCTCTTGCTGAAACTTTAGATGATGATGAGAGACTTTTCTCTCATTTTGAACCTCGTTTTGGTGTGGTGCTATCACGCTTGTCCTCCGGGGAGCTTATTTCGGTCGAGGGAGCATGAACGAGTTTATGCAAAGTTGTTAAAGAAGGGTGTGGTCAATCCAAGGAGTGTGGATTTTGACTTCCTAGATTCGATAAGAATTAATTTAAGAGGGAAGTTTGTTAGGTTGCAACTGGAGAGTTTCGCACGGATTTGACTGTGGCCCACTCGAATTGACAGCTTACTTTTACTCGAATCTATCCTTTTTTGGATGCAAATCATTTGTCCTTTTTTTCATGGACAAAGATTATGTTGTTGATGTTGACTTGCTAGCCGACATTATTGGTGTGGAAAGAAGGAGTTTCCAGCCAATCAAAGTCTCAACAGCCTATGCAACATTGGATATTGTATGAGATTTAACTGTTGAAGGCAAGATATCCTACACTAGGATGAATGCTACCAATGTTTTGTTGCATAAAGTTGTCATCAATCGCATCCGGCCAAAATCGACCTTGAAGACCGATGTTTCCAAAAAGAGGCAAAGCTGATGTTTGCCATCAACCAGGCAGACCTTTCTCACTTCCACATGTCATTCTTTTCCATATGTATAGGACAGTGGTGAAGGATAAGGGTCATTTGCCTTATTCATCAATCATCACCAAACCGTTTAGGCATTTTGATATTCAAGTTCCTACATCTTTGTGCCTAACAAAGTTGAATTCGATGCTCGTTGGTGAGAAGATGGTGATGAAGATGAAATTTCTAGAACCGCGGCAAAGACCGGAAAGGTTGAGGAGGGAAACACCTTCAAGGGAGATCCCCACCGCTTCATCGAAAAGGAAGGGCAAAGAGCCCATGGCTGAAAAGAAAAGAAGAAAGATCATCCCGCAAGACGAGGAGGATGAAGAAGATGCCATGACTTTGTCCACTCTCTCTAGATTGAGGAGCCCCGTAATCCCGAGAACAGAGGCGAGGAGAGAGCGAGAAAAGAAGAGAGGAGAAGGAAGCAGAGAAACAGAGGAAAGAGAAGGAAGAAAAAGAAAGGAGAAGAGAAGAGGAAAGGAAAAGAAGAGAAGAGGAAAGAAAAAGAAGAGAAGAAGAAGAGAGAAAGAGAAGAAGAAAGAAGAAGAGAAGAGGAGAGAAGAAGAGCAGAAGAACGAGAGAAGAGAAGAAGAGAGACAGAGGAAAGCTGAAGAAGAAGAAAGAAGAAGGAAGGCCGAGGAAGAAAGCAAATGCAGGAGGATATGGCTGCTACATTTGAGCCATCTTTTGCTGGGGAAGAGACCGAGAAACATTCTCGTGCCGATATGGATGTTGGCGATGAATTTTCCACTCCACCCACCGGCATTCATTCGGGGGAGTTGCTGCTAACAAGGAACAATATCGCCACTACATTTTAGTGATGTGAGTAGGTCCGGTGCCGACCCCGAGGAGGTCTTTGCATCCCACTTCCTGAGCATGAAGAATCCTCACCGCCGAGAAGGAAAGGGCTGAAAGGGAAGCTCCTAGTTTTCAAACCCATTCTGCTGGTCCAAGTGGAAGCAATGCCAATTCCACAGCATTTTCACAGCTGTTGGATGTTATGTTGGACTTAAAAAGGCAGGTTTTTGGGATGGACTTCGAAATGAGAGACTTGAAAAAGGCACTGCTGAGTACTTCAGTGAACATGCAAGAACAGATCAATGCACTGAGAGCACAAGTGGAGTCAAATCGACCGTCTGCGTAATTAGCTTCGTGAAGGAAAATCTTGCCAAACTTGACAAGTCAGTCCAGAGCTTAGCAAGTTTCAGCTTGTTCGTTTCCTTGCAGACCCCTAAAAATTTTCAAAACTTTATCTCAATTTCACTCTACCTCTTTGATGGGACAAAAAGGGGAGAGTTGCGTAGATTTGATTGCAGGTTTTGAAGATTTGGAGTTTTTTTTTTTTTTGAAGCCGAGGAAGCTTTGAGAGTTTTTTTTTTTTTTGATTTATTTTGAAGTTTAATTTTATTTTATTCAGACTGTTTTCATTTTGGATTTCGATTGGGTTTTTGAACTTCTATGACCTTATGCTGATGTGATGATTTGGATTTAGACTTGTGAATTTGATTGCAGGATTATTATATTTTGTGAGGATAATTGTTGTTGGACTAACACTGTTTTGCAGATATAATCCTCAAAATATATATAAGTTTTCCTTGCAGTTTTTTTTTTTTAATTCACAAATCAGCCGAGGGTTTTGTCACCATAAAAAGGGGGAGATTGTTGAAGAAAAATCCCTTGGAGTTTTGAAGTTGACAAAACAGCCTCAATAGTATGGTCTAAGGACTCCAAGACTCGCCGGCTACGTCGAAGTTGTCAAGGTCTAAAGGTTTTCAAAGACAAGTGGACCTGTAATTTCGGGTCCGAAGTTTTTCCGTCGAAGTCGGGCCAAGAATCGTTTCCATCCGAAGACCTTCAAGACTCGCCGCCCGATGACCCTCAAGACCCAAATCTAAGTCGAAGACAAGCCGCGATTTTTACAGCTGGCCACAGGTTATTCTTATGGCTAAGGAAAGTAAGATATTGGATTTCGTATTTCCTAATCTTAACCATGGAATATCTCGGTTGTGATCAAGAGCTTGGAAGATTTGATTCTTCGGATTTTATCCGTTGAAGATCAAGATTATTTTTGGAAGAATCTAATTTTGGGAACTCAAGATCCTGATTGTATGGGCGAATTGGATTGATGAGCTGCTATCTACTTACGTTTTCAGGACAAGGAGATCACTTAAATTGATTCAGTCCAACGGGTTGATTGGATGAATGTTTTGGTAAGTGCCAACGGGTATGAAGGCACGGAAACTATTTAAGGTGAATCGACGTTGCTTGGAAACAAGGAGAGACTGGTAGAAAAATCTTGATGTTAGAATCTCCAAAATCACTTGTTCTCTAAAATCTTTCATATTCAAATTGTGTATCAAAGAGAGTGAGATATAATGCGAAAGTAGCAGAAGGCTGTAGGAGAGATTGTCAATTGAAGAAGTTTAATCCGTCTACTGTAACGGCACTCTTTTGCTATATAGTGATTACAGCCAGTTGGCTGCCAGCGTGGAGAGTGGATGTAGGCTTGGTCTAAGCCGAACCACTATAATCCTTGTGTCAATTCTCTCTTACCCTACACTATTTACTTTATGAATACGTAATCTGTTTATTATTGATATATCTTTGATATCAACGTATTCTACCGCAAAAGATTCCGAAAGAATTCTGCAACAACCTATTCACCCCCCTCTAGGTTGATTCACTAGCCTATTTCACCAAGGAGAGTAAAGTCTCCTTCTTTGGAATACCACAGACCTAGCTTAGATGTAGTTGCAACATATTTAATGATACGCTTCACAGCAGTCATGTGAGATTCTTTAGAATTAGATTGAAATCTAGCGCAGATACAAACACTAAATAAAATATCAGGTCTAGATGCTATAAGGTAAAGAAGTGAACTGATTATACTTCTGTATAGCTTTTGGTCTACACTCTTTCCTTTTTCATCTTTATCCAGCTTTGATGAGCTTGACATAGGAGTTTCTATTTTTTTTTGCAATTCTCCATTCCAAACTTCTTGATGAGGTCTTTTGCATACTTTTCTTGGTAGATAAAAGTTCATTCTCTTGATTGTTTGACTTGAAGTCCCAAAAAGAAGTTTAATTCAACCATCATGCTCATTTCAAATTCATTCTGCATACAACTCGAAAAATTCTTGCAAAGATTTTTATTAGAAGAACCAAATATTATATCATCAACATAAATTTGAACAAGTATTAAATCTTTACCTTCTCTTTTGATAAATAAGGTAGTATCTACTTTACCTTTAGAGAAACCATTTTGAATTAAGAAATTACTTAACCTTTCATACCAAGCTCGAGGTGCTTGTTTTAAGCCACACAAAGCTTTCTTCAGTTTGAAAACAAAGTTTGGTTTTCTTGGATCTTCAAATCCTAGTGGTTGTTCCACATAGACTTCTTCTTGGATAATTCCATTTAGGAATGCACTTTTTGTTGAAGAAAATCCCTTGGAGTTTTGAAGTTGACAAAACAGCATCTACAAAGACGGTTTGAAGATTCCAAGACTCAGTCGGTTACATCTGAAGACTTCAAAGTCTAAAGGTTTTCCGTCTGAAGACAATCAGACCCAGAAGTTCGGTTTGAAGTTTTTCGTCGAAGACAGTCAAGACTCGTTTCAGTCGAAGACCTTCAAGACCCAAATCTAAGTCCGAAGACAAGTTCGCGATTTTTACGGGCTGGTCACAGTTATTTTTTATGGTTAAGGAAAGTAAGATATTGGATTCTATATTTCCTAATCTTAACCATGGAATATCTCGGGCTGTGATCGTGAGCTAGGAAGATTTATTATTCGGATTTTATCCGGTGAAGATCAAGCTTATTTTTGGAAGAATCTAATTTTGGGAACTCAAGATCCTGATTGTATGGGCGAACATGATTGACGAGCTGCTGTCTACTTACATTTTCGATGACGAGCTGCTGTCTACTTACATTTTCGGTGACAAGGAGATCACTTAAATTGATTCAGTCCAACGGGTTGATTGGATGAATTTTTGGAAAGTGCCAACGGGTATGGAGGCACGGAAGCTATTTAAGGTGGATCGGTGTTGCTCGGAAATAAGAAGAGACTGGGTAGAAAAATCTTGATGTTAGAATCTCTGAAATCACTTGATCTCTAAAATCTTTCATGTTCAAATTGTGTATCAAAGAGAGTTACATATAGTGCGAAAATAGCAGGAAGCTGTAGGAGAGACTGTCTATTGAAGAAGTCTAGTTCGTGAATTATAACAACTCTCAATTGCTACATAGTGATTACAGCCAGTTGGCTGCCAGTGTGGAGAGTGGACGTAGGCTTGGAATAAGCCGAACCACTATAATTCTTGTGTCAATTCTCTTTACCATACTCTATTTACTTTATGAATACGTGCTTTATTTGTTATTGATATATTTTTGATATTAACGTATTCTACCGCAAAAGATTCCAAAAGAATTCCGTAATAACCTATTCATCCCCTCTAGGTTGATTCACTAGCTTATTTCAATTGGTATCAGAGCCTGGCTACTTATTCATTAGAAGTGTTATTATTTCTAAAGCTAAAGATCTATGGCTAGTGTTTTGGCTCTAGGTTTAATTGAAGGGCAAAGCAATACTAGACCTCCCTACTTCGATGGCAAGGAGTACAACGTTTGGAAAAACAAGATGAAGGCATTCTTAAGATCCAAAGATCCTCTGGAATGGGATGTTGTGGAAAATGGAATTGCTCCTAAAGTTGCATCAATTACAGGGAAAGAATTACCTGAAGGAGTGGGAATGTCTCGAATTGATATTCCAAAAAGACAAGCCCTTGATGCTAAGGCTATTTATTCTCTCTATTGTGCTTTATCTCCTACTGAGTATAATAGAATTTCATCTTGTGAAACGGCCAAAGAAGTTTGGGACATATTGCATATCACTTATGAAGGAACAGATCAAGTCAAAGAAACCAAGATCAATATCCTCCTTGGACAATATGAAGCCTTCAAAATGAAGCCAGGAGATCCATCTCGGATATGTTCAGTCGATTTACAGAAATTGTAAATGGCTTGGCATACCAGGGACAGCCAATCTTAGGACCTATGAAGGTCAATAAACTGTTGAGAGGACTCTCCAAAGATTGGAATCACGTCAAGACATCTATAAGAGAAACACAAAGGATCATGCCTCTTTCGGTAGATGAATTGGTCGGCACACTTCAATCTTATGAAGTCGAGCAATGCCGACCAATTCAATGAGGAATTTGACACAAAAGGTAAGAAGTCAATTGCTTTAAAATCTAATGATGATTATGATGTTACTGATTCGAAGAAAACTTGGATGATGAAGAATTGGCACTTCGATTAGAAAATTCAGAAGGTTAAATAGAAAAGGCAAAAGGTTCAATGGAAAGAAACAAAACAATCAAAGATTTCAAAAGAGATCAAATGAAGAAGAAGATACCAGCAAAGAAGTTGTTTGCTTTAAATGCAAGAAAAAGGGACACATTAGTCCCAATTGTCCCTTATTGAAGAAAAATAAAGGGAAATCTGAAAAATTCAAGAAAACACTCAAAGCTGAAACATGGAGTGACACTGAATGTGAGGAGAGTGATGAAGAGTATGCAAACATATGTCTTATGGCAGACTCAGACTCAAACTCAGACTCAGACTCAAGCAGCGGTATCAAGGTTATAAATTTAAAAATTCCTACCAAAGTATCAAAATACATTGATGAACTTTGTCTCAGTTTTAAAGGCTCTCTTAAAAGGATTTAACCTGAAAAGGAGAATTCCAAACCGAAACAACAAGAAAATATTTTATTTGAAAAAGTTGAAAGTCTAGACAAGTCTCTTGCTGTTTCAAAAGAAAATGAGAATGAACTTTCAAAAGTAAATGCTTGCTTGAAAGAAGATTTATTGAAAGTCACAAAGAAATTTTCAATGGGTTCTGAAAAGTTAGATAAAATTCTTTCTATTCAAAGACCTTACTTTAATAAATCTGGTCTAGGAATGACACATGAAACCGTTCCTTTGATTGATTTTCCAAAGGTAAAGGAAAGAATTAGGAATAGGCCAACAAAAACTTTTTATAAAAATCATTTCCAAAAGGTTTTTGTAAAGCCTGTTGGTAGAAATGCTTTTACATGTTCAAAATGCAAAAGTGTAGAACATTTTGAAAAGGAATGTCCCAAAGTTTGGAGACCTGTTAAGAAGAGTTGGGCAAAGACTGTTTATGCTACTAACAATGATGGACCCAAGAAGGTTTGGGTACCAAAGAAGACATGAGTCTTTCTTTTAAATGCAGGTCACATTCAAGAAGAAGATCAAGTGGTATTTGGATAGTGAATGTTCAAGACACATGACAGGAGACTCAAATTGTTTTACAAAAGTCTCTCATGTAAAAGGAGGAAATGTTTCTTTTGGTGGTAACAACAAGGGAAAAATTGTTGGTCAAGGAACTGTGAAGATTGGAAATCTCACAATCAACAATGTCTCTCTTGTTGAAGGATTGAACTACAATATATTGAGTATTAGTTAACTATGCGATTCTAGATACAAAATCAATTTTCAAGAAGATACATGTTTTGGAACAAGCAAAGATCTCTCACAAAGAGGACAATATTATGGCTTGGGAGAGGGAAGGCCCGAGGGATGGCCCTCTGCCCCTGCATGACGCGTTTCACGTACGCTTCCGCTGTGCTGAAAACAAAGCCTTGAGGGAGGGAAATGGCTTTGTGCAATCCCATCCAAAGAGGAGAATATCGATTTGGGGAAAGGAATGGCCGAGTGCAACCTTGTCCCCAGATGACGCGTTTCACGTACGCTTTCGCTGCGCTGAAAACAAAGCCTTGAGGGAGGGAAATGGCTTCGTGCAATCCCATCCAAAGAGGACAATATCAGTTTGGGGAAAGGAATGGCCGAGTGCAACCTTGTCCCTGCAGGACGCGTTTCACGTACGCTTCCGCTGCGCTGAAAACAAAGCCTTGAGGGAGGGTTTGTAACTACCCGGGTCCCACCGTATAATATTGTCCGCTTTGGATGGGATTGCACGAAGCCATTTCCCTCCCTCACGGCTTTAAAACGCGTCATCTGAGGACAAGGTTGCACTCGGCCATTCCTTTCCCCAAACTGATATTGTCCTCTTTGGATTGGATTGCACAAAGCCATTTCTCTCCCTCAAGGCTTTGTTTTCAGCGCAGCGGAAGCGTACGTGAAACGCGTCATACAGGTTAGGAGGGGCCCAAGCCATTATATACTAGCCCAAGACTTCCTCCCTAGGCGATGTGGGACAGGGACTCCTTCCTTGTGCACGTCCAGAGACTGAGGCGCGGACGCACCGCCATCCCTCCTCCTCGCGCACCGCCGCTCGGGCTGTCGCAAGCATGATGGGAGAATTGAACTTCTTTTTGGGACTTCAAGTCAAACAATCAAGTGAAGGAACTTTTATTCACCAAGAAAAGTATGCAAAAGACCTTATCAAGAAGTTTGGAATGGAGAATTGCAAGAAAACAAAAACTTCTATGTCAAGCTCATCAAAGCTGGATAAAGATGAAGAAGGAAAGAGTGTAGACCAAAAACTATACAGAAGTATAATCGGATCACTTCTTTACCTTACAACATCTAGACTTGATATTCTATTTAGTGTTTGCATATGTGCTAGATTTCAATCTAATCCTAAAGAATCTCATATGACTACTGTTAAGCGTATTATTAAATATGTTGCAACTACATCTAAGCTAGGTCTGTGGTATTCCAAACAAGGAGATTTTACTCTCCTTGGATATTCTGATGCTGACCTCACTGGTTGTAGAGTGGATAGAAAAAGCACTACAGGTATATGTCAACTATTGGGAAACAGGATGGTGTCTTGGTTCTAAAAAAAACAGGGTACCATGGCTCTTTCAACCGCTGAAGCAGAGTACATAGCTCTTGGAAGTTGCTGCTCTCAAATTCTATGGATGCAACAGCAATTGAGGGACTTTGGAGTTGATGAATCAAATACAAAAATCAAATATGACAACACAAGCGTAATCAACCTCACAAAGAATCCAATACTTCATTCAAGAGCAAAGCACATTGAAATCAAGTATCATTTCATTCGAGACCATGTTCAAAATGGTGAAGTTGTGATTCTGCATGTAGATTCAAAGAATCAATTGAGATATATTCACAAAGCCCCTAGAAAAGGCTCACTTTGAATCAATACGCTCAAGACCGAGTATCGTAAAATTTGAAGATGATCGAGACTCAAAATTAAAGTCCGAAGGCGGTTCGAGACTCATCGCTAGGTTTGAAGGCGGTTCGAGACTCAACGCTAGGTTTGAAGGCGATTCGAGACTCAACGCAAGGTTTAAAAGTGTTTTAGACGCTACGTAAAGTGCTCAGACACAAAGATAAAGTCCGAAAAGGGTTCGGACTCGAGAGGTAAAGTCCGAACAACTATCGACTGTACTTTTAGTCTTTTTACGTATTTTAATTTCCTTGTATTCTCTACTTTATTTTATTTTTGGTAATTACTTTTCGATATTTCAAAATCTCTTCTTACTCATTTTCTGACACGTAATTATGGCGGTTTATATTTTCAAAAAGGTAGTTTTCTTTTTTGAAATTACAGTTTTTTTTTGGCAGTTTTTACCTTTACTTTTTGGCGACGATTCATATTCCCGTGTTATTCTCTCTCACTATTTATACTCGAATCGTCACTTTTCACTCACAACTACTCTTTTGCAATTCATCCTCATACTCTTTCGCTTTCAAAACCTTAAAAAGGTTCCATTTGCCGTTCCTGTTTCATCCCTTTCTCGTCACAAAGTTTCCATTTTTCTTCACGATCAAGTGAATCTTTGCTTGCTCTCCAAGAATGTCGTCTCGCAAGTCTTCTAGAATCGCCAGCAGAGGACCACAGAGACAACCCGAGGGTCCTATAAGGGTGGACCTCACGGAAGAAGATTCTTCTCAACGAGAAGCAGAAAGTCAGCACTTTGAGGAAGTGGTTACGGAAGCAGAATCGGTAAGAACAGTCAAACTGAATGTTGCTTACGATTTTTATAAAAGGCTTAAGGATGGAGGGGTAAGCCTTAAGACGATTGAGGAATATTTGAAGGAGAGAGGGTTTAAAAGCGAGTACTTGTTTTTGATGGAGATGGAGAGGCTGAATGTTGTTGTGAAAGGAACTGCACAAAGGGTGCTGGAGAATATTTCGAGTAATCCACTTGAGAATACTCCTGCTGAGACCCTAGATGATGATGTGAGACTTTTCTCTCACTTTGAGCTGCGTTTTGGTGTGGCTGCAAATTCTGTTTGTCCTTCGGGAAGTTTGTTTCGGTCGAAGGAGCATGAGCGAGTGTATGTGAAGCTGTTAAAGAGGGGTGTGGTCAATCCAAGGAGTGTGGATTTTGACTTCCTAGATTCGTTGAAAATTAACTTAAGAGGGAAGTTTGCTAGGTTGCGGTTGGAGAGATTCTCGCACGGATATGACCGAGGCCCACTCGAACTCACGTCTTACTTTTACTCGAACTTGTCATTTTTGGATGCAAATCGGTTGTCCTTTTCTTTCATGGACAAGGACTATATAGTTGATGTTGACTTGCTGGCTGACATCATTGGTGTGGAAAGGAGGAGTTTCCAACCAATCAAAGTCTCAACAGCCTATGCAACTTTAGAAATTGTGCGTGACAGAATAGTTGATGGCAAGATATCCTATACTAGGATGAATGCCACGAATGTATTGTTACACAAAATAGTCATCAATTGCATCCAGCCAAAGATGACTTTGAAGAAAGATGTTTTCAAAACAGAGGCAAAGCTGATGTTTGCCATTAACCAAGGCAGACCCTTCTCTCTCCCACATGTCATTCTTTTCCATATGTATAAAACTGTGGTTAAGGATAAGGGTCAGTTTCCTTATTCATCAATCATCACCAAGCTGTTTAGGCATTTCGATATTCAAGTCCCTGCATTTTTATGCCTGACCAAGTTGAATTCGATGCTTGTTGGTCAAAAGATGGTGATGAAGATGAAATTTCCAGAACTGAATGCTGAATTGGATAGGTTGAGGAGGGAAACACCTTCAAAGGAGATCCCCACTGCTTCGTCAAAAAAAAAAGGGCAAAGAGCCCATGGCTGAAAAGAAGCGACGGAAAATCGTCCTGCAAGATGAGGAGGATGAAGAAGATGCCATGACTCGTCCACTCTCTCTAGGTTGAGGAGCCCTGTTATTTTGAGAACAGAGGCTAAAGAGAGAGCAAGAAGAGAAGTAGAGGAGAAGGAAGCCGAGAAACAGAGGAAAAGAGAAGAGGAAAGGAAGAGAAGAGAAGAAGAAAGAAAAAGAAGAGAAGAGGAGGAGAGAAGAAGAGAAGAGGAACAGAGAGAAGAAGAATAGAGACAGAGGAAAGCTGAAAAAGAAGAAAGAAGAAGGGAAGAAGAAGAGGAAGAATTAAGAAGAGAAGAAGAAGAAAGAAGAAAGAAGGATGAGGAAGAAAGCAGATTGTAGGAGGATATGGCTGCAGGATTAGAGCCATCACTTGCTGGGGAAGAGACCGAGAAACATCCTAGTGCTGATATGGATGTTGGCGATGAATATTCTACTTCACCCACTGGCATCAACATAGGGGAGTTGCTGCGAGAATAGGGGACTATATCGCCACTACACTTTAGTGATGTGAGTAGGTTTGGTGCTGACCTTGAGGAGGTCTATGCATCCCACTTCCCAGAGCATGAAGAATCCTCACCTATCGAGAAGGAAAGGGTTGAAAGGAAAGCTCCTAGTTTCCAAACTCAATCTGCTGGTCCAAGTGGAAGTAATGCTAATTCGACAGCCTTTACACAGCTGTTGGATATCATGTTGGACCTGAAAAAGCAGGTTTTTGGGATGGACTTCGAGCTGAGAGATTTGAAAAAGGCGCTGTTGAGTACTTCAGTGAACATGCAAGACCAGATCAACGCACTGAGATCTCAAATGGAATCGAATCAGACTAGTGCAGAATTAGCTTCAGTGAAGGAAAACCTTGCCAAACTCGAGAAGTCAGTTCAGGAGCTCAGCAAGTTTCAACTTGTTCGTTTCCTTGCAGGCCCTTAAATCTTTTCAAAACCTTGATTCACTCTACCTCTTTGATGGGACATAAAGGGGGAGAGTTGCAGATTTGATTGCTGATTGCAGTTTTTGAAGATTTGAAGATTTGAAGTTTTTGATTTGAAGCTTTGAGCTTTTTTTTGAAGTTTATTTTATTTTGATTGCTTAGACTGTTTTCGTTTTGGATTTTCGTTTGGGTTGTTTATTTGAACTTTTATGCCTCTATGTTGATTTGATGTTTGGATCTAGACTTGTGAATTTACATTGCAGGATCATTATATTTGTGAGGATAATTGTTATTGGACTAACACTCTGTTTTGCAGAAATAATCCTCAAAGTATATATGAGTTTTTCTTGTAGGTTTTTAAATTCGCAAATCTGTCGAGGGTTTTGTCATCATCAAAAAGGGGGAGATTGTTGAAGAAAAATCCCTTGGAGTTTTGAAGTTGACAAAACAGCCTCTAAAGTACGGTCTGAAGATTCCAAGACTCAGTCGGTTACGTCTGAAGATTTTAAAGTCTAAACGTTTTCCATCTGAAGACAGTCAGACCCAAAAGTTCGGTTTGAAGTTTTCCGTCTGAAGATAGTCAAGACTCAGTTTCAGTCTGAAGACCTTCAAGACCCAAATCTAAGTCTGAAGACAGTTTGCGATTTTTACAGGCTGGTCACAGGTTATTTTTTATGGTTAAGGAAAGTAAGATATTGGATTCTATATTTCCTAATCTTAACCATGGAATATCTCTGGCTGTGATCGTGAGCTAGGAAGATTTATTCTTCGGATTTTATACGGTGAAGATCAAGCTTATTTTTGGAAGAATCTAATTTTGGGAACTCAAGATCCTGATTGTATGGGTGAATAGGATTGACGAGCTGCTGTCTACTTACATTTTCGGTGACAAGGAGATCACTTAAATTGATTTAGTCCAACGGGTTGATTGGATGAATTTTTGGAAAGTGCCAATGGGTATGGAGGCACGGAGGCTATTTAAGGTGGATCGTTGTTGCTCGGAAATAAGAAGAGAGTGGGTAGAAAAATCTCGATGTTAGAATCTCTGAAATCACTTGATCTCTAAAATCTTTCATGTTCAAGTTGTGTATCAAAGAGAGTTACATATAGTGCGAAAACAGCAGGAAGCTGTAGGAGAGACTGTCTATTGAAGAAGTCTAGTTCGTGAATTGTAACAGCTCTCAATTGCTACATAGTGATTACAGCCAATTGGCTGCTAGCGTGGAGAGTGGACGTAGGCTTGGAATAAGCCGAACCACTATAATCCTTGTGTCGATTCTTTTTTACCCTACTCTATTTACTTTATGAATACGTGCTTTATTTGTTATTGATATATCTTTGATATTAACGTATTCTATTGCAAAAGATTCCAAAAGAATTCCGCAATAACCTATTCACCCCCCCTCTAGGTTGATTCACTAGCCTATTTCGCTTTTCACGTCCATATGGAATTTTTAAAGTAAGCAAAAGCAAGAAGCCTGAAATTTTTAAAGCAAGCAAAAACAAGAAGTAATCTTATAGCTTCTAACCTTGCTACTGGAGCATAGGTTTTATCATAGTCGATTCCTTTTTCTTGTGGGTAACATTTTGCCACAAGTCTTGCTTTGTTCCTCACCATTTTTTTCTTGTTGATCAAGCTTGTTCCTGAAAACCCATTTGGTACCAATAATTGATTTACCTTTTGGTTTAGGAACAAGTTCACAAATATTGTTGATTTTGAATTGATTCGATTCTTCTTGCATAGCTTCAATCCAGCTTTCATCTTTCAATGCATCTTCTACAGTCTTGGGTTCAATCTCAGAAACAAGTGCTAGAGCACTAAATTCTTCACGCCTTTTAGATCTTGTACGAACTCCTTCATCAATGTTGCTAATGATGAGTTCAGCAGGGTGACTGGATTTATGCTTCCAATTTGTAATTGATTTGTCACTTTGATAAGATTCTGTTTCAGTTGAAGTTGCTGAATTGGCTTGCGGCTGAGTGTCTGAAATTTGATTTTCTTCAAGAGAATTTGTCGACGCTTGGCCAGACTCATATTCTTTAGGTTGAGTATAAATTTGAACTGAGTCTTCAAACTTCACATTCATAGATTCTTCCATAGTCCGAGTACGTTTGTTGAAAACTCTGTAGGCTTTACTTGTCATTGAATAGCCAAGGAAAATTCCTTCATCTAATTTTTCTTCAAACTTACCAATTTGATTACTAGAATTCTTTAAGATAAAGCATTTACAACCAAATACATGAAAATAAGAGACAATAGGTTTCTTACCTTTGAACAGTTCATAAGGTGTTTTATCTAAAATAGGTCTTAGAAAAACTCTATTTATAATGTAGCAAGGAGTTGAAGTAGCTTTAGCCCAAAAATGAGGAGAAATATTACTTTCAATCAAAAGAGTTCTTGCCATTTCTTGCAATGAATGATTTTTACTCTCTACAACTCCATTTTGTTGTGGAGTGTAAGGGGATGAAAAATTATGTTGAATACCATAGTCATCACAATATTTAGCAAAATCAAGATTCTCAAATTCACCACCATGATCAATTCGAATACTTGAAATTGCATATCCTTTCTCAATTTGAATTTTCTTTGCAAATTTAGTAAAATAAGATAAAGCTTCAGATTTATTTGCAAGAAAGAATACTCAAGTAAAACGTGAATAATCATCTACTATTACCAAACAATATCTTTTATCTCCAATGCTTTGAGTTCTTGTTGGACCGAACAAATCCATGTGTAATAGCTGCAAAACACATTTAGTGGATACCTGATTTATAGATTTATAAGAATTTCTAACCTATTTTCCAAGTAAGCAAGGAGTGCATAATTCATGCTTTTGATACTTCAAGTTAGGAAGTCCTCGAACAAGCTTTTTGGATGAGACTTTTGCAATTTGCTTTAAGTTGACATGTCCAAGCTTAATATGCCAAAGAATGGCTTCATCTTGGATTGATATCAAGCACTGAGAGCTGTCTGACTTTATATCCAGCAAATAAATATTTCCATGTCTTCGTCCAATAAAAGATTGTGAGAGGTCTTTGCTTGTTCCAGAACAAGTATCTTCTTGAAAGTTAATCTTGTATCTAGTGTCGCATAATTGACTAATACTCAAAAGATTATAATTCAATCCTTCAACCAAAGAAACATTGTTGATTGTAAGGTTTCCAATCTTCACGGTTCCTCGACCAACAATTTTTCCTTTGTTGTTGCCTCCGAAGGAGACATTTCCTCCTTTTACATGAGAGAGTTTTGTGAAACAATTTGAGTCTCCCGTCATGTGTCTTGAGCAGCCACTATCCAAATACCACTTGATTTTCTTCTTGATAGTGACCTACATTTAGATGAAAAACTCAAGTTTTCTTTGGTACCTAAACCTTCTTGGGTCCATCATTGTTAGTACCATAAACAGTCTTTGCCCAACTCTTCTTAATAGGTCTCCAAACTTTGGGACAATCCTTCTCAAAATGTTCTAAACTTTTGCACTTTGAACATTTAAGAGCATTTTTTCCAATAGGCTTTACAAAAACATTTTGAAAATGATCCTTGTAAAAAGATTTTGTAGGCCTATTCTTGATCCTTTCTTTTACCTTTGGAAAATCAATCAAAGGAATGGTTTCTTGTGTCATTCCTAGACCAGATTTATTAAAGTAAGGTCTTTGAATAGGAATAATTTTATCCAATTTTTCTGAACCCATTGAAAATTTCTTTGAGACTTCCAAAAGATCTTCTTTGAAATGGGCATTTTCTTTGAAAGCACAATTTCATTTTCTTTTGAAATAGCAAGACCTTTATCTAGATCTTTAATCTTTTCAACCAAGGTCTTTTCTTGTTGTTTTAATTTGGAATTCTCCCTTTTTAGTTCATAAATCCTTTTAAGAGAGCTTTTAAGACTGAGGCAAAGTTCATCAATATAATTTGACACTTTGGTAGGAATTTTTGAATTTCTAACCTTAACATCGCCGTTTCAGTCTGAGTTTGAGTCTGAGCTTGAGTCTGAGTCTGAGTCTGAATCAGCCATAAGACAAATATTTGCATACTCTTCTTCACTTTCTTCACATTCGGTGTCGCTCCATGTTTCAGCTTTAAGTGCTTTCTTGAACTTTTCTAGTTTTCCTTTCTTTTTCTTTAATAGGGGACAATTAGGTCTGATGTGTCCCTTCTTCTTGCATTCAAAGCAAACAACGTCCTTATTGGTGTCTTCTTCTTCATTTGACTTCTTTTGAAATTTTTGATTGTTTTGTCTCTTTCCATTGAACCTTCTTCCTTTTCTATTTAACCTTCTGAACTTTCTAATCAGAAGTGCCAATTCCTCATCATCCAAGTCTTATTCTGAATCTGTATCATCAGAATCATCATTAGATTTTAAAGCAATTGACTTCTTACCTTTGGTGTCAAAGTCCTCATTGAATTGTTCGACTTCAGATGATTGAAGTGTGCCGACCAACTCATCTACCGAAAGTGGCATAATCCTATGTGTTTCTCTTATGGATGTCTTGACATGATTCCAATCTTTGGAGAGTCCTCTCAACAGTTTATTGACCTTCATTGGTCCCGAGATTGGCTGTCCTTGGTATGCTAAGCCATTTACAATTTCTATAAATCGACCGAACATATCCGTGATGGATTCTCCTGGCTTCATTTTGAAGGCTTCATATTGTCCAAGAAGGATATTGATCTTGGTTTCTTTGACTCGATCTGTTCCTTCATAAGTGACGTGCAATCTGTCCCAAACTTCTTTGGCTGTTTCACAAAATCAAATTCTATTATACTCAGTAGGAGATAATGCACAATATAGAGAATAGATAGCTTTTGCATCAAGGGCTTGTCTCTTTGATATTTCGGTTTGTGGCAATCCCACTCCATCAGCTAATTCTTTCCCTGTGGTTGATGCAGCTTTAGGAATAATTCCTTTATCCACTACATCTCATTCCTGAGGATCTTTGGATCTTAGGAATGCCTTCATCTTGTTTTTCCAAACATTGTATTCCTTTCCATCGAAGTAAGGAGGTTTGGTATTGCTTTGGCCTTTAATCAAACCTGGAGCCAAAATACTAGCTATAGATCTTTAGCTTTAGAAATAATAAACACTTCCAATAAATACGCAACCTCGCTCTGATACCAATTGATAAAGGCTAGTAAGTACACCTAGAGGGGGGTGAATAGGTGTTTATAAAATTCTTTTCAATTCTTTGCCCGAAATCACCTTTGGTATGTGAATCACGTTGGAATTAAATAACTCATGCATTCATAAAGAAAATAGAATAAGGTAAGAGAAAATTCACACAAGGATTATAGTGGTTCGGCTTATTGTAAGCCTACGTCCACTCTCCACGCTGGCAGCCAACTAGCTGTAATCACTATGTAGCAAATGAGAGCTTTTACAATTCACAAACTAGACTTCTTCAGTAGAAAGTCTCTTCTGTAGCTTTTAGCTGTTTCGTACTATAAGCGACTCTCTTTGATACACAATTTTGAGCACAAGAGATTTTGAGAACAAGAGATTTCAGAGGTTCTAACTTCGAAATTTTTCTATTGGTTCTCTCATACATTCGAACAACTCGACCCTCCTTAAATATCCTTCCCGCCACAATAGCCGTTAGCACTTTCCAAGAATTCATCCAATCAACCCGTTGGACTGAATCAATTTAAGTGATCTTCACGTTGTCGAATATATAAGTAGAAAATAGCTCGTCAATCTTGTTCGTCCATACAATCAGGATCTTGAGTTTCCAAAATTAGATCCTTCCAAAAATTTGCTTGATCTTCAACGGATAAAATCCGAAGAAAAAATCTTCCGAGCTCACAATCACAGCTAGAGACATTCCATGGATAAGTTAAGGAATATAATATCCAAATCTTAATTTCCTTAATCATAACTCCGTCGTCGCCCGGCAAAATCGCAAACTGTATTCAGAATTAGATTTGGGTCTGGAGATCTTCAGATCGTAACTCTGGGTCTGACTGTCTTCAGATGGAAAACTTTAGACCGTAACTTTTGGGTATGACTATCTTTAGACGGAAATGCTTGGGTCTTGAACTCTTCAGACTTAACCGATTGAGTCTTGGAATCTTCAGACTTTACTGACGAGGCTGTTTTGTTAACATCAAAACATACAATGGATTTTTCTTCAATAGATACATGAGCTGATAATTCATAAAATTTCTAGTTTGAATTGCAATTTATTTTCGGGATGATGTTCCTGTTGGATGGATGGGTAGAGATAGCTTGCTTGTATGGTAATTTTGCGGTGTAGTAGGAGGACAAAACTTGAGTTTAACGAGTAAGATCTAGTTGGAATATGACTGATAGAGTTTTGGCGATGAAGTGCAGATTAACTTGAGATAACAGCTGCTAGTTTGTGATGCATTTTTCTGATCATTGCTAATCTGAAAAATTAAGCTGTTTGTTAGTTCAGACTGATTAAGCCTCAAAGATTTGTTAATCTGTAAATGGAGGCTAGACATCAAGAATGGAAATGATTTTTTACTCTGTATATCTTCTTCCTCCTCCTTTAGGATCAGTCTGATACTTTGATTGATGGTTACATAGAAATTGAACCTCTTGGATTAAACTAATGGAAGAACTCCCAAGAAATATGATTTTCAGACAAGAGTCCATCACCTGTGATATAATTTCCATTTGGACTCATTTCACATCATCAATTCACCATTGATTGCCCAATCACTAGATTGGTCGACCTAAGTTATACTAATAGTGTTTAAGTCAGAAGTACAGATCATCTTCAAGCCATTTAGTTGGCTATGAGTGCGGGAGGTGCACACATGTTAATTAACTGTTTCGTTTAGAAGTTTGGCTATTTGTTAGTTAGTTGCTGAGGGAGTATAGTTCAATTGGTTACTTTCCATTCGCACAGTAATCGATCAAGATAGGGAATTCCTTTGTTCTTTGTGTGCTCTCTTCTCTTACTATAATAATTTGTTTCAACAGCTCTTCTCTTCAATTTCCAGTCCTCCCTTTTTGAGGCTATACGAAGTTTTTTGGTCAAAAATTTATGGGTATTTTCTTTCCTATGATGATTTGAAGATGCTTTTAATTTCAGGGAACATAAAGGTATTTTGTCGTTCGAGACCATTATTTGAAGATGAAGGTCCTTCTGCTGTAGAATTCCCGGATGATCTTACTATCCGTGTCGACACTGGTGATGGGACCAGTACTAATCCTAAGAAAGATTATGAATTTGATAGGTTGTATGGACCTCATGTTGGATAGGGTGAGCTAGAAAATGATTAATTTTGTTACATAATAGGCATCATTTGAAAAAAATTTTGGTATATACTAGCTACATGGTTGGTTTGCGTGGAGGTTTGTTATCTTACAGTAGGACTGGTGCATGTGCAGCTAATATATTTAATGATGTTCAACCATTGGTTCAATCAGCTTTGGATGGATTTAATTTGTCAATATTTGCTTATGGACAAAGTAACTCAGAAAGATGCACACTATGGTCTCTCTCTCTCTCTCTCTCTCTCTCTCTCTCTCTCTCTCTCTCTATATATATATATATATATATCTCTCTCTCTCTCTCTCAAACATGCTCCCACTGAATATTATCTCCCTATGAGCTAAATATCCAAATATTTGGGTATGGCTTTTTAGATAAAGTATTTTGTTTTTTTATTCTTATAGCATTCAAAAGGGTACTGATCTGGAATGAGGATGTGTTTTGTGAATTATGCATGTATGGCTGCCATATGGGCACGGTCCATTAATGCGATACTTTCGTCGATATTGGTCTTATATCATGTTTGAATTTAAGGAGCTAAAAGTTCTGCTGCTTGCATTTCTTAGATTTGATTGTCATTGGTTTGATCTTTGGCAATCATAGTTATCTAAACAGGGGCCTTTGTAACATGATGATGAACCATGTTCACCCACCATGTCATTCCACAAAATTTTGATATGGAAGTTGGCATGATGGTGTTTTTTGATGCTTTTCAGGAAGGATCTAGCCATGATCGTGGTCTGTGTGCTCGTTGTTTGGAGGAGTTCTTCAATTTAGTGAATTCAGATGCAACTGCTACATCTAGATATGACTTTTCTGTCACAGTTTTGAACTCCACAATGAACAGGTTTCTGTTCTTTTTTACTCACCGTAAATAGCTTCAAGTTAGGTGTTCTGAATGTGTACGTTTTGTCTTGATATAATCGTGCTTCCACATGCTTAGTTATGTAGGTTTGAGATTTGGTGCATGAATCAGGAAAGCTCTAGTGCTTAATGGAGAGTGAATGTGATGTCCCTTCTCATAATTGTGGTCTCCAAAGCCCGTCATGTGCCTCGCTACTAGCATGTCAAATAATATATAGCATATCAGAAAAGTTTTCCACTTATGGATGTTTGGCACTCCAGCTTGACACATATTGAATAGCTGACTTGCCAGATATAACCTCACCCTTTGTTGGCTGGAAATATTTTAAAACTTTATGGAAGACCTATCCATGCCGAAATTTATGTAAAGATTTCCAACTTCTGATTATGGATACTGTCTCCCATTATGATTGTTCTCACTCACTTAATCTTGAAAATAGTCAAGTCAATTTAAATCTTAAGGAAGTGTCGCAATCGCACATAGTGCACAAACCTTTTCCTTGAAAAATAGCATGTACTTTCTCATTCAAGTATCTTTTCTTATCTTTCGGATCTTTTAGGAAGAATAACTTATTACACTTTATCTTGCTTAAAGTAATTGCAGGACATGCTTGGGAATTGGAGTATAAAAGCAAATGCTCTTGGGGACAATCTATTTGTGGCTATTTCAGTTCAGCATCCCAAGCTTGGTAACTACTTCACAGCTACCCTGCAAGCCAAAAGAGTTTCCTCATCAACTGTGTTAAATCATGGAACATTCTTCTGGTTGAAACTGTCTTTACAGTCTGCCTGTATGTTTCCTTATCAGCTTAGACAGTCAAACCCTTTATTTTCCTCTCGTTTGGGTATTTCTTTTTTAACTTTACTTTCCTGAAGTCATGCCAGAATCGAATTAGGCCTTTATTTTCTTGTTGTCAGCTTTGGTTTGGGTAAACCTATGGAAGATCAAATTCTTCCAGGTGAAATTATTAAGAGGAGAGATGCTTGACATTTAGGTACGATAAATTTTTGTTGGGGAGACCATGTCTCATATAGATGTAGTACCCAACAAAGTGGTCAGGGGTCAAATTTATGAGAAAGGTCGTTCCTCAGGAGTTTGTGAAGGTTGGGAATACTTCTAAATGTGCTTTTAGAACTCTGATTGAGTTTCACAAGGATTTAATCACATGCAACACCTCCAAGTGAACATTTTAGCTACATTATAAAGACAAAAATCTCATTGTTTGCTTCTATCTTGTAGTCTCATAAGCTTGCTTCTTTGACTTTGTTCTGACCAACTTACTATGAGGTCATTGGATCGAGCTCCCGAGTTCAAATTTAGTATCTTTAAGGGTTCTCTTTTACTGGGGCTTTTTACTCGAGGATGGGTTTGGGGGTCTAGATCGATTTGTGCTGCAAGTCTCATGCTTGTTGAGATTCTTGTGTCGGTGGTGTTTGGAAGGATGTTTCCTGGATCGTCCCTGTATCTGTTTGATTTCTTGTTATATTTAGAAAGGTTGTTGATCAATCTATGGAGTGGATGCTCGTTCATGCGTGATCGTAGGGAGATGCCCGTGTCGCGATGCTTCAATTTCATCTGATTGAAGCAAATTTTTATCGGTCATTACATGAACTAGGGTTAGAGATCTTCTGGGAAAGAACACTAAGTTAGGACAATGTGATGGCTTGCCTTGAAGTCCTGTGTCCGGAGGTAGCATTATGATGTTGCTTCATAACTTGTTGAATGTCTTTCAAATTCCACTTATCATGGGATTATCAGATTTGGTTGCTCTTTTCTTCATAAAGGTTGGAGTTGGAGTTCATTGATGGTTAGATTTGTTAGGTTAGAGCTGAGATAAGCGACTGCTTTTGCATACTTGATGTCAAAATGATTGCTTTACCTGAAAAAAAATTTCGACTTGAGTTGATTTTCTCAAACACGGGGGAAAAGTTTGAGTTGAAATGGTCCTTTACTATCCGTGAAGATATACCGTCCTTTATGTGCCATTGATTATGGTTGCTTTTGAATATTTGCAGGAGGGGCATATCGAAGTTCTATGATGGCAAGTGAAAATCTTTCACGAGCTTAGCAAATGCTTCTATTTCTTCATCTGTTAAAGAGATCGTAAAATCGAAAAATGCTTACAGTAGAAGGCGTAGAAATGTCTTCGCATCCAGTCACATGTTGGACAGAAGCCGCAATTTTTCCTTGGGAAGCAACGTGGTGGGGATATCTAAGAGAAGATTGCTCACCTTGAGCAACGGCACATTGTTTTGAAGGTTGCTGCTATGTGCAACTTAGAGAGTTTTAGTTCCGTGAGTGAAGACTCAATGACTGAAAAAGCTGACCCCGAGGATTTAGCTTGAGATCTGTAGATTGTGCTCGGCCTAGTTCAGTTTCATACCCACGAGGTTCATTTGCGTTTAGGGGGTGTATGGTTTTTATTTAGGTTTTGGATACATCTTCCACTTGTACTAAGTAATTTATTTCTCCACGAGGATATTAGGTTGTTGCAAAACTATGAAGCAAGCAGGGCAAAGCCACACTGAGGTGCAAAGCCATTGCCCATGTATTTTGCGGGACGATGGACTAGTAGTATGTATATATGTTCACTTGCATCAAATAAAAGTTAGTAGTCCATTTCAGATGTTCGTGTATTTTTTGCTGAATTAGAACCCAAGACTTTTACTAGAAAATTTGGAAAGGAAGATTCTTGAGGTGGTAAAACCTGAGTCAACCTTAAGTCGGTACTTCTAACCAGATTTAGATGCTGTGTATTCCACTATGTACCAAAATCACTTGGCAAACGATCTTTGATCTATTTTGCACTGCATCCATTTGTTGGTACTTTGTACCATCAGAGCAAAGAGTACTCGACAATTGATTACATCTATGTGAAAAAATTAGTATCATGTACTTCAACACAGCGCAACACTTATGGTAAGAATCGTGGCATAGCCCCATTTGACCTATCAGTATCAATGAGTTTGTTCAACCTTTTCACTTCAGCTAGAAAGCTGATGCTAACTAGAGAAGTACAAAAACTAGCGTGCTAACAAGAGAGAGTTGAGTTCCACATATTTATATACATTTTCCCTCTTTGCCTCCATCCCACCTAAAAGCCTACTAATCCCTACTTAAGCCGACCTTTCAAGGTCCAGGTTGCTGTTCTGAGAGATCACCTCACCAAATTTACGGAAGAGTTGGGCATCCGAGGTGCTCATGGCTGAGCAATTTACCAAGTGCAGAGTCTTAAAATTTGCATACTCGTCCATGTAACTAGCGATCTTTGTGCTCGGAAGTAGAGCGGACCCTCCCGTAGATAACTGCTTTAGTGGGGTTGTGGACAGCAATAGGCTTTCGAGGACTCTAGCCACTTCATGCATGGTAAGACGTTTCGATGGTTGCCTCTTAGTGCACAAGAGAGCAAGTTGGAAAACCTTCTTCAACGCTCTGAGATCTTACGTTTCCATTACCGAATCGCTTGCAGTTTTGGATAAGATCTAATGAGAATCCAAAGCAATTTATATAAGAGAAATCTTGAGATGTACTTATTTTGCATTATGCAAGTAGTCATTATTGTGAACAACGAAACTGCAAAAATCGACCAAACATGCAAAGCCCTAGAATTCTAAGCGAGGGAATGACAACCTTGCCTTTCATCATAGAGCGTGCAAAGAACATGTTTGATACCATGACCAGATCTAAAATTTTTTTAGTTGGGCAACTAAACTGCCGATATTATGCAATTGCCCAAGATTTGGCTATCCGCTACTCGCAACGGTCTCGTTCATGTAAGAGTTATGAACTAAAAGAAAAACAGGAGGTAGTCAAGGATTTTGGACAAAAGACAAACCAGGTGATGGGAGATTGGATTCATTGTCCACTGCTTTCCTGCCAGTCAGCAACTCCAGTAAAACAATTCCATAGCTGTAGGCATCTGACTTCTCTGTGAGGCGAGAAGTGCGGGCATATTCTGGGTCTATGTAGCCAATGGTCCCCATTATGTATGTAGAAGTATGGGACTTCGTTGTGCACAGGCTCTTTCTAATCCCAAAATCAGTGAGATGCGCCTCAAATTCCTTATTGAGTAGAATGTTTGACGATTTCACGTCCCTGTGGATGATATGTGGACTACAATCATGGTGAAGATACGAAAGCCCCTCAGTGGCACCAAGAAATTACGTCACAAGCCATCCAAGTACGAGGATCTCAATTGTGATAATCAATAATCACACCCGATACCAACATGACAACACGACAAAAGGGGACATGAATGAACCACTCAGAACTACAATAGCAATTGCAAGGTGAGCTAGCAAATGTTTTGAGCAAAACAGCAGTGAACATAAGTGACGTGAAAGCCATAAGGCTTTCGCCTAATAGTACCGAGCTTTAAGGCATTAGGGCACGGTATAGGTCACTAGGTGAGTCTATCCCTGTTGACTAGGGAATAAAACAAACATGCAAAAAGAGCTTAGAACATCAATAAGCATCTGACATTCATGTTTATCAAATATGTGGGTTGGAGAATAGGCAGCTAAGACAAATGAATAAGCTCAAACAATGAACAATTTGTGAATAACAATCTCAAGCACCAAATATATCCCAGTTTAGGAATATTATGAAAACCATCAAAGGCCTATCAAAGGGAGAGAATGCGTACAATGAAAATATGCTTTGAAGTTGACTAAGTTCTTTAGGGATCAAGCCACGATAGATGATTATTTGAAAGATCTCTACGCAACATAGAGGCTTAAATTAGAGACTCCGGAATTTCTTAGTCTTCAAAAGGAAATTACGGCAACTAAGATAATAGGTTTTACACATACCCATGATGCTTCTCAGATTGCCAAACTCAGCAGGAATAAATCCTGTCAAGTGATTTCTGCTAAGAATCCTGCAAAGAGAAAAACACTGAAGTCAGCACAAATACCTCCCATCTCCATGTGACCGTTGTTTTCTAGTTTATGACACTCACAGCTTTAGCAGATGTTCCAAGTCACCGAGAGAAAATGGGATAGAACCACTGAGCTTATTATTGGGAAGATCCCTGCATAGAAGTACAAATAAGCAACAATCCAAGCGTGTTGACCATGGGCAATAAATAAAACTAAAGAACTCTAAACTTACATGGTGTTGAAATGAATTTGAACATGCTTTGTTTATGCCTTGAGAATTGTTCAATTCATTAATCTCAGGATGTTGAAATGAATTTGATGACCCCTGTACAAAGGTTTAAATAATACATTCACAGAAGACATGGTTTGCTAAACAATGTGACTGCCTAAATAGTATCTCAAATAATCTCATGTCAAAAGAAGTGAGCCAACTTCTACCTGACTCAAATTGGTTCCAGGGGATCTATTATGGTACTCCAACATCTATCGCCAAGAAACCATTATCAATAAGCATTAGAATATTTTAGGATCTAAAATGATTTTCACAATAGGTACCTGATTAGTGAATCGAGAAAATTTATTTATAATCCCCTGTGGCATGATGTATGGTGTTTGCATCTATATGAAAAAACAATCTCATTAGTAAAATGTACTAAAATGCTTCCATGGGATCTATTATGCTACTCCAACATTTATAAACTATAAACCACTAAAAATAAACATTAGAATTTCAGCCAAACAATAAAATAGTAATGCAAACTTTTAAATACCTGACTTGCGAATGGGGAAAATCCATCCATATTCGCTGGCCGCATGATATATGGTGGTTGCATCTATATAAGAAAACATCATTAGTAAAATGTAACAAAATCCTTCCAAGGAATCTATTTTTCTACTCCAATCTCTATAAACGATAAACCACTAAATATAAACATTACAATTTGCAACATATTTCAGCCAATTATAATAGTAACCCAAACTTTTAAATACCGACTAGTGAATGATGAAAAACCATTTATAATTCCTGGTGGCATGGCGTATTGTGGTTGCATCTATATATAAAAAAATTGAACCAATTAGTAGAATATAAATATAAAATGTTGAACTCAAAAGGACACACCTGATTATGGAAATTTACACTAACTATAGGACCGCCAATGTTGCTAGGACAAAAGACATTTCGAATCGAGTTGAATTTATTGAAAAATTTGGCACATGAGTCTCATCAAGCATTGCTTGGACTGCTAGCTCTACATTACAAAATAAAAAATATATTAATTCAAATCATATAGCGTGAGTATAAAAATAAACTAATTTTATGTCACTCAACTAACCTTGATTTTTTATTGGCACCGGGGTGTTTGTTTCTTAGATTTTTCTTCTTTTTCTCACTTGAGCTTTTGAGCCTTCCATAAATCGGTTCCTTTCCTTTCCTTCGAAGGGGGTCCAATATCGGCATCTCACTCAAAGAAGCCTCATTGTTATCGTCATCACTAGCATCATTTGTTGCAGCCACACTTGAGTTGTATGATGAAATTCCAGCCACTTGTTGCCTTCGGGTGCGCATGACAAAATTTCTGTTGAAGAAATTGATTTCTCGCCGAAATCGAGAAATCAATTTCTATCCCTCGGACAAATTTCTGAACAAAGAAACCTGTTTGATAACAACTCAAAATTTCTATTTCTGAAACAGAAATCCGTTTGATAACAGAAAAAAATTTCTATTTCTAGCCAATATGCACACTAATATCTCAAGATGTAGAACCCTTAGTTAAGATCCAAAGGCAAATTTAGGAGGCCAGTATTGTCGGAGAATCCTTTTCATTCTCTTAGAAGGCATGCCAAAATTCAACAAGAAATTCCTCACTTTACAATTTAAGCTCTTGGATAATGTGATCGTCCCTTCTTCTTGAGGAATTCTGGAATCTCTACCTGAACCACCCTCACTAAAAAGAGGATGTTGGCCGGTTGATTCCTATGGTGACCTCACCTTGGGCAAGCTGACCCGCTTTGCATTTCCGAATAGCAGAAATAAAATCAAGTTAAAAATGGTCAAGTCTTACAATGGTAACAATTCATTTGTTCACACTCGTGTCACTGTGTATGCAGAGAGAGAGAGAGAGAGAGAGAGTGAGTGACCTAGAGGAGCCTGCTGTCACTTTCTTGGCGTTTGAAACCCGTTGCAATCAATGTTATGCTAACCTTATTAGGAGCAAAACCAATTGCAATCAGCTTCAGTGCAAGAGTTATTGTTGTAACAGGACAATTGTAAAAAATACCATCCATTATATTTTGGCCCAATCAAACATCTTATTCCTGTCTTATTGGGTATACTTTCACCATCTATGGTGACATTAGAGGACAGCTTTTAACCAAAAAGACTTGGGACTGTGCATGTGTTCCAAAGATGGCAAAATAAGAAACTAAGAAAGAAAAGGGACTCGTTCAGAGAGTATGAAGGATTAAAGACTAGATTTTGCTTAAAATTGAATAGCGTAAGTGCAATACGTTTTTGCTTATTAATCAGCTACTATCTCGCAACTTACTTGACCACCGAGTGATGGATCAATTCGCACCAAATATTAAATTGGCATTTGGATCCCCAAGGTCATATATCACCTCCGCAGCAGCATTTACCTACCAAAAAATCCATCAGCAACATGACTTGCTTCAGAAACCAACACAAGTGATCATGACATTGGTGTCAAGAGAAAGGATGACAACAAACCAGCTCACTCATGACTCGAGAACCGGCAGATAGCAATAGCGAGGCACTAGCAACAGGCCAAAGCATTTAGAGAATACCATCAAACTTAAGAGGACAAGCAAAAATCCAAGATTTACATGCATTAAACTTACGAAACAATCGAAAAAGAGTACCGACATGAACCCAAAATGGCAGTCCCATCCTACTTTCCATTAGCCCGCTCATAAGCCTCTAAAACAACATTGGTTTGATCACTAATCAATGAGGCCCTCTTAGCCAATACTTGCATCTCAGCCAATTGCACTTTCCTCCATCGCTCCTTGAACTCCTCCTTCCTCGACTGATCCAACATCTCCCACCCTTTCTTCATAAAATCCTGATCCAAGCCAGATATTTGCAACATCTTATTATCACAGGACAACATGCTTCTGGCATCAATACGCTCAGCCAGCACTAGTTCACCATTCTCCTTCGGCCTCTCCAGCGATGTCTCCATCTTCAACTTGGGCACCTTGGCAGGAGTAGCAGCCTTACTCTTCTTAGCAGTACCATTCGCCTTTGGTACAGGCGTCTGCTCGCCTCAAACATCAAAACAACAAGCTCTCCTCCATTCTCCAGATAGATCCTAGGAATACCCCCATACAATAAAACAAAAGAAGAGCAGAGCCCAGAAATCCTCTCCATTTCCACTACCCACCCCACGAATCAAATCGACGCGAGAGGGACGAACTCACCGAGTTCCGACCCGGGACCTCGTCGGCCACAGTGCCGGTGAAGCTCTCGAAGACGGTGTTCACGTAAATGATGGGGAAATCGGGCTCAAGGGCGTCGGACACGATGAAGGACGTGGGCATCGAGAGACGAGCCGAGAGAAACCCGATCAAGCCGAGAGATGAGCGGACGGAGGAGGCAGGTCCGACGGCGACGGTTAGATGAGTGGCGAGATGAGCGGCGACGGCGTTGGAGTCAACGACGAAGATGAACAGCTTCGGAGTCGCTTTAGGGTTCTTGACTGGAGATAGGCGATGGCTACCTGGGGACGCGGACGGAGGAGCCGGGTCCGGCGGCGACGGCGAGATGAGAGGCGACGGCTACGGTGAGATGAGCGGTGACGGTGAGATGAGCGGCGACGGTGTCGGATTTTAGGTCGAGGAAGAGCTTCGGAGTTTGAGGGGAGAAATGAGAAAGATGAGGAGAGAGGTCGACTAGGGTTTGTGAAGGAGTGGGTGTAAGGGAAAGAAACGATTTCTATTTTCGTTTTGAGAAATCGAAGCTAGAATTTCTAACTTCTCATTTCTCCCCCAAAATGATTTCTGAAGAAGAAATTCGTTTCAGAAATAGAAAAATCATTTTGCGTTACCAAACGGATTTTGTTCCAAACCTCTTGCGGGAACAGAGAAATCAAGAAATTGGGAAATAGAAATTTTGTCATGCAGGTTCAAGTTCTTTTTGCTATCCTCATAGTATTTTCATCTTGGGCTCCCAAACTCATCACTTCAAAAGCACTTTGCATTAAAGCGGAAAACCGATTAAATGTGGATGGAACGGGTGATATTTCATGAGATTCATCATTCACATCCCCTTGCTTCGCACCTTTAGTCCATCTTTTCAATATATATGAAGATGGAATGGCTGAAACCGATATGTTTCCATTCAAAATGTGCAAAGCATGACGACATAACCACCCTTTCAATTCAAATAATTTGCATTCACAAGAGACCGAAAAGTCAGTGGGATTAAATCTAACAACATGTTCACCTTGAATCCCATCACACTTAAGAGTATATTCATAAATGAACCCATCAAAAGTGGTACCTGAAATTCTTTCGGAGACACTGTGAAGAAATTCTTTATAAAACCTCCTAAAAATAGCACGAGTATACACCAAAGCAGCATGTGTCAATATCCCATTATATGAAATCTGCAATCTGGGTTTCCCATGAGAACTATAAGCATCTTGATTTTTAATTTCTCTCATATGTTTCAACTGTTCTTCGTAATAGTGAACAAATTGTATAAGGGTTGATGTCTTCTTAGATAATTGTTGGAAGACATTGTTAGTACTCTTGCTCCTTTGACTTGATCTTATACCACAAGAAAAAATATCACGACCAAAAGCAGAACTCCATTTATGTCTCAAGTCGTATAACCTTTGAAGCCAACTGTTATTTTCAGTACCCCACTCCTCTTCCATTTTTCTCCAAGTAGTTTCAAATTCCCTCTGATTTGCATTTATACATAAGTCTTGAGAAATATTTATCCTTAAATCCTGGCTTCTAGTAAAGATGTGGAATATTTTTATTAGCATTTTTCTCGATGTGCCAAGTGCATAAGCGGTGTTGAGTATTCGGAAACACTATTTGAATAGCTTTTGCCATGGCATGGTCTTGATCAGTGAAAATAGTTTTTGGAGCCTTATTTCCCATAGACTTTAGAAACACCTCAAATAACCAGATAAGTGAATTTGCAGTCTCATCCAACAAAAATGCACAACCAAATAAAGTGTTCTTCCAATGATGATTAACTCCAACAAAAGGTGCACATATCAAGCTATACCTATTAGTACGATATGTGGTATCAAAAACCATCACATCACTAAAACAATCATAATCAAATTTGGACAAACTGTCTCTCCAAAATAGATTGGTCAATCTACCATCTTGATCTACCTGTTGTGCATAGAAAAACATTGGATTTTGCATTTGCATATAATGGAAATGATTTAGAAGACAAGACGCTCTACCGCATTCTTGCCTTCTTTCTGATAACTAATCTATTACGAAAGATGTCTTCACAACATGTAACAAGCAACTACACAACACGCGCTCAAGGGTATCCAAGGACAAGAACTGCACACCTTAGGTGCAAAAAAAAAAATTTAAACAAACAAACCACTTCCCGCGACCTCAATCCCTCGTCCGACAACACAGCTCGACCCCACAAGATGACAAAAATTAGATTGTGACCAAACTGTTCACGCTCCATCATCTTCCTCGGATCAAACAACCCCCCACCCCCACGGGAACGCTCAGAATCATTGCGATCGAGACGCATCCACTCAAATGATCGAAATTTCCAAGAGGTTCAATTTCTATGTAACCATCAATCAAAGTATCAGACTGATCCTAAAGAAGGAGGAAGAAGATATACAGAGTAAAAAATCATTTCCATTCTTGATATCTAGCCTCCATTTACAGATTAACAAATCTCTGAGGCATAAGCAGTCCTGAACTAAAAAACAGCTCAATTTTTCAGACTAACAATGATCAAAAAAATGCATCACAAACTGGCAGCTGTTATCTCAAGTTAATTTGCACTTCATCGCTAAAACTCTATCAGTCATATTCCAACTAGATCTTACTCGTTAAAGTCAAGTTTTGTCCTCCTACTACACACTACAAAATTACCATACAAGCAAGCTATCTCTACCATCCATCCGACAGGAACATCATCCCGAAAATGAATTGCAATTCAAACTAGAAATTTTCTGAATTATCAGCTCATGTATCCAAGTACTTCTGCTCCACGTGCTTCGTGTGGAAAGTGGGAGAACTCAATTAAGAAACCAAAGACTGACCTTTGGATGTCAACAACTCATTGAACAACTTCCTCTTCTCACTGACGAGCGGTGCTATCCTAGCCTCACCTTCAAGGGCGACTTGATCTGACACCAAGCACAGAATCTGTCAAAAATTGAAATGAGAAAGCAAACGTGCATCGAGGCACAACAGACGCCGCACCGCCTCACCTAGTTTTGGCTTCTTGTTGGCGAGAACGCCGAGGTAGCGTGTGACTGCGTGACTCGATTGAGCTTCCCGTTGGAATACTCCTATAGTTCACTCGCCTCTTGTCTCAGCTCCAAGTAATCCTGCCTCGCAAGCTGCATCCGGAAATCGCTCCTCTCAGAGCCCGGCAACAGAGAAGGAATCAACCAAAGCAAGAAGCAAAAATTCGAAATAGTCAAATCCCCAACTCAATCGGGAGCCAAAATAGAGCGCGAGATGATCGGAGCATTTTGGAAAAACCGGACATTGTCCGCAAGACGCTGGACCTTGGACGCGATCGTCGAAGAGGTGGCCAAGCTCAAAGGCAACCGGCTGGATTTTGAGCGTACGCGATCGTCGAAGAGGCCGAGGCAAAAATGGTCAAAGCTTGGGACCAAACACGACTGGCGAGGCTCTTCGGAGCGAGTGGCTCCTGGCAACGATGGTGGAGGTGGCCGAGCTCGGAGGCGACCAACGGGCTTTTGGGTGTCTGTGCTCACCTTAGAGGTCGAGGCGAAGATGGTTAGAGTTCGGACCCAGCCATGACCGGAAGAGTTCTTCGGAGCGAGTGGTTCCCAACGGCGATGGTAGAGGCGGCCAACCTTGGAGGCAACTGGCGAGCTTTTGGTCAAGAGAGATGGGGTTGCAGGTTTCATGGAGAAAATTGTAGAACAAAAGATTTTGAAAGAGAATGCGAGGGGAAGGGGAAGGGACGGCTTGCGTGCAAATAGGAGAAAAGGACGCGGCCATTAATGAAAAGAGAGAAGGACGCGGCAAAAATTTGGCTAAAAGAAAAAGTGGGACCCGTCTCCACGTGGCGACACGTGTCGCATCCTGATTGGGCGAGGCGCACGGTGACGTGGAGCGCCGGGTGCACCTAATATTTTCTCAGGGAGGAGCGAGGGTTTGTAGGATTTCTTGTCAATTCTCGTAAGCATGAGCTTCTTCAATGCACTCAAAATCTAAGAGCGTAACGACATAAATGACCTTTGAATTTTGAATTTTGAATTTGAATTTGAATATTTGTATATATTCAATTGAAAAGGTTTGGAAAATAGAAGGATTTTCTTCATTTTTTTGTCAAAGTTAATAACAATAGTGCCATCTTTCTTCCTAACAAATTCGAAGTTTAAGAACTAGAGAGACTTGTTAGTGCAGCTTTTATAGTTGGTAATCCAAGTTTTCGATAGGAGCTTGGCCAACTTTTTTCTTGGGATTTGTCTAGAAACATGAATGCGATGCTTAATCATTTTACATAGAGATACAATAAGAATTAATTGGTGCATTGATGATTCGTACTTAAAGCACCAAATGGTTCAAATTTATCTCATGGACAATAGAGAACTTGATAGAGCTTGTTCTCACTACAAACTGAAGATCAAATGTTTCAAATGGGACTACAATGGTTCTTGTGAAAATATTCAATGTTATTATTCTATTAATTCAAATTCAAGGACAACATATAATTCATGAATTAAATTGAACATATATCAAAAGTCTAAGGATCATATTGGACAATTTAAAAATTTCAAGACTATATTAAATAAATCACATGTTTGAAATAGGCTAGTGAATCAACTTAGAGGGGGTGAATAGGTTATTGCGAATTCTTTTGGAATCTTTTGCGGTAGAATACGTTAATATCAAAGGTATATCAATAACAAACAAAACACGTATTCATAAAGTAAATAGAGTAGGGTAAAAGAGAATTGACACAAGGATTATAGTGGTTCGGCTTAGTCCAAGCCTACGTCCACTCTCCACGCTGGCATCCAACTGGCTGTAATCACTATGTAGCAAATTGAGAGCTGTTACAGTTTCACGAACTAGACTTCTTCAATAGACAGTCTCTCCTACAGCTTCCTGCTGTTTTCACACTATACGTAACTCTCTTTGATACACAATTTGAACATGAAAGATTTTAGAGATCAAGTGATTTTGGAGATTCTAACATCGAGATTTTTCTACCTAGTCTCTCCTTATTTCTAAGCAACACCGATCCACCTTAAATAGCCTCCGTGCCTCCATACCCATTGGCACTTACCAAAAATTCATCAAATCAACCTGTTGGACTGAATCAATTTAAGTGATCTCCTTGTCGCCAAAAATGTAAGTAGATAGCAGCTCGTCAATCCTGTTCGCCCATACAATTAGGATCTTGAGTTCTCAAAATTAGATTCTTCCAAAAATAAGCTTGATCTTCGACGAATAAAATCCGAAGAATAAATCTTCCAAGCTCACGATCACAACGGAGATATTCCATGGTTAAGATTAGGAAATATAGAATCCAATATCTTACTTTCCTTAACCATAAAAATAACCTGTGACCAGCCTGTAAAAATCGCGAACTGTCTTCAGACTTAGATTTGGGTCTTGAGGGTCTTCAGACTGAAATTGAGTCTTGACTGTCTTCAAACGGAAAAACTTCAGACCGAACTTTTGGGTCTGACTGTCTTCAGACGTAAAACCTTTAGACTTTGAAATCTTCAGTTGTAACCGACTGAGTCTTGGAATCTTCAGACCGTACGGTAGGTAGAGGCTGTTTTGTCAACTTCAAAACTTCAAGGGATTTTTCTTCAACAATGTTGAATCAAAATTTATAATATTTGCATCATTTTCTCAATTTGTAAATATCCTTCGTTACAATTCCCCAATCTTTTTAGGAGTAATGTTGTACTTTGCATCCAAAAAATCCTATTTATCTATAAATGTCTTTGTGGTGACACATTTTCTTTTGTTTGATATACTCATTTGATTTGAAACGAATGTATTTGGACCATTTGGCCCTTCTCTCCTAAGCAATCAAGAATACCTTCTAGTAACTAGAGACATTGGCACAAAGCGAAATTATTGAGTAATGCGCATATCTCTGATTCGAGGACATTCTTGCAGTTATATTGCCGACCGGTACCAACATTGCAGGATAGATTGGCAGAGGGAATAGAAATTGCGATCAAGAGACACTTGTAAACTGCAAGTCAAGGCATTGTCGAACTGAAGATTGAAGTTGCCTCGATTGCTAAACTACAACATAGGAACATCATGATACTCTTGGGAACATAGGAACATCATGATACTCTTGGGAAACTGCTTAGACCGAAATGGGGGGTCTTCTTTTATATTATTACATGCCTAACAAGAGCGTAGATGTAGTTCTCTTTGGTTAGCCCCATCGACCATAAGCTTCGATATTCATTATGGGGTTTAATTTCATGTTTCGAGCAACATCGGGCAAGCTCAGCTGCAAAATGAAGGTACTTGCCAATAAGAGCAAGCATATTGGATGTTGACGCCTAAATTTTTGTTTAGGTTCATTTTATTTTATTATTTTTGGTTTTATTTTATTTTATTTCGTCTAAAAACTGAAAAAACAGAAAAAAATCGAAAAAATCGAAAAAACGAAGAAAACGGAAAAACCAAAAAAAAAAAAAAAACCCCATTGGGCCTCCGCGACCCGGCTCGCGACCTAGCCTGTGACCTGACCCGCGCGTCTACTTCTTCGCCCGACTCGGTGTGCAGCACGCGTGGGCAGGCGCGACGCCGGAGAGAGGGGAGCAGATGGCGACGTACGGCGTAGAGAGGAGGACCGAGCGCCGACGGGGCGTGACCGGAGGGGGAGCTTGGTGGTCGACGGGACAGCGGTCCAACCATCGAGCGAACCCTCGCCAACCGGCCGCCCCCTCGCCTATAAATAAATGGGCCCCGTCGGCATCGAGGGCACGGCGACGAGCGAGGCGGAGGGAGAAGCAAGAGTATCAAGAGCGCGGTCCTTGGACACCCCATTGAGAGACTTCAGGGGGGTCGAGGACTCGCGGTCTTCGATCCAGGCCTCACCGGAGAAGTAGAGAGAGAGAGAGAGAGAGAGAGAGAGAGAGAGAGAAACAGACAAACAGACACGGGAGGGGGAAGTCGCGAGGGACCTCGACGTCGCCGTCGTCTTCATCGTCGTCACACCACAAACGGGTATCACGCCATCATCACCGTCGCCGTTGTCGCCTTCATCATCGTCATCACCATCGTTGCCGGAGCACTCCTCGGCGCCCCCAATCTGGAAACCCTAGGGTTCCCGATTTTCCGGGTCGCGATCCCGGGTCGCCGGGTTGGACTCGGATCGGGAACTGGGTAGGGTTTTCGCGTCTTCAAAGGCGGCGGCAAGTCGGATCGTGTCTCGGGTCGAATCTGGGTAGGGTTTCGCCCTGGGGAGCGGGTCGCCGGGTCGTGGAGCCGGGTCGTCGGGCCGGGTCGGGCTTCTGCGAACGCTTGGCCATGACGTCGTTTCGCGGGTCGTGGAGCGGGTCGGATGCATGACTCGGCACTCGAGGGTTGCGCGCAGCCGGCTTCTCCATGGCATCGTTTCACTTTTTATTTAAAAAAAAAAAAAATCGGGCTCGCGTAGTGGGCTCGTCGCGTTTCGGGCTGGCTGGGTCGGATCGACTGTGGATCCGACCGGTCAGTCAGTTTTTATAATATTTTAATAATATTTTAAATAAATAATTTATTTAAAAAAATCAAAAAATATTAAAAAGCTTTTTAATTTCCAAAAAAAGTCGAAAAATGTTTAAAAATGTTAAAAAATGATTTATTTTAAAAAAATCAAAAAATAATAATAAAAATAATTTATTTTTATAAAATATTTAAAATATTAAAAAATATTTTTATTTTCCGAAAAATCAAAATATTAAAAATATTTCATATTTTTCAAAAAATGTCAAAAATCCCAAAAAATGCCAAAATTCATAAAAAGCCCAAATTTTTCATAAAATACCAAAAAGACTTGTATTTAAAAAAAAACCCAAAAAATCCAAAAATCCCATTTTATGTCCAAAAGCGAAGAAAAGACCCAAAAAATGTTTTTCTCCCAAAAATGCATAGAAAATCCCTCAAACATCCAAAAACCTTAGGGTTTAAACAAGATTAGGTACTAGAAGGGCATTAGTGATTAACTAGTGTAATCAAGTCCTCGATTCTAATTTCTCTGGTTGCGCAAGAGCGAGTATTTCTCCCGATACTTCGCCTAGGTTTCTAATCAACCCACCCCAAATCGATTAGTGGCGACTCCATTTTATAAACTAACTTGCAGGTTAAAAACTTAGACTATTAAAGTCGTGAATTGGTGAACTTGGGAGAGTTCGGGTATTAACAAATTCAGCCGAGCCATTAGCCTCCTTAGGTGCTCGTACTCGATCGCGGGCGTCAAAAAAAGAGGTCACGATAGCTTGGCAACTCCGTTGGGGACTTTGAGGACTTAGGCCATTTTTATCTTGTTTAAATTCTTTACTGACTTAGGTTTTTTTCTTTATACAGGTCATATCTTAGAAATTTATTTTAATTTTGTTTAAAATAGATTATCTTGTGATTATAAACTGTTGTGCATGTTTTATTGTTTTAAACACTACACATTGCACATACAACCCAGCCGCCGGACCTGGGCCGCCATAGGATATTTAGGATGGTGTTAAGAAAGATACAACCTCGAACGCGAGACTGCGATGTAGAGGTTGCCTTTCTTTTCCCTGAATTTCTTAGCCGAGGTTAAGGAGATATGCTGCTAATGCGAGACTGCGACGGGCAGATACCTTTTTAATTTCAACAAGCCTTCTGAGTTAGAAATCGAGCCACACATCTCATGTGCATGTCCTTGTGCTTGTCACTTTATTTAAAAGCAAAGTAATTTATTTACTTTTACTCAGTCTTTTCTGGCTCATGGCAAAATAGGGTCAGGTTGTGTAGCCCCCATTTCTAAATGCAATGGGAAGAATCGATATCAAATTCATTCCTGTCCCAAAGAAAGAGCTCCTCAAATGGTGGAATCAGTTAGATCAGCTTGGCCAAGAGCGTGTCAAAATAAGGATTGGTCATCTCCTCCCATTGCTCCAAATTAGTATCCACTCTAGGGTCATGCAAGCCCTACCACATTTCTAGTGTCCGGAAACATCCACCTTCGTGTTCGGCAAATTTGAATTGACTCCCACTTTGGAGGAATACAGTCTCACCATAGGAATGCCTCTGGGAGTGGAGCTCGCTAAGCCACTAACTGGTATTGACCCCATAGTCAGTCTATCACGTTTTTTAAAATATAATTCGGCAAGAGAAATTGTTAAAACCAACAACAATGCTTTCCCACTATCATCCTTAGCCGAATGCTTTGAAAAACAATCGATGTCCCAAAAAAACAAGATCTTTATTTTGGCGTTCTTTGGATTTATTATCTTCCCCTATAAAAAGAATGCCATAAATCCTTCAATCATGGGGATAATAAATCAAAACATTTTTGGTGCAGGATATGTAAACATAGTTTTAGCCTAAACATTTTTATCCCTTAATCATTTCAAAGACAAAAAAGAAAAGATCATGAGAGCCGCCCCAGAAATTTTACAAATGTGATTCTTTTCCCATGTCAAAGGATTTGGGCACCTCATGCAAATATTTGAAATTAATGAGTTCAAGCACCCACTGTAAAAATTCCAAAACTTGGAGAAATATTCTCCCAATGAAGAATATTCTCGGTGGATTGACTTATTAAAAAACCTGGTCCCAGAGACATTCATATGGCGAGCCAAGTGGTTCATTGCAAGTGAGGCACGTTTTGCGCTTGATTTTTATGACCTCATTCCATTGCTGGGCCTCTCCGAAGCTACCTCATACTACCCACATAGGGTGGCCCGCTAGTATAGGGTCCTTCAAGAAGTCCCGCCACCACTCAAGTCGGGAATGTTTCGGATATCTTTCATCCCCTCAGGTCATGATTACTCAGAGGAAATCAGCATAATTCAGAATGCATGGGATAGATGCCATCCAGAGATGATTATCGTACCCAGAAAGCTGAAGGGACAGAAAAAAGCCCATCATGCATCCACCTTTTATATCCTCAATCATGGGATTCCTAAGGAGTTGCAGCCGGAAATCCCTAACATAAGCAAGAAGCTTACCAAGCAAGAAAGGATCAAGTCTCTTGAAGAAAGTTTGGAAACTAGCAAGAGACACCTATCAAAGCTATCTCAAGAAAACAAGCGACGTCGCAAGATTGAGACTTCCCATCGCATGTAAAAATGGGCGTCGTGGCTTTTGATGTGAATATCTAGGGTCGTTCTGACTTGTGTAAAAAATCCTTTTGACATTGTATAAATCTCTTGTTAATAAATGAGAATGACTCAATCCTTGCCATGAGCCAGTGTTCTATGTGTTTTCTTTACTTACATTTTCTCCATTTCCTGCACAAACAGGTAATCACAACATAGCTGTGTTTACCAAATACAAAAGGTAGGATGGTTGAGGAAAATGTACCAAGCCGTGTCGAGATTATGGAAAGTGAAATGAAGCAAGTCTTCAATGTGCTTCAATAACTCTCAAAACAAATAGATTCCATCCAAGGCAAACTAGCTCCCACTCTGGCCTCGATCGAAGTAGTACTATCGCAGTCATCCACCTGAGGAGAGCAAGGAAGAGATATTGATGATAACATGCCCGAATTGGAGGATGACGCGCACCAAATCTTAGTTGAGAAAGTAAAGCCTGGCATTTCATCTAAAACTGAGCATGATAAACGTCTTGAGAAGCTTGAAGAGAGGCTAAAGCAATTGCAGGGCCTACAGGATCCCACTCCAACAGACCTCTCTATCTACTCCAAAGTCAAAATGCCCGAAAAGTTTAAAATGCCTGAATTTGAGAAATACGATGGCACGACCTGCCCAAGGGCTCACTTGCAAATGTACTTGGTTCGAATGACCCAGAACGTTAGTAATGTGCCTTTAATGATCCAGCTGTTCCAGTCAAGCTTGGTAGGTCCCGCCTTGAGGTGGTACATCAAGAAAAACATAAACCTCATTGAAACATGGAGTGAAGCAAGTGAGGCATTCCTCAAGCGGTACAAATTCATAATGGACATTACCCCCTTCTCGTGAGGATCTCAATCGCACAGAAAAGAAAAAGCAGGAATCTTTCAAAGAGTATGCTATTGGGTGGAGGAATCTCGCTGCCCAGATTAGCCCTGAACCAATTGACTTTGAATTAAGAAAAATGTTCGTCAAAACCCTCCCCTACGAATACCGCAACAGGATGGTGACTATGGTCGCTGAATCATTCAATCAACTCATTCTAGTGGAAGAACAGATAGAGATAGGATTAAGGGATGGTTGGTTCACCGAGCCTGTGCCTGTCGACAGGAGATTCAATATGAAGAAAGATAAAGATCTCCTGATTGATGTCAATGCCACCTACACTATAAACACCGATCGTCTCCCAACTGTTTAGACAAGCACAGGCCAGCGACAGACCAATAGCCGTCAGCCCCAATGCTACAACAACCGAAGACAATTCACCGAAGACAATTCAGACTTAGATTTGGGTCTTGAAGGTCGTCAGACTGAAACTGAGTCTTGAAGGTCTTCAGACTGAAACTGTGTCTTGAGTGACTTCAGACGGAAAAACTTCAGACTGAACTTCAGGGTCTAACTGTCTTTGAAAACCTTTAGACTTTGAAAACTTCAGACGAAACTGACTGAGTCTTGGAATCTTCAGACTGAACTGTTAAGGCCGTTTTGTCAACTTCAAAACTCCAAGGGATTTTTCTTCAACAAAGTACATGTCCCTGAAACAATCGAGCATGACAAACTCGAGGAATTTGTCAGCACCATCCTTCTAAAAGATCAAATGGCATTCTCTGATGAAGAAATCCCTGAGGAGGGTAGAGGACACACCAAAGGCCTCTACATATCAGTCAAATGTAACACATCCCACGTCGCTCGAGTATTAATTGACAATGGATCTGCTCTTAACATATGTCCACTAGCAACACTCTGTCACCTTAAAATAGAGAGATCACGAATCCAGGCGCCCAAAACTTCCGTTTGAGCATTTGATGGAACAAAGAAGGAAACAGTGGGGGAGATTGAGCTCGACGTTCAAATTGGCCCAACCGTATTCAAAATTTTGTTCCAAGTAATGAATATCTCCACTGCGTTCAATTTCCTCTTAGGGCGCCCATGGATCCACATCGTAGGAGCAATACCTTCAAGCCTCCACCAAAGTGTGAAATTTGTGGTCGGGGGAAAACTGATCACGGTCCGAGGAGAAGAAGACCACCGCATTTATCACGAGACAGCCATCCCTTATGTTGAACCTAGTGACAAAAACAAAGCCAGCTATCAATCGTTTAAACTTGTGTCTATTGTACACGAAGCTCGAGGGACTTTGCCCCCCATCCCCGAGGTATCAAGTGCTGCAGTCATGGTGGGAAAAATCATGGTTGGACACGGCTTCATCCCAGGACAAGGGCTTGGTAAGGAAGGCTAGGGCATCCATCAACCTATTGAAGCCCTGAGGAGACCTTATACCATCGGTTTAGGATATTCCCAGACGAGAAGAGCAAAGAAAAAAAGTTGGGCTTGTATATCCCCTGTCTCGAGGAAACTTTCCCAGCCCAGCCCGGGATGATGCATGAGGAAGAGGAAATGATCAATACTTCAAAATGGTTCAACCCCAAAAGCTCGAGCTTGCCTGTGTTCCAGGAAGGCGCAACTTGGCCCTCACTTACGAAGAAAGAAGGGTCGGATGATATGACCACCATGTTTGGAGACATTTTCATAGGTGCCATTGAAGAAGAGCAGTTGGAAGGAACAGACGATAACTTCTCATTCATCCAGCTTCAACGCCAGGTTGACGAACTATGTGAAACTTGAGTGCACCATTTGACGGAAAATTTCGCTCAAGCTACCCGTGCACTCCGCTCTCGTTATAATGAGGAGTTAGTAGTAAGTGAAGAAGACCCTATTGAAAAGATCTGGCAAGGGGCTCGGCTATCTCAGCCCTCAAAAAGCACGCGGCTATATTCGCCTCTTCCTAAGTCGATGGCCATCATTTTTCCCATCCTCCTAGAGCAAGGGCTAATCACCAGGGAACTGAGTCATCCTACTCCAGAGTACTTCCTTGATTATGATGCACCCAAGCAATGTGATTACCATTCAGGGGAATTAGGACACTCGCTAGATGACTGCACGATCCTGAGAGACAAGGTTCAGGATCTTTTGGATGCCGGGGTATTCACGCTCCGCTCTCCGTGGCTGTGTTTTGGCAAGGATCAGCTCCTCGTGGTACCCAACACTCATACCATGTTCCTTGAGCATGCTAAGAAAGCACGTAGAGGAGAGGCGATCATGGACACTTTGGGCCATCCAAGTGGTAAATTTGACTACTATGTCAATTGTTCGATCCCCCAAAGTTTCTATGATCATCATCACCACATCATCCCTGATGGATGGGAAGGCATGGATGATCTAGAATCCGCAAAGCCATGAGCACAGGGAGACGTAGCTGGCAACTGGTATGAAGACTTCTCGTGGGTGCCATCAACGAAGGACCGTCAAGGGAAATGGGTGCAGAACCACTCAAGTAAAATCCTTTTTATTTTCTCTGCATACTCCCCTACGTGGGAGCCTGTACATATTTTTTTAAGTCTATCTTGTTTTCAACATCAGTTCCACCCAGGGAACCATTTTTTGAAATCACTCTGTAAATCCATCTACTAATAAATAAAGTTGAAAACATTTTGAGGGCATAAGGAGACACTCCAAACTGGCCCGTTGATGATAGCCAGTCGTCAAATGAAAGAAGAAATTTGAGGCCCGGGTCTCCTAATGTTTCCTTGTCCTAAATCTCCAAGAGCAATTTATCACGTTTTCAAAAGAAAGAAGCATGCATGCTACTAACCTTATTTGTTCCCTTAGCCTATCTACTCTATGACATAGGAATGATCTAGCGGCAGGCGAGGGTATGGGAACGGTCCAAACCAACATCATGGATAGCCTTTCTGATAGCTTAGATGATGACTTTGATAATTCCGATGAAATTCAACAGAGTTGGTGTTGAAGAAAAATCCCTTGGAGTTTTGAAGTTGACAAAACAGCCTCAACGGTGTGGTCTAAGGATTCCAAGACTCGGTTGGCTACATCCGAAGTTGTCAAGGTCTAAAGGTTTTCAAAGACAGTCGAGACCTAGAATTTCGGTCTGAAGTTTTTCCATCGAAGTCGGTCAAGACTCGGTTTCCGTCGAAGACCTTCAAGACTCGGTTTCGGTCGACGACCCCCGAGACCCAAATCTAAGTCCGAAGATAGTTCGCGATTTTTTACGGGCTGGCTACGGGTTATTCTTATGGCTACGAGATATTGGATTTCGTATTTCCTAATCCTAACCATGGAATATCTCTGGTTGTGATCAAGAGCTTGGAAGATTTGATTCTTCGAATTCTATCCGTTGAAGATCAAGTTTATTTTTGGAAGAATCTACTTTTGGGAACTCAAGATCCTGATTGTATGGGCGAACAGGATTGATGAGCTACTGTCTACTTACGTTTTCGGGACAAGAAGATCACTTAAATTGATTCAGTCCAACGGGTTGATTAGATGAATTTTTGGAATGTGCCAATGGGTATGATGGCACGGAGATTATTTAAGTTGGATCGACGTTGCTTGGAAACAAGGAGAGACCGGTAGAGAAATCTTGATGTTAGAATCTCCAAAATCACTTGTTCTCTAAAATCTTTCATGTTTACACCTGTGTAACAAAGAGAGTGAGATATAGAGCAAAGACAGCGAAGGCTGTAGGAGAGACTGTCAATTGAAGAAGTCTAATCCGTCTACTGTAAAGACACTCTTTTGCTACATAGTGATTACAACCGTTTGGCTGCCAGCGTGGAGAGTGGACATAGGCTTGGTCTAAGCCGAACCACTATAATCCTTGTGTCAATTTTCTCTCTCTACTCTATTTACTTTGTGAATACGTAATCTGTTTATTATTGATATATCCTTGATATTAATGTATTGCATTGAAAAAGATTCCAAAAGAATTCCGCAACAACCTATTCCCCCCTCTAGGTTGATTCACTAGCCCATTTCAATTGGTATCGAGCAGGTTGCTTATTTGTTAGAAGTGTTATTACTTCGAAGCTAAAGATCTATGGCTAGTGTTTTGGCTCCGGGGTTAATTGAAGGTCGAGCAATACCAGACCTCCCTACTTCGATGGCAAGGATTACAACGTATGGAAAAATAAGATGAAGGCGTTCCTAAGATCTAAAGATCCTATGGAATGGGATGTAGTGGAGAACGGGATTATTCCTAAAGTTACATCAAGCACGGGAAAAGAAATAGCTGATGGAGCAGGGTTACCACAAGCAGAAATCTCTAAGAGACATGCTCTTGATGCAAAGGCTATTTACTCTCTCTATTGTGCATTATCTCTTACTGAGTATAATAGAATTTCATCTTGTGATATAGCCAAAGAAGTTTGGGACAGATTACATGTTACTTATGAAGGAACAGATCGAGTCAAAGAAACCAAGATCAACATCCTTCTTGGTCAATATGAAGCCTTCAAAATGAAGCTAGGAGAAACCATCTCGGATATGTTCAGTCGATTTACAAAAATTGTAAACGGCTTGGCATACCAAGGACAGCCAATCTCAGGACCTACGAAGGTCAATAAATTGTTGAGAGGGCTCTCCAAAGATTGGAATCACGTCAAGACATCTATCAAAGAAACACAGAGGATCATGCCTCTTTCAATTGACGAATTGGTCGGCACACTTCAATCCTATGAAGTCGAGCAATTCAATGAGGAATTTGACACAAAAGGTAAGAAGTCAATTGCTTTAAAATCTAATGATGATTCTAATGTTCTGATTGAAGAAGACTGGATGATGAAGAATTGGCACTTCTAATTAGAAAGTTTAGAAGGTTGAATAAAAAAAGTAGAAGATTCAACGATAAGAAACAAAACAATCAAAGATTTCAAAAGAGATCAAATGAAGAAGAAGATACCAGCAAAGAAGTTGTTTGCTTTGAATGCAAGAAAAAGGGGCACATCGGATCTAACTTGTCCCTTATTGAAGAAAAAGAAAGGAAAACCTGAAAAGTTCAAGAAAGCACTCAAAGCTGAAACATGGAGTGATACTGAATGTGAGGAGAGTGATGAAGAATATGCAAATATATGTCTTATGGCAGACTCAGACTCAGATTCTGACTCAGACGCAGATTCAGACTCAGACTCAGACTCAGATTCAGACTCAGACTCAAACAATGGTATCAAGGTTAGAAATTTAAAAATTCCTGTCAAAGTATTAAAATACATTGATGAACTTTGTCTCAGTCTTAAAGGCTCTCTTAAAAGGATCGCTGAATTAAAAGGGAGAATTCCAAAATGAAACAACAAGAAAAGATTTTACTTGAAAAAGTTGAAAGTTTAGACAAGTCTCTTGCTGCTTCAAAAGAAAATGGAAATGAACTTTCAAAAGAGAATGCTTGCTTGAAAGAGGATTTATTGAAAGTCTCAAAGAAATTTTCAATAGGTTCTGAAAAGTTTGACAAAATTCTTTCTATCCAAAAACCTTACTTTAATAAATCCGGTCTAGGAATGACACAAAAAACTGTTCCTTTGATCAATTTCCCAAAAGTAAAGGAAAGAATAAGGAATAGGCCAACAAAAACTTTTATAAAAATCATTTCCAAAAGGTTTTTGTAAAGCCTGTTGCAGACATGCTCTTACTTGTTCAAGATGTAAAAGTGTAGATCATTTTGAAAAGGAATGTCCCAAAGTTTGGAGACCTGTTAAGAAGAGCTGGGCAAAGACTGTTTATACTACTAACAATGATGGACCCAAGAAGATTTGGGTACCAAAGAAGACATGAGTTTTTCTCTTAATTGCAGGTTACCCTCAAGAAGAAAGTCAAGTGGTATTTGGACAGTGGATGTTCAAGACACATGACAGGAGACTCAAGTTGTTTTACAAAATTTTCTCATATGAAAGGAGGAAATGTCTCCTTTGGTGGTAACAACAAAGGTAAGATTGTTGGACAAGGAACTGTGATGATTGGAAATCTCACAATCAACAACGTCTCTCTTGTTGAGGGATTGAACTACAATCTACTGAGTATTAGTCAATTATGCGATTCTGGATACAAAATAAATTTCCAAGAAGACACATGTTCTGGAACAAGCGAGGATCTTTCACAGTTCTTCACTGGTCGAAGACATGGGAATATCTATTTGCTAGATATATAGTCTGACAGTCCTCAATGCTTAATATCAATTCAAGATGAAGTCATCCTTTGGCATAGGAAGCTTGGACATGTCAATCTGAAGCAAATTGCAAAAGTATCATCCAAAAAGCTTGTTCGAGGACTTCCTAACCTCAAGTATCAAAAGCATAAATTATGCACTCCTTGTGTACTTGGTAAACAGGTTAGAAGTTCTTTTAAATCTATAAATCAAGTATCCACTAATCGTGTTTTGCAGCTATTACACGTGGATTTATTTGGACCAACTAGAGTTCAAAGCATTGGAGGTAAAAGATATTGCTTGGTTATAGTTGATGATTATTCTCGTTTTACTTGGGTACTCTTCCTTGCAAATAAATCTGATGCTTTGATTCATTTTACTAAGTTTGCAAAGAAAATTCAAATTGAAAAAGGATATGCAATTTCGAGTATTAAAACTGACCATGGTGGAGAATTTGAAAATCATGATTTTGCCAAATATTGTGATGACAATGGTATTCAACATAATTTTTCATCTCCATACACTCCACAACAAAATGGAGTTGTAGAAAGGAAAAATCGTTCTTTGCAAGAAATGGCAAGAACTCTTTTAATCGAAAGTAATATTTCACCTCATTTTTGGGCTGAAGCTACTTCTACTGCTTGTTATATTATAAATAGAATCTTTCTAAGACCTATATTAGAGAAGACCCCTTATGAATTATTCAAAGGTAAGAAGCCAATTGTTTCATATTTTCATGTATTCGGTTGCAAATGTTTTATTCTAAAGAATTCCAGTGATCAAATTGGTAAGTTTGAAGAAAAATCAGATGAGGGAATTTTCCTTGGCTACTCATTGACAAGCAAAGCTTACGAGTCTTCAACAAACGTACTCAAAGCGTGGAAGAATCCATGAATGTGAAGTTTGAAGATTCGTTACAAAATTAGACTCAATCTGAAGATTTAGAGTTTGAGCAAGTGTCTACAAATTCTCATGAACAAAATCAAGCCTCAGACACTAAGCCTCAAATAAATTCAGAAATTCCAACTAAAGAAGAGCTTCACCAAATTGACAAATCAACTACAAATTGGAAGCAAAAGTCAAGTCATCCCCCAGACCTCATCATTGGCAATATTGATGAAGGAGTTCGTACTAGATCTAAAAGACAAGAAGCTTCCAGTGCTTTTGCACTAATTTCTGAGATTGAACCAAAAAATATAGAAGATGCATTGAAAGATGAAAGCTGGATCGAAGCAATGCAAGAAGAACTAAACTAATTCAAAATCAACAACGTTTGGGAGCTAGTTCCTAAACCAAAAGGAAAATCAATCATTGGTACCAAATGGGTTTTCAGGAACAAGCTTGATCAACAAGGAAAAGTGGTAAGGAATAAAGCAAGACTTGTAGCAAAAGGTTACACACAAGAAGAAGGCATCGACTATGACGAAACCTATGCTCCGTGGCAAGGTTAGAACCTATAAGATTACTTCTTGCTTTTGCTTGCTTTAAAAATTTCAGATTATTCCAAATGGACGTGAAAAGTGCATTCCTAAATGGAGTCATTCAAGAAGAAGTCTATGTGGAACAACCACCAGGATTTGAAGATCCTAAAAGACCAAACCTTGTTTTCAAGCTGAAGAAAGCCTTATATGGTTTAAAACAAGCACCTCGAGCATGGTATGAAAGGTTAAGCAATTTTTTTAATTCAAAATGGCTTCTCTAAAGGTAAAGTAGATACTACACTATTTATAAAAAGAGAAGGCAAGGATTTCATACTTGTTCAGATTTATGTTGATGACATTATTTTTGGTTCTTCTAATGAGAGACTTTGCAAGAATTTTTCAAAGTGTATGTAGAACGAATTTGAAATGAGCATGATGGGAGAACTAAACTTCTTTTGGGACTTCAAGTCAATCAATCAAGTGAAGGAACATTCATCCATCAAGAGAAGTATGCAAAAGATCTTATCAAGAAGTTTGGAATGGAGAATTGCAAGAAAACAGAAACTCCTATGTCAAGCTCATCAAAGCTGGATAAAGACGAACAAGGGAAGAGTGTAGACCAAAAGCTATACGAAGTATAATCGGGTCACTTCTTTACCTTACAGCTTCTAGACCGACATCTTGTTTAGTGTTTGCATCTCGTGCTAGATTTCAATCGATCCTAAAGAATCTCATATGACTACCGTAAAGCGTATCATTAAATATGTTGCAACTACATCTAAACTAGGTCTATGGTATTCTAAGAAAGGAGATTTTATTCTTCTTGGATATTCGATGCTGACCTCGCTGGTTGTAGAGTGGATAGAAAAAGCACTACGGTACATGTCAATTATTGGGAAACGGGATGGTGTCTTGGTTCTCAAGAAAACAGTCTTGTGGCTCTTTCAACCGCGGCGAGTACATTGCTCTTGGAAGTTGCTGCTCTCAAATTCTATGGATGCAACAACAATTGAGAGACTTTGGAGTTGATGAAAGACAGACGGAAATCAAATGTGACAATACCAACGTAATCAACCTCACAAAGAATCCAATACTTCATTCAAGAGCAAAGCACATTGAAATCAAACATCATTTCATTCGAGATCATGTTCAAAGTGGAGATGTTGTGATTCAGCATGTAGATTCAAAGAATCAATTGGCAGATATTTTCACAAAACCCCTAGAGAAGGCTCACTTTGAATTAATTCGTTCAAGATTGGGAATCGTAAACTTTGAAGATAATCGACTCAAGATTAAAGTCGAAGGTGGTTCGGACTCATCGCTAGGTCGAAGATGGCTCGAGATTCAAAGCAAGGTCCGAAAGCACTACGAGACTCTACGTAAAGTTTGATTGTACTCGAGACGCAAAGGTAAGGTCTGAAAAAGGGTTCGAGACTCAAAGATAAAGTCGAATATCCGTCGACTCTATTTTATCCTATCTCTTTACGAATTTCTTTTCGTATTCTCTCTTTAACACATTTTTGGTAATTACTTTTCAGTATTTCAAAATCTCTTTTCGCTCTTTTCGACATGCATTAATGGCAGTTTATATTTTCAAAAAGGCAGTTTTTCTTTTTACGGTTTATTTTTGGCAGTTCTTTTCTTTCACTTTTTGGCGACGTTTCGTATTCCGGTGATTTTCTCTCACTATTTGTACTCTCGAACCGTCACTTTTACTCTCAGCTATTCTATTATGATTCATTTTCATACTCCTTCACTCTCAAAACCCTAAAAATCTCCCTTTGCCATTTCCATTTCGTCCCTTTTTTCGCCTTAAAGTTTCCATTTTTCCTCTCGTTCAAGTTGAAATCTTGCTTGCTCTGCGAAAATGTCGTCTCGCAAGTCCTCCATTGCAAGCGGGGACCACGGCGACAGCAAGAGGGTCCTACAAGGGTGGACCTAACAGAGGAAGATTCGCCTCAACGAGAAGCGGAGCGTCAACATTCGAGGAAGTTGTTACCGAAGCGAACCGATAAGAACTCTTAAGCCATATACGCTTTTACGATCTCTATAAAAGGCTCAAGGACGGGAAGGTCAGCCTTAAGACGATCGAAGAGTATTTGAGGGAGAGAGGATATAAGAGCGAATATTTATTTTTGATGGAGATGGAAAACTGAAGGTTGTTGGTGAAGGCTTTGCATAGAGGACGCTGGAAAATATCTCGAGTGATCCACTTGAGAATGCTCCGCTGAAACTTTAGATGATGATGAGAGACTTTTCTCTCATTTTGAACCTCGTTTTGGTGTGGCTGCTATCTTGTTTGTCCTCCCGGAAGTCTATTTTGTCGAGGGAGCATGAACAAGTTTATACAAAGCTGTTGAAGAGGGGTGTGGTCAATCCAAGGAGTGTAGATTTTGACTTCCTTGATTCGATAAAGATAAATTTGAGAGGGAAGTTTGCCAAGTTACAATTGGAAAATTTCTGCACGGATATGACTGTGGCCCACTATGAGTTGGCGGCTTATTTTTACTCAAATCTTTCCTTTTTGGATGCAAATCGATTGTCCTTTTCTTTTATGAACAAAGATTATGTTGTTGATGTTGACTTGCTGGCTGACATCATTGGTGTGGAAAGAAGGAGTTTCCAGCCAATCAAAGTCTCAACAATCTATGCAACATTGGATATTGTACAAGACAGATCTGTTGAAGGCAAGATATCCTACACTAGGATGAATGCCACCAATGTTTTGTTGCATAAAGTTGTCATCAAGCGCATCCGGCCAAAAACGACCTCGAAGACCGATGTTTCAAAACAGAGGCAAAGCCGATGTTTGCCATCAACCGGGCAGACCTTTCTCACTTCCACATGTCATACTTTTCCATATGTATAGGACGGTGGTGAAGGATAAGGGTCACTGCCTTATTCATCAATCATCACCAAATTGTTTAGGCATGTTGATATTCAAGTCCCTGCATCTTTGTGCCTAACAAAGTTGAATTTGATGCTCGTTGGAGAGAAGATGGTGATGAAGATGAAATTTTAGAACCGACTACAAAGACTTTGGAAAGGTTGAGGAGGGAAACACCTTCAAGAGAGATCCCCACTTTGCTTCATTGAAAAGGAAGGGCAAAGAGCCCATGGCTGAAAAGAAAGAAGAAAGATCATCCTGCAAGACGAGGAGGATGAAGAAGATGCCATGACTTTGTCCACTCTCTCTAGGATGAGGAGCCATGTAATCCCGAGAACGAGAGGTTGAAGAGAGAGCGAGAAAAGAAGCGAGAGGAGAATGAAGCGAGAGAAAAGGAGAAGAAGGAAAAGGAAGAGGAAAGGAGAAGAAGAGGAGAAGAAAGGAAGAGAAAAGAAGAAGAAAGGAAAGAGAGAAGAAGAAAGAGAAGGGAAAAAGAGAAAAGAAGAAAAGAAGAGGAGAGAAGAGAAGAAGAAAGAAGAAGAGAAGAAGAGAGACAGAGGAAGGAAGAAGAAGAAGAAAGAAGAAGGAAGGCTGAGGAAGAAAGCAAAATGCAGGAGGATATGGATGCTGCATTTGAGCCATCTTTTGTTGGGGAAGAGACCGAGAAACATCCTTGTACCGATATGGATGTCGGCGATGAATTTTCCACTCCACCCACTCGGCATTCATTCGGGGGAGTTGCTGCAAGAACAAGGGACCATTTCGCCACTACATTTTAGTGATGTGAGTAGGTGCGGTGCGACCCCGAGGAGGTTTATGCATCACACTTCCCAAAGCATGAAGAATCCTCACCTACCGAGAAAGAAAGGGCTGAGAGGGAAGCTCCTAGCTTTCAAACCTATTTCTATTTGGTCCAAGTGGAAGCAATACTAATTCCACAAAGCATTCTCACAGGCTGTTGGATGTTATCTTTGGACTGAAGAAACAGGTTTTGGGATAGACTTCGAGATGAGAGATCTGAAAAGGCGCTCGCGAGTACTTCGGTGAACATGCAAGAACAGATCAATGCCTTTGCGAGCTCAAGTGGAGTCAAATCAAACCGGTGCGAGAATTGGTTTCGGTGAAGGAAAACCTTGCCAAACTCGACAAGTCAGTCCGGGAGCTTAGCAAGTTTTAGCTTGTTCGTTTCCCTACGGGCCCTAAAATTTTCAAAACTTTATCTCAATTTTACTCTACCTCTTTGATGGGACAAAAAGGGGGAGAGTTGCGCGAGATTTGTTTACGAGGTTTTGAAGGTTTTGAAGATTTGAAGTTTTGAAGCCGAGGAAGCTTGGAAATTTTTTTGATTTGGAAATTTTTTTGATTTTGATTTAGACTATTTTATTTTGGATTTCAATTGGGTTGTTTGAACTTCTATGACCTTATGCTGATGTGATGATCTGGATTTAGACTTGTGAATTTGATTGCGGGATTACTATATCTTGAGAGGATAATTGTTATTGAACTAACACTGTTTTGCGAGATATAGTATATATGAGTTTTCCTGCAGGTTTTTAATTCACAAAATGCCGAGGGTTTTGTCACCATCAAAAAGGGGGAGCTGTTGAAAAAAATCCATTGGAGTTTTGAAGTTGACAAAACAGCCTCAACAAAGTGTGGTCTAAGGATTCCAAGACTCGGTCGGCTACGCGAAGTTGTCAAGGTCTAAAGGTTTTCAAAGACAGTCGGACCCAGAATTTCGGTCGAAGTTTTTCCGTCCGAAGTCGGTCAAGACTCAATTTCCGTCGAAGACCTTCAAGACTCGGTTTCAGTCTAACGACCCCGAGACCCAAATCTAAGTCTCGAAGATAGTTCGCGATTTTTTACGGGCTGGCTACGGGTTATTCTTATGGCTACGAGATATTGGATTTCGTATTTCCTAATCCTAACCATGGAATATCTCGGTTGTGATCAAGAGCTTGGAAGATTTGATTCTTCGGATTCTATCCGTTGAAGATCAAGTTTATTTTTGGAAGAATCTAATTTTGGGAACTCAAGATCCCGATTGTATGGGCGAACGGGATTGACGAGCTCTTTTGTCTACTTACGTTTTCGGGACAAGGAGATCACTTAAATTGATTCAGTCCAACGGGTTGATTGGATGAATTTTTGGAATGTGCCAACGGGTATGATGGCACGGAGATTATTTAAGTTGGATCGACGTTGCTTGGAAACAAGGAGAGACCGGTAGAGAAATCTTGATGTTAGAATCTCCAAAATCACTTGTTCTCTAAAATCTTTCATGTTTATACTTTGTGTAACAAAGAGAGTGAGATATAGAGCAAAGACAGCGGAAGGCTGTAGGAGAGACTGTCAATTGAAGAAGTCTAATCCGTCTACTGTAAAGGCACTCTTTTGCTACATAGTAATTACAGCCGTTTGGCTACCAGCGTGGAGAGTGGACGTAGGCTTGATCTAAACCGAACCACTATAATCCTTGTGTCAATTTTCTCTCTCTACTCTATTTACTTTGTGAATACGTAATCTGTTTATTATTGATATATCTTTGATATTAACATATTGCATTGAAAAATATTCCAAAAGAATTCCGCAACAACCTATTCACCCCCCTCTTGGTTGATTCACTAGCCCATTTCAGTTGGGAGCGTCATGAAGAAACAAGGCCCCCTACCACTGAAGACACCGTCACTGTCAATTTAAGCAGCACAAAAGGTCCAAGAGAGATAAAGATTGGCGCCAACCTTCCTGAAGAAGAAGCTGCAGACTTGATTACTCTTCTAAAGAAGTATCAAGACGTATTTGCATGGTCATACGCGGATATGCCAGGCCTTAATCCAATGATTATGGAGCATAGCTTGCCAACTGACCCTGATGTAGCTCCCAAGAAGCAACAGCTAAGAAGAACCAAGCCAGAATTGTCAAAAAAGATTGAAGAAGAGGTAATGAAGCTCCTCCAAGTGGGTTTCCTCGAAGTCTCGCGATACCCGAGTTGGGTAGCAAATATTGTACCAGTGAATAAGAAGGATGGTCAAATATGTGTGACATCCCGAAAATCCGATCGATAGTTGTTAGCATAATTAGATTTTTAGAAATTTAATTTATTTAGAATGGGCCGGAACGTGAACCCATTGGACCTTATGGAGCGTGTGGGCTAAGAATTTTGGTGGGCCGTACATTTAGTTTAGAATCGAGCTTATAAATTGGGCCAAGGCTCGGGGTTTCGAAATTTAAAAGTTTTGGTGGGCCTTATAATTTAGGATTGAGCCCGTTGGGCCGGGAATAGATAATTAGGCCCAAGTACTTATAATTTTTAGTTAAGACTTATTAATTAGTTAAATGAGATAATCAGTGGATTATTTATAACTCTGACATTTTTTTTATGATTGATTTCGTTCTAGACTAATTTATTCTAGTCGATGTGTTATGATTTTGTGTGATTGAGATTAAGTAGAAACAGCACGCCATTAGATGAAAATATTTGAAGCTAATGAGCTAACTAATGACCCTGATTAATCGTTAATGATCGACGATCGACAAATGGCGAAGATTTTTAGCACACGAAGCCACGACACCTAATTTCTCTCTCTCTCCTTCGAACCTCACGCACGCATTACCCACGGTTTCATCTTCAAAAACCGAACACCAACTCATCATTACATGGCTAATCATCACACTATAATCCTAGGCTAGTCTATAGGTTTAATCCTCTCATATAAATAGCTGATTTTTCTTTCTCTCCTCACTCAAAAACCGAAAAACACTCTCTCTCCCTCAATTTTCTCTCTCGGCCGAAGACACCCAAGGAAGATCAAGAAACTTCTTCATCTTGCATGCTTGATTTCTAGGTTAATCTTGAAGAATCCAAGTGTATACTTGTAGTCTAAGCGAGGTAAGGAATAATTTAACTCTAGTTTGAAACAAATCCGTTGATTTATCAAGGAATCGTGCAAAACTAGCAATACATGGATGGATTTAGTTGTTAGTTGATGTTTTATGCTTGGATTGAGTTAGATGAGTGTTAAACTATGTGTAGATGTGTTTGCATGTTAGTATGATGCTGTATTTTTGTGAAATTATGTTCTTGAGGTGTTGTTTAGTTGAGCGAAATGTCTAGACGATGGCCGGGTGTGCCGATGTGCCTAGAATGCATTTATATGGTGTTTTGGTATGTTAACGCTTTGAGGCGAGCCATGAATTGGATTAAAAGTTGAAGAAATGACTTGATGATGAACTTGTGAGATGCTGTGATGTGTGCTGAAGACCTTAGATGTGTAGATTGAGTGATGAAAGTGGTTTAAATGGATGGAAAGTGAGGCGAACATGATGTACTATTCGGTTTTGGTGAAATTGTGCAAGGAATACTTTGTTTGTGTAAAAATTCATTCATATTCATTGATGGAATTAAGAAAGAAGTGTATCTACATGATAGAACAACCATAGGATTGTGTTGTACAAGAAATTGTAGCCATATGGATTCAATACATAGAAAAAGAAGTGAAACTAGTTAGTCTAGTAAGCTGTTTTTTTAAACATTATGTGACCTTTGCTTGTTGTGTGAAAATTCTGTAATTTTCTGTTGAGAATTGAACTTAGAATCCTTAATGAAAGTTGTAGAACACATCTTAAGGAATAACGTGTCAAAATTTGAGATTAAATGAATGAGAATTGATTGGTGAAATGATTTTTCTTTGTTAAAAGAAAAACTGGACTAATAACCGAATTTCAGTAAAGATGATGTTGATTGTTACTCTTAATACACTGAGAATTAGACTTAAGTTCCTTCATGAAAGTTGTTAAGCTATGTCTTAAGTACAACATACTAAAATTTGGTAGCATTTCGATAAGAATTGATATTTATTTAGTACTTAAAACCGAAACTGTCCATTAATCTAAAATACTGTTTGTATCCGAGATTGAGTATTAAATACAATAACTTGTAATTTGGACTTGTATGCTGAACATGGAGTCTAATGAACCCCATATTAGATGTTAGTCAAGATTGATTAAGTCTCATACATCCATAGAGGTTTAATTGCATTAGAATCATGTGTATGCAATGAGTGCGGAGCATAGTGCTTGGTTATGGGATAAATATTTGTCCGGCATGGTATGGAACATGTTCGTGATGGATTTTATCTTATAATCCGGACACGCACGTGTGCTAGGATCATGAGACTTAGATAGATGCTTAGGTGTCTTTTCTTTTGCATACGATATGCACATTAAATCAAAGGTGTGGTGTGAGATGTGTGTTTAATGAGGTGAACGGATCCATCGGTACCGAGTTAACGGTGATGCCCCCCGGAAGTTTGGGATGCCCTTGTGTGTGATCAAGGATGCCTCGGCTGTGATGCCGGAGATGCCTTGGAGTGAGATGCTCTTGTGTGTGATCAAGGATTCCTCGGCTGTGTGATGCCGGAGATGCCTCGGAGTGAGATGCCCCCTGTGTGTGATCGGGGAGGACCTCGGTTTGGTTGATACCGGGATGCCTCGGAGTGAGATGCCCACAATTAGAGGTATTGTGGAAGTCCAGATAACGTACCTTACTGGAAGTGACTCGATCGGGCCGGTAGCTTCCCGGTTGTGACTGATTCGAGGGTGGATTTTTATGCACACTAAAAGTTAATTATATATGGCGAGTGAGTTCATATATTATATTTGCATTGTAGTTTGAGTTTGTGAAGGATAAGCGTAGGATGGATGCATGTCAGGTGACTTTTATATAGTGTATCATTCTTGTTATGCTTGATATATGTTTTCTTAGTGTCCCGATTGTTGGTTAGTTTGCTTTTGACTTTGATAGCTATGGATTATTTCATAGTAGAGTTTTGTTATTCTTTACTGGGCAAGGATGTTTGCTCATACCTTACATTTTCAGATTGAAAGTATGGATGTGCCGCCAGTTGCTCGATATGGAGTGATAGCCAACATTGATGTTTCTCTCCTGGATGTGTATGACCCTGATATAGATATGATGTTTACCAAGTACGAAGCGATATTATGGATGGATGACGGTAGAGCTAGTCTGATTCTGATGAAGTTCGTGGCATGGTTTGTCAAGCATGAGGATGATATGTTTGGTCCGTTACCGTTTGAGGCCGGTGGACCAGGAGGCGGGATGGATGGTGCATAAACGCCAGGGTTCATGGAAGGCTTGAGAATAGACTTTTGTTGTTTTCTTTTTGATGTGGGCTGGTTTGGGATGTACGCGGAGTAGCCACCCTTACCCCTATCCACGACTTTGTTGCGCCTTACTTTTTGTCCTGTACATGTTGTAAATAGTTAGGCGAGGAACTTGTAAAGAAAAGCTCAGATGGATAGATTTTGTTAAGCCCGAAGATGGTAACTAAAAGAAAGCCTTTCATGCTCTAGCTTAATTTCTTATATGTGTGAATATTTAAAAGGTGAATTACAGGTTAATTCTCATGTTACATGTTTAGGGATTTTTAAATAATCCAAGTTATACATGCTAACCATCAATGTTAAATGTATGTTTGATTAAAATTTGGTTATTAATTATAAATTATAAAAATATTTAATTCCGCTTGCGCTTAGTACGTGACGCCCTGGGACGTCACATATGTGTTTGTGTCAACTATCGTGATTTGAACAAAGCAAGCCTGAAAGATGATTTCCCGTTACCCCACATAGACGTTCTTGTAGACAATACTGTAGGATTCAGACTTTTCTCTTTTATGGATGGATTCTCGGGATACAACCAAATAAGGATGGAGGAAGACAAGGAAAAAATGGCATTCATTACATCACCCTTTTCCACGACATGATGCACAAAGAAATTGAAGTATATGTCGATGACATGATCGCTAAAACCAGGCATGGAGAGGACCATGTGAAGACCTTGGAGAAACTATTTGAGCGACTTCGCCAGTTTAAGTTGCGCTTGAATACAGCAAAATGTGTGTTCGGGGCAACTTCTAGCAAATTACTTGGATTCATTGTAAGCTGTGAAGGAATAGAAGTAGATCTATCAAAAACCAAGGTGATTTTTGAGATGCCTCCTCCCTCGACTGTAAAAGAAGTCTGGAGCCTCCTGGGAAGATTAAATTACATTGCACGATTCATTTCCCAGCTTTCCGAAACTGCAAAACCTTTCTTTAAGCTTCTCAGGAAAGACGCACAAATTAAATGGGATGATGATTGCCGATTAGCATTTGAAGACCTGAAGCAGTACTTGATGAAACCCCTGATTCTGGTACCTCCAATCCCGGGGCACCCTTTAATTCTCTACCTTACCATCAACAGTGAATCCTTAGACGCAATGCTGGCACGAAAGGAACCTCGTGATCAAAAGGAGCGAGCCATCTACTATTTAAGTAAAAAGTTCACCATGTCAGAACAAAACTACTCCAGATCAGAGAAAACATGCGCCGCATTGGTATGGGTATTGCACAAACTCTGACAGTATACCTTGCATGACCAAACTTTCCTCGTAACTGAAAGTGATCCGATCAAGTATTTGCTCAGTCGCCTAGCGTTGGTAGGAAAATTGGCCAAATGGCAAATCTTGATCTCAGAATTCGACATTCAGGTGATGTCACAGAAATCAGTTAAAGGGCGGGTGATTGCCTATATGTTAGCGGACTGTCCTAAAGAAGTACGCGAAGATAATCCCTCGGACGACCAAATCTCCGCAATAGAAGAAGACACATGGACTATGTTCTTCAACGGAGCCGTAAATTTGTCGGGTTTAAGACCTTTGGGACAATCTTGATATCCCCAAGTGGACAACATTATCCTATGGCTGCGAAATTGGTATTTCCATGCACCAACAATATAGCCGAGTATGAGGCATGCATCCTCGGCTTGCAAGCAGCTATTGAGATGGGAGTGGCCGGGCTGAAGGTGTTCGGTGATTCTACCTTAATAATCCTCCAGACATTAGGCGAATGGAAGACGAAAGACGCCAAACTTGTGCCTTATCATAGTTACTTAGAAAAGTTGGCAGGAAAATTCCTAGACATCTCGTTTGAATACCTACCTAGAATTCATAATCAGTTCGCTGATGCGCTAGCAATGCTATCATCTATGTTGCAAGTAATGAAAGGGTTAGAAGTAGAGCCTTTTAAAGATTGAAGTCCTTGCAAGACAGGCCTACTACATGGCCATAACTGAAGAACTCGATGGGAGGCCCTGGTATTACGATATCATGAAATACGTCCAAAAATAGGAGATCCCTGAACAAAGCACTCCCTCTGATCGAAAATACCTAATGAAAATGGCTTCGAAGTTTTTCGTCAGCGGTGAAAATCTGTACAAGAGATCATATGACTCAATCCTGCTAAGATGTGTGGATGCAGCTAAAGCCACACGAATAATGCAGGAAATACATGAGGGAGTATGTGGCCCTCACATGAATGGGCATATGTTGGCCAAGAAGATAATGAGACTGGGTTATTACTGGCTTCCTTTAGAGAATGATTGCGCTCAGCATGTGTGAAGTTGTCATTGTTGTCAAATTCACGAGGATAAAATAAATGTCCCTCCAACTAAACTGCATCAGTTATCTGAGCCATGGCCATTTTCGATGTGGGGCATCGATGTAATTGGCCCAATTAACCCAAAGGCGTCAAACGGACATCGGTTCATCCTGGTTGCAATTGATTACTTTTCCAAATGGATTGAGGCCACATCGTACGCAAGCGTAACTGCACGGAATGTCATGAAATTCATAATTGCCCATTATGGCGTGCCACATTCCATCGTCACCAACAATGGGACAAACCTGAACAACAAGCTGATCGATCAACTATTTTCTGAGTTCAAGATCCAGCATTTGAACTCATCCCCTTATCACCCACAAATGAATGGAGCTGTAGAGGCTGCCAATAAGAACATCAAGAAAATCCTAGCCAAGACAGTTGAAAATTATCGCGACTGGCATGAGAGGTTACCCTTTGCACTGACAGCATACCAAACCTCGATTCGAACTTCCACTGGGGCAACCCCTTTTTCCCTGGTTTATGATATGGAGGCGGTTTTGCCTGTCGAAGTAGAAATCCCTTCCCTACGAGTTTTATCCCAAGCTGGATTATCTAAGGAGGAATGGACACAACAAAGGCTCGAGCAACTGAACATGATCGATGAAAAACGACTAAAAGCCCTCTGTCACGGTCAGTGTTATCAGTAGAAGGTAGCTCGATCATTTAACCAAAAGGTGCGACCAAAGCACTTTGAGGTAAACGAGCTAGTCTTGAGAAAGACGCTGCCAATCTTTCGAGCCTAGAGGCAAGTTTGCCCAAAATTACAAGGGTCTTTATGTAATAAAGAAGATACTCCTCGGAGGAGCCTTGATCCTAACTGAAATGGATGGGTGAGAATTCTCTAAACCAGTTAATTCCGATGTTGTAAAAAAGTACTACCCTTGAAAAATGTTCACCGTCTGGCATTGCCAAGCACTTCTCTATCAGAATGAAAATGCCTATGCACCTTTTATATATGAGTGATGTATGTGTGTTTGGTTAACTCAACGAAGAAAAATGAATGGTAATTGCCAGCATTTAAGGAAGTGTCAAAAATCAAGTAGCGAACTCGATGGCATAACTTGAGCAAATCGACATTACCCAGGCAGACGCGTGAAAGTCATCGATTTCGCCCAACTCGGTGTAAAGGACGCATCATTTAGGAACCAGTTTGGTTACAAGGAACCTTTTGACCTAGTCAACAACCTTAGAATCTGGAAGCTTCACTTCTTTTTCCAAACACATGTTCTTGCAAGAAGTAATTGTTATTAGAAAGGTGAAAGTCTTGATTGTCCATCTCAAATTTCATAGAAGCTTGAGGTACATGACTTTGCCCAATGCTGCTATAATCAAAGACAGAAGGGGAAATTCCACAAAAGGAAGGCGTTGAAATTGAATCAACAGCCAGCAATCAGGCCTACGTGGCTACAAATAAGAAAGGCCAATCAAAGGAAGCATGGAACTGTAAAGAGACTGTCACTAACATTCAAGTACCCCTAGAAGCCAGCACGTATGAACTCTGGGGAAATGCAACTTGGTGTCGTTTCTAACACTCACTCCTTGAATTTATATTGACAGGAAGCATTGGGATTCAAGGGCCAAGCTTAATGGTCGAATGAGGCAAGCCAAGTGATCCAAACCCGGGACAAGAACAGAGACGCCTGATCAATTTCTCGACCCTTAGCTGTTTATTCATGTGTAATACAATATATTGACACTCATTTGTGAATAACCCTTTGTAAATAACTCTTTTGATGTTCGAATTGCAACACATTTATGAATACCATTTCACTAAGTAAACACCCCTAAAGCTGTTAATAGATTTTTCTTGAGTAAAAAAGCCATTCATTTATTTTGAAAAGTACAAACTCTTTTACAGCACATACTGCATACATTTTTCCAGGTGAATTTTGCATGATGATTTTATCTATCTAAATCTTTGATTCTATTAAAGATTATTAGAATAGACAGCTAAGTGAAGAATACAAGATTAACTGAGCATGCTGGATGAGGCACGATGACAGGCAAGCCATGTCCCATACACAGTCCCCCATCTACACACTTGTGAGACGAGTGCAGAAAATTCCATGACTACAGGGTAAAGAGTTCTCTCGCGAATGGTATGATGACCAAAACAGTGGGAGGCATTTCATCACTTACTTTGAGCCCCATACACTGGCCAAATTTCTGTCTTACCCCCCGTCAAAGAACCACCCCACACTGGGGCAAGTTGAAGGCAAGTTAGCATCACGAGGCGAGAAAAGGGATAGAAATTCTCTTGCTTGCACTTGCATCAATCTTTGAGTATCTTTATTGCATATGAACACTCGCGTTAATTTAAGTGCCCTAGAGTCATGAAGAGCAATTCTTTCTTGATGCACTTGTACCCATTGTACGACCCAATTGAGTTTGTAAATTCACCCTCACATGAGGGCAAAGCAGAAGCTGTTGCCATTTCAGCAACATAATCAGAGGTGCCCGCAAAAAGTGAAGACTTAAAGGCATTTGCTTGAACTTGTCAAGACCAGTTCCTCAAGCGACAAGAACAAAAATAGGGGCATAAAAAGTAGTGTACCTGGTAAAAGCAAGGTCAATGCCCATGAATGAAAAATTGAAAAGAGAAATAGGGGCATAAAAAAGCAGTGTGCCTGGTAAAAGCAAAGCCAATGCCCCAAACAAAAAACAGCCATTTGTGTTCTCAAGAGAAGCTGCTGTTGTGGTCCATGGAGCCTTCATTGGACCATGAAAGGAAAGACCGGTGACAAGTGCCAAGGCAATCACTAACTCTCACCCTTTCACACATGAGTCAACCCTACATCGCATCCTATTGTAAAAAGTCTCTTCAAACTAGGGGCACTTCAATTAACGTAGGATTTCATGTGTCTATAAGCATCGCTCGAAGAAGTATGAGCAAGATTATTGTATCTTTTTCCGCAGGATTCTCGACTTGCAAACCTGGAGGTGATTGTACAACATTTTCCCACAAAGCCATGACCTTATTGGTCCCATCTGACAAGACATTGCCCGAGCCTTCATCACAACTCCAACAAAGACCTCTCACATTAGTAAAGTCGTATCATTTGCGAGAATACTCGGACCCCCGTTGACATGATGACGGTGAGATAGTGCGATCCTTATAAATCCCGCATCAATGGTCGGGATAAAACAGCCTTTCTCATGAGAATGAGTGAAAAGTCCTTTCGATCGAAAGTTCCTCATCCGGCATGCTCAAGACATCTACATTCTAAATGAAGGTTGTCTTTCAAAATCTTCCCTGGTGGAATTCAAATGATGCAAAACTGACAAGATCATCATGCATAAATCACATTTAAATTTACAAATTCACAGCATATACAGTCATTGTGTACATGTGTGCATATTGTGTACATAGCAAGCATACTCATATAGATTAGAGATGTCGCCAAAAAGCATATCCCCATTCTCAGAATTTTATGAGTACTTACCACTGTCTAGGTACTTCCTCTTACTGATACTCAGCTTGTTCAAGTTAACCCCAAGTATTGATATCTGCAATTGTCCAAGCATCCCCCTGTTTTCAAGTGTCTGCCACTACTCAGGTGCTCCCTCTGTTGACACTTGACCTATTCATGTTGTCTTTAAAGTTCAAATACTTATAACTGCCTAAGTATCCCATTGTCTGTGAGTACCAACCGCCGTTCAGATACTCCATTCCCGTGACACTTGACCTGTCCAATTTGTCTCCAAAGTCATGTCATTAAATGCCAGCAGCCGCTCAAGTATTCCACCACATTACGCACCTGCGATTACCCAGGTAAGCCTTGCGCTACATCCTAATTTCCATAATGGTGGGAGGTCTTCACGAATATGCAAGGTACGTCCTCAATATTCCTTTTGCCAGAAGGTGGGAGACCTTCACGAATATGCGAGGTACGTCCTCGATATTCCCATTTCCAGAAGGTAGGAGACCTTCATGAGTATCCAAGGTATGTCCTCAATATTCCCCTTACCAGGAGGTGAGAGACCTTAACGAATATGCGAGGTACGTCCTCGATATTCCCAATTTCCAGAAGTTAACTTCACAAGTACCTAAGGTATGTCCTCGATACTTCCAATTATCAAGTACCCCTTCGATACTTGTGAATATCCAAGTATCCCCCAAGAATTCGTACTTGTGATCATCCAAATATCCCTTTCAATGCCTACGATCGGCCAAATACCCCTTTTGACGCCTGCAAAGGCCCATAATCCTTCAGGTTAGTACTTGTGAATATCCAGGTACTCTTTGATATACTTGTGAATGTCCAGGTATCTTCCAGAATAGATGCCCTGAGAAAGGTCGGTGCATCTCTCGAGAAAGGTCGGGTATCAACCGGTGTCCTTGATACAAATCAAGCACTCCCAAAATAGATGCCCTGAGAAAGGTCGGCGCATCTCCCGAGAAAAGTCGGGTACCAACTGGTGTCCTTGACAGAAATCCCCCCAAAAATAGATGCCCTGAGAAAGGTCAGTGCATCTCCCGAGAAAGGTCGGGTATCAACCGGTTTCTTCGATACAAATCAGGCACCCCCAAATGAGATGCCCTGAGAAAGGTCGGCGCATCTCCCGAGAAAAGTCGGGTACCAATCGGTGTCCTCAATACAAATCAGGCACCCCCACAATAAATGCCCTGAGAAAGGTCAGCGCATCTCCCGAGAAAGGTCGGGTATTAACCGGTGTCCTCGATACAAATCAGGCACCCTTAAAATGGATGCCCTGAGAAAGGTCGGCGCATCTCCCGAGAAAGGTCGGGTACCAACCGGTGTCCTCAATATAAATCAAGCACCCTCACAATAGATGCCCTGAGAAAGGTCGGCACATCTCCCGAGAAAGGTCGGGTACCAACTGGTGTCCTCAATACAAATTAGGCACCCCCATAATAGATGCCCTGAGAAAGGTCGGCGCATCTCCCGAGAAAGGTCGAGTACCAACTGGTGTCCTCGATACAAATCAGGCACCCACAAATGAGATGCCCTGAGAAAGGTCGGTGCATGTCCTGTCTGAAATAGGCTAGTGAATCAACCTAGAGGGGGGTGAATAGGTTATTGCGGAATTCTTTTGGAATCTTTTGCGGTAGAATATGTTAATATCAAAGATATATCAATAACAAATAAAACACGTATTCATAAAGTAAATTGAGTAGAGTAAAAGAGAATTGACACAAGGATTATAGTGGTTCGGCTTATTCCAAGCCTACGTCCACTCTCCACGCTGGTAGCCAATTGGCTGTAATCACTATGTAGCAATTGAGAGCTATTACAATTCACGAACTAGACTTCTCCAATAGACAGTCTCTCCTACAGCTTGCTGCTGTTTTCGTACTATATGTAACTCTCTTTGATACACAATATGAACATGAAAGATTTTAGAGATCAAGTGATTTTAGAGATTCTAACATCAAGATTTTTCTACCAAGTCTCTCCTTATTTCCGGGCAACACCAATCCACCTTAAATAGCCTCCGTGCCTCCATACCCGTTGGCACTTTCCAAGAATTCATCTAATCAACCCGTTGGACTGAATCAATTTAAGTGAACTCCTTGTCGCCGAAAATGTAAGTAGACAGCAGCTCGTCAATCCTGTTCGCCCATACAATCAGGATCTTGAGTTCCCAAAATTAGATTCTTCTAAAAATAAGCTTGATCTTCGACGGATAAAATCCGAAGAATAAATCTTCCAAGCTCACGATCACAGCTAGAGATATTCCATGGTTAAGATTAGAAAATATAGAATCCAATATCTTACTTTCCTTAACCATAAAAATAACCTGTGGCCAGCCTGTCAAAATCGCAAATTGTCTTCAGACTTAGATTTGGGTCTTGAAGGTCTTCAGACTGAGATTTGGGTCTTGAAGATCTTCAGACTGAAACTGAGTCTTGACTGTCTTCAGACGGAAAAAACTTCAGACTGAACTTTTAGGTCTAACTATCTTCAGACGGAAAACCTTTAGACTTTGAAATCTTCAGACGTGACCGACTGAGTCTTGGAATCTTCAGACCATACTGTAGAGGCTGTTTTGTCAACTTCAAAACTCCAAGGAATTTTTCTTCAACAATCTCCCCCTTTTTGATGGTGACAAAACCTTTCAACAGATTTGCGAATTTTAAAAACCTGCAAGAAAAACTTATATATACTTTGAGGATTATTTCTGCAAAACAGAGTGTTAGTCCAATAACAATTATCCTCACAAATATAATGATCCTGCAATGCAAATTCACAAGTCTAGATCCAAACATCAAATCAGCATAAAATCACAGAAGTTCAAATAAACAACCCATCCAAAATCCAAAATCAAAAACAGTCTAAGCAAACAAAAAACAAATCAAATAAACTTCAAATAAAAACTCAAAGCTTCAAATCAAAAGCTTCAAATCTTCAAATCTACAATCAAATCTGCAAACTCTCCCCCTTTTTGTCCCAACAAAGAGGTAGAGGGAATGTGGGAAGGTTTTGAAAAGATTTAGGGGCCTGCAGGGAAACGAACAAGTTGAAACTTGCCGAGCTCTTGTGCGACTTCTTGAGTTTTGCAAGATTTTCTTTCACTTGAAGCTAACTCTCGACGGGTCGATTCGATTCCACTTGAGCTCTCGGTGCGTTGATCGGTCTTGCATGTTCCGAAGTACTCGGCGGCGCCTTTTTCAAATCCCTCAGCTCGAAGTCCATTCCAAATACCTACTTTTTCAGGTCCAACATGATATCCAACAGCTGTGTAAAAGCTGTCGAATTTGCATTACTTCCACTTGGACCAGCAGATGGAGTTTGGAAACTAGGAGCTTCCTTCTCAGCCCTTTCCTTCTCGATAGGTGAGGATTCTTCATGCTCTGGGAAATGAGATGCATAGACCTCCTCAGGGTCAGCACCTGACCTACTCACATCACTAAAGTGTAGTGACGATATAGTCCCCTCGTTTCGCAGCAACTCCCCCGTGTTGATGCCAGTGGGTGGAGTAGAATATTCATCGCCAACATCCATATCAGCACTTGGATGTTTCTCGGTCTCTTCCCCAGCAAATGATGGCTCTAATCCTGCAGCCATATCCTTCGCAATATGCTTTCTTCCTCATCCTTCTTCCTTCTTTCTTCTTCTTCTCTTCTCAATTCTTCCTCTTCTTCTTCAGCTTTCCTCTGTCTCTCTTCTTCTTCTCTCTGTTCCTCTTCTCTTTTTCTCTCCTCCTCTTCTCTTCTTTTTCTTTCTTCCTCTCTTCTCTTCCTTTCCTCTTCTCTTTTCCTCTATTTTTCTTCCTCTTTCCTCTGTTTCTCGACTTCCTTCTCCTCTGCTTCTTTTCTTGCTCTCTCTTCAGCCTCTGTTCTCAAAATAACAGGGCTCCTCAACTTTGAGAGAGTGGACAAAGTCATGGCATCTTCCTCATCCTCCTCATCTTGCAGGATGATTTTTTGACGCTTCTTTTCAGCCATGGGCTCTTTGCCCTTTCTTTTTGAAGAAGTAGTGGGGATCTCCTTTGAAGGTGTTTCCCTCCTCAACCTTTCCAAGTTAACAGTCAACTCGGAAATTTCATCTTCATCACCATCTTTTGACCAACAAGCATCAAATTCAACTTGGTCGGGCATAAGGATGCGGGGATTTGAATATCGAAATGCCTAAAAACGGCTTGGTGATGATTGATGAATAAGGCAATTGACCCTTATCCTTAACCACAGTTCTGTACATATGGAAAAGAATGACGTGGGAGAGAGAAGGGTCTGCCTTGATTGATGGCAAACATCAGCTTTCCTTCTGTTTTGGAGATGTCGATCTTTGAAGTTGTCTTTGGCCGGATGCAGTTGATGACTATTTTGTGCAACAATACATTTGTGGCATTCATCCTAGTATAGGATATCTTGCCCTCTGATTCTTGTCACGCACAATTTCTAAAGTTGCATAGGCTCTTGAGACTTTGATTGGTTGGAAACTCCTTCTTTCCACACCAATAATGTCACCAACAAGTCAACATCAACTATATAGTCCTTGTCCATGAAAGAAAAGGACAACTGATTTGCATTCAAAAATGACAAGTTTGAGTAAAAGTAAGCCGTGAGTTCAGAGTGGGCCTCTGTCATATCCGTGCAGAATCTCTCCAATTGCAGCCTAGGAAACTTCCCTCTTAAGTTAATCTTCAACGAATCTAGGAAGTCAAAATCTACACTTCTCGGATTAACCACACTCCTCTTAACAGCTTCACATATACTCGCTCATGCTCCTTCCGAAACAGGAGACTTCCCGAAGGACAAACGAGTTAGCAGCCACACCAAATCGCGGCTCAAAGTGAGAGAAAAGTCTCTCATCTTCATCTAGGGTCTCAGCAAGAGTATTTTCAAGTGGATTACTCGAAATATTCTCCAGCGCCCTTTGTGCAGTTCCTTCCTTAACAACCTTCAACTTCTCCATCTCCATAAAAAACAAATACTCGCTTTTAAACCCTCTCTCCTTCAAATATTCTTCAATCGTCTTAAGGCTTACCCTTCCATCCTTAAGCCTTTTGTAAAGATCATAAGCAACATTCGGTTTGAGTGTTCTTACCGGTTACGCTTACGTAACCACTTACTCAAAGTGCGACTTTCGCTTCTCGTTGAGAAGAATCTTCTTCCGTGAGGTCCACCCTTGTAGGCCCTCTGGTTGTCTCTGTGGTCCCCTACTGGTGATTCTAGAAGACTTGCGAGACAACATTCTTGGAGAGCAAGCAAAGATTCAACTTGAATGCTTAAAAAGATAGAATCTTTGTGCCGAAAAAGGGATGAAACAGGAACGACAAGTGGAACTTTTAGGGTTTTGAAAGCGAATGAGTATGAGGATGAATTACAAAAGGGTAGTTGCGGATGAAAAGTGACGATTCGAGAGTATGAATAGAGAGAGAGAGAATAACACGGGAATATGAATCGTCGCCAAAAAGTAAAGATAAAAACTGCTAAAAATAAACCGTAATTTCGAAAAGAAAAGCGCCTTTTGAAAGTATAAACGCCATAAATACATGTCGAAAAGAGTAAGAAGAGATTTTGAAAAATCGAAAAGAAATTACCAAAAATAAAATAAAGTAGAGAATACGAGGAAATTAAAATACGTAAAAAAAACTAAAAATACAGAGTCTAATAGTTGTTCAGACTTTACCTCTGAGTCTGAACTCTTTTCAGACTTTACCTTTGCGTCTGAGCACTATTAGACTTTACGTAGAGTCTGAAACACTTTCAGACCTTGCATTGAGTCTGAACCGCCTTCAAACCTAGCGTTGAGTCTGAACCGCCTTCGAGACCTTAATTTTGAGTCTCGATCATCTTCAAATTTTACGATACTCAGTCTTGAGCGAATTAATTCAAAGTAAGCCTTTTCTAGGGGCTTTGTGAATATATCTACTAATTGATTCTTTGAATCTACATGCTGAATCACAACTTCACCATTTTGAACATGGTCTCGAATGAAATGATGCTTGATTTCAATGTGATATGCTCTTGAATGAAGTATTGGATTCTTTGTGAGGTTGATTGCGCTTGTCTTTGTCACATTTGATTTCCGTATTTGATTCATCAACTCCAAAGTCCCTCAATTGTTGTTGCATCCATAGGATTTGAGAGCAGCAACTTCCAAAAGCTATGTACTCTGCTTCAGCGGTTGAAAGAGCCACGGTACCCTGTTTTCTTGAGAACCAAGACACCATCCTGTTTCCCAATAGTTGACATGTACCTGTAGTGCTTTTTCTATCCACTCTACAACCAGCAAGGTCAGCATCAGAATATCCAAGGAGAGTAAAATCTCCTTGTTTGGAATACCACAGACCTAGCTTAGATGTAGTTGCAACATATTTAATAATACGCTTAACAGCAATCATATGAGATTCTTTAGGATTAGATTGAAATCTAGCACATATGCAAACACTAAATAGAATATCAGGTCTAAATGCTGTAAGGTAAAGAAGTGATATGATTATATTTCTGTATAGTTTTTGGTCTACACTCTTTCCTTCTTCATCTTTATCCAGCTTTGATGAGCTTGACGTAGGAGTTTCTGTTTTCTTGCAATTCTCCATTCCAAACTTCTTGATAAGGTCTTTTGCATACTTCTCTTGGTGAATAAAGGTTCCTTCACTTGATTGTTTTACTTGAAGTCCCAAAAAGAAGTTCAATTCTCCCATCATGCTCATCTCAAATTCATTCTGCATACACTTTGAAAAAATTCTTGCAAAGCTTTTCATTAGAAGAACCAAATATAATATCATCAACATAAATTTGAACAAGTATGAAATCCTTCCCTTCTCTTTTGATAAATAAAGTAGTATCTACTTTACCTTTAGAGAAATCATTTTGAAGTAAGAAATTACTTAACCTTTCATACCATGCTTGGGGTGCTTGTTTTAGACCAATAAGGCTTTCTTCAGCTTGAAAACAAGGTTTGGTCTTTTAGGATCTTCAAATCCCGGTGGTTGTTCCACATAGACTTCTTCTTGGATAATTCCATTTAGGAATGCACTTTTCACGTCCATTTGGAATAACCTGAAATTTTTAAAGCAAGCAAAAGCAAGAAGTAATCTTATAGCTTCTAACCTTGCCACCGGAGCATAGGTTTCGTCATAGTCGATGCCTTTTTCTTGTGTGTAGCCTTTTGCCACAAGTCTTGCTTTATTCTTTACCACTTTTCCCTGTTGATCAAGCTTGTTCCTGAAAACCCATTTGGTACCAATAATTTATTTACCTTTTGGTTTAGGAACTAGCTCCCAAACATTGTTGATTTGAATTGATTCAATTCTTCTTGCATTGCTTCAATCTAGCTTTCATCTTTCAATGCATCTTCTATGTTTTTCGGTTCGATCTTAGAAATAAGTGCAAGAGCACTAGAAGCTTCATGCCTTTTAGATCTTGTGCGCACTCCTTCATCGATATTGCCAATGATGAGATCTGCAGGGTGACTTGATTTGTGCTTCCAATTTGTAGTTGGTTTGTCATTTTGTTGAAGCTCTTCTTCGGTTGGAACTACTGAATTGGGTTGTGGCTGAGTATCGAGGCTTTATTTTCTTCAAGAGAATATGTAGACACTTGGCCAGACTCAAAATCTTCAGGTTGAGTCAGATTTTGTACTGAGTCTTCAAACTTCACATTCAAGGATTCTTCCACAGTCTGAGTTCGTTTGTTGAAGACTCTGAAAGCTTTGCTTGTCATAGAGTAACCAAGGAAGATTCCTTCATCTGATTTTTCTTCAAACTTACCAATTCGATCACTTTGGAATTCTTTAGGATAAAACATTTACAACCAAATACATGAAAATATGAAGCAATTGGTTTCTTACCTTTGAGCAGTTCATAGGGTGTTTTCTTTAAAATAGGTCTTAGAAAAATTTTATTTATGATATAGCAAGCGGTTGAAGTAGCTTCAGCCCAAAAATGAGGAGAAATATTGCTTTCAATCAAAAGAGTTCTTGCCATTTCTTGCAAAGAATGATTTTCCTTTCTACAACTCCATTTTGTTGCGGCGTGTATGGGGATGAAAAATTATGTTGAATACCATAGTCATCACAATATTTAGCAAAATCATGATTCTCAAATTCTCCACCATGGTCGGTTCTAATACTTGAAATTGCATAACCTTTCTCAATTTGGATTTTCTTTGCAAACTTAGTAAAATAAGATAATGCATCAAATTTATTTGCAAGAAAGAATACCCAAGTAAAACGAGAATAATCATCTACTATAACCAAACAATATATTTTACCTCCAATACTTTGAATTTTTATTGGCCCAAACAAATCCATGTGTAATAGCTGCAAAACACGATTAATGGATACCTGATTTATAGATTTATAGGAATTTCTAACCCGTTGCCCAATTACACAAGGAGTGCATAATTCATGCTTTTGATACTTGAGGTAGGAAGTACTCGAACAAGCTTTTTGAATGACACTTTTGCGATTTGCTTCAGGTTGACATGTCCAAGCTTCCTATGCCAGAGAATCTTCATCTGGAATCGATATCAAGCATTGTGGACTGTCAGACCTTACATCTAGCAAATAAATATTTTCATGTCTTCGTCCAGTAAAGGATTATGAGAGATCTTTGTTTGTTCCAGAACATGTATCTTCTTGAAAGTTGATTTTGTATCCAATATTGCATAGTTGACTAATACTCAATAGATTGTAGTTCAATCCTTCAACAAGAGAGACAATGTTGATTGTGAGATTTCCAATCTTCACAGTTCCTTGACCAACAATTTTTCCCTTGTTGTTACCACCAAAAAAAAAACATTTCCTCCTTTTACATGAGAGAGTTTTGTAAAACAATTTGAGTCTCCCGTCATGTGTCTTGAACATCCACTATCCAAATACCACTTGATTTTCTTCTTGAAGGTGACCTGCATTTAAAAGAAAGACTCATGTCTTCTTTGGTACCCAAACTTTCTTGGGTCCATCATTGTTAGTAGCATAAGCAGTCTTTGCCCAGCTCTTCTTAACAGGTCTCCAAACTTTGGGACACTCCTTTTCAAAATGTTCTACACTTTTGCATTTTAAACATGTAAGAGCATTTCTACCAACAGGCTTTACAAAAACCTTTTGGAAATGATTTTTATAAAAAGTTTTTGTTGGCCTATTCTTGATTCTTTCCTTTACCTTTGGGAAATCAATCAAAGGAACGGTTTCATGTGTCATCCCTAGACCAGATTTATTAAAATAAGGTCTTTGAATAGAAAAGAATTTTATCCAACTTTTCAGAACCCATTGAAAATTTCTTTGTAACTTTCAACAAATCTTCTTTCAAGCAACTATTTTCTTTTGAAAGTTTATTCTCATTTTCTTTTGAAACAGCAAGAGACTTGTCTAGACTTTCAACTTTTTCAAATAAAATCTTTTCCTGTTGTTTCAGTTTGGAATTCTCCCTTTTCAGTTCAGAAATCCTTTTAAGAGAGCCTTTAAGACTGAGACAAAGTTCTTCAATGTATTTTGATACTTTGGTAGGAATTTTTAAATTTCTAACCTTGATACCGTTATTTGAGTCTGAGTCTGAGTTTGCCATTAGACATATGTTTGCATACTCTTCATCACTCTCCTCACATTCAGTGTCACTCCATGTTTCAGCTTTGAGTGCTTTCTTGAACTTTTCAGGTTTCCCTTTCTTTTTCTTCAATAAGGGACAGTTGGGTCTAATGTGTCCCTTTTTCTTGCATTCAAAGAAACAACTTCTTTGCTGGTATCTTCTTCTTCATTTGATCTCTTTTGAAATCTTTGATTGTTTTGTCTCTTTCCATTGAACCTTCTGCCTTTTCTATTTAACCTTCTGAATTTTCTAATCAGAAGTGCCAACTCCTCATCATCCAAGTCTTCTTCTAAATCTGTAGCATCAGAATCATCATTAGATTTTAAAGCAATTGACTTCTTACCTTTTGTGTCAAATTCCTCATTGAATTGCTCGACTTCATAAGATTGAAGTGTGCCGACCAATTCATCTACCGAAAGAGGCATGATCCTTTGTGTTTCTCTTATAGATGTCTTGACGTGATTCCAATCTTTGGAGAGTCCTCTCAACAGTTTATTGACCTTCATAGGTCCTGAGATTGGCTGTCCCTGGTATGCCAAGCCATTTACAATTTTTGTAAATTGACTGAACATATCCGAGATGGATTCTCCTGGCTTTATTTTGAAGGCTTCATATTGTCTAAGAAGGATGTTGATCTTGGTTTCTTTGACTCGATCTGTTCCTTCATAAGTGACGTGCAATCTGTCCCAAACTTCTTTAGCTGTTTCACAAAATGAAATTCTATTATACTCAATAAGAGATAATGCACAATATAGAGAATAGATAGTCTTTGCATCAAGGGCTTGTCTTTTTGGAATATCAGCTCGTGACATCCCCACTCCATCAGGTAATTCTTTCCCTATAATTGATGCAACTTTAGGACCAATTCCATTCTCCACTACATCCCATTCTTGAGGATCTTTGGATCTTAGGAATGCCTTCATCTTGTTTTTCCAAACGTTGTACTCCTTGCCATCGAAGTAGGGAGGTCTTGTATTGCTTTCTCCTTCAATTAAACACTGGAGCCAAAACACTAGCCATAGATCTTTTGCTTTAGAAATAATAACACTTCTAATAAATAAGCAGCCAGGCTCTGATACCAATTGAAATAGGCTAGTGAATCAACCTAGAGGGGGGGTAAATAGGTTATTGCGGTATTCTTTTGGAATCTTTTGCGGTAGAATACATTAATATCAAAGTTATATCAATAACAAATAAAACACGTATTCATAAAGTAAATTGAGTAGAGTAAAAGAGAATTGACACGAGGATTGTAGTGGTTCGGCTTATTCCAAGCCTACGTCCACTCTCCACGCTGGCAACCAACTGGCTGTAATCACTATGTAGCAATTGAGAGCTATTACAATTCACGAACTAGGCTTCTTCAATAGACAGTCTCTCCTACAGCTTGCTGCTGTTTTCGCACTATATGTAACTCTCTTTGATACACAATATGAACATGAAAGATTTTAGAGATCAAGTGATTTCAGAGATTCTAATATCAAGATTTTTCTACCAAGTCTCTCCTTATTTCCGAGCAACACCGATCCACCTTAAATAGCCTCCGTGCCTCCATACCCGTTGGCACTTTCCAAGAATTCATCCAATCAACCCGTTGGACTGAATCAATTTAAGTGATCTCCTTGTTGCCGAAAATGTAAGTAGACGACAGCTCGTCAATCTGTTCGCCCATACAATCGGGATCTTGAGTTCCCAAAATTAGATTCTTCCAAAAATAAGCTTGATCTTCGACGGATAAAATCCGAAGAATAAATCTTCCAAGCTCACAATCACAGCCAGAGATATTCCATGGTTAAGATTAGGAAATATAGAATCCAATATCTTACTTTCCTTAACCATAAAAATAACCTATGGCTAGTGTCAAAATCGCAAAGCTGTCTTGAGACTTAGATTTGGGTCTTGAAGGTCTTGGCGAGATTTGGGTCTTGAAGATCTTGGAGGCCCGAGTCTTGACTGTCTTCAGACGGAAAAAAAACTTCAGACCAAACTTTTAGGTCTGACTATCTTCAGACAGAAAACCTTTAGACTTTGAAATCTTCAGACGTGACCGACTGAGTCTTGGAATCTTCCGACCATACTGTAGAGGCTGTTTTGTCAACTTCAAAACTCCAAGGGATTTTTCTTCAACACTGTCACGGCGACCAAAGAAAGGTTCGAGTCCGAGACAAACTACCGATTTCTCCAATAGGCGACCGAAGAATGGTTTAGGTCCTGGAGAAGCATTTTCCTGTCACGGTGACCGAAGAATGGTTCGAGTCTTGGAAGAGCAATTTCTCGTCAAGGCGACCGAAGAAAGGTTCGAGTCTAAGACAAAGCTGTTGATTGTTTTAACGGGCGATCGAAGAATGGTTCGAGTCTTGGAAAAGCAACTTCTTCGGGTAAGATGACGCCTTAATACTTGCCAAACTCGAGGTTCACACCCTATCTCACTCTTTCCCGGTAGGTAACTACAGGTATCTTCTTATCTGTCCTAATATATGTAATGTTATATTGCTCTTTTCTTGCATAGAATAATAGAGCCCAAATAAAATATGAGTTGCTACATATATATGAACAAAATTTAAGCATCAGTTTGTCTTTGAATACAACCTCTGCGAGCTCACCTTCAAAGAGAGGCAGTTGTTGACGCCTAAATTTTTGTTTAAGTTCATTTTATTTTATTATTTTTTGGTTTTATTTTATTTTATTTTGTTTAAAAACCGAAAAAACAGGAAAAAAAACCGAAAAAACGAAGAAAACGGAAAAACCAAAAAAAAAAAAAAAACCCCTTGGGCCTCGCGGCCGGCTCGCGACCCGGCTCGCGACGACCCGCACGTCTCCTTCTTCGCCCGGCTCGGAGTGCGGCACGCGCGGCGGCGTGGTATTTGGGAGAGAGGAGAGCGAGACGGCGGCGTACGGCGGCGAGAGGAGGACTAAGCGCCGACGGGACATGACCGGAGGGGGAGTAGTGGCTGACGGGACAGCGGTCCAACCATCGAGCAAACCCTCGCCAACCGGCTGCCCCCTCGCCTATAAATAGAGGGGGCCCCGTCGTATTGAGGGCATGGCGACGAGGGGCGAGGCGAAGGGAGAAGCAAGAGGATCAAGAGCGCGGTCCTTGGACACCCACTGAGAGACTTCAGGGGGGCTGAGGACTTGCGGTCTTCGATCCAGGCCTCGCCGGAGAAGTAGAAAGAGAGAGAGAGAGAGAGAGAGAGAGAGAGACGGCAGGACGGACGGACGGACGGAGAGGACGGACACGGGAGGGGAAGTCGCGAGGGACCTCGGCGCCGCCGTCGTCTTCATCGTCGTCACGCCACAAATAGGTATCAGGCCGTCATCACCGTCGTCGTTGTCGCCTTCATCATCGTCATCACCGTCGTCGTCATCACCATCGTCGCTGGAGCACTCCTCGGCGCCCCCAATCTGGAAACCCTAAGGTTCTCGATTTTCTGGGTCGCGATCCCGAGTCGCCAAGTCGGACCCAAATCGGGAACCGGGTAGGGTTTCCGCGTCTTCAAAGGCGGCGGCGAGTCGAACCGTGTCTCGAGTCGAATCCGGGTAGGGTTTCGCCCTGGGGAGGGGGTTGCCGGGTCGTGGAGCTGAAGACACTGGTAAACCGCAAGTCAAGGCATTGTCGGGCGAAGATTGAAGTTGCCTCAATTGCTAAACTACAACATAGGAACATCATGATACTCTTGGGAAACTGCTTAGACCGAAATGGGGGGCTTCTTTTATATTATTACATGCCTAACAAGAGCGTAGATGCAGTTCTCTTTGGTTAGCCTCATCGACCATAAGCTTCGATATTCATTATGGGGTTCAATTTCATGTTTTGAGCAACATCGGACAAGTTCAGCTGCAAAATGAAGGTACTTGCTAATAAGAGGTCGCGACATTGGATAATAAAATGTTTGATTTTATAATAAGTTCTCTAGGACCACATATCGAATAAATGCTAGCACACATGTATAGACATAGATTTAGAAATAATTTCCATATGGATTTTTTTTTTTCCTTCATTTATTAATATCGCGGAAAATTTCAAATGAAGATTTGAAATGAGGCTATTTTTCAAAAAGAGTCCAAAGTTGATATTGTCTCAAATAATCTTGAAGTGACTAATTTAGTCTCATATAAAACTTCCAACTTACTGGGCGGTCAAATCTTTGAGAGTTGGAGAGCATGTACGACATTTCACTTGCCACTTTCTTGTGCATGGCACATGAGATGCACATTCTGGAGGGCCAACGTAGATTTGGCCAGCCAAACTTGGGACCTTAATGAGACTAGGTTGGCCAGTCGGGGTTCTTGTTAAAATATTATCTATTCTTAGCTCTCTTTTTAGAAAACAACACCCTATAACCTTATTCAAAAATTTTCCTTAACATTAACTAGTGCTTCAAAAATACTCATGGTTAATCCTGTTTAGGTGAAATTTCAACGATTGCGAAATATTAAGAATAGATAGCTTTAATTTGATAATATGCCACCACTTTATGTACGTACCATGTATTGTTTTCAGTCTCACCAAGCGCTTTGGATTTCTATATCACCGAAACTACAACAGAAGTTTTATCGAAATAAACATCAAGATTTTTTTTTTACTCTCAGGACTTTCAGGGACTTTACACTGATGATAAGCCCTGCATAGTAAGATTTTCAGACTAACACATGACAGCAATCAAGAAACAGGCACCAGCCTATGCAATTTACATATAAAGATGTGTCCCTATTATCCATATACAATGACTGCAAGACAGGTAGCTACAAGAGCGATATGGTTTTCTAAACTACTAAAAGCACATTTGTATGAGCTGATGTTTCATAACGTTAGAGTTAACACAATTAATTACAAGGAATCTCCCCATATAAATCTCTGCGAGTCCAGTTCACTCCTTACTTTCTTCTGTGTTGTCAGAAACTGGAATTTCCTCGGTGGCTTTCTCTCCCAACTCATTGTTTGCATCAGCAGAAGATGGAGGTGGGTTCTTTTCTGACGAGTCATCAGGCACAGGCACAGTTCCATCAGCAAGCAACTCATCATTTGCATCGGCAGAAGATGGAATGTGGGTTTTTTTCTGACGAGTCATCAGGCACAGGCACAGTTCCATCAGCAAGCAACTCGTCATTTGCATCGGCAGAAGATGCAGGTGGGTTCTTTTCTGAGGAGTCATCAGTTCCATCAGCAAGCAACTCGTCATTTGCATCGGCAGAAGATGCAGGTGGGTTCTTTTCTGAAGAGTCATCAGGCACAGGCACAGTTCCATCAAAAAGCAACTCGTCATTTGCATTGGCAGATGCAGGTGGGTTCTTTTCTGATGAGTCATCAGGCACAGGCACAGTTCCATCAGCAAGCAACTCGTCATTTGCATCGGCAGAAGATGCAGGTGGGTTCTTTTCTGACAAGTCATCAGGCACAGGCACAGTTCCATCGGCAAGTGACTCATGTGCATCAGCAGAGTATGGAGGTGGGTTCTCTTCTGACGAGTCTCCAGGCCTAGGTACAGCCTTATCAGCAGCCGACTCACCGTTTGCATAGGTAGAAGATGGAGGTGGGTTATTTTCTGACAAGTCTTCAGGCACAGGCACAGTTCCATCAGCAGCCGACTCAACGTTTATATTAGCAGAAGATGGAGGTGGGTTCTTTCCTGATGAGTCGTCAGCCAAAGTTCCAACATCCTGAAAATGATCCAACCTTTCTGATGCAATTTCAGGAGCAGTCCCACCGACATCAATTCCATCACCAAGTTTATCTTGAAGAATTTCCATCTTCTCCAAAGACAAATCCCCCATCTTTTCTTCGCCGTCCACCTGGAAAGATGCATTCTCGGGTTCCAGCGATGGTGCAGCAACCTGTGACTGACCTCCAGTCTGAACATTTTCCGGCACAACCCCAGTAAGCTGAGAAGAATCCCTTCCATCATCAGTTTCACACATTTCCATTCTCACCTCAGAAGGGTCCTCAACATTCTCTTGATTCTTCTCAGACTGATCAATGGTGGAGACATTTTCAGGTACAAGACTAGCAGACTGATATTCATCCACACGGGGCACCTCTTCAAGCACAGTCCCACAAACCACATCTTTCCCATCACCAACTTCCGTATCTAGTTTCACCTCAGCAGGGTCCTCAACTTTCTCTTGATTCTTCCCCAGAAGAGGGGGCTCATCAATTGTGGAAACACCTTTAGGTTCAACACTAGCAGACTGAGATTCATCCACACTTGGCACCTCTTCAAGCACAGGCCCACCAACCGGAGAAGCATCATTCCCATCACCAACTTCAGTACCTAGTCTCACCTCGGCAGGGTCCTCAACTTTCTCTTGATTCTTCCCTAGGAAAGGGGACTGATCAATTGCGGAAACACCTTGAGGTTCAATACAAGCAGACTGAGATTCATCCACAATTGGCACCTCTTCAAGCACAGCCCCACCAACCGGAGAAGTATCATTCCCATCACCAACCTCAGTACATAGTCTCTCCTTGGCAGGGTCCTCAACTTTCTCTCGATTCTTCTAGGAGAGAGGACTGATCAATTGTGGATACATCTTCAGGTTCAATACTAGCAGACTGAGATTCATCCACCCTTGGCACCTCTTCAAGCACAGCCCCACCAACTGGAGAAACATCATTCACATCACCAACTTCAGTATCTTGCCTCACCTCATCAGGGTCCTCAACTTTCTCTTGATTCTTCCCTAGGAGAGAGGACTGATCAATTGTGGAAATATCTTCAGGTTCAATATGAGCAGACTGAGATTCATCCAAACTAGGCACCTCTTCAAGTACAGCCCTACCCATCGGAGAAGAATCCTTCCCATCACCAGCTTCAGTATCCAGTCTCACCTCAGCAGGTTCCTCGACTTTTTCTTCATTCTTCACTTGGAGAGGGGACTGAGCAATAGTGGAAACATCTTCAGGTATGATACTAGCAGACTGAAATTCATCTACACTTGGCACCATCCCAAGCCTGGCCCCAACAGCCAGAGAGGCATCCATCCCATCACCAAACTCAGCATCATACTGTTCCTCATTTCTCTCCGATGAGATTTCAACCTTCTCCTCATCCTCTGTTGGCAAGGATGAAGAGTTATTTTCCTCTAATACATCTTCCAAAGTAACTGCCGCAACCTGAGAGGGGTCCCTGCTTTCTGATATATTCGCAAGCCCCTCCTCAATTGGAAGTGCAATGCCCCCATTGCCTTGTACAATTTCATTAACTTTCGCTTTCCCCTCCAAGGAATCCTCAACCTTCTCTTTGTTTTGCAATTGGAAAGACAGTGGTCCATCTCTCTCAGATGTATCCACAGGATCAACATCCATGCTCTCAGATTGATACTCATGCACAGAACCACCCAACTTAGCAGCATCAATTCCCTCACAAATTGCAGTTCCACGCTCTGCTGGTCTCTCCTCAGAGGAAGGCTGAACAGATTCTTCTTCTGTTGATTGCAAAGATAAACATTCATTTCTTTCAGATGCATTCTCAAGCTCAACTATCTGAGAAGGATCCATGCTTTTCAATGTATCGTCATGCATGACTGTGTCCACCAGAGAATTATCTATTCCATCACAAATTGAAGTACCATGTCCTTCTGGTTTCTGCTCAAAGGACTCCTGTACCATTCCTGTGACTATCATTTGTGAAGATAAAGGCTCAATTCTTTCAGATGTATATTCAGTCTCAACAAGCTCAGTAGGATCCATGTTAGATCCATTACCAGGCACAAACCCAAGCTGAGAAGGATCTCTCCCATCAATAATTTCATACCCATCAGCTCTCTTCATGGAGGAGTCCTTGACCAATTCTTCCTGAGAGCAGTCCATCCTTTCTGATAGGTTTACAGGCACATTCCCACCAACTTGAGAAGCATCAATCCCATCACAAATCTCATCTGATTTCTCCTCATAGTCATCCTGAATTTTTTCCACACTTGTCCTTTGCATTGGTAATGGTTTATTTCTGTCAGAAGAATCTTCAGGAAGAATCTCAGCAATCTGCGAAGTATCCTTGCTGTCACCAATATCAGTTTCATGTACTCCTGGTTTCATCTCAGACAACTCAAGGTATGTCACTGGGGAAGAATCCTGTCCTTCATATACCACTCTGGGCTCAAGCTGATTTACTTGACAAGATCTCCTGCTTCTTGATGCTAGGTCAGGCACAATTTCACTCCCTTGTGAAGCATTTTCCCCATCATTGATGTCCTCGATATGCTCTTGTACCTTCTCAAATGATGAACTCTCAGCAGGACATTTGACTGGTGAAGTGTTACTTTTTCCCTCATATAGGTTTACAGGTACGTTCCCATCAACACAAGGAGCATCAATTCCATCACACTCATCTGCTTTCTCCTCATAGTCATCCCGAATTTTTTCTATACTTGTCCTTTGCATTGGTAATGGTTCATTTCTGTCAGAAGCATCTTCAGGAAGAACCTCAGCAATCTGAGAAGTATCCTTGCCATCACCAATATCAGTTTCATGTACTCCTGGTTTCATCTCGGACAACTCGATGTTTGTCACTGGGGAAGAAACATGTCTTTTGGATACCACTTGGGTTTCAAGCTGATTTACTTGAGAAGATTCCGTGCTTCCTGATGCAAGTTCAGGCACAATCTCACTCCCCTGTGAAGCAATTTCCCCATCATTGATTTCCTTAATATCCCCTTGTACTTTCTTGTGTAAGGCTGAACTCTCAACAGGACACTTGACCGGGGAATTGTCACTTTTTCCTTCATGTGTTACCATGGAAGATGAAGGCAGACATGCATCTCCTAATTGATTCTCTGAACCATTCCCTAAAACCGGAGAAGCATCCACCTCAGCTTCAACTTTTTCTCCACTCAGTGTTTCAACATCAATTGAAGACATGACATTTGAGTCCCCTATAGGTCCTTCACCTGTACAGATGTTTGAAGGGGAATGTGTTTCTTCTAATATACATGTTGGCAAAGCCCCATCGACTGTAGACACATTGGTTTCATCCACAACACTACTGTTTTCCCCTTCTCTTTCTATATTCACAACTGAGCTGCTAATGTCTAAATCCATGGGGATTGAGCTTTCTGTACTTTCTCCATTGGTTTTTAAAAGTAAATCTGCATTTCTTGATGAATTACCTAACAAACTGTCAGCATTTTCAGAAACTTCCATTGTTTCAGAAGTCTGAGCTATGTCAACTTTTGCTTCCTGTGTAGAAACTCCAACGGTCATCACATCCATGCTCTTAGGCATGCTTCCTGAGATAATTTCACTAACCTGAGGGACAGCATCACAAACAGCAGTCTCCTTCTCCCCAGTTGCTTCAGAGCCTCCAAGAGGACCCTTTTCAAATGCACTGATGCTCTGTCCTTCCTCTGTCATCAAATATAGTGAAGGAAGAGCCTTTTCTTTTGAGATATTTTCTGAGCTAGCCCGAACAGCCTGGGAATTATTTATTTGGTCATCACCAGCCAAGTAATTTCCGAGGGGCACCGATTGAACTGAATGCTCTGAAAGCGAAGTTTTAACCACTTCATCATTATCACCGACAGCATCGATTTTCATGGACCTTCCAAAGCCCTCGAAGTTGCTGCCATGGGGCGAATTCAGATGCTCCTTTAATGGAGGCTCAGTTTTTGGGTCAGCAGCACTGTCCTGTAAGGCAGTAGAATCAGGTACAGCAGAATGGCCTTGACTCTCCAAAATTGCTGTCTCTACTTCACAACCACCAGAATCACTGCCAACTATTGTCTCTGAGGAGGGACCCATAGAATTGGCAACATCAAGAAAAGACTTCCCAGAGTCTCTACAAGAGATATCTGCTTCAGAGCCAAAACTATTCACACCAGTGACCGTCAGCTCTGCTTTGCCTAAAGATGCTGAAGGCACCCCATGCAGCATGCATGATCATCAACTGAAGCAGATGGCCTCTGAGAAAGATTTTCAGTCGATTCTATAGCACCTGCAGAAGCTTTCTCAATGGACTTGAATTTATTCTCATCGTCCGAAGCACAATCAGCTTGTCTCTGAAAAAGATTTTCAGTCGATTCTACTGCATCTGCAGCAGCTTTCTCAATGGATTTGACTTTATTTTCATCGTCAGAAGCACTTTGTACAACATTTTCTTCTCCAAGATTCAAATCTGCTTTTATAACTCCTGCGGCAACATCCTTCACAAAATCCTCTCCATCAGGCAGTGTTACACCAGTACCTGTTTCAGCAGACCCAACAGTAGTAAGCGATGGACATTTCTGGATATAAGAGCTTGAATCATGAGCCTCATTTGAAACAGAATCCTCTCTCTTCAAAGAGTTGCTGTCACTATCTGTGGTCACATTTTTTGATGAAATAGCTGACTCTTTTACATATTCGGAAGTTTGGTTTACAGCTACCTCAGCGGACATCTCACTTGCAACTGATGGAAGTGCGCTCACAACTGCATTTTGTCCAATAATATTCATTTTGCTGGCCGTAATGTCAACTTTCTCAAAACCAGGAGGAACAGCAGGCATTTCATCCAAGCTTTCAGAGGTAACTTGCCCCTTGACAGGAGTCCCTAAAGAGCCAGTGGCTACCTTACTTTCAAGGGGCAAGTTACCTCTGAAAGCTTGGATGAAATGCCTGCTGTTCCTCCTGGTTTTGAGAAAGTTGACATTACGGCCAGCAAAATGAATATTATTGGACAAAATGCAGTTGTGAGCCAGTGTAATGGCCATGACTTGTTCAGGTAGATCAATTGCAGAAATGGATACTCCTGGGGTTGATCTTCAAACTCAGAGTAATCAGCATGAGCCAGAAGGCTCTAGTGGCAAGATATACTTTTGTAACACATGCAGTGGTGAGTCTTGATACTAGCAATATAGCAGAGCTCCTCCGCCCTTCAAAAGCGCATTAGAATTTCAGGCTCTGTGGGACAAGAAATGGTTTCAGGATGCCAAACAATGACACCCTCGGTTCCTGGCTCGATGAGACCGCCACTCACGACATGCCTTATGTGAGTTGAGAGAGAATTTTGAAAAAAATGAGGGCTAGAGGAGAGACCTTAGCGCTATTTATAGAGTTTTGGACGGGCCCTCTCATCACGGGCCGGACCCAACTCGGCCCACACAAGCCAGGCTCATATTCGACTATTAAGAAAACCTTGTCTTACCTTATTAGACCAACCTCATAGAACGGTAATTACAATCTCAATTAATGTAGCCCACATAAGGAAAACTCTTACAACCCCCCCCTCTCTCTCTCTCCTGGATCTTGGGTTCGAGGTGTGCATGGCAAAGACGAAGAGATGAGATGCGACGAAGAGACTGAGGAAGAAGAGACAAAGAATATCCCAATCCGCTTTGTGATCCCGAGCTTTCCACTCACGCTACCCGAAAGGAACTAGAAGTAAGCCTTTCTCTAAGCTAAGCCCGCCTGTAACGACCCGGGTCCCACTGTATAATATTGTCCGCTTTGGATGGGATTGCACGAAGCCATTTCCCTCCCTCACAGCTTTAAAACGCGACATACAGGTTAGGAGGGGCCCAAGCCATTATATACTGGCCCAAGACTTCCTCCCTAGGCGTTGTGGGACAGGGACTCCTTCCTTGCGCACGTCCAGAGACTGAGGCGCGGACGCACCGCCATCCCTCCTCCCCGCGCACCGCCGCTCGGGCCATCACACATTAGTAACAACCCGGGTCCCACTGTATAATATTGTCCGCTTTGGATGGGATTGCACGAAGCCATTTCCCTCCCTCACGGCTTTAAAACGCGTCATACAGGTTAGGAGGGGCCCAAGCCATTATATGCGGCCCAAGACTTCCTCCCTAGGCGATGTGGGGACGGGGACTCCTTCCTTGCGCACGTCCGGGGGCGAGGCGCGGACGCACCGCCATCCCTCCTCCCCGCGCACCGCCGCTCGGGCCGTCACACTCTCCCCTCCTTGGGAGCACAGCGCCCCATTTCGCCGTGGCCCCACATCGATCAGTCGGCTGCGATACCATTAGTAAGGACCCGGGCCCCATGTGTGATATTGTCCGCGCCGGGCGGGTGACCCAAAGCGGACAATATCACACGGTGGGGGCGGTCCTTACAAATGGTATCGAGCCAGTGTGACGGCCCGAGTGGCGGTGCGCGGGGAGGAGGGATGGCGTGCGTCCGCGCCTCGATCTCTCGGACGTGCGCAAGGAAGGAGTCCCTGTCCCACATCGCCTAGGGAGGAAGTCTTGGGCCAGTATATTATGGCTTGGGAGAGGGAAGGCCTGAGGGATGGCCCTCTACCCCTGCATGACGCGTTTCATGTATGCTTCCACTACGCTGAAAACAAAGCCTTGAGGGAGGGAAATGGCTTCGTGCAATCCCATCCAAAGCGGACAATATCAGTTTGGGGAAAGGAATGGCCGAGTGTAACCTTGTCCCCAGGCGACGCGTTTTAAAACCGTGAGGGAAAAAACCGTGGCTGGGATGGCGGTTCGTTCGCGCCAGGGCGGGTGACCCAAAGCGGACAATATCACACAGTGGGGGCCCGGGTCCTTACAAAAGTGTGACAGCCCGAGCGGCGGTGCGCAGGGAGGAGGGATGGCAGTGCGTCCGCGCCTCAGTCTCTGGACGTGTGCAAGGAAGGAGTCCCTGTCCCACATCGCCTAGGGAGGAAGTCTTGGGCCAATATATAATGGTTTGGGCCCCTCCTAACCTGTATGACGCGTTTTAAAGCCGTGAGGGGAGGGAAATGGCTTCGTGCAATCCCATCCAAAGCGGACAATATTATACAAAGTGGGACCCAGTCGTTGCAAATGGTACCGTAACCGACTCCCGACCGTGTGTGGGGCCCACGGCGAGGGCGCGCGTGCTCCCAAGGGAGGGAGAGTGTGACAGCCCGAGCGGCGGTGCGCGGGGAGGAGGGATGGCGGTGCGTCCGCGCCTCGTCTCTAGACGTGCGCAAGGAAGGAGTCCCCGTCCCACATCGCCTAGGGAGGAAGTCTTGGGCCGTATATATAATGGTTTGGGCCCCTCCTAACCTGTATGATGCGTTTTAAAGCCGTGAGGGAGGGAAATGGCTTCATGCAATCCCATCCAAAGCGGACAATATTATACAGTGGGACCCGGGTCGTTACACCGCCAGCCGCCAACCAAGCCAATGCACCATCCCTATCCCTTCTCGAGGAACCCAAGTTTAGAGGGAGCAATGGTCGAGGAAGTGTGGATGAATCGACATCAAGAATTCGCTTTTCTTTTCGGAAAGAACATGAGTTGAGCATCCCTTTCACAAAAACCTACAGATCGCCCCCAACTCCTACCACTTCAGCACCTTGTGATCTTTGAGAAGATCATTACGAGCCCTCTCTAAGAATGTTTTTGTAGATTTCGAAAATTCCATAGTGGATCGGGACGAGAGAATCGAAAATGAAGAGACGAAGACGAAGAGATGAGATGCGACACGTAGGATTTCTTTCAGTAATTTTTTTTCCCTCTTACAGATGTTGTCACAGCCAACCGGTAACTTGCAAAATGTGAACTGCGACCCACATTATGCGGGGGAGTAGGAAAAGGAACAAGATCAAACGCTACTGGCAGTGAGTTTTTTTCTTGGGGTGTTCGTCATGGCCATGATTGGCATGGTGGTCTATTGTTGGAGTCAGCGCAAGCGCAAAGGTGCAAGTCCGACACCGGCGGCGGCGACACCGGCGGCGACGGCAGCATCGGCAGTGGCGGTGGCATGATGATTGTGATGATGATTGTGATAGTTTTAACTTGCATGATGATTGTGATAGTGGCGGCGGCATGATGATTGTGATGATGATTGTGATAGTTTTAACATTTTTATTATGCAATTTTTATTGTTTTTGATGTTGAAACGGTGTTTCTTTGTCCATAGACAATGAGTGAGTGTATCCGTATTTATATAAGCTTTAATTTTCGTGCTTGGTTTAGAGCATCAGCTAATTGGATGGGCTTGCCTTCTTAACAGAGGAGGCTGAACAAGAAATCTAATTTCCAGAAGTTCTACTCAGTGACCAGACTAAAAAAATTGCATCTCTCTCTCACACACACACATTGTAATTGATGGCTAACCGATGCGATGACACTGCCTGAAACTTTTTCTTTAGTTTCAAGAGACTTCACAGATCTTTCCATGTGTGGGGCTATAGGTGTCATTGTCTGGCACCGTGAAACCATTTCTTGTTCCACAGAGCCCGAAATTCTAATGCGCTTTTGAAGGGCGGAGGAGCTCTCCTATATTGCTAGTATCAACACTTACCACTGCATGTGTTACAAAAGTATATCTCGCCACTAGAACTTTCTTAATGTGTTTAGAAATTCTGCATAGATGATTCACTTAAGGAAAAGATCTCTCGTTTTTTGGGTTGTGTTACCAACGAATCATGAGCCAAAAATTATATATTAACTACTCCACACCATATTAATTTTTCGATATGGAATTCTTTTCTAACACACTCACACAAATATCTTAACAATCTCCCTCTTAATTTAGATATCGTTTTTGCATTAATTTATCTCAATTTGAATCTTCAATGCCCAACTTCATCTTTGGTTTCTTTCTTCCGACTGAATTTTTGTGAAGTCTACCATCTCATTTAGTAATCTCATTTTAATAAAAAAAATAGTTTTCTAAGATAAGATAGGGTTTAAGTCAAATTAATCTCTAAAATAAATTAGAAAATTATTTATTTTAGATTCATTGACTTTGTAAATTGTAAGGGAAACCTTTGGGGCCAAAGATACAAATGTAAACAATACTAAAAGTTTTCTGACTTTACTTTTTCTTTTATATATACCTTTTGATGATTGACTTGAGTTTAACACTCAATTCAATGTAAAAAAAAAATTTTTTTTTTGGTCAGAAAAGGAGATAAATATATTCAAGTAGGGAAAAAGAACAACCCTTAATCAAAGCCCAGTCTTCTGCACTCACCAACCTTTGCACCCGTCAATCATGGCTACCTATCCCAGGCACCGCAGCTTTGCTCTCCGGCGCAAGCCATCGTCTCTCTCTCTCTCTCTCTCTCTCTCTCTCTCTCTCTCTCTCTCTCGCAAGGACCGTGCACCGATAAGAAAAAGCAACGAGAGGTCCCCATTGAACCGTCAATAAAATGTCTTCCTTTTTCAAAAACAAATAAGGCGGAGCCCAAGTGGGACACTACAACGCTTCTATTGAAACTTATGTTGGACGCAAATTGTGCAATCCCAAGATCTCCATAACCAGAACAAGAACTTGCATAATTGGTATGAAGATTAACGCACCCGGGGTCCATTGTTTTTGAAACGGAAGCGGAAACACAATGTTCCTTGCGCAAATCCTTCTCCTCTATTGCAATTCGTATCATTGGCTCAATGAGACGGCCCCTCATGATTAGCGTTAGAATAACGCCCCTTAGGTGAGGATATGTGATATTAGGGTTAGAGGAGAGACTTGAGCACTATTTATAGAGTTTCCACCCAGTCCCCCTCATTACGGGCCAGGCTCAACTCGGCCCACACTAGCCAGCCCCATATTAAACTAATTAAGAAACCTTCTATCTCACCTTAGACCAAATTCCATAAAATGGTAAACGTTAAACGGTAAATAACAAAGTCAATTAATTTAGTCCACATTAGAGGAAAACTCTTACATTCTCCCACTTGGACTATATTAATTGAAATTGTATTATATGTGCGCACATTAGTCCAGAGATAATTCTTAATAGTCAATCCTATCCCATAAAGCCTCCAACACCGAATCATGGTGGTAACTGCATGTATACGCACAGAGCCTTCCATGGTCACAAGTGCTTTCAACTTTATTGATAAGGATTTAATATGGTAGTGTGGCAAATGGCTAACATCTCTCATAGAGAGATCCATTTGTCAGTCACCATTCTCTTACTTAGGCGACACAAAAGTTTGTATCACAAGAGAATGAAATTATGGTTCAAATGAACCCACATATGTCTTGTCCTTATGGTTAACCTTTCTTTATGTATCACAAGACATATGCACAAGACTAATAACCGGATGCCCCTAGCCTTCACTCAAGGTTTAAGTAATACCTTGAGACTTTATCAATATGTATTCAACATGATAACACATTCAAAAATATCTTATTGAATGCAAAAGTTGATACATATCAAACCGTTACTAAATGTAATGAACACGGATGTAAACTTTATCGAATAAAGCCAAAGTAGCTCCCACTAAACAACGGTATCCGAAGATACTCCTAGGTCCATGCTAATGACATATCACTCAAATACACATAGGCGTAGGCCTTTAGTTAGTGGATCTCGCAACCACATCATCGTGAAAATATGTTAACGTCACCTATTTTTGACCACCATATATTTAGACCCCTTGAGACATTTGTTATTAATAAAAATACAACAAATTTACTTGTCTCAATACAACCATACGAGTCTATCCATAAAGTCAAAACAGTCAACTCCTTCATAAAGTTCGAAACATAATAGCTCAAGCAACACCTAAAAAAAGAATGTTACAAACTTTACTTACATAGTAGACATAGAACTTTATTTACTGCACTGCACTTCCTGTCAACATAAATATGTATCATATTCATTGAATATGAGAAAAATAAATTTTCTCCCACTGACCTTGCAATGTATTGAATTACTTTGTTCTCAATTGAACAAAATAACAACACTATAAAACTTTATTAATATTGTCTGGAAACTTGCATAAAACTATTAATAAGACTTTTCAGTCTATACACAAGTTTACTTAAATCTGTTGCAAAATCCTCCAGTTGCACTATATAGATTTTGCATCTATTTGGCGTAACTCTAAACCAAAAAGAGCTATAAATGCCACATTCACTCTGAAAGAATCTTTTAAAGAAATAATTATTTCTTCACCATTAATAATCCACCCCTCTTTCAGAGTGAAAACTTTAGCAACCAATTTGGCTTTAAACTACACAATCTTTCTTTGAAATCCTTTTAGTTTTGTTTGCAACTAAAGAACTTGTGATCTTTAGACAAGTCAGTAAGTTTCCAAACATGTTTCATAGATTGCATATCGCCTTTTATGGCATCTAATCACATACTTAATTGAGGATAAGAAACAACATTTATGTGTGAAAAGGTTGTTTTTAAAATACCATCCCATAAAAGACTGAATAAATTAGTCTTACAAATCATACTCATCACCATGTTATGGTGCATTTATGCCTTTCGGCTAAATCTTTTGTCAGGATTTACATGTGGCATCCTCAATTTTTGATAACCCATCAAGATGTAAGGGTTGTAGCAAATTAAATTGTGGAACTTTAGCCATCGGTTTATTGAATTACAATTGGACTATTTTAGTGGACATAGTAGCTATAATGTGTGATTTGGTGAGTGGTTGAAATTGAGTGCACATATGGGTACACAGGTAACCCACGGCTAAGGAATTATTTTTGGAGGGTAAGACTTTATTTAATTGAATTTAAGTGGGCCTTATAAATGAATTTTTGGACCGGCCAAGCCCAAAAGGAGAAGGGAGGCTCGGCCAAGCCATTTCACGAGCAAGGGGAGGAAGAATGAGTTGGCAAATTTCTGCCATGTGTCACCATGCATGGAGAAGTAGATTATAGGCTTAATGATTACCAAATTGAAGTATAAAAGCAAGGATTACCGTCCATAGAGCCATTTAGTCGACCAAAAGAGAGAGAGTGAGAGGGAAAGAGGGAAGTCGGGCAAGGAAAGAAGAGGAAGGAGGAGGAGGAAGAACCAAGAAGTGCCGAGCCGTTTGCTGCCCAATTCTTCATCGTTTTTGCTCAAATCAAAGGCAAGATTTATCTCTGGTCTTCCCATGCTTCTTGTGGTGGTGTGTAGTGGTTAGAAGTACGAAATTTATGGCTGGATTGTTGAGTTTTGAAAGAAATCCAAAACCGGTGCAATCGGGTTTCTAGGAACAGTTTTGCGCCATTAACTTGCATGTGTTGATAGACGTTCTTAGAGTGGTAATTAGACTTTAATGTCTTCATGGAAGTTGTAAAGAACCTCTTGAGCTATAACATAGTCGAAAATAAAGTCATTTGAGTGAGATTTGAGGGGTGAAACCTAGTTTCTTTGGAACCGGATGAATTTCGGAGCAGTTTGTGGACCTTTCACCCTTGTTGCTTGCTGTTTGTGTGATTTTGTTGAGAATTGTTATTCGACCCCTTCTTGTGATTTGTAAAGGACATCCTGAGGTACAACATACTGAAAATTTAGCCAATTTCGTTTGGTCTAGTTTGGTGAATTGCTTGTTTTCTCTTGTCGTTGGATTCTGGAATTTCTGGGTTGAACAACAGTAACTTGCGTGGCAATTAAAGTGATGTTCCTGTGGTTTTCTTGTGTCGACTTCTTCATGAAAGTTGTGTATTACTTGTTGGTCTATAACATATCCAAAAATCAGAAAAATAAGGTGGATAGGTAGTTCATACAAAGTTGTTTTTCTGAGGAGTGTTGCTGGACAGTGTGTGAACAGTATACCGAGGAATTGAATGTATTGTAGGAATTCATGAAGCACGAATTAGGTGATGATGTCTTCTTGGAATGTGTTCATTAGACTCTTGGCTACAACATAGTAAAAAATCGTGATTTTTGAGCAACATTAAGGCATTAAATTTCTTGAAATATGAGTACAGTGCATGCTGGAAGATGTGAGTATCAAATCTGTTTTTGTGGAATTTGTGTCTTCCTATGTGTGAATCATTTGAATATGATTCCTTAAGGAAAGTTGTATTATTATGTGTGAATATTGTTGTGGCTGAGTGGCATGATGTGATATGGCCAATTAGATGGTTTAAAAATTTGGATTTCTTTAAAGCTGTACAAGCTGTTTTGTATAGAAATTGTTGTGATGACATGGCCGAGTGATATTTCCTTTGGTGTTCATCATTGGAGTATACATCTTACATGAGAGGCATTCCATGTGGTCATAATTATTATATATGTATGAGTTTCATACCTTATTAAGGATATATGAGGTTCAAATGAGATTTTTCTCAATGGATATATGCTGAATTGTGGTGTATTAATTTGATAAAGCATGTTGAGTGCAATTCATGTCATGTGAGTGAACATACATGATATTGTTTGCTGTTTTTGCTCATGAATGGCATGAAACGTGTGATGAATCATGGGTATGGAAAAGATAATTGCATGACACGTGTTGATTATGCCTCGGGAGTATCGAGATGCCCGCCGGGGAGTGAAAATGCCGGATGCCCAGTAGCCTTGTGTGCGTAAATCTGGATGGCCTCGGAGTTGAGATGCCCGGAGCGTTGGGGGTGCCGGAAGCACGGAGTGTGTGTGCCGTGGATACCTCGTGATGCCAGTTGGGGTGCAAGATGCCCGGCCAGGGAGTGTAAATGCCGGAAGCACGGATGGTGTGTGTCGTGATTCCTCACGATGCCAGTTTTGGGTGTGAGATGCTCGGAATGTGGGGGGCCGGAAGCTCGGGTGGTGTGTACCGGGATTTGCATTGTTAATTGCATTGAATACACATATGCATGGTCGTTGCCAATATGTGATGTATGTGCATTTGAAATTGATGAATTGTGAAAGGCATGTGTGATGGGTTACACATATGTATACATGAGGGTGCTGAATTGTGAAAGGCATGTGTGATGGTATATACACACGTATACATGAGAATGCTGAATTATGATTGCATTCATCTTGTTAAGTCATGAAATGTGCACATGAGTAATATTTGATTTCATTGGCATAGCTGAACTTATGTTATGCGTATGTGCATGGAAAAGGGCTGAGCTATGAAAGGTGTGCATGATGAGATGTGTATACATTGTTAAGATGCTGATTTGTGAAAGCATGATGTGGCTGCAACTTGATGATTGAAATGCTTGTCTATGATGCTTACATGTTGTTGTGATGTGCTTGATTGCATGGTATGGGTAGTCTTAGAGATTATATCTTTGCTGAGTGGTTGTACTCACCCCTTTTGGGGACTAACATTTCAGCTTAGTCATGCCGCTACCTCCTGTTGCTCCTGGTACGTTTTACGGTATACCCTCCAGAATGGAGGTCAAGATCACGAGTTTGGACAGCCCCACGGTTCGCGGGCTGGCATTCATTCGAGTGAGCACGCTAGTCAGATTCGATGTAGGCTTGGACGACGGACCAGTGTTCCAGGAGTTTGTGGTATATCTCATTAGTCAGGATGGAGTAGTTCGAGGTATTCTACCGCCGCTTCCGCCACTCGGAGCGCCTGGGCGGAGGTAGACTACAAGTTGAAGCTGGGGAGGTTGGAGGGATTTTTTATCCGACCGAATTCTTGATGGATGGATTTTGGGTAGACTATGTATAGGCTGCAAATTTCCTCCTTGATGATGGGTAGATTTTGAAGTCACCTTGATGTATGTATCTTGATGTATCCTACCCTGAAAAAGGAAAAGAAAACGTCCATCACTCGATAGTAAATAAAATGGAACCGGTGGTTTAGTATTCTATAGTATTTAGTGTGTGCGCATTGCCCCTCATGTGTTGTGTGGGAGAGTCTTGAGTGTTCGCTTCCGCTATTTGATGTGCGTTGGGACCGTGAGTTCATTTAAAAAAAAAAAAAATAACAACAATGGTGAATGAGAGCTTAAGAGTGTATAGCTCTCTCAGGACAAAGGACAGGTAAGCATGATTGTAATAGCCTCAAGGGGGGTTTGGGGTGTTACATTACAGGTATAATAATTAAGTTACCACCCCAGAATCTACCAAGTATTTGACAAATGACCCTTTAAGCTATTTCACATTGTCATACTTGCCAAAATACTCACGGCCACTATTAAGCCTGATAACCTTTTAAGACTAATTGTAATTATTTATTCTTTATCTCGGTCATTTTCCTTAAATAGAAAACTTTTGGAAACAACCTTTTAACCATATACTAGATGTATATGTCATTAGGACTTAAACGCAATTTTTGCGGATGTGTCCTAATTTCGGTATTAGACAAGACATAATTACAAGCCACTAAGGCTTCCATCATCCTATAGTATGTTGACAAACTAAATTTCAAGTGTTCTAGAATGGAACGCTTCATGGACAGTAAGCTAATTCTATTGCTATTTTCTCAAGCAATAAATCATATGTCCACAACTTAAAATTTGAAACAGCAAAAATCTCAATAATAGTGGAGTTATTAATTACAGAAAAGGTGACTGAAAATAAGTAATGTATATAATTAGCATCATGTAAGCACCATGTAACTTGACGTACAAGTACACATCCAGAGAGTTACACGCATAATCATATAATCACCTTTGGGCAGAATACATGACATGTAATTGTACACTCCCCACATGATAGCGGTTATAAGAATATATTTCAATCTTCGTGAATGCATCACCTTTGGGCATATGAACCACTAGGATCAGTCACTCCTCCACCACATCATCATGTATCCCTCCATGAACTAATACACAATCACCTCCTTTGGGAGTATGACCATGCATTAGATTAGGAGACATCTCAATCAGCATACGAGACCGAAATTTCTCAAACCCAATCAAGCGTGCCACTTTGGCGGTCACTACTCAATTGAATCTTTGAATGTGGCATCCTCGTTTTTATCTTAGTAACCTATTAAGATGTGTGATGGTGATAGATTTAATTGAGAAATTCTAGCCATATGTTTTGTGAGTGGTAATCAAATTATTTTGGGTGAACTTAGTGGCTATGAATTTTCGACTGACTAGTGTGTGTGTGACTTGATTCGTTGTTGAAATTTATTGTACCTAAGTGTATGATTATAAAAGCTATGGCCGAGTGTTACTCTAATGGACTAAGTTTTAATCTAGTTAAATTAAATGGGCTAATTAAACCCATGTGGAGAAGACACGGCCAAGAGGAGAGACCGTATGAGTGAGTGTGGGTGTTGTGTGATGATGTGGCGCCACATGTCATTAATTAAAGGAGTGTAGATGTTTAGTCTTGGTGAGTTGGGCGTGAGGTGTAAGATGGAGAAGGAACCGGCCATTTAGTGGAGAGGGTCGGTTAAACAAAGAGAGAAAGAGAGAGAAGGAGAGAGAGGGAGGGAGCTGCGCGCGGAAGGAAGGAGAGACGAGTTTTCTGCCGTGGATTTGCCATTTTCTTCACCGATTTCTGCAAATCAAAAGGCAAGATAATCTTTCTAGTCCTCTCATGCTTCTTGTGTTGTGATTTAGAGGTAGAAATCGTGAGCTTACAGACTGGAATGATGAAATTTTGAGGGAGAGTAAAACCGGGTAAATTCGGGTCTTCAAGAACCAGTTCGTGCGGTTTGCTTGCATGCAACGGTAGAGGGTTTTAGAGGGAGAATTGAATCTCAATTTCTTCATGGAAGTTGTTGTACACTTCCTGAGCTGCAACATAGTCGAAAATGGGAATTTTTGAAGGTGATATGAGGGGGTGAAAATCGAGTTCTTAGGAGACGGAGCGTTCTCGGGCGTACCAGTAGACCCGTCTGAATTGCCGTTAGTGGTTCATATAGTTCCATGGAGAATTTCAAGTCGACTTCTTCTGAAGAAATGTTGGAGACACTCTGGGCAGTAACATACTAAAATTTGAGCTTATTTCGTCTAGGGTAGCTAGGTGAAATTCCTAAATCTTTCTGTCGTTACAATCTGGAAGTTGCTGGATAGAGTGCCAGTGAACCCTGTTGACTTGATGCTAGTTGTTCGTGTGGTTCTGTGGGGTATTTCAATTCGATTTCTTCTAATGAATTGTTAGGGACTTCATGATGCATCTTGTGGTAAAATTTGAGCTTATTCCAGTATGTGTAGCTTATGATTTCGAATTTCCTTTATTTGCTTGTATGCTGGAATTTTATCCGAGAAAGAGTCAGTAGCTTGTGGGTAGTTAAACCATGTCTTCTCTGATGAATTTGATGTCGACCTTCAAAGAGAAGTTGTAGTAAATGAACCTGTCTACAACATATCCAAAAATTAGATAAAAATAGTGAATTTAAGTGGGTGATTTCGAATTATCTTGTTAGCCGTGTAAACTGTGGGTGTCTGAACGTGCGTTGAAGATTGTCGATTTTTAAACCATGTCTTGTGGACCGAATTTGAAGATGATATCTTCTGATGAAATGTTTTTTTATCTTTTGGCTATGACATATGAATTTCTGAGAAATTTTCAGGGCAATTTAGTGCCTCAATTTCGTGATATCTTAAAGTGGGGAAATCTGGAATTTCCTGGACATGTGCTGAGTATGGCGAAACTGAATGTAGCATCATTATATACTCAAATAATATTTTCCTAAGTATAAATGACCACTTCATTTGCTGTTTTATGTATGGACTTAGGCTATTATGTCTAATAGTGATTTACATGAGGTATTAAGAGTTTCTTAATTGGATTATATGCTGGAATTATGGGAATTTCTCATAAATATCCTATGCTGATTGTAATATGGGCTGTGTTGGATGAGTATGCATACAAATTCACCATGAGCATGCTGGAATTTAAGAAATAATTTCTTGAGGCGCATGGATACTTGTCATGTGCAATTGATGAATGGATATCTATTGTTAAATTCACTTGATTCATATGCTGTACATGCTGTGTTTGTGATTGAACAATGAGCTGAGCATGTAGACCTTTGGCATGTGAATGTGATAAATGTATGCATTGCTGTCATGCTTGAGTTCCATGGACATGTTTGTGAATCATGCATGGAAAAAGAGACTGTTGCATGACATGCATTGTTTTACCTCGGGAGTGTCGGGATGCCCGGCCAGGGAGTGAAAATGCCGGATGCCCAGTGGCCTAATGGCATAATTCTGGATGCCCTCGGGAGTTTCGAGATGCCCGGTGGTATACGGTACGTAATTCCAGGGGGGAGATGCCTGGTGGTATGTCGGTACATAATTCCGGAAGCCCGGATGGTGTGTGCCGGGGTTCCTCGTGATGCTAGTTGGGATGCGAGATGCCCGGCCAGGGAGTGTAAATGCCGGAAGCACGGAGTGTGTGTGCCGTGATGCCTCACGATGCCGGTGTTGGGTGTGAGATGCCGGAATGTGGGGGCCGGAAGCCGGTTGGTTCTTACCGGGATTTGCATGTGAATTTTACATGAGCTTGGTATATATGTGCATGAGCATGGTGACATGGAGATATGGTGGAAAGCTGTACACGACATTCTTGATATGCATGCTTGAGCATAAGCCGGTGGTCATGTGAGTTTTGCATATGGCTTGAGACGTTGATATGTGCATATCTACCCATTAGGTTACTTTGTCATGTGCGTGGGTGCTGTATTGAATAAGCATCATGAATGAATTGCATTCGATTACCAAGTTGAATATGTATATGCTACACTTGAGTGCGGGACTTTTGAGCATGAGGATTTCATGACTTGGTGATTTAGTGCATGTCTATATTGTTCGTGTGATGTTGTGGTTTAATTGCGGTGCAAGGTATGGGTAGTCTAGAAATTTTATCTCTGCTGAGTGGTTGTACTCACCCCTTTGGGGACTAACATTTCAGATTAGTAGATGGTTTGTGTGGTTGGATATGACCACAAGGAGGAGGATAGCAAAGAAGGGAACCTTTGGACGCTGGCCTTTGGTCGATGGACTTTAAGTATACAACTGCTGGAAGAGATGTCGGTTATCTTTTGAAGTATAGCCAAGTATAGAAGACTACGGCATTTTGATGTACCGACTAATGATGTCCATCTTCTACGTAAAGTGTTCAGGTTTTGACTTTCTACTCTGATAAAATAGTTGGTGTGCATTGTCTTTGTGATTGTCGGGGAAAGGAATGAAGATGTCAAATTTTACTTCCATTTGTAAGATTTTTTATTTGGGACCGATGAATGTTATGAAAAAAAAAAAGTGAAAATGAAATGAGAGCCCAAGAATTTCCGGCTCAATATGTAAAGCGAAGTTAGATAGATAACTGTGGCAGCCTCGGTGGGTTCAGGGGTGCTACATTGAAACTCTCTCATACCAGGGATATAAAATCTACATCTCACATACACCATATACATGTGATTTCAACTTTAGTGATAGGGGCATATATCACAAAAATCACATACCATGCTAATTACATTGTCTTATTCATTAATAAAATTAATCATGCATATATATAAATATATCTATAGAGAATCTGAAAGACAGATTCCAATGAGATCACCGATCACAGCAACACAAGAAACTTCTCTTGTGCACCCAATTTACAGATTACTAGAACAACATAAAAAGAATGTTGATCTAGAGTATCTATCATAAATTAACATGGTACACCAGATCGAGAAGATTGACAACTAATCCATTATTGCTCATGAGTTTCATAAGGCAAAACATGACTCCAAGGCCAACAACTAATTTATTAGTCAATTTTAAGTAACAAATATCATTACTTCAACCAGTGGCCTATAAATTGAGTCAAATCACAAAACCAAATATCTAAACTATAACAGTATATACTATTGCTCTGCATAAATATTGCCATACTCTATAACCATAAAAATATTCAATTTGATAGACGTTAATCAGTGACCATATGAGTTTAGGTACAATATGCAATAACTTAACTAACATGCATTACCTACACTCAGCAAATGTGTTAATTAGTACAATCAGTTTGGTCACAAATTCTTTAGACGTCCAACATTCAAAGGTTACCAGCATGTAAAGGAGTATGCATGAGCAACAAAATTTGTTCTCATTATCTCAAGATATAGTTCAATAACTATCTCATAATGATTGTATATCATTAAGCCAGCTTCAATTCACAACAAAGTTTGATTTTTATTGATGAATCACACATTTATAATGATTATGTGATAATATACCTATAACCCAACACTTGTATTTCCAAAATCACAGAAAATACAAGAAAAATACGCAAAAATTCCTTTAAAATACACATTTAGGGTTTCATATGCAATTTCACATCAATAAAATCATCAAACATGTAAAATAAATATACCACAAGATAGGAAATCACCATACAAGTCCAACACCGCCCGCCACGCGCCAAAAGAAGGCCCCACATGCCCGCACGCGCCGCCTGAGTGCGCGGCGTGTGGGGCTCACGCGCCTAACGTAGATCCTGCCAAAGGCCGGTCCAACCAGTGGCAATCTGACCGGTTTCCCGATCCGACCGTCCGGTTCAGCCGCCCGGTCCGACCATTGACCGGTCCGATCAACAGTTGACCGGGTCGGGTCGGTCACCGGGTCGGATCGGTCGCCAGGATGGGTCGGTGACGTCATCGGGTCGGTCGCCCTCCGGGTCGGGTCGATGACGTCATCGGTTCGGACCTAGGTTGCTGATGTCACCGTGACGTCAGCAATCATGTGCGACGCACACATCGAGTTGGACCCGGGTCACTAACGTCACCGTGACGTCAGCGGCCGTGTGCAGTGCGCGCCCCACGCGTGGAGGCGCGTGACCGCACGTGGGGCGCCCTCCCGGTCGGGTTGATATATGTTCAATTTAATTCATGAATTATATGTTGTCCTTGAATTTGAATTAATAGAATAATAACATTGAATATTTTCACAAGAACCATTGTAGTCCCATTTGAAACATTTGATCTTCAGTTTCTAGTGAGAACAAGCTCTGTCAAGTTCTCTATTGTCCATGAGATAAATTTGAACCATTTGGTGCTTTAAATACAAATTATCAATGCACAAATTAATTCTTATTGTATCACTATGTAAAATGATTAAGTATCGCATTCATGTTTCTAGACAAATCCCAAGAAAAAAGTTGGCCAAGCTCCTATCGAAAACTTGGATTACCAACTATAAAAGCTGCACCAAAATAACAAGTCTCTCTAGTTCTTAAACTTCGAATTTGTCAGGAAGAAAGATGGCATTATTGTTATTAACTTTGACAAAAAAAAATGAAGAAAATCCTTCTATTTTCCAAACCTTTTTCAATTGAATATATACAAATATTCAAATTCAAATTCAAAATTCAAAATTCAAAGGTCATTTATGTCGTTATGCTCTTAGATTTTGAGTGCATTGAAGAAGCTCGTGCTTACGAGAATTGACAAGAAATCCTACAAACCCTCGCTCCTCCCTACACATGTGGCTTCCTCCTAACAGCGGAACCCCGAGATAAGTGGGGGCCCACCCGCTCTTCAGCTCAGGACAACGAGGGCGACACGTGTCGGCCGCCCGCGGGATATTTCGAGAACCATAGAACTCATCGCAAAGGGAACAGCCCCACCAATCGGAGCGCTCCACATCAGCACGCGGGCCGCGCAGAGGAGAAAATATTATGTGCGCCCGTCGCTCCACATCACCGTGCGCCCCGCCCAATTAGGATGCGACACGTGTCGCCACGTGGAGACGCGGTCTCACTTTTTCTTTTAGCCAAATTTTTGCCGTGTCCTTTCTCTCTTTTCATTAACGGCCGCGTCCTTTTCTCCTATTTGCACGCAAGCTGTCCTTTCCCCTTCCCCTCGCGTTCTCTTTCAAAATCTTTTGTTCTGCAGTTTTCTCCATGAAACTTGCAACCCCATCTCTCTCAACCAAAAGCTCGCCAATTGCCTCCAAGGTTGGCCGCCTCTACCGTCGCCGTTGGGAACCACTCGCTCCGAAGAACTCTTCCGATCGTGGCTGGGTCTGAACTCTAACCATCTTCGCCTCGGCCTCTAAGGTGAGCGCGGACACCCAAAAGCCTGCTGGTCGCCTCCGAGCTCGGCCGCCTCCGCCATTGTCACCAGGAGCCACTCGCTTCGAAGAGCCTCGCCAGTCGTATTTGGGTCCCAAGCTTTGACCATTTCTGCCTCAGCCTCTTTGACGATCGCGTACGCTCAAAATCCAGCCGGTCGCCTTCGAGTTTGGCCACCTCTTCGACGATCGCGTCCAAGGTCCAGCGTCTCGAGGACAATGTCCAAGTCTTTTCGAAACGCTCCGATCGTCCCACGCTCTATTTTGGCTCTCAATTGAGTTGGTATTTGACTATTTCGAATTTTTGCTTCTTGCTTCGGTTGATTCCTTCTCTATTGCTAGGCTCTGAGAAGAGCGATTTCCGAATGCAGCTTGCGAGGCAAGATTACTTGGAGCTGAGACAAGAGGCGAGTGAACTACAGGAGTATTCCAACGCGAAGCTCAATCGAGTCACGCAGTCACACGCTATCTCGGCGTTCTCGCTAACAAGAAGCCTAAACTAGGTGAGGCGGTGTGGCGTCTGTTGTGCCTCAACGCATGTTTGCTTTCTCATTTCAGTTTTTGACAAGTTCTGTGCTTTGTGTTAGATCAAGTCGCCCTTGAAGGTGAGGCTAGGATAGCACCGCTCGTCAGTGAGAAGAGGAAGTTGTTCAATGAGTTGTTGACATCCAAAGGTCAGTCTTTGGTTTCTTATTTGAGTTCTCCCACTTTCCACACGAAGCACATGGAGCGGAAGTACTTGGATACATGAGTTGATAATTTAGAAAATTTCTAGTTTGAATTGCAATTCATTTTCGAGATGATGTTCCTGTCAGATGGATGGGTAGAGATAGCTTGCTTGTATGGTAATTTTTCAGTGTGAAGTAGGAGTACAAAACTTGAGTTTAACAAGTAAGATCTAGTTGGAATATGACTGATAGAGTTTTAGTGATGAAGTGCAGATTAACTTGAGATAACAGCGGCCAGTTTGTGATGCATTTTTCTAATCATTGTTAGTCTGAAAAATTGAGCTGTTTGTTAGTTCAGGACTGATTATGCCTCGGAGATATGTTAATCTGTAAATGGAGGCTAGATATTAAGAATGGAAATGATTTTTTACTCTGTATATCTTCTTCCACCTTCTTTAGGATCAGTCTAATACTTTGATTGATGGTTACATAGAAATTGAACCTCTTGGAAATTTCGATCGTTTGAGTGGATGCGTCTCGATCGCAATGATTCTGAGCGTTCCCGTGGGGGTGGGGGTTGTTTGATCCGAGGAAGATGATGGAGCGTGAACAGTTTGGTCGCAATCTAATTTTTGTCATCTTGTGGGGTCGGGCTATGTTGTCGGATGAGGGATTGAGGTCGCGGGAAGTGGTTTGTTTTTTTAATTTTTATTTTTTTTTTGCAGCTAAGGTGTGCAGTGCTTGTCCTTGGATACCCTTGAGTGCGCGTTGTGTAGTTGCTTGTTACATGTTGTGAAGACATCTTTCATAGTAGATTAGTTATCAGAAAGAAGGCAGGAATGCGGTAGAGCTTCTTGTCTTTCATTGTTTAGTTCGATTTGTTAAAAAACAAATGATCTGTGCAGATTGTAGAGTTCGCCAGTTGCCGCTACCCATAAGGTACTGAGGCTAGTGCGAGTAGCTGTTGTTGTTGGCCTTTTCTTTTATCAAGAAATATATATATGCATATATATCTACCTATACAGCAAAATTTATTGTCTGGAAAATTGTTGGTAAGTAAATCAAGACTATTGTCTCGGTAATTATGTCTACCTATACAGCAAAATTTGACTATCTCTCCCATGGAGTTGATAAATGATGCTTATGTGTCCATCCTTTTCGAGATTAATTATCACTAGTATAATATTAAATGCATTAGATGGAGTTATTGGGAAGCATCTTTTGCTTCTCTTTTATGGCTGTAGTTGGCGGCTTATTGCCTGCTAGTAACTTGTAGCAAGTGGATGGGTAAGAAGCTGATAATCAAGGGCATTGCCACACGCGCGCGCGCCCGCACTCTACTAAACTAAAACTAACATGTGTTCGCCTTAATTATGCGCAGTTCATTTTGCTTGATATTCCTTGTGTGGCCTGTGCAGATGTCGTTGTGGCACCTCCCTTTGTATACATTGACCAGGTTAAGAACTCATTAACGCCACGGATTGAGATAGCTTCTCAAAACTCTTGGACTGGGAAAGATGGAGCTTTCACTGGAGAAATCAGGTAAGTTGCTGTTACTTGTTGATACACAAGACACCAAAGCCAAGGTTTTCTCCGTGTTTTTTTCTTCACTTTTATTGCCTTCTCTTCATGGAAGTTCATCCTGGTTGAAAGAATTCCAGTCTGCTAGGTTCCATGATATCATATGCATAAGTAATAAACTTGGGACATCATGTCTTGTGAGTGATTAACTTCGTTGGTGTTTGAAGATCCTGCTCTAGGAAAATAATTATAATTAACAAGCCTACCACAAGTGAACCGAGGTGTTTTCATTTTAAAAGTCAATAAGGTAATTGAAATTTCATATTTTTGCATATGTAAGGAGAGGTGACAATAGGGAATACTTCCATAGAATGTATCCTCAAGAATGATAATTGGTTGAGGATTTTATTTTATTCCATGTCTAGTGCATTTAGTCTAAATATTTGGTCTTTCTTTGTCCCTGGAAATTTTCAGATTATCCTTTTTGTGAAGCTCCTCCTAGACGCTAGGTCATTGTTTCTCAAAACTTTGTTTACCATGTTTAAGATGTTATGATGGATCATGAAGATCTCAAAAAGCTTCCTAAATTTTAAACTTTTTTTTTTTTTTTTTTTTTTTTGCTATTTCTACTATTTTGTGGAGTTTTTTTTTTTTTTTAATTATTGATGGGTAATTGCTTGAGTTTGGCTATTGAGTTGATAATTTTACCCTTAAGTGTCCGGTGTTGTGATTATTTGGAGGTTTGGTTTGTTTAGGACGGCATTGAATTTCAAAATTCAATCTCTCTTCAATTCGGCAAGAACTCCAACGGAAAAGTTTTGCTCACGTTAGTCAATTAATCCGCACGTGTAAGGTTATTTGATGGCTGAATTGGAAGTAATTTTGAAGTCATACTATGTAAAAGATATTTACTTTTTCAAAAAATGGATGGGATGTTATTTAACTTGTAAAAGTATTGCCTTAATCGTTTTTTGTTCTTTGTTTGCAGCATGAAGCTACTAATCTAGCACATGTCATTCGTGATTTGGAAAAAGATTTTGACTTTACAGTAGGAATGGTCTTTGCAAGTGAACTTGAAGCGTATCATAAATATGTGGCCTATGCTATAGGTAAAGGATTTGGAGTGAGAAAGTCCAAGATTAGAAAAAATGATAAAGGAGAAATAACTCGACACACTTTTGTGTGTAATTGTGAGGGATATTCTACCAACTCATCCGATCAAAAAAGAAAATATGAAAAACTTGAAGTTAGATGTGGTTTGTGACATCCCGATTTTCCAATTCTATTTTCAGCTGACTGAGTCGGGCATTTCATATGTGCATTTAGTTTGACTCCCGAGTTTGCCACTCCTAAGGGAACTAGCCTATTGGGCGAAGCAATTAAAGGATTTTAACACGTCAGACTTGGGGATTGATCACCCTCAGGCCAGATACAAGAAAATTTCCCTGAAAGCTACCCGGTAGGTTAGGACGTGCTGGAATCGCACCAGATCGAAATTAACCATGAAAATTGAGATCGAATATAGAAATTGGAAGTCATGATGTGTCACAAATCATTTTAGGATCATTAACTCATCTTCGGAAGATTGTTCATGCAATCAGAGTTTTTCAGCGAATTAAATCAGAGAATGGCTAATTTGGCTCGAGAAATTAGTAGGTCCGCCTTTGGTCGTGCTTTTGGGATTTAAGTTGGTTCTATAGACAAGTGAAGATGTGAATTAAAGTATGATGACATTGGATTAATTTTATGGGCTTCAATTTAATTCAATTGGAAGATAATCGAGTGAAATTGAAGAAATTGGGATGTACAACATTTGGACTCCGGCAAAAAATGTGAGTGCAACCGTTGAAATGAGTTGTGGGGGTAGTGGAGCATGACATCATCAAGTGATGTCAAGTGGTGGGCCATCTTAGTTGGTTTAAAGAAAAAGAAAAGGAAAAGGAAGAGAGAAATGGTCTTCTTCTTCCTCCCCTCCTCTTCCGTTGGTGCTCCTCCATGTTTTCTTCTTGGTTTTCTTCAAGCACCAGCAGTAAGGGGGGGATGTCGAGCAAGCCGTCGAAGCCAGCCCGCCGCTCGCAGCCGCACGTCGCCGGCGCCACCCGTCCGCGCGACGCCCCGCGCCTGCGCACGCCTCGCCTCGCCTCCCCCAGCCCGCGACGCCATCCCGCTTCACCCAGCCCGCGCCCACTCCGTCGCCTCGCCCTCAGTCAGTCGCTACCATGAGCCGCCACTCCTCCGCCATTCCTCCGCCCAAAACCACCCCGGATCTCCTCATTTTTGGCCCTAAACAGCAGCAAATCAGCAAGCAGAAAAATGGGTATGGCAGCCCCTTCGTGGGCCGTTTTGGCCGGCTTCCCAACCCCAGATGCTTGGCCCGCTTTGGAGAAAGTCGATCCCCTCGTCGTCCTCATCGTTTTGGTCCGTTCGGCTCGTCGTTTGGGTGAGTTTATCTCACTAATCTTTGATTAGAGTGTTAATGATGCCCTAAGTGTGTTTAGTTTGAATTAAGCATGTTTAGGTGGATAGATTAGTATATTTTATTATAAATTTGATTAAGGGATTTGTTTAAGTTAAATTGTGATTAATTAAAGGTTAAAAAAGGGAATTATTTAATGTTAAACCTTGATGGGACTTAATGGGTTTTAATTTTGAATTATTTAATTATTTCGAAATTCTGAGGATTAAATATTATATTATATTCGGAATTAATTAAATAAAAAATTTTAAAAAACGTAAAAATTTATTTTTGACCCCGGTTGCTCAGAATTTCGTGTCGATCGCTGCTGTGCATTTAGAATTTAAATTTGATGATTGATTGTGGCGAATTGAGTGTGATTGCGATAATTAGGAGTTCTTTGCAAAAATCCTGTGTGTCGAAATTGATAGGAATTTGGCCGTGATTAACCACCTATTAGAGGTCGTGCCCAATGGGGCCGTGATTAACCACCTATTAGAGGTCATGCCCAATGGGGCCATGATTTACCACCTCGTTGAGGTCATGCCCGTGGGGCCGTGATTAACCACCTTGTTGAGGTCGTGCCCGTGGGGCCGTGATTTACCACCTATTAAAGGTTGTGCAGAGTGGGGCCGTGATTGCCACCGATTGTTAAGCCTACCTCTAGGGTCGTGATTGGGATGCAGAGATTGATTTTAATAGAATGACATGTAATCGTCCGAGCCGATTGATCATTGAGACAATCCAAGTGATTGAATTGCTCTGATGATGTGATCGTGCCTCAATTGTGTGGTTATCATAATTGTACGTGGCTGAATTATATAAATTGTGCTAACCTGCAGATGAAGGATAATGCAAGGTAAGTCTTATTGATGTTGTGGCTAAGTCACTCTATGGTGTATTTACTTTCTAATAGGGGTTTAGGGGGTTGAACTTGTTGAGACAATGTCTCACCCCATTGTGGGCCAACATTTTCAGGTCCCCTGTGGACAGAGCGACAAATCGCTTAGGTCGGCCTTGAGGAGTTGCAGAGGTGAAGTCAGGAGGATTGGAGAACGTGTCCAACTAATAGGACGTAGGATGGTTCCTTTTTATGAGCCAGTCTTTTGTAGGCTTTTGGTTGTAGGCCTTTGTTTGTAACTCCGTTGATTTATTAAAGTGTATTGTTCTGAAATTGCTTCTGCTTTTCTATCCCGTATTTTATTATTAGGGGTTTTATAATATGCTTCCGCATGTGCATTAAAGAACTGAATGGGTCGGCGACTTAACCTGGGAATGTCGCATTTGAATGACCATGGTGGGATGTTGGCGTGCTCGAGGTTCGGGGCGTGACATCCCCGTTTAAGTGGTATCAGAGCATGGTCTGTGTATGGAGTGATAAGGTACGATGAGTCACAAGATAGTTAGTAGGAAAGGCTTTTAATATTCTGATGCATGTGATTGATAGTTGCTTGGTAGCTTGCTTGTGTGGTCACTCCGATTCTAATGTGGTGTTAGAATTAAAAGCGGGTGTCTATATTGAGCCTGTAGCATGAGTGACCGAGTGTCGAGGGCCGCTAAGTAGAAGGTAGTAGGCCCTGTGTTTCGGGGTGGGCCGCTGTTGAAATCGGTGCTCGTGGTGCCCTGTGTAGAGCGCAAGTTGGGGCCAATGCGAGTGGTGAAGCATTACTTCCAGTCAATGCTAGGGTAGTAGTCCCTGAAGATTCAAGGTTTGCTCGGTTATTGAGGATGCTTGAGATGTTGGGAGACAGAATGGGTCAGTAGGCCGCCGCTTCAGTCACAGTTACCGCCGTCGCCATCAGTGCCGCAAATGCCGCCAATGCCGTAACCGCCGTTGTTGTCGTTGTTTTTACCGCTGCCAGTGTTATGACCGTTGTTGTTGCCATGCTTGTTGAGGTCCGATATCGAGTTGTGATCGAGGATGTTGACACCTAAATTTTTGCCAAAAAAATCATTTAAAAATATGGGAACTTGTTTTTCCACAAAAATATTTCATATCAAATTATTGAATATAGATCATCCAGGTGTTTAGTATAGTTTTTAAATGGAAGATGTTTTTCCTAAAAAATTAAAAAAAAATTAAAAAAATTAAAAAAATTAAAAATATTAAAAATATTAAAATATTAAAAAAAGAAAAAAAAAAAAAGAAGAAAAAAAAGAGAAGCAAGTTGGGACCAATGATATAAACGTGACTAGCCAAGCCTAGGAGGTCAGATTGGAATTAAAAGGGCAAGTTGGGGCCAAAATGCAATTTTTAAAAAGTTGAGGGACCAATTCGCAAATTTTGCAAAATTTCACCCGAGCCCTTAAATCATCGTCTTAGTCATCAATTAAGTTGAAATTGAGCTTGGTTCAGATCTAATTAATGGGATTGGGCAAAAAGGATCAAATCACATTAAATTGGGCATTTTCGGGCAAGAAAATGGCCAACTTTGAGGGACTCCCTTGCAAAATTGGGTGGAGGAAATTGCAAAAAAATGGTCAATATCTTAAAATACTATACATGAGCTTGCAAATTGACCAAAAATCGCAGCCAAATTGATGGATTAAAGCATTCAAATCAGCAGCCAAAAGTCAGTCCACGAGTTGGTCTCAATTCGGAGTTGCTGAGTAAGCAACTTGGTGGCCCCACCATATCCTCCTCAGCTGCCCAACCAGCCCGATATTTGCATGTGATGGAAGACCATATATAGCAGTGCAAGTGGACGAAAAATGGCCAAGGATAAGCTGCTGAAAACACCAGAAAATCGCAGCAAAATCCGCACACTCAACAGCTGCAGAAGCTGAAAAAATTGGCTAAGTCAGAGAATAGGTGGACTAGCTCAGTTGGCAGGCTTGGTAGGTGGACAAAAGACCGACCAAAAACCCCTCAATTCAGGGGATAAGATTACGGAAGCAAGCTCTTTCAGGGGACGAGAGAGAGAAGAGGAGAAGGAGAGGAGAGAGCTCGGAATCGTTCCCCAAAAACACCTCCAGAAGCAACTCCAGAAAAGGCAAAAACCCAGAAATTCCAGATCAACCTTCATAGAGAAAAGTGAAATTTTCACAAACTTGCGGCAAAAATTAGCCAAAACCCTCAACTAGAGAGTGAAATTTCACTCAAAGATCTTTCCATCCATAGGTCGCACGTCCCAAATGGAGATCGGGAAGGTCTCCTAAAGCCCCCGAAATAGTGCCCTCCTGGCGGGCCAAGAAAGTTCGAAAATTTTTCCAAGTGTTGAGCCCGGCTGGTCATGGGTGAGGGAAAGCGAGTATTTTGAGAAAACTGAGAGACAAATGAGGGAAATATTGACTTTTGCCACAAGCTATAATACATATAGTTTGGTTTGGTGTTAATTTTTCCAACAAAAGAGGTCTTGAAGTCTAATTTTAGAGTTCAACAAAAACCTTCGTTGTCAGTTCTTGTTTCTGCAGATCTCACTTCCAGTTTGAAGGAGCCAACTTCCACGGGCCCCCGAAGATAATTTCTCGGCTTCCTCGGCCAAGAGCCATTTGAAACAGAAACTAGGAAGCAAGGTAAGTATCCTAGATGTATTTTTGTTCAAGTTTGAGCATGTTTTGATCATGAAAATCAAGAGGAAAACCAGCCCGGAAAACTGATTTTTGAGGCTGGAATTTTTTCTAAGTGTTGAAATCTCTTCAAGAGTTTTGCATGTGTGCTTCTTGAAGAGGTCGTTTTGATGTTGTTCGGTGAGTCATTTCTCTATGATTTTTGTTGTATTTGAAAGCTCATGTTACCTACTTTCACTCAGATTAAGTAGTATTTCCCTTGGATCTCATATGTGATGAGTGTCGGGGCTTGAATATGGGCATTCAACCTGTTTGCTTGACTTGGGTTCAAACCCAGATTTGCAAAATCAGCTCAAACCCGCATATTTGATGATGATTCCAGCTTGTTTTTCGTGTGTTTTAAGCTGTGATTTCTATCTAATCTTGCTCCCTGCATGTGGTAGTATAATTTTGATACTTTAGTTCCACATAAGACTGCTCATGGATTGAGATTGAAGGCTGCAAACATGGCCCGGCGAAGCTGTTTTGGAGTTATTTGATGCACGCCAAGTGTTCGACGAAATGTGCAAACCAAGTTTCGATCTTGAAACGGTCGATTTGAGCTTGATTATTGTAATATTGATATGCTGTGTTGCTCCATGTTAGCATAGATCGGTTTAAGGAATTATTATTAATATTTTAAAAAAAATAATAAAAAATTATAAAAAAAAATTTGAAAATTTCAAAAATATCAAAAAATGTTAGATAGTATCAAATTAGGATATAAATGGCTTCTATTAAATTTCCGTAATTTTAAAAGGTCATTTTCCTAATTTAGCGCTATTTTGGTATTTTATAATCATTTTTGTAAATGATCCATTTTCCGTAGATTAAAATTATTAGAAGTAATTTCATGCATTTAGAGTAATGTCATTCATATTTAAATTCCCATTTTGCTCACGGGGTCCTGTCCGGGGCATGATAACAAGGCCATGTAATATTATTTGCCCGACTTGTATCGGGTTTTCCTTTTCCATATTTACTTTCAAGTCCTTTCAATTTCTTGGATGTTTATTTACCGTACCGCTCTTCATTAATTTGAGTGCGAATTTATCTTCTAAATTATGTTAGGATTAGCCTAGACATTAAAAAAAAACTACAAAAACATTTGCATGGACACTTAGTGGTTTCATAAAGGTTTTAATTGGTAATCAAGATTGTGTGACCATTTAGATAAACAACCTTTCAAGTTAGTGGTACCGTAAGGGCGCTAATAGAAACATTAGCGTAAACAAGTCCCCGTTTCTAGAAATCTCTGGTTGCGTAGGAATCGAGACGACACTCCTGTGTCTCGATTGGTTTCTAGCCGACCCCAATAGGCTAGTGGCGACTCCTAGAAATATTTAGGTTGTTAAGAATTAAAAAAAAAAAAAAAAAAAAAAAAAAAATCCAACGTCACGCGAGGTATGGGCTTGGGAGAGCCCGTGCCTAATTTAGGGCCATTGGTCCACTTCTTTAGGCAAATACCCCTAAACCTTATTTCTTTTTCCCCCGGACGGAAAAAAAGAGGTCGTGACAGAGGATCAAGCCACCGTATCTGAGTCAAGGTTTAATTTAGATAGAAATGGAATCGATTGGGGGAAAAGCCGATGTCAGAAGAAAGGTGCCCTGTTTCACCCAACTAGAAGAGTAGAATTGGAAAGTTAGTGCTCAACTCGATCGTTGTGTGTCGTGTCGGTAAGAAAGGACATGGATCTGTTCCGTGCTATAAGAGGGAAAGGACTTGTTATAGGTATCGCCAACAAGGCCATTGATCAAAGATTGTCCATATGGGCAGATGGAACTACAGCTGTTTCTGTCACCGCCGTTGACAAGATAGAGTAGAGGAAACATGCTTCGGGACATTTAGTGGGGTACTTGGAACGAATCTCAGTGCAAGGAAGGGTGTATGATGTTCCTTGATGGGAGGTAGATGACTCACTGATTGTGTGCCAAGTTTGTGAAAAGGAGGCGTGAGTTAGCCCAAGGTCAGAGTGAAAAGGGAACACGGTTTGAACGTGGCCGGCACGGCCATCAGGTTAAGAATTGTCCATGTAAGTTCAGGAGAGCGTAAGCACCGTTACCGCAATAGGACGCCACTAGGATGGCTAGAGGAGCATGAAGGGATTGACCATGCATCGATCAAGGGAAGAATGTTTTTGAGACGTTTTTATCAGAGTAATGCAGCGGAATTTTCAGTGAAGGTTGTAGGATTTTCGTTGTGGTAATAAAGTATTAGAAAGAGGGATCTTTGACTATAGTTGTACTTGAAGGAATTGCTTAAGTATGACTTGGAAGTCATTTATAAAAAGGTTTGGCTCAAGGAGTTTTCTATTGTTTTGAATCGTGACAATAATATAATTCAGTTTGTTCAGTTAGCATACGGAAGTTTTGAATCATTGAAAGTCAAAGAGGGACTTCAATCCTTGTTATTCGTCATAGAAGATGACCTGGTTCGGTTTGTTGGTTATCAAATCTACATGGCAACTATAATGGATGCGTCAGTTGAGGGGTCGAATATTGAGAACACAATCATGGTACATAAGTTTTCTAAAGTATGTTATGGAGAATTGTTAGGTTTGTTGTTAGAAAAAGAAATAGAGTCGTGATTGAATTAGCACCCAGGACAGAGCCAGTCCCTAAGGTTCCTTACTTGATGGTGTTACCCGAGTTAAAAGGACTGAAGGTGCAGATGCATGAATTATTGGATAGGGAATTCATACGTTCCAGTGCATAACCTTGGGGAGCACCTATTCTATTCATGAAGAAGAAAGTTGGTTCATTGTGGTTGTATCATGATATTCCTCAAGATCGAATAGAGGTCAGAGTATCATCAGTTGAGGATCAGGAAGAAAGACATATCGAAATTGGCATCTTGCACTCAATACGGCAGTTATGAGTTCACTGTAATGCTGTGTGGTTTGACGGATACCTTAGCTATTTGTTTGGGTCCTATGAGCAGAATATGTATGGGTACTTAAATCAGTTGTGATCGTGTTCATTGAAGTTATCCTGGTGTGTTCAAAGAGTGCCGAGGGGCACGAGAGACATTTGAGGATGGTACTTCAAGCCCTGAGTATTTTTGGATTTTTCAATAAGCTTAGCATATGCGAGTTTTGGATAACTTGTATTGCGTTCCTAGGTCACGTGATTTCAGGCGAAGAAATCTCCGTAGACCCTCATCCAAGATTAAAGCATTGAACAATTGGCCGAGGTTGACTACAGTGACAAAGATCAAAAGTTTCTGGGTTTAGCAAGGTATTACAGATAGTTCGTTTATGGGTTTTCTTTTGGTGTTAGCATCGCCGTTGACAAGACTACTGAGGAAGGAAGAAAAGTTCGTGTGGATAGATAAGTGCGAACGTAGCTTTCAAAAGCTTAAGCAGAGGCCGACTATCACACTTGTGTTGACTATTTCGTTTGGTCCTGGAAGTTTTGAGATCTACAATCATGCATTGTTTAGAGGACCGAATTACGTGCTGATGCAACATGGTAAGGCCGTTACATACGCGTCCCGTCAGTTGAGACCTTATGAACTGAATTACCTAGCAGATAACTTGGAACGCACGGCAACAATTTTCGCTATGAAGATTTAGAGATATTGTTGGTGTGAAGAAAGACTCCAGATCTTCGCTGACCATTAAAGTCTCAAAGTATCTATTCTCTCAAGAGGAATTGAATGAGATAGAGTTGTGAACTAGATCTTTTGAAGGACTCGGATGGTGGTATCCGGTATCACCCGGGAGGATGAAAGGAGTCACTGATGCATTGAGTCGAGAGTCTTCATTCGTGCATATACTGGTTAAAGAGTGGACCTTGCATGAGAAGGTGGAGATTCAATTTTCAAATTTTGATAAGCCACCTTTTTAAATCTTGTGGCCACCCTCAGTATTGAGCCGGAAGTACATATCAGAATTAGAACACCTCAACCATTAGATCCAGAGATTCAGAAGATCGTGCAAGCAAAGGCAGATGAGAGAGAGGTTGATTTTCATATTTCTGAGGACAGAACACTAAGGTTCTGAGGACGATTGTGTGTAATTGACAATGCAGAGATTAAAGAAGAGATCTTATAAGAAGCTCATCATAGCAACTTTAGCATTGTCCAGACAGTACGAAGATGAGTCAGAATCTACATCATCAAGATTGGTAAATCGGTATGAAGATAGATATCGTCGAACAAGTCATAAGTGTTGGATATATCAGTAAGTGAGAATTTGGTAATGTAAGCCAGGAAAGCTTTTTCAAGCACTTGAAAGAGTCTTATGTGGGAATGGAAGTATAGCGTGATGGAATGTTATGACGGGCTTATTAAGGAGTCGCGAAGAATATTGATTTCTTATGGGGTTATGGTCAACAGATGAACAGAGTCAACTCACCTTAGTACAGCACGAAAAGATCTCGATTAGAATAGGTATACCGAAGTGTGTGCATATCATATAAATCTTCTATATGGGGGTGTCAGGGATGAATTGTATTTCAAATTTAGATCAGATGTTCCAAGTTGGTTGAGCTTTCAGATGGTTCTTTCTTAAGCAGTACATAGCAGAGAGTGCAGAATTTCAATTGCCGAGACAAAGTCAGGGAAAGAAAGATCATAGGCCTAGGTCAGCACAGTAGTCAATGATTGCAATTGTCGTGATTAGTGTTAGAGTTATATCAGATCTTGACCAGAGGTTCCCAGTTTCAGTAGAACAGTCAGATGGTTCCTTTTAAAGCAAAGTAGAGCAGAGTGTACAGAACTTCAGTCGGTTGAGCTGAGATCAGAGACCAAAAAATCGCAGGTACAGAGTTGGTTCAGAAATCAGTGATTCAGTCGTAGTTATTAGGAACAGTTTAAAGACCACTCAGAGTCGATAGAGGAGTTGCGTAGAATTGCATCAAGGACCTTTGGAATTTTAAGTGGGAAAGTACATTTTCCTTGGGTGTCGCCCTGGTAAGGACGTCTCGACATGTTAAGGAAGGGAAGATGAATCGGCATTTAAATCAAAATCCATCGAATTTGGGTTCAAAGGAGGATTTGGCTTTAAGTGAGTAAAGGAAGCAAGTCGAGACACCGCCAACACCTTCAGCCGAGTGGTACCCGAGAAAGAAGCGAATGGTCTGAAGTCGGGGTTTCGAATCCCTAGCGCGACAGTTAGCCGCTTTGTGGAAAATAGAAACAAAAAAAAAAAAGGAAAAGAAAAAGAACCAAAAATTTTTGCAACTTTTGTTTTGCGAAGATGGACAAGTGCGTAGTCTTTCGGAATAGATTGTTTTGCGCAAGATCTGGAAGTCATCTGGCAATACCGCAGTACAGAAAGAGCAACCAGAGAAAGAGAAGATTAGATGAGACGACCGTACCCCCCACCTTTTGGTTTAAGGATTGGTAAATATTTAAATTTCGAGGACAAAATTTTTATAAGGAGGGAAGAGTTGTGACATCCTGATTTTCCAATTCTATTTTCAGCTGATTGAGTGGGCATTTCATCTGTACATTTAGTTCGACTCTCTGAGTTTGCCACTCATGAGGAAACTAGCTTATTGGGCGAAGCAATTAAGGGATTTTAAAGCGTCAGACTTGAGGACTGATCACCCTCAGGTCGGATGCAAGAAAATTTTCCTGAAAGCTACCCGGTAGGTTAGGACGTGCAGGAATCGCACCAGATCGAAATTAATCATGAAAATTGAGATCAAATACAGACATTGGAAGTCATGGTATGTCACAAATCATTTTAGGATCATTAACTCATCTTCGGAAGATTTTTCATGCAATCAGAGTTTTTCAGCGAATTAAATCAGAAAATGGCTAATTTGGCTCGAGAAATTAGTAGGTCTGCCTTTGGTCGTGCTTTTAGGATTTAAGTTGGTTCTATGGACAAGTGAAGATGTGAATTAAAGTATGGTGACATTGCATTAATTTTATGGGCTTCAATTTAATTCAATTGGAAGATAATCGAGTGAAATTGAAGAAATTGGGATGTAAAAGATTTGGAGCCCGGCGGAAAATGTGAGTGCAACCGTTGAAATGAGTTATGGGGGTAGTGGAGCATGACATCATCAAGTGATGTCATGTGGTGGGCCATCTTAGTTGGTTTAAAGAAAAAGAAAAAGGAAAAGGAAGAGAGAGAAATGGTCTTCTTCTTCCTCCCCTCCTCTTCCGTTGGTGCTCCTCCATGTTTTCTTCTTGGTTTTCTTCAAGCACCAGCAGCAAGGGGGGGTGACGTCGAGCAAGCTGCCGGAGCCAGCCCGCCGCTCCCCGCCGCACGTCGCCGGTGCCACCCATCCACGCGACACCCGCACGCGCCTCGCCTCGCCTCCCCCAGCCCACGACGCCGTCCTGCTTCACCCAACCCGCACCCACTCCATCGCCATCACCCTCCGTCAGCCGTTGCCATGAGCCGCCGCCGTGAGCCGCCACTCCTCTGTCGTTCCTCCGCCCGAAACCACCCCGGATCTCCTCATTTTTGGCCCCAAACAGTAGCAAACCAGCAAGCAGAAAAATGGGTATGGCAGCCCCTTCATGGGCCGTTTTGGCCGGCTTCCCGACCCCGGATGCTTGGCCCGCTTTGGAGAAAATCGATCCCCTCCTCGTCCTCGTCATTTTGGTCCATTCAGCTCGTCGTTTGGGTGAGTTTATCTCACTAATCCTTGATTAGAGTGTTAATGATGCCCTAAGTGTGTTTAGTTTGAATTAAGCATGTTTAGGTGGATAGATTAGTATATTTTATTATAAATTTGATTAAGGGATTTGTTTAAGTTAAATTGTGATTAATTAAAGGTTAAAAAATGGAGTTATTTAATGTTAAACCTTGATGGGACTTAATGGGTTTTAATTTTGAATTATTTAATTATTTCGAAATTCTGAGGATTAAAATATTATATTATATTCCGGAATTAATTAAATAAAAAAATTTAAAAAATGTATAAATTTATTTTTGACCCCGGTTGCTCAAAATTTCGTGCCGATCGCTGCTGTGCATTTAGAATTTAAATTTGATGATTGATTGTGGCGAATTGATTGTGATTGCGATGATTAGGGGTTCTTTGCAAAAATCCTATGTGTCGAAATTGATGGGAATTTGGCCGTGATTAACCACCTATTAGAGGTCGTGCCCAATGGGGCCGTGATTAACCACCTATTAGAGATCTTGCCCAATGGGACCGTGATTTACCACCTCATTGAGGTCGTGCCCATGGGGCAGTGATTAACCATCTCGTTGAGGTCGTGCCCGTGGGGCCGTGATTTACCACCTATTAAAGGTCGTGCCGAGTAGGGCCATGATTACCACCGATTATTAAGCCTACCTCTAGGGTCGTGATTGGGATGCAGAGATTGATTTGATAGAATGACATGTAATCGGCCAAACCGAGTGATCGCTGAGACAATTCAAGTGATTGAATTGCTTTGATGATGTGATCGTGCCTCAATTGTGTGGTTATCATAATTGTACGTGGCTGAATTATATAAATTGTGCTAACCTGCAAATGAAAGATAATGCGAGGTAAGTCTTCTTGATATTATGGCTAGGTCACTCTGGAGTGTATTTCCTTTCTAATAGGGGTTTAGGGGGTTGAACTTACTAAGACAATATCTCACCCCGTTGTGGGCCAACATTTTCAGATCCCCTGTGGACGGAGCGACCAAATCGCTTAGGTCGGCCTTGAGGAGTTGCAGAGGTGAAGTCAGGAGGATTGGAGAACGTGTCCAACTAATAGGATGTAGGATGGTTCCTTTTCACGAGCCAGTCTTTTGTAGGCTTTTGACTATAGGCCTTTGTTTGTAACTCCGTTGATTTATTAAAGTGTATTGTTCTGAAATTGCTTCCTGCTTTTCTATCCCGTATTTTATTGTCGGGGTTTTATAATATGCTTCCGCATGTGCATTAAAGAACTAAATGGGTCGGCGACTTAACCTGGGAATGTCGCATTTGAATGACCATGGTGGGATATTGGCGTGCTCGAGGTTCGGGGCGTGACATGGTTGCCCTGCATTTATCAATTTTAAAGTTGAGAACGGCACTTATGAAGTCATAGACTATGTCCCCAAGCATAATCATGAATTTATACCGGAATATCAAAGGCATTTGATAAGATGTGGAAGAATGATTTCTAACACTTGCAAGGGTGTTTTAGTTGACATAGCGAAAGCTGGCATTGGGGGGATGACGGCATATAAGTTTTTGGCAAACGGAGTAGGAGGAAGCCAAAACTTGGGTTTCATCTTACGTGATTGTCAAAATTTTTTGCAAGGTGAAAGATTAAATTATATAGGGGGGGAGATTGTCAAAGTCTTCTATATCATTTCCATTGTATGCAAATGCAAAATCCAATGTTTTTCTATGCACAACAAGTAGATCAAGATGGTAGATTGACCAATCTATTTTGGAGAGATAGTTTATCCAAATTTGATTATGATTGTTTTGGTGATGTGATGGTTTTTGATACCACATATCGTACAAATAGGTATAGCTTGATATGTGCACCTTTTGTTGGAGTTAATCATCATAGGAAGAACACTTTATTGGGTTGTGCATTTTTGTTGGATGAGACTGCAAATTCATTTATCTAGTTATTTGAGGTGTTTCTAAAGTTTATGGGAAATAAGGCTCCAAAAACTATTTTCACTGATCAAGACCATGCCATGGCAAAAACTATTCAAATAGTGTTTCCGAATACTCAACACCGCTTATGCACTTGGCACATCGAGAAAAAATACTAATAAAAATATTCCACATCTTTACCAGAAGCCAGGATTTAAGGATAAATATTTTTCAAAACTTATGTATAAATGCAAATCAAAGGATGAATTTGAAACTACTTGGAGAAAAATGGAAGAGGAGTGGAGTACTGAAAATAACAGTTGGCTTCAAAGGTTATACGACTTGAGACATAGATGGAGTTCTGCTTTTGGTCGTGATATTTTTTCTTGTGGTATAAGATCAAGTCAAAGGAGCGAGAGTACTAACAATGTCTTCCAACAATTATCTAAGAAGACATCAACCCTTATACGATTTGTTCACTATTACGAAGAACAGTTGAAACATATGAGAGAAATTGAAAATCAAGATGATTGTAGTTCTCGTGGGACACCCAGATTACAGATTTCATATAATGGGATATTGACACATGCTGCTTCAGTGTATACTCGTGCTATTTTTAGGAGGTTTTATGAAGAATTTCTTCAAAGTGTCTCCGAAAGAATTTCAGGTACCACTTTTGATGGGTTCATTTATGAATATCCTCTTAAGTGTGATGGGATTCAAGGTGAACACGTTGTTAGATTTAATCCCACTGACTTTTCAGTCTCCTGTGAATGCAAATTATTTGAATCGAAAGGGTGGTTATGTCGTCATGCTTTGCACATTTTGAATGGAAACATATCGGTTTCAGCCATTCCATCTTCATATATATTGAAAAGATGGACTAAAGATGCGAAGCAAGGGTATGTGAATGATGAATCTCATGAAATATCACCCGGTCCATCCACATTTAATCGGTTTTTCGCTTTAATGCAAAGTGCTTTTGAAGTGATGAGTTTGGGAGCCCAAGATGAAAATACTATGAGGATAGCAAAAAAGAACTTGAAGGCAACAGTGGCTGAAATTTCATCATACAACTCAAGTGTGGCTGTGACAAATGATGCTAGTGATGACGATAATAATGAGGCTTCTTTGAGTGAGATGCCAATATTGGACCCCCTTCGAAGGAAAGGAAAGGAACCGATTTATGGAAGGCTCAAAAGCTCAAGTGAGAAAAAGAAGAAAAAATCTAAGAAACAAACACCCCCGATGCCAATAAAAAATCAAGGTTAGTTGAGTGACATAAAATTAGTTTATTTTTATACTCACGCTATATGATTTGAATTAATATATTTTTTATTTTGTAATGTAGAGCTAGCAGTCCAAGCAATGCTTGATGAGACTCATGTGCCAAATTTTTCAATAAATTCAACTCAGATTCGAAATGTCTTTTGTCCTAGCAACATTGGCGGTCCTATAGTTAGTGTAAATTTCCATAATCAGGTGTGTCCTTTTGCGTTCAACATTTTATATTTATATTCTACTAATTGGTTCAATTTTTTTTTATATATATATAGATGCAACCACAATACGCCATGGCACCAGGAATTATAAATGGTTTTTTATCATTCACTAGTCAGGTATTTAAAAGTTTGGGTTACTATTATAATTGGCTGAAATATGTTGCAAATTGTAATGTTTATATTTAGTGGTTTATCATTTATAGAGATTGGAGTAGCAAAATAGATTCCTTGGAAGGATTTTGTTACATTTTACTAATGATGTTTTCTTATATAGATGCAACCACCATATATCATGCGGCCTACGAATATGGATGGATTTTCCCCATTCGCAAGTCAGGTATTTAAAAGTCTGCATTACTATTTTATTGGTTTTTCATATAGATGCAAAACCATACATCATGCCACAGGGGATTATAAATGAATTTTCTCCATTCACTAATCAGGTACCTATTGTGAAAATCATTTTAGATCTTAAAATATTCTAATGCTTATTGATAATGGTTTCTTGGCGATAGATGTTGGAGTACCATAATAGATCCCCTAGAACCAATTTGAGTCAGGTACAAGTTGGCTCACTTCTTTTGACATGAGATTATTTGAGATATTATATATGCAGTCACATTGTTTAGCAAACCATGCCTTTTGTGAATGTATTATTTAAACCTTTGTACAGGGGTCATCAAATCAACATCCTAAGATTAATGAATTGAACAATTCTTAAGGCATAAACAAAGCATGTTCAAATTCATTTCAACACCCTGTAAGTTTAGAGTTCTTTAGTTTTATTTATTGCCCATGGTCAACACGCTTGGATTGTTGCTTATTTGTACTTCTACGCAGGGATCTTTCCAATAATAAGCTCAGTGGTTCTATCCCATTTTCTCTTGGTGACTTGGAACATCTGCTAAAGCCGTGAGTGTCATAAACTAGAAAACAACGGTCACATGGAGATGGGAGGTATCATCTAATCTTGTGCTGACTTCAGTGTTTTTCTCTTTGCAGGAATCTTAGCAGAAATCACTTGACAGGATTTATTCCTGCTGAGTTTGGCAATTTGAGAAGCATCATGGATATGTGTAAAACCTATTATCTTAGTTGCCATAATTTCCTTTTGAAGACTGAGAAATTTCGGAGTCTCTAATTTAAGCCTCTATGTTGCAGAGATCTTTCAAATAATCATCTATCAGGCTTGATCCCTGAAGAACTTAGTGAACTTCAAAGCATATTCTCATTGTACGCATTCTCTCCCTTTGATAGGCCTTTGATGGTTTTCATAATATTCCTAAACTGGGTATATTGGGTGCTTGAGATTGTTATTCACAAATTGTTCGTTGTTTAAGCTTATTCATTTGTCTTAGCTGCCTATTCTCCAACCCACATATTTGACAAACATGAATGTCAGATGCTTATTGATGTTCTAAGCTCTTTTTGCATGTTTGTTTTATTCCCCTAGTCAACAGGGATAGACTCACCTAGTGACCTATACCTATGCCCTAATGCCTTAAACCAGGTACTATTAGGCAGAAAGCCTTATGGCTTTCACGTCACTTATGTTCACTGTTGTTTTGCTCAAAACATTTGCTAGCTCACCTTGCAATTGCTATTGTAGTTCTGAGTGGTTCATTCACGTCACCTTTTGTCGTGTTGTCATGTTGGTGTCGGGTGTGATTATTGATTATCACAATTGAGATCCTCATACTTGGATGGCTTGTGACGTAACTTCTTGGTGCCGCTGAGGGGCTTTCGTATCTTCACCATGATTGTAATCTACGTATCATCCACAGGGACGTGAAATCGTCAAACATTCTACTCAATAAGGAATTTGAGGCGCATCTCACCGATTTTGGGATTGCAAAGAGCTCGTGCACAACGAAGTCCCATACTTCTACATACATAATGGGGACCATTGGCTACATAGACCCAGAATATGCCCGCACTTCTCGCCTCACAGAGAAGTCAGATGCCTGCAGCTATGGAATTGTTTTACTAGAGTTGCTGACTGGCAAGAAAGCAGTGGACAATGAATCCAATCTCCCATCACCTGGTTTGTCTTTTGTCCAAAATCCTTAACTACCTCCTGTTTTTCTTTTAGTTCATAACTCTTACATGAACGAGACTGTTGCGAGTAGCGGATAGCCGAATCTTGGGCAATTGCATAACATCAGCAGTTTAGTTGCCCAACTAAAAAAAAAAAAAAAAAAAAATTAGATCTAGTCATGGTATCAAACATGTTCTTTGCATGCTCTGTGAGGAAAGGCAAGGTTGTCATTCCCTACTTAGAATTCTAGGGCTCTGCATGTTTGGTCGATCTTTGCAGTTTCGTTGTTCACAATAATGACTACTTGCATAATGCAAAATAAGTACATCTCGAGATTTCTCTTATATAAATTGCTTTGGATTCTCATTAGATCTTATCTAGAACTGCAAGCGATTCGGTAATGGAAACGGTTGATCCCGATGTCACTGCCCCATGTAAAGATCTCAGAGCGTTGAAGAAGGTTTTCCAACTTGCTCTCTTGTGCACTAAAAGGCAACCATCGAAACGTCCTACCATGCATGAAGTGGCTAGAGTCCTTGGAAGCCTATTGCTATCCACAACCCCACCGGCGATTAGTTATGCGCGGGAGGGTCCGCTCTGCTCCCGAGCACAAAGATCGCTAGTTACATGGACGAGTATGCAAATTTGAAGACTCTGCACTTGGTAAATTGCTCAGCCATGAGCACCTCGGATGCCCAACTCTTCCATAAATTTGGTGAGGTGATCTCTTAAAACAGCAACCTGGACCTTGAAAAGTCGACTTAAGTAGGGATGGGTAGGCTTTTAGGTGGGATGGACGCAAAGAGGGAAAATGTATATAAATATGTGGAACTCAACTCTTTCTTGTTAGCTTGCTAGTTTTTGTACTTCTCTAGTTAGCATCAGCTTTCTAGCTCAAGTGAAAAGGTTGAACAAACTCATTGATACCGATAGGTCAAATGGGGTTGTGCCCCGATTCTTACCATAAGTGTTACGCTGTGTTGAAGTACATGATACTAATTTTTTCACATAGATGTAATCAGTTGTCAAGTACTCTTTACTCCGATGGTACAAAGTACCAATGAATGGATGCAGTGCAAAATAGATCAAAGATCGTTTGCCAAGTGATTTTGGTACATAGTGGAATACACAGCATCTAAATCTAGTTAGAAGTACCAACTTAAGGTTGACTCGGGTTTTACCACCTCAAGAATCTTCCTTTCCAAATTTTCTAGTAAAAGTCTTGGGTTTTGATTCAGCAGAAAATACACGAACATCTGAAATGGACTACTAACTTTTATTTGATGCAAGTGAACATATATACATACTACCAGTCCATCGTCCCGCAAAATACATGGGCAATGGCTTTGCACCTCGATGTGGCTTTGCCCCCGCTCCCTTCATAGTTTTGCAACAACCTAATATCCTCATGGAGAAATAAATTACTTAGTACAAGTGGAAGATGTATCCAAAACCTAAATAAAAACCATACACCCCCTAAACGCAAATGAACCTCGTGGGTATGAAACTGAACTAGGCCGAGCACAATCTACATATCTCAAGCTAAATCCTCGAGGTCAGCTTTTTCAGTCATTGAGTCTTCACTCGCGGAACTAAAACTCTCTGAGTTGCACATAGCAGCAACCTTCAAAACAATGCGCCGTTGCTCAAGGTGAGCGGTCTTCTCTTAGATATCCCCACCACGTTGCTTCCCAAGGAAAAATTGCGGCTTCGTCCAACATGTGACTAGATGCGAAGATATTTCTACGCCTTCGCTGTAAGCATTTTTCGATTTTACGATCTCTTTAACGAGATGAAGAAATAGAAGCATTTGCTAAGCTCGTGAAAGATTTTCACTTGCCATCATAGAACTTCGATATGCCCCTCCTACAAATATTCAAAAGCAACCATAATCAATGGCACATAAAGGACGGTATATCTTCACGGATAGTAAAGGACCATTTCAACTCAAACTTTTCCCCCGTGTTTGAGAAAATCAACTCAAGTCGAAATTTTTTTCAAGTAAAGCAATCATTTTGACATCAAGTATGCAAAAGCAGTCGTTATCTCAGCTCTAACCTAACAAATCTAACCATCGATGAACTCCAACTCCAACCTTTATGAGGAAAAGAGCAACCAAATCTAACATTCCTATGATAAGTGGAATTTGAAAGACATTCAACAGGTTATGAAGCAACATCATAATGCTACCTCCGGACACAGGACTTCAAGGCAAGCCATCACATTGTCCTAACTTAGTGTTCTTTCCCAGAAGATCTCTAACCCTAGTTCATGTAACGACCGATCAAAATTTGCTTCAATCAGATGAAATTGAAGCATCGCGACACGGGCATCTCCCTACGATCACGCATGAACAAGCATCCACTCCATAGATTGATCAACAACCTTTCTAAATATAACAAGAAATCAAACAAATACAGGGACAATCCAAGAAACATCCTTCCAAACACCACCGACACAAGAATCTCAACAAGCATGAGACTTGCAGCACAAATCGATCTAGACCCCCAAACCCATCCTCAAGTAAAAAGCCCCAAAAGAAAAGAGAACCCTTAAAGATACCAAATTTGAACTCGGGAGCTCGATCCAATGACCTCATAGTAAGTTGGTCGAACAAAGTCAAAGAAGCAAGCTTATGAGACTACAAGATAGAAGCAAACAATGAGATTTTCGTCTTTATAATGTAGCTAAAATGTTCACTTGGAGGTGTTGCATGTGATTAAATCCTTGTGAAACTCAATCGGAGTTCTAAAAGCACATTCGGAAGTATTCCCAACCTTCACAAACTCCTGAGGAACGACCTTTCTCATAAATTTGACCCCTGACCACTTTGTTGGGTACTACATCTATATGAGACATGGTCTTCCCCAACAAAAATTTATCGTACCTAAATGTCTGGCATCTCTCCTCTTAATAATTTCACCTGGAAGAATTTGATCTTCCATAGGTTTACCCAAACCAAAGCTGACAACAAGAAAATAAAGGCGTAATTCAATTCTGGCATGACTTTAGGAAAGTAAAGTTAAAAAAGAAATACCCAAATGAGAGGAAAATAAAGGGTTTGACTGTCTAAGCTGATAAGAAAACATACAGGCAGACTGTAAAGACAGTTTCAACCAGAAGAATGTTCCATGATTTAACACAGTTGATGAGGAAACTCTTCGGCTTATGGGGTATTTGTGAAGTAGTTACCAAGCTTGGGATGCTTTGAACCGAAATAGCCACAAATAGATTGTCCCAGGAGCATTTGCTTTTATACTCCAATTCCCAAGCATGTCCCGCAATTACTTTAAGCAAGATAAAGTGTAATAAGTTATTCTTCCTAAAAGATCCAAAAGATAAGAAAAGATACCGAATGAGAAAGTACATGCTATTTTTTAGGGAAAAGGTTTGTGCATCGTGCGCATTGCGACACTTCTTCAACACTTCTTCAAGATTTAAATTGACTTGACTATTTTCAAGATTAAAAGTCGGGGACAAGTGAGAACAATCATATAATGGGATTGGAAGCCATTTCCCTCCCTCAAGGCTTTGTTTTCAGCGCAGCGGAAGCGTACGTGAAACGCGTCATATAGGTTAGAGGGACCCAATGTAACACCCCTTAACCCAAAGGGATCATTACAGGGCGCACATGGATGGAGATGAACTCCTGGGTAACTGGACCACCAGGTAGGCCCACCTCATATGAAACAATCGCACGAACCCGAAGAAATGTCAGTCCAGGGACATAGGGACAGTCGATCACCGTCACCTCTATATCCACGTCAGAAGGTATACCATAAAAGGTGCCCCGCGTGATAGGTGGAATCGGCATCTCTAAGCTGAAATGTTAGTCCCCAAAAAGGAGTGAGTACAACCACTCAGCAAATAAATAATTCCCTATGGCTACTCAAGCATCACACAAGACATCACAATTAGAGTCCATATACATGAAATTGCATCATATAGGAATACATTATCACACTTCCACATATGTGTCACACTTCGCCATAAGGATCCATTCATCTATATATTCAAATCCAATACTCATGCATACATGTCACCATATGCATATTCACATATACCATGCCATGTCCATGCATACATACCGCCATATGCATATTCACATTTGCCATGCCATGTCCATGCATACATACCACCATATGCATATTCACATATACCATGCCATGTCCATGCATACATACCACCATATGCATATTCACATTTCAATTTTCACAATTTTTAATTGGCTTTTTAATGCATTCCCGGCACACACCATCCGGGCTTCCGGCCCCCCACATTCCGGGGCATCTCGCACCCCAACTGGCATCATGAGGAATCACGGCACACACCATCCGTGCTTCCGGCATTTACACTCCTTGGCCGGGCATCTCGCACCCCAACTGGCATCACGAGGCATTCACGGCACACACCATCCGTGCTTCCGGCATCCCCTACGCTCCGGGCATCTCAACTCCGAGGCCATCCAGATTTACGCACGGGGCTACCGGGCATCCGGCATTTTCACTCCCCGGCCGGGCATCCCGAAAAAATTCCGGGGCATTGTCGGCACACACCATCCGACAGCCTTCTCATTTATCATGAGATATAATTTCATGCATGGCTCAATCTCATATGGCATACAACATGAAGCACATAACCAACATCAACATGATATGCCAAAGATCATCATTCGTGTAACATGGTAAAACACTTGGAGCTACATCAATCATCTAATTCATGCCATTTAAATTTTCCCATAAATCTCTTTTTTTTTTTTTTTTTTTGAAATCTTGCAAATTCCAGCATACATGTTTCATGAAAATACCCAAATTGGATACTCAATTAACCTTCAAAAATTTTGGGATTTGTACAAGTGATAGCCAAAGCACAATAACACATTTTCCATGAAGACTTCAAGTCTTAAAAGTCATTACATAAAAAGATGTAATTTTAACTTCACAGCAGACAAATTTCGGATTCCACAGCTTACACCGGTTCAGAATTCACCTCAATTAAATTACTAAATGACCTCTAAAAATTATAAAATTTAACCACAACACAGACAAGACATAGAGGCACAACTTTCATGAAGAACTCAAGCCCAAACGATCACCACACAAAAATATATAAATTAAAAAATCCAGCAAATTATTCTTGGTTACACAGTTTCCAACTTCCATTTAGACATCGAAGTGAAAAACCCAAAGAAAAACCCTCTTATAGCTGTTGAAGCTACTGATGTCCAGTACGGGTCATAGGTCTTCCATAAAGTTTTAAAATATTTCATGAAGACAGTAAGATTCTCCAACAAAAAAGGGTGATTGTTATATGCAAATCCCTACAAGTTTCAGGCGCATGAAGTCTTACTCAAAACAGAAAAACACCCTCAAGCAAATCCAGCTCAAGATCTCACTTTCAGCTCATACCTTCCACGATTTTCACCACAAAACAACACTAGATTCACAACAAGACATGCATGAGTAGATAAGGGCATTGATCTCTTGCCTTAGACTTAAAAAAAATCGAGCAAACGGGCGACAAACACGGGCGGGGTACGGTCGGCTTCTCCTCCTTTCCTCTCCTTCTTCTCTTCTTCCTTCTTCTCTTCTTTCAAGTCGCAGGCCCACTCAAATTCGGCTATTCAATATGTGTAAATGAGGGAGGGAAATGGCTTCGTGCAATCCCACCCAAAGCGGACTCGACCGCGTGTGGGTCCACAAAGAAGGGCGCTATTCTCCCAAGGAGGGGAGAGTGTGACAGCCCAAGCAGCGGTGCGCGGGGAGGAGGGATGGCGGTGCGTCCACGCCTCGGTCCTCGGACGTGCGCAAGGAAGGGGTCCCACATCGCCTAGGGAGGGAGTGCCAAGTGGAAAACTTTTGGATAGGTCTTCCATAAAGTTTTAAAATATTTCCAGCCAACAAAGGGTGAGGTTATATCCGATCTGGAGTGCCAAGTGGAAAACTTTTCTCGATCCGAAGTATATATTATTTGACATGCTAGTAGGGAGGCACATGACGGGCTTTGGAGACCACAATTATGAGAAGGGACATCACATTCACTATCCATTAAGCACTAGAGCTTTCCTGATTCATGAGAAGGGACATCACAAAATACTTTATCTAAAAAGCCATACCCAAATATTTGGATATTTAGCTCATAGGGAGATAATATTCAGTGGGAGCATGTTTGAGAGAGAGAGAGAGAGAGAGAGAGAGAGAGAGAGAGAGAGACCATAGTGTGCGTCTTTCCTGAGTTACTTTGTCCATAAGCAAATATTGACACATTAAATCCATCCAAAGCTAATTGAACCAATGGTTGAACATCATTAAATATATTAGCTGCACATGCACCAGTCCTACTGTAAGATAACAAACCTCCACGCAAACCAGCCATGTAGCTAGTATATACCAAAATTTTTTTCAAATGATACCTGTTATGTAACAAAATAATCATTTTCTAGCTCACCCTATCCAATATGAGGTCCATACACCCTATCAAATTCATAATCTTTCTTAGGATTAGTACTGGTCCCATCACCAGTGTCGACACAGATAGTAAGATCATCCGGGAATTCTACAACAGAGGGACCTTCATCTTCAAATAATGGTCTCGAACGACAGAATACCTTTATGTTCCCTGAAATTAAAAGCATCTTCAAATCATCATAGGAAAGAAAATACCCATAAATTTTTGACCAAAAAACTTTGTATAGCCTCAAAAAGGGAGGACTGGAAATTGAAGAGAAGAGCTGTTGAAACAAATTATTATAGTAAGAGAAGAGAGCACACAAAGAACAAAGGAATTCCCTATCTTGATCGATTCGTGCGAATGGAAAGTAACCAATTGAACTATACTCCCTCAGCAACTAACTAACAAATAGCCAAACTTCTAAACCAAACAGTTAATTAACATGTGTGCACCTCCTGCACTCATAGCCAACTAAATGGCTTGAAGATGATATGTACTTCTGACTTAAACACTATTAGTATAACTTAGGTCGACCAATCTAGTGATTGGGCAATCAATGGTGAATTGATGATGTGAAAGGAGTCCAAATGGAAATTATATCACAGGTGATGGACTCTTGTCTGAAAATCATATTTCTTGGGAGTTCTTCCATTAGTTTAATCCAAGAGGTTCAATTTCTATGTAACCATCAATCAAAGTATCAAACTGATCCTAAAGGAGGAGGAAGAAGATATACAGGGTAAAAAATCATCTCCATTCTTGATATCTAGCCTCCATTTACAGATTAACAAATCTCTGAGGCATAATCAGTCCTGAACTAACAAACAGCTCAATTTTTCAGACTAACAATGATTAGAAAAATGCATCACAAACTAGCAGCTGTTATCTCAAGTTAATCTGCATTTCATCGCTAAAACTCTATCAGTCATATTCCAACTAGATCTTACTCGTTAAACTCAAGTTTTGTCCTCCTACTACACTGCAAAATTACCATACAAGCAAGCTATCTCTACCCATCCATCCGACAGAAACATCATCCCGAAAATGAATTGCAATTCAAACTAGAAATTTTCTGAATTAGCTCATTTATCCAAGTACTTCCGCTTCACGTGCTTTGTGTGGAAAGTGGGAGAACTCAATTAAGAAACCAAAGACTGACCTTTGGATGTCAACAACTCATTGAACAACTTCCTCTTCTCACTGACAAGCGGTGCTATCCTAACCTCACCTTCAAGGGCGACTTGATCTGACACAAAGCACGGAACCTGTCAAAAACCGAAATGAGAAAGCAAACGTGCGTCGAGGCACAACAGACGCCACACCGCCTCACCTAGTTTCGGCTTCTTGTCGGCGAGAACGCCGAGGTAGCGCGTGACTGCGTGACTCGATTGAGCTTTGCGTTGGAATACTCCTGCAGTTCACTTGCCTCTTGTCTCAGCTCCAAGTAATCCTACCTCGCAAGCTACATCTGAAAATCGCTCTTCTAGAGCTCGGCAACAAAGAAGGAATCAACCGAAGCAAGAAGCAAAAATTCGAAATAGTCAAATCTCCAACTCAATCGGAAGCCAAAATAGAGCGCGAGACGATCGGAGCATTTCGGAAAAACCTGGACATTGTCCACAAGACGCTGGACCTTCGACGCCAGCAGGAGCTGCGAGGGCAGCGAGGAGGCGGTGGCGGCGGCGGAGATCGAGTATCGCCGGATGAGGGGGGCACTCGGCTGGTGCTGGTCATTAGCGTCGAAGGAGGCGGAGGTCAACAACGACTTCCGCGGCTCAAAGCCGCTCTAGACCTTGGAGGCTAGTGGGAGCTACGAGGGCGGGGAGGAGGCGGCGGCGGCGGAGATCAAGTACCGCCAGATGAGAGGGCGCTCGGCCGGTGCTGGTCGTCAACGTCGAAGGAGGCGGAGGTTGACGACGACTTCCGCGGCTCGAAGCCTCTCTGGAACTTGGAGGCCAGCGGGAGCTGCGAGGGCGGCGAGGAGGCGACGGCGGCAGCGGAGATCGAGTACCGCCGGACGAGGGGGCCCTCGGCCGGTGCTGGTCATCGGCGTCAAAGGAGGCAGAGGTCGACGACGACTTCCACAGCTCGAAGCCGCTCTGGACCTTGGAGGCCAGCAGGAGCTGCAAGGGCGGCGAGGAGGTGGCGGTGGCGGCGGCGGAGATCGAGTACCGCCGGACGAGGAAGGCGCTCGGCCGGTGCTGATCGTTGGTGTCGAAGGAGGCGGAGAAAGATTTTTGTGAGAGAGACTTCGTGCGGGAGAATACAGAAGAGAAAGGGCACTTCAAATGCAAAGGGCGGGAGAAAGACACGGCCATTAATAAAGAGAGAGAAGGACACAGCAAAAATTTGGCTAAAAGAAAAAGTGGGACCCGTCTTCACGTGGCGACATGTGTCGCATCCTGATTGGGCGGGGCGCACGGTGACGTGGAGCGCCGGGCACACCTAATATCTTCTCACACGAACGGCAGCTCATCAGTTCAATGAACAGAGTCAAACAAGTACAGCAGTTCCGTTTCAGCTTGTGACTTACAATTCGACAGCAGGAAATGCTATCCTGGGACGAGCTGAAGTCCCATGGCTTGTCCACTCGGTAGTGGTGGATTGTCAACAATTGCTGGGCTCTTTAGCTGGAGTGTCTGTCGCTGTTTGTTCGCGAGATACGAATCGGGCCGCGGATTGGGTTGCGAAGGCTTGCCGAAACGACTCCCTTGCAACAAATTGGTTGTCTAATTCTCCCCCATTGTCTCTCATCTCTATTATGTTTGGACTTGGGAAAACGTTATGGTACTTTTCCTACGTAGCAATGAAAGGAATATTTATTTGACCAAAAAAAAAAAAAGAATGATTTGATAAAGTTCTCTGCATTAGATCCCTCACTCCATATGAGCTTCGGACACTTCTTTTAGCTTGCTATATTCAGATGCATTAGCTTGTAGGGTTCCGCAAATAACTCTAGTTTTTTTTTCAGGGCAGTTGTATAGTGTGGGAAGACACTATCGTTGTCCCGTCCCACGGTGAAATGCTTGTTCTCTTTCCCAAGTAGTAGGTCCAAGATCCCGAATTCAAATATTTGCGAGACGATTTATGTTCCATTCGTCTTCTCATTTATATCTACCCGTTGTACTCTAATTTTGGACCAAAATATGCACGAAGAGTAATGCTTAAGCATTGAAAAATTAAAGCATACCTTGAAGCTTTTTTAATCATTTGCACCCCTCAACATTCCAATGAATCTTTTAATTGCAATTCCAGCAATTTTGCTCATGACAAGCTTAGAGCCGAGGACTTTATATGATGAGATCGTCATCTGTTTAGTAGATTTTTCTTTCTTTGTCCAGAGGCAATGCGGATAACTTCACTAGACATCCACATTTTCATCCGGAAAACCTTTGAATTTTTCATTTAGATGACTGGTGTCGTGAGAAAATAGTGCTTGTGCACGGGTTTCCATATGTATATAGAGTGAAAGCCACGTGCCTGATATCGAGAAATAAGCATATCAACTCATCAAAAGGATCCAAGAGAATCTGTTTTAGAACTTTAAAGCAGAAAACCCATGCATAGATTCTTATTTCTTACATTACACACGCTACTTTCTAGCATCGAATTATTCTCGATAATCCAACTTAGACAGAGGCTCTCAAAAACATTGATGGATAAATCAGGATAGAGCTTTGATGATCGGCTATCATGCGTAACTGATCATTGTGAAAACCTTCATTTCTTTATCACTTGGTCCTGAGCTTCAATTGTTCAAGTCAAAGACGTCCTGCGACGAACATTATAATCAAGGAAATATGTTTGTATTAGCTCTTTTAGAAATTCATAGCACCAATGAGAAACATTTAGGTACTTTTGCAGGGCAATCCTTATCCAACCAAGCCAATCACTTCATGTTCCTCACACTATGACTTTCTTTATGTTGTGGTAAATTGATATGATGACACCTTCTCACGTGGTGATATGTTGGGAGACAAGAATATCATCTTTCAAAAACACCTATAAAAATATATCTTGATATACTCGTTTTAAAGAAAGAAAGTACTTACTGCATCCAAGGCCTTGGTATGGGTTGTTTGGGTCCAACCGACCTCCAACATCCATCATTTGCTAAATTTTACTTAAATCTAGTCACAAACTCGGTATGCTATCAAAAGTACTAGTTGCCAAACCACTGTTTATGATTTAAGATTTTCAAAAAAAGCGAAACATACTTCAAGTTTCAACGGTTCAGATATCTTGGTTTGACTGGTTTGACTTAGACAAACTACCGAACTGAACTCAGACATAGTAAACACCATAAAAGTGCACGACTCATGTTCGACTCCGGATCTAACTTTTATGTATATCCAAGGGAATGAACTTAGAAGTAAGAAGAAATAACTAGAGAGGAAGACCGACCCCCGAATGCGGTGGGACGCCAGGAGCCTCGTGCGAGCAGGTGAATGGTCGTGAAAATCAAGATAAAAGCACAACATTCTGATAACAGAGGAGGAGGGAGAGAAAAGCAACCTTGCCATTTTATCTTGAATTCCTCAATGTGCTTTTCCTTTTCTACGTCTCCCTCTCAGTGCGTGTGTGCGTGTGTATGTTTACTACATAAACAACGAAGTTGTTCAGATTGCGTGTGATGGAACAACCGTGACTGCACGTGTAAGAGCCGTGCTTAAAAGAATGATTCTCTTTCCCCCCACGTCCTCTTCCATCAACTTCATCCCGGTCAACTGAAACCCGTCCCCAACTTAAGCTTATTTAACAAGAGAATATCGTTTCCCCAAGACTTTGATTACACGTACGACGGAAAAAGTCGACATGTAAAGCATTAGCGAGTATAGTATTCATTTGCTTGCTCGTTTAGAGAGTGTTTTGTGGTATTCCTCAACGAAATCCTGCAAATTTATGACACCAGCAAGCACGAGCAGCTGACTTTTTCTGGAAGACCCATGCTCAATGCTTTTGACATTTTAATAACATGATTTTTTTTTAGTGTTGCTTTGCAGCAGAGATTGACAACGAATCTTTACTCGACAGAGTCGGATGTCTTGCCCGATTTTAATTCAATCCTCTATGTCTGACTCGTCGTATTCACATTTGAACAGTCAATTAATGCATACATTTAAAATACCCTGTGAACGGGTAAAACCAAATAGGATTCGTGACACTCATTACAAGATAGTGACGTTGCAAAGTGTCAAACTTAGTCAATAGGGTTAGGGTTTGTTCATATAGAATTAGAGATGTAGAAAGAGAATAAATAATATAGAAGAAGTAGGAATTGTATATTTTGATTTTTGAATTGCGTATTACATGACTCATATATATAAAGAATCTCCAGAAATTGATATTGACAACAAAATTGGTAACTAACGATGGATATAACATATGAATCAATCAAGGATCGCATATCAGGGTGATATTCTGATTGCGCTTTGATTCTAGTGCAAGTGGAGATAACGTGATTAATCTTGAACTGCTTGTCATGTGGATATTCTAATTATGCTCTGATTCTAGTGCGAGCTGGAAATAATGTTTGATTTTGGTGCAAGTTGGAACAACTAGCAGCGGATTGGGTCAACATGCTTAATTATGGAAAAAGCTATTGGCAAGAGGAAAATGCCAATCGATTTCTGGATATTAATGACCAAATGTTGATATCATTAATATCAAGATAAGGTATTGAGAATGGTTGAAATTACTTTGGATAAGGACTACGTGGAGTCATGAAGTTCGAGATCAATGCAAGGAAGTTACACTCCTAGATTCAAATAATAACCACTCATAAGGGAGTAATGAAGCCTAAGATCGTGGCAAAGAAGTTACACCCAAACATTCAGATAATAAGCCCTCATAAGCGGTTATCAATTATGTTAGGCTATAAATACCTGAAGTGTATTAATGTAAAAGTCTTCCATCGATCAAAGAGCTTAACGTCCTCACAAATTTATTCTTATTTTTACTTTTACACAATTTATCCTTTTAAGTAATTTAAATATCTTTCAATTCTCATACTTTAACCGTAGTTTTGGATATCTCGTTGTCAATTCAATTCCGACATTGGATCTCCGTCATTGCACTTTATCGTCGATTAAATTTCAGCAAAGTATTTTGTATTACATCATCAATTAACTTCCAACGAAGCATGTCTATTCCTTGTGATTCATTGAGACTCATATCTAGAACCACCTCTAAACCCCTCTCCTCTTAATAACGCCGAAGAACTAATTCTGTTTATAGATGTTTCGTCAATTGGGAACCTTTTTGCCAAAAAGTTTTTGGCAAAACAATACTTTCGAGTACTCTTGATTATCACCCGCTTGGTACACTTCTTATTAAAGTCTTGTGAATTGTCACCAAAAAAAAAAAAAAAAAAAAAGAAATTTCTCTTCTTTTGTTCATAAACCTTATTAAACTTGTTCGTGTTATAATACTTAAGAGCAATAATTAGGAAAAAAAAAAATATATATATATATACACGTGATTACGATGGGCCGGTGGACCATTGAGGAGCCCGTCTATCCTATGTCGGCCCATTTTCGCAGAACAATCGGCCCAGGCTCAATTTAAAAGACCCGGAACGCCCGACCCTTCCGGCCCATCAATTATCGGGTCCGCTATTTGGGATGGGCCCGGCCCAACTCAACGAAGGACGGTAGGAGTAATTGCAATTTCGCGCCGTACGCCAACAAATAAAAAAAAGAAAAAGAAAAAGAAAAAAAGAAAAGACCCACCACACGAACCAGAATTTAAAAAGGCCATTTTTATTTTCCTACCACACCTTTTTCATCCACACATATAAAATGCCGTATTTTTCCATTTTCCTTTTTCTTCATGTTTTCCCCTTCATCTGCCTCCTCCCACGAGCTCACGCGAAGTTCGATTTCCGCAGCGCCTCAGCAGAGACCGCCATGAACGATACAGCTGTCCCTGCATTCCTGCTCTTCAGCCTCTCGGAGTAGAAAAGATTCGCCGCCGACGAGCGAGTCCCCCACGCCGGAACCCGATTCGATGGCCGCGGCATTATTCGCCCCGCTCGCCCCCTCAGTGCCGCCCTCCTTATCTTCCTCCTCCTCCTCCTCCTCCTCCCCGCTCTACGCCGGCGGAGTTCGCCTCAGGTGCGGCGGCGGCGGCGGTGGCTTCTCGCCTTCCCTGCCGCTTCGATCCTCGCGGCTCGCCGCCTCGAGGGGAGTCCGCGCGCGGCGCTGCCGGACGGCGATTCGAGCCGCGGCCGACTACTACGCTACGCTCGGCGTCCCCAAGTCCGCGAGCAGTAAGGAGATTAAGGCCGCTTACCGGAAGTTAGCTCGCCAGGTTAAAAGAGTCTCTCCGTATTTTTTTTTTTTTTTTTCTGGTTTTGCTTTGTGCGAGCTGATTGCCGAGAGAGCTCTGCGAAGACGGAGCGATGAAGGGAGCGTCGTTTGTGAGTTTTGGGAGACATTGAGATGAATGATTGGTTAGGGATTGCGAATTTTGAAGACTGGCTTTGTTAATCGGATAAGTATTGGTAGTAGTTCATACTGGCTATCGGAGTAGTTTCCAGGACATGTTACGTCGTAGTTTTGTCTCTAATTAGTTTTGGTGAGATTTAGAAGCTATGAATGTGGATAAGCTAGTGAGCCACTCGGGTTGGTTGTTTGTACGGCTTACCAGTATTGGCATTCAAGTTATGCGTGAGAAGTTGTCCTTGAGACATGCGCATTACTTTGATCCCCCTCCTGGAAACTCAAGTTCTGTTGCTATATTTTGCAGTACCACCCTGATGTCAACAAGCAGCCGGGAGCTACGGAGAAGTTTAAGGAAATCAGTGCTGCATACGAGGTATGCATCAGCTTTGAGGAACGAGAATTTCCTGTGTTCTCTCAAAGTTTTCTTTTAAATGACACATACTGAATAAAGTCATCTCGTGATCTAGTGGAAAAGATGTTCTGCATGCTAGTTGGTAATGATTGTAGATTTAAAGTTTGGTCCTTGGCTTGTTGTCGATTGCTAGGAAGAAAATTGGCATGCTAAGTCGGTTCATGTTGGGTTGCAATTTTGGCTTTGGCTTTTGTAGATAAGATAAGGAGGAAGAGGCACTTGTTTAAAGTGGTGTGGATTAGTAAATTGGTGACATTTTGATGCTCAAACTAGGAGTTATGATTTTATTGAAGGCACACCTAATGAAAGTGGCAAAGCAAACTTAAGAAGTCACTGGTATAGACAATAAGAAACATGCTTTGGCAAGTTTATAGTCATAATGAAGCTTATGGCCATACAAGGATTGTCTTTACCGGAAGATGGCAAATTGGTCATGTTGTTATTTCATGGTTTGGCAAAACAAAAATATGCGTCTGTTCTGTTTCAAATGACTGATATTTGTGGGGTTAGAAAACATTATTTGGAGAATTTCAGTAATCTTTGATTTTCTAAGATGTATTTCTATAGGGCTGACAACTTTGCTATTGTTCAGCTGTCGATTTCATTCTTTGCTGATGTAGTATTATTTATGTTGTTGAATCATTGCCATAATCAGGTGCTTTCCGATGATAAAAAGAGGGCTTTGTATGATCAATATGGTGAAGCGGGAGTAAAGAGTACAGTGGGGGGGCCATCAAATGCTTATGCGGTACTGGAGAGATCATAATCATACATGAGCGACTTGCTTTATAGAACGTTAGAAAACCTTATGATTGCTGCATTAAATGCAGTTCTTTCCTCATATTTTGCAATGTTCTTCACTCAGACTAATCCTTTCGATCTATTCGAAACATTTTTTGGCCCAAGTATGGGTGGTTTTGGGGGTATGGACCCAACTGGATTCAGAACAAGCCGACGTAGCACTGTTATGAAGGGTGAAGATCTACGGTGAGTGCGGGTAATAGTTGTTTAACTACTCATTGGCCCCTTACTTGCTGTATGTGCACTTGGTGCTTCAGGAGATTTGACCATTGCGTGGAACACTGAAATCCAACTCTCTATTGATATCTATTTTCTTTGTGTTGTCCTGAGCAGCCATTCTTATTTATGTTTTAAAATTAAAAATGTTTATCCTACACAAGGGTATAATTAATAGGAAAATTGATGTTGATCTTTTTTTCTTTCTCTTGTTTTCTTTTTTCTTTTCCTCTTCTCCCTAGACGGGGGTATAAATCTCTACATATTAACTCGTGTTTCTGTACTTCTTTAGTTATGACATGACTCTACAATTTTCTGAGACCATATTTGGAGCGGAGAAAGAATTCGAGCTCTCCCACTTGGAAACGTGTGTCGTTTGCTCTGGTACTGGAGCAAAGGTTGGTTCCAAGATGAGGATATGCTCAACATGTGGTGGCAGGGGCCAGGTCATGCAAACAGAGGCGACTCCTTTTGGCATGTTTTCCCAGGTATGAGCCCTAGACAAATGCTTTTGACTTTCTTGTCCTGGGTTTGGTTGTTTGGTGCCTGCAGTTGGCTAGGGGGAAAAAAAGGAAATCAGTCAATTCAAGATATATGGTTTTTTGAGAATCTGTAGTTTTTGTAATCAAAGCATTACCTGCCATAGGACTTTTGCATCAGGTCTAAAATGACCTTTTTTTTATGGTTGTGTATAAGTAAACAGGACTTGCAACTGTTTATGCATCAGGAGATGTTATCTTTACCACTAGTGAAATAGACAGATACTGATAAAACACTATACTTCTGCTAAGCATCCTCTACAGATAAGAGGTTAATTGGAATTATGTCCAGGAGGAGGGGCTGACCCAGAAATTCTCAGCTCAATTGGCCATGTCCATTTTATTTACTTTATCCTTACTTGCTTGAGTGAAGAATTTAATCCTTTGTCAAATTTTCATCCTCTTTAATTATTTTACAAGCTAAGTGTCACTTCAGAATATTGAAAAACGTTTATGTTAGGTGTCTGTTTGTCCCAATTGTGGTGGCGATGGTGAAGTCATTTCTGAATATTGTCGAAAATGCTCTGGCGAAGGGCGTATTCGGGTCAAAAAGGACATCAAAGTGAAAATTCCACCTGGAGTGAGCAAGGGTAGTATCCTCAGAGTTGCTGGAGAAGGTGATGCTGGACCAAGAGGGTATGATATATCATTTTGTAAACTTGGAATCTATCTTGCACTGTTAATGAATCTTTGGAATGGATTTTTTGACAAATTTATATAGGCTTTCGGAAACGAACTTTGAGAATTGCAACATGATATTTCTCTGCCTGGATTTAATGAATATCTGTAGAATCAATATTTGTAGCTATTACAATTTTTCACATAACAGATGGGAATATTTTATCAGCGATCCAGCTGTTCACAGTTTCAAATTTGACAAAAGCTGGCCAAGTAGTCATTATGCTCGTGGTCAAATGGGGAAAAAAATTATCTCATGCAATTGCTCATGTCGACTTCTTGTCAACCCAATTCTGTCTCTCCCTTAAATTTGCCAGTAAAGGGTATAATCTTTATTAGGTTATACGTTTTCCAGAAAGTCTTCAACGTGATTAATATTTGAATAAACTTGCCATTAGTGATGGCTTAGTAAGCTGGGGGTTGTAGTTTCCTTTTCCTTCACTTGTATCCAATGGGTGACATCCCCTTCAAATTTCCCCTTAGCTTCCTTTTTGAAGGGAAGAGTCTTGATGATTAAAGACATTTAATGAATTTAGTAGCTTTGTTATCTGACAAAACATAAAGACAGCCAACAAAATATACTTCTCTAAGCTCATGTCTATGCGAATGGCAAAAGTTTCTCCACTCTCTTGTGCCCTAATTATTTGTTTTCTTTGGCATTTGAACTTCTTTTATACAATCATCAGTTTTGAACTTTTCCCCTTTTATGAGTTATTTTCCTTCTTTTTGGCCTCTGGCTTATGAGTGGCACTATCTTCCTTTTGTGCCCTTGCCAACCTCATTGGATCAGGGGTATTCCACTAACCAGGCCATCTGCACAGTCAGTTGTTGAGGACAATTGTCAAGTACAGTCCCTCTGCACCATGGGCTGTATGTTTGTTTTCTGGACTTCAGTCTGGAAGCAGCCTCATGGCCTTTAAAATGGACTGTTCTTTCTCTGATGTTGTCGCATTGCAGGATGAAGTAATATTTCACATATTCTGCCTTTCAATTACATTTTTATCAAGTTATTTCTTTCTTCATGGTTTAAACTAAGAAATTCATGTCTTTTGATTGTTCACATTTAATTTCCCTCGACAAGAGAGCATTTTCTTTGTTTATTTTTTTTTCTTCCTTATGCGTATAGAAACCATCACATCGATAGAGAATTTGACAATATATTGCATGACACCATAAACATTATAATTATATGAATTGGTAACTGGAAATCCTTTGCAAAATTTGTTCAAGAATTTTAATTGCTTAATTTTCTCGTCATCAGGGGTCCTCCAGGTGATCTCTTTGTATATCTTGAGGTTGAGGAGATCCCGGAGATTCAAAGAGATGGAATAAATCTCAATTCTACAGTAACCATTAGCTATCTAGATGCTATATTGGGTGCGGTGGTGAAGGTAATACTTTAAATTTCCTTGATAAGCTTACACTCTGCATCATTTTGTAAGGCATGCTGAATTAAATGTTCTGACAAGGAGAAAGACAAATTTGGAAGGTAGAAATCTCTAACTGCACTGAGTTTTGGCAAAGCTATCCTTTCAGAGCTGAATAAGTCAAAAAAAATCATCAACCTTCACTGATATAAGTCGAAGCCTTGGCCCTTTCTAGTATTTATACCCTCCAAGTACATTGAATAGGAGCATGAGTACGACGACAGGAGGCACATTGCCATTTTAATAAATTTTATTCCTCTGAATTGTGATGTATGCAAACTTTGCAGTCAGGGCATCCCCAACGCTCATGTGCCAACTATGGCCAAAACCACTTTTGTTACATGCCAAACCAACCATAAAATAGCTAGTAGAGCAACAAACTTCTCATTAAATGGTCTTATGCTCTCTCAAGTACATTAATAAAAATGCAATAATTGGAGATGCAGCATATGCAAGGGTTTTCTAAATGACAGGAATCGACTTGATTCTCAATGCTATTTTTTTCTTTTTTGTGGTTATCTAATTGATGCAGATCAGATTCTTCTGATTTTGATCAAACTGCTGATGTTATTTTGTAGGAATTATAAGAAAAAGTTTGCCCCCATCTGATTAATAAATTTAAAAGTTGATGTTTTTCTCACAGAAATTAGGTGGCGCGAAGGAAATTTTAAGGGATGTTGGAATTCTTTCACTTGATTTTTTATCAGAAGTTACCTGACTGGATGAAATACCTTTTGATGGTCAGAACTAGGGAGGCCCCACACCGAAGCAGATTGAAATACATTGGCCACCTAAGGCTTAGAGATAATTGAGGCCAAGTATTATATAGCTTCAGATATAGGATCATGTAGTGGTCCATCTTTGCTGAGGCTTTTCAGATTACCTATTGATTGAATGTCTTGAATGTAACAGGTTAAAACAGTTGAAGGACCTTCTGAACTACAGATTCCTCCAGGTACACAACCAGGGGATGTTCTGGTTCTTGCAAAAAAAGGTGCACCGAAATTGAATAGACCCTCAATACGTGGTGACCACTTATTTACAGTTAAGGTCACTGTACCAAAGCGTGTGAGGTACATAAATCTCATCTAATTGCTTCTTTGTCTTGTATAGTTGGTCGAAAAATTTTATCAGTGTATTTTATATTTTGTTCATTTGAACACGCGTCTCTCCTGTGGGTTACCAATTCATGACTTCAATTCATCTCATGTACACTTGAGAATGGACACATCCGAAACAAGGAGCTTAGCTACGTGTTGGTGTAAATGTTTTTTGTCTCCATGTTATCTGCTTTACCTTGGATCAATTACATTGATCTGATTGATGGTGCTTGTTCGAGATTGTAAGTCCATAGTTGATCTGTTTTATTTTTCCTTTCCATCGAGGGACTCTCTTAAGCAGGCACATCCTTTAATGTCAGTCAAAATTGTGCAATTTTACTGTGTTGAATTAATCTGTGAGTCAATAAGTTGACAAAACATGTTCGATTATAAGTTTTAACTCTCTCAAATATTTTGTTCCTCTAATTTTCTTTTTCGTTAGTGAGATTTTACAGGTTCTGCATGGTTGCTTTTTAACAAGTGACATAATTCTGTTTGTCCTCATAGACTCTTGTAAGAGTGTAGTTTGCATGGACCCTGACATAGCTAAGGTATGTCATTTTGTTAAAGTTACTGCCAATGTTTGCAGTTCAAGTGAACGGGAGTTACTTGAAGAGCTGGCTTCCTTGAGTAGCTCTACCAGCAGTCGCTCAAGAACTCGCCCAAGAACACCACCACCTGGTAAGATGGTTGCCTTATGCATTCTTCGTATTGCCAATTGTGGTCTTCCTTACTGTTGAAGTGCCTCTTTTGTCATGCGTAATGTACTAACGGATATTATTCATGAAAGAAAAAGGGAAAAAGAAACTGGATTTGGATTTGAACAGAAATTCACATATTATATTCAGTGTGGATGTGAAAAACAACCTTCGGGCCTTGAGCTCAATATCAAGGTCTAGTACCTATGCAGCACTCAAGTGTGCCCATGCAAGTTCGAGATCAGTTCTATCTTTTACAGGAGAGCTTTTTCTCTGCAGCTCCAACTCCTGAGAAGCAGCAGGTGGATTCTGAGATGGAGGAGAAGGATGAAGAATCAGGAGATGAAAATGACTGGTGGAAGAAGTTGAGAGACTTGGCTGGGTAATGCTTCCTTTTCTTTAATTTGAGCGGTTTCTTTATTCCGCTAAATCGTGTTAAATTCATTGAAGCCATAAAAAATGAGTTGCATATAGTGGGAAAAAAAAAACGGAGGTTTGGGGTATATAGACTTCTTATTAAATGGGTTTCACTAAGCAGGGGAATTATGTGCTATTACTTCAGGCTGGGTTCAATGTGCATATGTTGAGACTTGATAAATCATTCTGCATACTTCCCACATACTTATAAGAAAGCTTAATTTACAGTCCCTCCAAAAGTTTTAGACTTCCAGATGTAGTTGAGTACCATGTCCCGATCCTTATATGCCTAGGCAGGTAGAGTACTTTATGTTTTTGTTCCTTGGCTGCTGAGATATTTGTCCTTGCTTTCAAGTGCTACTTTTGTCTGGTAAATGTGCATCTACTCCCTCTTCATGCTCGGGGGAGCACGTGATTCTTCTTGCTGAACTTGGCATAGAGTCCCTACAGTAATGTTCAGATAGATGTAGCTATGCAATGATCTAATCATGCTGGCTGTTCTGGAACCTGACCTGCTTCATTCAAGAATTTTAGTCCTTTTTTAGTCGCTCATGATCTGATCATCCTAGTTGAAGTGCTAGTCTAATACTTTGAGACTGCATTTTCACATACATGCACAAAGGATTGTTGACATAATAAAGATTTGACATTCAGGTCCGTTGCGAATGGAGCTCTAAAATGGATGAAAGACAACCTGTAATTCGAGGTATCCCATATATCGAAGTCAAAAGTCACATTCGTCCTTGCATACTGTAGTTGCCCTGGAATTTTTTGTCCCCCAAAAAAATTTGCTGGCAGAAGATGGCCCTATTAACTGCTTTGGGCATTCAGTCTTTCTCAGAATTCTCCAGAAAATCAAACGATACAGCCCTCGCTGGTTATTCTTTGATTTTTTTTCGTTTCACTGTAAATTTTAGCCATTGATCAGGTGAAAGTGGGTTCGTCTGTGCAAGTACATTACTTTGTAATTGTTACACAGGCAGGGAGAGTTCAAACTTTGAAGCCGAAGTAGGGCTTGAGATGGTCTTCTCGTCATAGGGCAAAGCACATTGGCAGATGAATTTCCCCAGGTGCACGTATGGATTACAAAAACGTGAGATGTTGATTTAAACCATGAAAAAGCAAATCAAATGCTTCCAAACTCGCTTTCTTCTTTTTAAATTTCCAGTAGCGCGACTTTCAAAAATAGGTCAATCCATTGATAAATGCAATTTTTCTTCTTTTGATTACTATAATAGCGTTTTAAAATGAAGATCTTTTTGTGCGGATGATAGGATATGAATAAATTTCTTCTTGCATGATTTTGGGAATGGACGGTTTTATGTAATGGGTCAGTATCTCTCTTCGTTAGGATTAATTTCTTCAAACATAGAATTTGCACGCTTTCGAGAAATTAAATTCGACGCTGCGGAAAATAACGGAGAGCAATCCTCACGAAGGATGTGATTTACCTGTTGCTGAAATATCTCTACTTAAATCAAAATTTTACCAATTTAAACAAAAGATTTCTGAGTATAGCTTTGGCCTAGAAAAAAACACATAGAGGGGAAAAAAAAGGAAAAAATAAATAAAAGCACTACAATTGGGGATGATATAGAAAATTCAAATCATACAAAATTTGGGGCGCAATTCATAATTATTTTAGTCAGAAATTGATTTTTGAAAGGGAAATAGATTTTTTTTATTTATATTCTTGGATAAGTTTTTAAGCAAAAATTCATTTAATGCAAAATTCCTATTTGTAAAATAGAATTTATAAAATTTCTCCCTCCCAGGGAGCAGCGAATGATAGCTATGGATAGGCTGGGCTGAACAGAGGCAAACAACCAAACCACAGCGAACGACTAGTGGGTGGCCAACTACTAGAGAGGACGAGCGATAATAAGAGTTGGCCAACTAATGGCCAAATAAGAGTTCTTATTTCTCATTTTAGTTCCAAAAATAGAGAAGTAAAAGTGCAAATGATAATCATTATAGCTAAAAATTAATTTCGGTAAAAGAATTAGATTTTTTTATTTCTAGTTTTGGATAAGTTTCTAGGCAAAAATACGTGCGTGATAACAACATAAAAATTCATTTGATAATAACACAAAATTTATTCCTTTCGAGCAGCAACAGCTGGTATTCGGCGTTCAGTAGTGGTGGCCGGCATATGACGACTAGTGTTCGGCGACCATCATCAATGATGTCCGGGGCATCTAGTGGCAATGTTTGAAAGCCAACAGCAGCTAAGGCGATCGACGAATGGCAACTAGGGAGCGATGGCCGGCAGTAGTCAACGGGCAGCGAATAGTGGCAATCAGCAAGCTAGCAATGGCGAGCAGTAGCAAGTGGTGGTTGAAAAACGGTGGTCGAGGAGCAGCAACAACGGACGGTGGACATCGGCCGATGGCCGATGGCAAAGATGGGTAGCCAACTAATAGCAAGGATGAACCTTGTGAAAAGTTTTTATTTCTCATTTACATTCAAAAAATAGAAAAGTAAAAAATTATTACTTTTGATTTTTATTCCAAATCTATTTCTAGAGTAAAAATCTATTCTAGAAATAGAAAAGTGAATTAGTTTTATTAAATGGATTTTTGTTGCGAAACAAGTTTGGAACGGAAAAATAGTTCTTGAATAAAAATAAAATAGTTATTTTATATGTCCTAAATATTCCAAACTTATTTCTAAACTAAAAATTTATTTCAAAAATAGAAAAATGAAATTACATCACCAAACAAATTTCTTTTTCAGAAACAAGTTTAAAATAAAATAAAATAAAAATTATTATGGAACAGAAATAAAATAGTTGTCATGCGCACCTTTAATATCGTTCTTTGTCATCAATTTCCTAAGCCAACATAAATTTCTCCATTGCGACAACCTCCACGTCAGCTTTGGCAACTTAGTAATCATTAAAGAACAATTTTTGCGTTTTTAATTATTTTTGCTTCAGGGGAACAATTTTTGAACAGAAATAGTTTTATTTATTTTTGCTCTCGGGAACAATTTATGAGTATAAAAACGCGCCTAGTAACTGCAAAAAATTTCTATTCCAGAATAAAAATGCATTTGGTAAACTTATATAATTTCGTTGTTTCTTTTAATTTTTCAATATTTTTATTATATTTTTTATTTTTTTTTTTTTTTTTTTTTTTTCCTTCTTCCTCCTTTGTGGCCGGTCGCTAGCCACGGTGGCGGCCGGCGACTAGCTAGGCAAGGTTCAGCGAGCTTGCCGGAGCCTCGCTAAGCCACCACGAGGGCCGACGAGCTCGCCAGGGTATCACAAGGGCCAGCAAGCTCACCAGAGCCTCGCCAGGCCACCGCAAGGCTCGGTCTCGCCAGATCTGGGCAAGGCCAAACCTCGCCGATGGTCTCGATGGCCAAACGAGCTCGAGCTCATCCAAATCTAGCAAGGCCAAGCTCGCTCAGCCACTGGCCAGGGTCAACCACGCCCGGCCACCACTAGGCAACGCCAACTTGGTGATGGCCTGGCAAGGCTTTGGCAAGGTCATTGGCCCTCGTCAACCGGTCATCAACCATGACCGAGGCTGGCGACCAGCTAAAAGGAAGCAAAAGGAAAGAAAAGAGACAAAGAATAAAGAGGGAGAGGGAGAGAGAGAGAGATTGATTCTTGGAATTGTTCTCGGGAACAAGAAGCTACTTTTTTCTACTTCTTGTTTCTGTTTCAAATCTATTCTCGAGAATAAAAGTTTTACCAAACATATTTCAATTCTTTTTTTTTTTTTTTTTTTTTTTGGTTCCCTGGAACAAAAGAACAGACTTTTGTTCCGGGAAAAACACCTTTTAACAAACAGGCCCTTCTTTTCCGACTTTTTAAGTCCTAGATACAATTCTAGGGCATTCTTTGAGGTATGGAAAGGAGGCATGGAAAGCTAAATCTTGCATTGCTCTTTTGTTAATTTTATGTAGTTTATAGGCTATTGGCAATACAGATCGAGGCTCGAGTCATCTGGAAAATCTCAACATGTGTATGCCCATTTACAAAAATCATGATCCAACTCCAAGGTACGACGCTAGGGCATTCTTTGAGGTGAATGATATTGCAAGTTAAATCGTGGATTATGAATATTAAAAGTATCACATATTGATTATTTACGAGGTTTATTCGCTCTTGCTATACTGGTGATCTTATCTATTTATTAGTTTAAGCTTTTTAGTCGAACATTTTAATTTATTGATAGGGCTATGTATCTCATATGGTTTATCTATAAGATTTGTTTACTCTTTATATAGTGTTTACGCCAAAATATGATCAAGTCGTCAACATGGACGAGTAATGCATGAACACATTCAATCACATGACTAAAACATAGACGCAGCCAGGTAAGTGATACATTATTGACGACCGTAGGGATCAATTTTGGATATTAGTAATCGGTATCGGCATACATCAATGACACACTTGTGTGATCATTATCAATCGGTTATCGATATATGGTGACAAATGATTTACAATTATCTTCAAAAATACTAATGAATGAAGAACGGCAAAACTAACCAAGTTCCATGAAAGCCTAGGGAGTCAATTCCAAAACTATTAGGGAACAAGACCATCAAGGCAACGAAGCAATGGACAGCGCTATTTCTACACTTTCTATGACTAAATCCATTTCATTTACACTAAAAAGACAAAATAGCCCTCGGTCATTCAATGGCAAAGTGATGGCCTCATTCCTTCTTTTTTCTATATTTTCTATTTCTATTTAGCATTTAGTTACCATAATTAAGCATTTTAAATAATTTTCTTTTTAGTTTATTAAAGATTTTTTTAGTATATTCATAGATATTGCTATAACACCCTACAAGCTCCGTGTAAAAGTATCTCAATAATAATAAGAAAAAAAGGATAATTTTTTTTTTTTTTTTGGTATGGAAAAAAAAAGGATAAATCTTTTGATATAGTAAAACACCTAAAATCTTTTTGATCATTTCTTTTAGGGATATGTGCAACACAAGTCCTAAAACTTACAAGAAAAGTGCAATTGAGTCCTAAAACTTACAAAAAGTGCAATCAAGTCCTAAAACTTGTCAACTTAGTTCAATTCAGTCCTAAAGTTAACACCGTTAGTTTTTTTGTTAAAATTTGCTGACGTGGCGCTGACGTGGCATTTTAAATTATTTTTTATTTTCCACGTAGATTTTTTAATTATTTTTTATTCATTTTTAAAAAAAATAGATTTAAAAATTAAAATATTATATTTAAAATCTTTAAAAATTAGATTAAAAACTAAAAAGGAAAATCAACAAAAAAAAAAAAGAGGGCGGTGCGTGCACGGGTGGTTTCCACCGCCGCCCAACGCCGGAGGGCCGTTAGAAAGCTCACTTCCTATCCCTTTCTTTTATATAACTTTATCTATTGTTTGCCTATCTTATCTTGAAAGCTCACTTCCTTGATGAATTTTTCAGTTAGTTTCATTAGTCTAAATGTATATCGAGCATCTTTACTAACTATATTCAACAATTTATATTTTCCCTTACTATTAGTGAGATATTTGTGCACATAACGTGTAAAATGTTATAAAAATATCTAACAATACACAAAAAAATATTATGCACAATAAGACATCTCGATATCTCTTCATAAACACTTAGGATGAGTGCACTAGAAGTCTTAAAATTGGAAAAAGGACACTAAAAGTATCTTAACTTCTATACGATGCTTATTTTAATGTCAAGATTTTCTGAGAGATGACTCTAGTGCTATTCCCACCGATTTATGTGGCCAGCAAATATGACGTGACAAATTTTTCAAATAAGCTATCCGACGTGGCTCGCCAGTAAAGTGAAGTCAGCAATTGTTAAACCTAAACGACATCAATTGGCCATTTATTTGCCCTAAACTAACAAATTGGGGCCAAAGTCCACTTTGAACCCTAACCCTTATTCCTATAGTTCGTGGAGAAAGTGAACAGGGACGGAATAAGTCCCTTCCGCATTGCGTGGGCTAGAGGTGACGTTGAGATGGAGAGGAAGATTCTGAAGGTGGGTCAGCCTCAACACCGATGCCTCTTGAAGGGAAGGGACAGAAGAATCACTTCACATTTTGCTGCCATAATTGGGGAGGTTGGTCTGAAAGAATTGCTTTCAGCTTCGGCCTAAGTCCATCGAAGAAACGACTGCTCGAGAGGAAAGCCGCTTCAACTTTGTCCTTTCTCAATTTTGTTTTGGTATTTTTGATTTGTACTAGATGGTTGTTAAGAAAATGATTGGAGAAGAGAGATATAAAATGCTTAGCGGTGAGAACGCTAGTGCTTTTAGAGTTGTTAAAGTCACTTATGAACGAGTATTTGGACATAATCACACTTTTCGATTAGAGCTCCTTTTGCCCTAAACAGAAATGTTCACTATGGGCAAAGTGGTTTGTACTCATATATTACATATATTACAGGTAACTAACTATTAGATGTAGAATTGATTAAAGCACTAAATAATTTGACAAGATATGGCGATACTCGTGTATGAAAGTTAACTTCATCTATTGAAGGAAATCAAGTCAAACCATTGATATAAGCCTTCTAAGGGAATTGAGATCGTAGTAATGAGTTCGAATGCCAATCTCAAGCATTGCTTGCAAGTGCAGAATAGCATTAATAACCACTATCTCCAGTTCAATAGCAAATCATTCCCACAAGAAACATTCTTCATTATCTCAACCTAAATTAGACTCCATTCTTTATAACTGATGGTGGTTAATGCGGGACAAACTTTTACCGATGATCAATAGGATGATTTCAATTAACGCATACAAATGTATATAGGGGACTTCTCTATTTCTCTTTTCCAGAAATTAGCGATTGGGTAATTTGTTTTTATTCCCCGTGAGCAATGGGGGCTCCTATAGAATCCATAAGTGCTCTATTGGAAGGAAATGACATGTATGAGGACAATTATTGGATACGAGTGCTGTCCTTGATCGTTCCCTTGATTTTTTCCCGAGAGTCCATTGTAATTTTCTCTCGAATTGGGAATAAGATTTAGGCCATTAATAATTCTTTGCATTCCTTAATCTTCACCCTTAAACATTGTTTGAGTACGAGGAAGGAATTCAAGGGAATAATATGTTAACAAAATCCCAAATGTGTAAACCTCATGAACATAGGACCTGCTTTCCTCCTTCCATTTTCCTTCGTTCCGTGGAAATAAATCTTATGTAAAAGAACGATGATAGATGGCATCATTATGTCAATATAATAAATTGGTTATAAATCGATCTATTACAATCCAGAGAATTTCCATTCCTAATTGGCGATGACTGAATTAGAGGATGACTGAATTTTGCTTTAGTTACATTTCATCTTTAAAGTTTTATGTTTGAGAATATAATTGTGATTTTAATTGTAGAAAATCTTTAAAGAATTTTTTCTTCATCTGATCAACCGATTATTTTACAAACAAATGATTATACTAAAAAATTGTCTATGTTAAATTATTTCTAAATTTTACTTAACAATTAATCCATAAATTTTATTGTCAACTTAGAAAAGAAAAAAGTTCCTTCGAAATTTCTCTTTTCTCAAAACTAATTTTTTTGGAAGTATAAACTAACAATTAAAAAATGGAGACGCTATTTCCCCTCCTATATGACTAAATGCACTCCATTTTCATTAAAAAGACAAAATTATCCTTAATTATTCAATTACAATTCAGGGTCCGTTCGTTTCGCGGAAAATGAGTCATTTCCAGAAAATATTTTCCCATAAATCATTTTCCAATAACATGATAATATTTTCTGGTGTTCTGCTAAAACTTGAAAATGTTTCAAAAAAAAATTTTCTTCACTGAAAAATATTTTCTAATACTTTACTACTTAGGCATGCATCAATTACCAACCTATAAATCCATCAAATATGAACTTGCCTTTAAATGTGGGCAAACTTGTTTCACATTTTTATTCTCTCATTGTCACCAAACGGTCATCTACTCTAAAAAATGTTCATATGAATTTTAAAAAAAAAAACAAAATAGAAAAGAGGCAAAGCATGTGGCTTGTTCTCCCCCCGGTGTCTTTTTTTTTTTTTTGGTGACCTAGGAAACCCCGTACGCCGCTTCGTGATTAGAATAAACCTTGGGAAGCAGTAGAGTCACCACCATTCTTGCTACCCAGGTAAGTTGTGGGTTCCTTTCTCGCAAGGCAAACAACGTCATGGTTCGAACGTAGGACCTTTCGTGAGAGGAACCTATGCCCAACCAACTACGCCGCCACCACGGGTGGTCTCACCACCCCCGGTGTCTTTTTTTTTTTTTTTTTATGGTAAAGGTAAGAAATTATATTGATTTTGCAAATATCCCCCGGTGTCTTTTGTGTTCTAATAAACAAAAGAAAAAAGAAGCAAAGCATGTACAGCCCTTTGCTTGAGCAATGTACAACTAGAGGGTAAAGTAAATAAATAAATGGATAAGCAAGAGTGGAGAGGAGGAGCTTGAGATCGACGAGCTCGAGGTTCGTCTAGCAACGGCCGACGACTAGCCAAGAAAGAAGAAGTTGGAAAAAAATTAAGAAAAGGAAATAAAAAATAATTCGAATTAAAAAGAAAAAGAAAATTAAAAAATTAAAAAAAAATTCGAATAAAAAAAGAAAAGAATAAGAAGAAAGGGGAAAAGGAAGTGAGGATTTGTAGAGGTGTGAAATAAGATAGATTTTTTTTTTTTTTTTTTGGTCAGTCCTACTCTATACCTATTATACACTTACTCTCAGACTTGTGCCCTGCCTCTTGCAGGGCGTGGGCGTCGAAACCCACTCCTGAAACTTGCGCGTCCCTACCCCGTCCCTACCCCATCCCTCCCTGAGAAGGTGGGGGTTTGAACCCCACACCTTCCCCTTCCATCTAGAAGATTTTTTTTTTTTTTTTTTGCCCTTTCATGGAAAATATTTTCCCCAATAAATTCATTTTTCGTTAAACGAACACGTGAAAATCCAAAAAACGTTTTCTCGGAATTTTCGCGAAACGAACGGAGCCTTAAAGCGGTAGCCCCCAACTTATTTACTTTCCTTCTTCTATTAGTTTTTTATACTTTTATGCATAACAAAGAACACGCACAGTACCACCGCCTGCGGTGGCCCAATTGGATAAGGCTCTCCAATGAAACTAACGAAAGTGGAGGGGGTCAAATCCCGCTAGCCGCACGGGATCTTAAGCGCGACGTCGGGGTGGTGGGTCCTCCGCTAGTGTCGCCCCAGGGTTTACCTGCCGGCTACCGGCTGTACGGGGTTCCCTGGGTATCAAAAAAAAAAAAAAAAAGCACGCACAGTTTGTTTTTATTTATTTATATATAATATCTATATATATATATATTAAAAGCATTATGTTTTCTCTTTATGTTTAGATTTTAATTCCATATAAATTAATTTTGTTGAAAAGAGAAAATTCATAAAGCACGGATCAACATTTCCTCTCACGGGCAAAAAGCTAATCCACACTTACCAAAAAAAGAATTATTTCCTTCTTTATGGTAATGGCAATTCATGACAAGCTATCAATGATGATTTCTAGAATTTAGGTTTGAGTTCTACTGTATGTATATAAGGAAGAACATTGTCTTGTCTCATTTTCAAAACTTCTCTAGTCTGTTCTACAATGGCAATGGTAAGTCCACGTGCGCATCTTTCCAAATGGTTGGTTTTGATGATAACTATTATCAGTACGATAAGCTATGGGCATGCTCGAGATGGGGTCCTTGGATCAAACAAATTTACAGGTTTCGACAAGCCTAAAGGAGCGGTAAAAACCATTGAGGTCGTTCCTAAACTCTTTCTGTTGCTATTTCACCTTCTTTTTTTTCCTTTCAAATATATTATTTTGGCTAAGATAATGTATGGGTACCTAGTGCAGAGTTACGAAACTGGTGAAGTGATCGATTGTGTTGACATCTACAAGCAACCTGCCTTTGATCATCCGCTTCTCAAGAATCATACCATACAGGTCTTTTTCCTCTCATTTTTAGACCTACAACTTGCACAATATTCTGTCCTGTGCCTCGCATGTAAAATTTGCAGTTAGTAGTAAAATTGAATTAGTGCAACGATGACGATGTAAGTTCCTTAACGATGAGGACCCTCATAGAGCAATTTAGGAGAAAGTTGTTTCAATATTGCAAGAAGTCTAGGAAATTCAATTTGTTCTATGTCCGTAGTATTGTTATGCAACCTTAGATATGATCGCCCACATTATTTATCAATCGCTGAAGCCGCTATGGCATGTTTAGATGAAACCAAGCTCAAATCTGAAAGCGAATGGAGCGGGATATGTGGAAGGTGTGCTCAATCAAGCTTGGTGGAAATATGGTGAATGCCCTGAGGGAACGATCCCCATCATAAGACCACAAAGCCATACCAATCGTCATGTTATACGGTCGAATCCACACTTGAAGCGGCTTAATCAGAGCCGCTTTGGAAATTCATTGGAAAACCATGAAGTACGTGCAATTACATCACCACAAGACTTATTGTGTCGTTGATTTTGAGTTGCTTTTTGTTTATGCATTGATCCTTAATTTCCACTTCCTTAAGAGTTTGTTCCATATTGGTCAGTATGCTCAAGTATTTTTGACCTCTGGCAACTTCTTGGGAGCTCATGCAACAATTAATGTGTGGAATCCTGTGGTATTGGATCAAGAAGTTAGCTTCTCTCAAATTTGGCTCGTAGCAGGCCCCGCAGAGACTGTGAACACCATAGAGGCCGGATGGATGGTAATGACTTAGAATGGTCTAATCTGAAGACTTTAGCATGATTGGCGTTCAAAGCGTGTGCAGATAAAGAAGATAAGTGGTTTGTGTTTTTATGATAGGTCGATTCACATTCTATTCCCAAGGGGGCAAAGATTTTTATATATTGGACCGTAAGTTCTTGACTCTTTTGACCGTTTACAGTTAACCAAACTTTCACAAATATATCAAACATTGACATGCTTTTCTTGGGTGGACTTTAGAGTGATGGCTATCAGAAAACTGGATGCTACAATCTCCAATGCCCTGGATTCGTACAAACAAGTGACAAGATTGCTCTAGGCACTCTGCTTGAACCAGTTTCCACCTATGGTGGAAAACAATATGAGGTTACCATAGACATAGTGAAGGTAATGAAACAATCTTTTAGGTGGGATATTTTTTCGTCTTCTCTCTTCTAACAAAGATTCTTCAGAATCAACCTCTCGGACGATGGTGGCTACAAATTCAGAATGTGGATGTAGGATACTGGCCCCAAGAAATCTTCACTTCTCTACGTGACGGCCCTGCTGATGCAATTAGCTGGGGCGGAGAGGTAGTGAACACAGAACCGGATGGTCGTCATACGTCAACGCAAATGGGGAGCGGCCATTTCCCTTCGGAAGGCTTTGGAAAGGCGTCCTTTTTCCGCCATGTTACAATCGTGGACGGCGGTTCCATTGAGAGAGATCCGGAGAATCTCCAGAAGCAAGCGACGAAACCTGAATGTTATGACTTACTTCTCAACGAGGCCGAGCGAAGTCAATTCGGAGTCAATTTCTATTACGGGGGCCCTGGACTTTCAGCTCAGTGTGCAAAATAGTGAACATACAGTAAGTTGCTTTCCTATTTTTTGATACCCTAATAAAATTGACTCTGTCAAATGTTTAGCAATGAGCACACCAATGCTTTTGAAGTTGTTAAAGTCACTTATGAACCAGTATTTGGACTTAATCACATTTTTCTATTATAAATCATTTTGCCCTATAAGCAAGTGTTCATTATTGACATGGTGTTGTCTGTATTTTTACTACAGGCAATTAGCCATCAAATGAAAAATTGATTACAATGCTAAAAAATCTAATAAGACATGGCGATAGTATTTTCCTTGCTGTGTGTGCACTTGTTACTTCAGGAAACTTGACCATTGCATGGAACATTGGGCAGAAGAACATTTCAAATGCCATAACTTTGCACGAAGGGACACTTAAGTGCTATAACTTACGAAAAGTACAATTAAGTGCCACGTTTTAAGAAAAGTGAGACACCTGTGTGCCATCTCCGACAAAGCTGGCCAGAAATCATACGTGGCATTAAAATATTAATATTTCTCAACGATGTGTCTCGCCAGAGAGCTGAGTCAACTCGAATTCACCCCAAACGCCGTCGTTTCAGGTGTTGGCCCAAAATAGAGCCCTTGAATAAGCAAAAATGCCGTTGTCTCCCCATTTGCCCTAAATCGGGCGAAATGCCATTGAAGCGCTGGAGCCCTAATCCCGCACCCTAATTCGATTTGCCCCAAATTTTGCCCCCGAATATTGGAAATGGAGAGCATGACTTTCAGCAGTGGCTCAAATTTCTCTCGTCGAAGCGAAGGAGAAGGCGAGCATTTCTGTTTTTGTGGATTTCCAAGTCCAAGAAGAACATCGTGGACCCGATCGAATCCCGGGAGAAGATTCTATGGATGTGCCCGATACAGGGAAGGCTCGAAGTGCAAAATACTTCAAATGGGTCAATGCAAAATTCTCTCACCGAGCGACAAGGGTGATATTGGACCTATTTGATGGATGTCATCAACCTCCATCTACGCTTGTGGACGACTTGGACGATGTTGACTCAATGCAAACTCAAGCTCAAACTCAAGCATCTTCTGTTAACAATTTGAAGGATGAAGTTTCAAATATGAAAATTGAACGGAAGTGTTACCAAGTGTTTATTGTGTTGCTATTTTTTTGTTTATCCTACTTTTTGATAAAATGTAAAGTACTAGAAGATGAGAAGAAGTTTCTCTGACAGCCATAGTTATGTTGAATAAAATGTAACTTATTTTTTTGGAAAATGAGAAGAAGTTTTGGGCTGTCATATGTATTATGTGTTACTTCTTATGCTTGTGGAGAGGTCAAAGAAATGGAATGAATGAATAAATGATTTCGACAAATACTGTTTGTACTATGTTTTTATTTATTCTCAAATATAAATCGGTGATGATGGAATGTATATTGGGTCGATGTGTTGTGGTGAATATTTTACTTGAATTGAATTAAACCAACAGCAAATGTGTAAACCAACAGCTTTTACTTGAATTGAATATAAACCAACAGCAAATGTGTAAACCAGCAGCAAATATATAAACCAGCAGCTTCTCTGTTTTGCTGCAAACCACCATATACATAGAACAGACACAAGTGATTATTCGAGTGCTATAAGTTATATCTAATGATCACTTAAGTGCCAATCAAGATAAAAAAAAGAGTCATCTAAGTGTCAAGTTATTATTAAAAGAATCACTTAAGTGCCATTTGTGATAAAAGCTAGTAAATACACCTAGAGGGGGGTGAATAGGTGTTTATAAAATTCTTTTCAATTCTTTGCCCGAAATCTCCTTTGGTATGAGAATCACATTACAAATAAATAACTCATGCATCCATAAAATAAATAGAATAGAGTAAGAGAAAATTGACACAAGGATTATAGTGGTTCGGCTTATTGTAAGCCTACGTCCACTCTCCACGCTGGCAGCCAACTAGCTATAATCACTATGTAGCAAATGAGAGTTTTTACAATTCACGAGCTAGACTTCTTCAGTCGAAAGTCTCTTCTATAGCTTCTCGTTGTTTCACACTGTAAGTGACTCTCTTTGATACAATTTTGAGCACTGAGAACAAGAAATTTTAGAGGTTTTAACTTCAAAATTTTTCTATCGGTTCTCTCATACTTTTGAATAACTCCGACACACCTTAAATATCCTTGTGCCACCATAGCCGTTAGTACTTTCCAAGAATTCATCCAATCAACCCGTTGGGCTGAATCAATTTAAGTGATCTTCACGTTGTCGAATATATAAGTAGAAAATAGCTCGTCAATCCTGCTCGCCCATACAATCAGGATCTTGAGTTTCCAAAATTAGATCCTTCCAAAAATTCGCTTGATCTTCAACAGATAAAATCCGAAGAAAAAATCTTTCGAGCTCACAATCACAGCCAGAGATATTCCATGGATAAGTTAGGGAATATAATATCCAAATCTTAATTTCTTTAACCATAAAATTAACCTGTTGTCAGCCTGGCAAAATCGCAAATTGTCTTCAAACTTTGATTGGGTCTGGAGATCTTCAGACCGTAACTCTGGGTCTGACTGTCTTCAAATGGAAAACTTCAGACCGTAACTTTGGGTCTGACTGTCTTCAGACGGAAACGTGTTGGGTCTTGAACTCTTCAAACTTAACCGACTGAGTCTTTGATTCTTCAGACTTTACTGACGAGGTTGTTTTGTTAACTTCAAAACTTACAAGGGATTTTTCTTCAACAATCTCCCCCATTTTGATGGTGACAAAACACCTCGGCAGATTTGCAAATTTATAACCTGCAAAGAAAGCTCATGTATATTTTGAGGATTACTTCTGCAAAATAGAAAAATGTTAGTCCAATAACAATTATCCTCACAAATATAATGATCCTGCAAATTCACAAGTCTACCAATCCAGACATCAAATCAGTGCATAAAGTAATAGAAGTTCAAATAGACAACCCAACCAAAAGTTCAAAGTCATAAATAAAAACAGTTTAACAAACAAAACCAAAAAACAAAAAATTCTCAAATCTACAAAACTCTCCCCCTTTTTGTCCCATCAAAAGGAGGTAGAGTGGTTAAGAGTGAGTTTGAAAAAATTCAGGGCTCCTTCGGGATGCGAACAAGATGATATTTGCTGAGCGATTGCACGGTCTTCTCAAGGCTTGCAAGAGCTTCATTCACTGAAATCAACTCAGCACCCTTCTCATTTGATTCCACTTGAAGTCTGAATGCATTGATTTGATCTTGCATGGACACGGAAGTACTTAGCATTGCCTTCTTAAGATCCCTCAACTCATAATCCATTCCAAAAACCTTCTTTTTGAGGTCCAGCATAACATCCAACAGTTGTGAAAATGCTGTTGAGTTAGCATTACCTGTACTAGGACCAGCAGAATCTGTTCTTGGAGTTTGAAAGCTTGGTGCATCCTTCTTGGCCCTTTCCCTTCCTGATGGAGAGGATTCTTCAATCTCCGAGAAATGAGATGCATATATATCCTCAGCATCAGCACCTGACCTACTCACATCACTATAATATAATGGTGATATTGTTCCCTGATCAGCAGCAACTCCCCCTATTTTGTTGCCAGTGGGTGGAGTCGAATATTCTTCGCCAAAATCCATTTCAGCACTGTGATGCATTTCGGTCTCCTTCCCAGAGTGAGCAAAAGATAGCTCAAATCCTTCAGCCATATCCTCCTGAGCTTTGCTCTCCTCTTCATCTTTCTTTCTTCTCTCTTCCTCTTCTCTTCTCACCTCTTCTTCTTCTCTTCTTCGTGCTTCCTCTTCTTCTTTCCTCTGTCTCTCCTCTTCTTTCCTCCGTTCCTCTTCTTCTCTCCTCTATCTTTCTTCTTCTTCTTCTTTTCTCTTCCTTTCCTCTTCTTTCTTCCTCTGTTCTTCCTCTCTTCTCACTCTCTCAACTTCTTCTTTTTCTTCTGCTTCTCTCCTTGCCCTCTCTTCAGCATTAGTTCTCAAACTAACTGTGCTCCTCAACTTTGAGAGAGCAGAAAGAGTCATGGGGTCGTCAAAATCTTCTTCATCATCCTCATCCTACAGGATGACTTTCCTTCGCTTTTTCTCAGTGACAGCCATGGGCTCTTTGCCCTTTCTCTTGGTAGAAGCAGTGGCAATCTCTTTGGAAGGTGTCTTCACCTTCAATCCTTCCAATGCAGTGTTTAGCTTTGGAATCTTCATCTTCATCACCATCTTATAACCCACAAGCATCAAGCTTAGATTGGTCAGGCATAAAGGTGCAAGGATCTGAATTTTGAAGTGCCTAAACAACTTGGTGATGATAGACGAGTAAGGCAGTTGGCCCTTATCCTTAACCATAGTCCTGTATATGTGGAATAGGATAACATGAGGGAGTGAAAAGGGCCTGCCTTGGTTGAGAGCAAACATCAGCTTTGCTTCTGTTTTGGAGACATTAGTTTTGGAGATTGTCTTCGGCTTGAGACAGTTGATGATGATCTTGTGCAGCAACACATTTGAGGCACTCATCCTTGTGTAGGATATTTTGCCTTCCACATTTCTATCACGCACAATTTCAAGAGTAGCGTAGGCTGTGGGCACTTTGATTGGTTAGAAACTCCTTCTTTCCACCCCAATTACATCAGCTAGAGTGTCAACATCAACAATATACTCTTTGTCCATAAAAGTGAATGACAACCTCTTGGCATCTAGAAACGACAAATTTGAATAAAAATATGCCGTCAGTTCAGGGTAGGCATTTGTCGTGTCTGTGCAAAACTTCTCCAATTGCAGCCTCGCAAATTTCTCCCTAAAATTTACCTTGAGTGAGTCAAGAAATCAAAGTCCACGCTCCTCGGATTCACAACACCTCTTTTCAGCAACTTGGTGTACATCCGTTCATGTTTTCTAGACCGAAAAAGACTGCCTTGAGGACAAACAGTGTTCACAGCCACACCCATCCGTGGCTAGAATTGAGAGAAAAGTCTCTCATCATCATCCAATGGCTGGTTTGCAGTACTATAAAGCGGATCACTAGGTATATTCTCAAGAGTTCTTTGTGCGGTCCCTTTACCAACAATACCTAAGTCCTCCATCTCTCGCAAGAAGATATATTCACTCTTATATCCTCTCTCCTTCAAAAAATCCTCAATCATCTTTAGGTCTGTACACCCAACCTTCAGCCTTTTATAAAGATCATACGCAAGCTTAGGTCTTAGGGTTCTTACCGGCGTTGCTTCGGTAATTTCTTCCTCAAAATGTTGACTCTGAGTCTCCCTTTGTGGAGATTCTTCGCCTGTGAGGTCCACCCTGGTAAGATCCTCTTGCTGCCTTTGTGGTCCCCTTCCAATGAGTCTTGAAGATTTTCAAGAAGACATACTTGAATCGCAAGCAAAAGCTCAACTTGTTCGCAAAAAGAATGGATTTTTGCCAAGTAAAGCAATCAAAGAAGGACGGTAATGGAGCTTTTTAGGGTTTTGAAAAGAAAGTAAACGAGATGGATTTTAAACGTTGTAGCGGATGAAGATGACGATTCGAAAGTATAAATAGTAAGAAAAGATAAAAAAAGGAGATACTAAACTGTCGCAAAAAAGAAAAGAGAAAAATTGTCAATTTTGAAAAAGTAAACTACAGTTTTGAAAAAGTAAACTGCCATAAATATGTCAGACATCGAATAAAAAGATATATCGATATTTCAAAAAGCAATTAACAAAAATTTAATGCATAGAATATGAAATATTGAAATACGTAAACAGACTTTAAGTCAGAGTCTGAGAATGTTCAGACTTTACCTCAGAGTCCGAACTCTTTCGGACCTTACCTTTGAGTCTCGAGCACCATCGACCTACGTTGAGTTCGAACACCTTAGACTTTATGTTTGAGTCTCGAACTTTTCAAGACTCTAGTTTTGAGTCTGAATCTCTTCAAGTCTTGCGATATTCAGTCTTGAGCGAATTGATTCAAAGTGAGCCTTTTCTAGGGGCTTTGTGAATATGTCTGCCAATTGGTTCTTTGAATCAATGAACTGAATCACCACTTCACCATTTTGAACATGATCTCTAATGAAATGATACTTGATTTCAATGTGCTTTGCTCTTGAATGAAGTATTGGATTCTTTGTGAGGTTGATTGCGCTTGTGTTGTCACATTTGATTTCTGTGCACGATTCCTCAACTCCAAAATCTCTCAATTGTTGTTGCATCCATAGAATTTGAGAGCAGCAACTCCCAAGAGCTATGTACTCTGCTTCAACGGTTGAGAGAGCTACGGTACCTTGTTTTCTTGAGAACCAAGATACCAACCTGTTTCCCAATAGTTGATAAGTACCTGTAATGCTTTTTCTATCCACTCTATAGCCAGCAAGGTCAGCATCAGAATATCCAAGGAGAGTAAAGTCTCCTTCTTTGGAATACCATGAGACCTAGCTTAGATGTAGTTGCAACATATTTAATGATACGCTCCACAGCAGTCATGTGAGATTCTTTAGAATTAGATTGAAATCTAGCATAGATACAAACACTAAATAAAATATCAGGTCTAGATGCTGTAAGGTAAAGAAGTGAACCAATTATACTCCTGTATAGTTTTTGGTCTACACTCTTTCCTTCTTCATCTTTATCCAGCTTTGATGAGCTTGATATAGGAGTTTATGTTTTCTTGCAATTTTCCATTCCAAACTTCTTGATGAGGTCTTTTGCATACTTTTCTTGGTGGATAAAAGTTCCTTCTTTTGATTGTTTGACTTGAAGTCCCAAAAAGAAGTTCAATTCACCCATCATGCTCATTTCAAATTCATTTTGCATACAACTCGAAAAGTTCTTGCAAAGATTTTCATTAGAAGAACCAAATATTATACCATCAACATAAATTTGAACAAGTATGAAATCTTTACCTTCTCTTTTGATAAATAAGGTAGTATCTACTTTACCTTTAGAGAAACCACTTTGAATTAAGAAATTACTTAACCTTTCATACCAAGCTCGAGGTGCTTGTTTTAAGCCATACAAAGCTTTCTTCAGCTTAAAAACAAAGTTTGGTTTTCTTGGATCTTCAAATCCTGGTGGTTGTTCCACATAGACTTCTTCTTGGATAATTCCATGTAGGAATGCACTTTTCATGTCCATTTGGAATAACCTGAAATTTTTAAAGCAAGCAAAAGCAAGAAGTAATCTTATAACTTCTAACTTTGCTACCGGAGCATAGGTTGCATCATAGTCGATTCCTTCTTCTTGTGTGTAACTTTTTGCCACAAGTCTTGCTTTGTTCCTCATCACTTTTCCTTGTTGATCAAGCTTGTTCCTGAAAACCCATTTGGTACCAATAATTGATTTACCTTTTGGTTTAGGAACGAGTTCCCAAACATTGTTGATTTTGAATTGATTAAATTCTTCTTGCATAGCTTCAATCCAGCTTTCATCTTTTAATACATCTTTTACAGTCTTGGGTTCAATCTCAGAAACAAGTGCTAGAGCACTAGATTCTTCATGCCTTTTGGATCTTGTACAAACTCCTTCATCAATGTTACCAATGATGAGTTCAGCAGGGTGACTGGATTTATGCTTCCAATTTGTAATTGGTTTGTCACTTTGATAAGATTATGTTTCAGTTGGGGCTGCTGATTTGGCTTGCGGTTGCGTGTCTGAAATTTGATTTTCTTCAAGAGAATTCGTAGACGCTTGGCCAAACTCATACTCTTCAGGTTGAGTCTAAATTTGAACTGAGTCTTCAAACTTCACTTTTATGGATTCTTCCATAGTCTGAGTACGTTTGTTGAAAACTCTGAAGGCTTTACTTGTCATTAAATAGCCAAAGAAAATTCCTTCATCTGATTTTTCTTGAAACTTACCAATTCGATCACTAGAATTCTTTAAGATAAAGCATTTACAACCAAATACATGAAAGTAAGAGACAATAGGTTTCTCACCTTTGAACAATTCATAAGGTATTTTCTCTAAAATAGGTCTTAGAAAAACTCTGTTTATAATGTAGCAAGTAGTTGAAGTAGCTTCAGCCCAAAAATGAGGAGAAATATTACTTTCAATCAAAAGAGTTCTTGCCATTTCTTGCAAAGAACGATTTTTCCTCTCCACAACTCCATTTTGTTGTGGAGTGTAAGGGGATGAAAAATTATGTTGAATACCAGAGTCATCACAATATTTAGCAAAATCATAATTTTCAAATTCTCCACCATGATCAGTTCGAATACTTGAAATTGTATATCATTTCTCAATTTGAATTTTCTTTGCAAATTTAGTAAAATAAGATAAAGCTTCAGATTTATTTGCAAGAAAGAATACCCAAGTAAAACGTGAATAATCATCTATTATTACCAAATAATATCTTTTACCTCCAATGCTTTGAGTTCTTGTTGGACCGAACAAATCCATATGTAATAGCTGCAAAACACGTTTAGTGGATACCTAATTTATAGATTTATAAGAATTTCTAACTTGTTTTCCAAGTACGCAAGGAGTGCATAATTCATGCTTTTGATACTTCAGGTTAGGAAGTCCCCGAACAAGCTTTTTGGATGAAACTTTTGCAATTTGCTTCAAGTTGACATGTCCAAGCTTTCTATGCCAAAGAATAGCTTCATCTTGAATTGATATCAAGCATTGAGAACTGTCAGACTTTATATCCAGCAAATAAATGTTTCCATATCTTCGTCCAGTAAAAGATTGTGAGAGATCTTTGCTTGTTCCAGAACAAGTATCTTCTTGAAAGTAGATCTTGTATCCAGTGTCGCATAATTGACTAATACTCAAAATAGTTCAATCCTTCAACCAAAGAAACATTGTTGATTGTGAGGTTTCCAATCTTCATGGTTCCTCGACCAACAATTTTTCCTTTGTTGTTGCTACCAAAGGAGACATTTCCTCCTTTTACATGAAAGAGTTTTGTGAAACAATTTGAGTCTCCCATCATGTGTCTTGAACAGCCACTATCCAAATACCACTTGATTTTTTTCTTGATAGTGACCTGCATTTAAATGAAAAACTCAAGTTTTCTTTGGTACCCAAACCTTCTTGGGTCCATCAATGTTAGTACCATAAGCAGTCTTTGCCAAACTCTTCTTAACAGGTCTCCAAACTTTGGGACAATCGTTCTCAAAATGTTCTAAGCTTTTGCACTTTGAACATTTAAGAGCATTTCTTCCAACATGCTTTACAAAAACTTTTTGAAAATGATCCTTATAAAAAATTTTGTAGGCCTATTCTTGATTCTTTCTTTTATCTTTGGAAAATCAATTAAAGGAATGGTTTCATGTGTCATTCCTAAACCAGATTTATTAAAGTAGGGTCTTTGAATAGAAAGAATTTTATCCAATTTTTCAGAACCCATTGAAAATTTCTTTGTGACGTTCAACAGATCTTCTTTCAAGCAAGCATTTTCTTTTAAAAGCACAGTTTCATTTTCTTTTGAAACAGCAAGACTTTTATCTAGATATTCAACTTTTTCAACCAAAGTCTTTTCTTGATTTGAAATTCTCCCTTTTTAGTTCAGAATTCCTTTTAAGAGAGCTTTTAAGACTGAGGCAAAGTTCATCAATGTAGTTTGATACTTTGGTAGGAATTTTTGAATTTCTAACCTTGACATTACTGTTTGAGTCTGAGTTTGAGTCTGAGTGTGAGTCTGAGCTTGAGTCTGAGTCTGAGTCTGAGTCAGCCATAAGACAAATATTTGCATACTCTTCTTCACTTTCTTCACATTCAGTGTTGCTCCATGTTTCAGCTTTGAGTGCTTTCTTGAACTTTTCTGGTTTTCCTTTCTTTTTTTTAATAAGGGACAGTTGGGTCTGATGGGTCCCTTTTTCTTGCATTCAAAACAAACAACATCCTTATTGGTGTCTTCTTCTTCATTTGACTTCTTTTGAAATCTTTGATTGCTTTGTCTCTTTCCATTGAACCTTCTTCCTTTTCTATTTAACCTTCTGAACTTTCTAATCAGAAGTGTCAATTCCTCGTCATCCAAGTCTTCTTCTGAATCTGTAACATCAGAATCATCATTAGATTTTAAAGCAATTGACTTCTTACCTTTGGTGTTAAAGTCCTCATTGAATTGCTCGACTTCATAGTATTGAAGTGTGCCGACCAACTCATCTACCGAAAGAGGCATAATCCTTTGTGTTTCTCTTATGGATGTCTTGACGTGATTCCAACCTTTGGATAGTCCTCTCAACAGTTTATTAACCTTCATTGGTCCTGAGATTGGCTGTCCTTGGTATGCTAAGCCATTTACAATTTCTATAAATCGATTGAACATATCCGTGATAGATTCTCCTAGCTTCATTTTGAAGGCTTCATATTGTCCAAGAAGGATATTGATCTTGGTTTCTTTGACTCAATCTGTTCCTTCATAAGTGACATGCAATCTATCCCAAACTTCTTTAGCTGTTTCACAAGATGAAATTCTATTATACTCAGTAGGAGATAATGCATAATATAGAGAATAGATAGCTTTTGCATCAAGGGCTTGTCTCTTTGAAATTTCGGTTTGTGACAATCCCACTCCATCAGCTAATTCTTTCGCTGTGGTTGATGCAGCTTTAGGAATAATTCCTTTCTCCACTACATCCCATTCCTGAAAATCTTTGGATCTTAGAAATGCCTTCATCTTGTTTTTCCAAACATTGTATTCCTTTCCATCGAAGTAAGGAGGTCTGGTATTGCTTTGGCCTTCAATCAAACCTGGAGCCAAAATACTAGCCATAGATCTTTAGCTTTAGAATAATAATAAACACTTCCAATAAATAAGCAACCTTGCTCTGATACCAATTGATAAAGGCTAGTAAATACATCTAGAGGGGGGCTGAATAGGTGTTTATAAAATTCTTTTCAATTCTTTGCCCGAAATCTCCTTTGGTATGAGAATCACATTAGAAATAAATAACTCATGCATCCATAAAATAAATAGAGTAGAGTAAGAGAAAATTGACACAAGGATTATAGTGGTTCGGCTTATTGTAAGCCTACGTCCACTCTTCACGCTGGCAGCCAACTGGCTGTAATCACTATGTAGCAAATGAGAACTTTTACAATTCACGAGCTAGACTTCTTCAGTAGAAAGTCTCTTCAACAGCCTCTCGTTATTTCACATTGTAAGTGACTCTCTTTGATACAATTTTGAGCACAAGAGATTTTGAGAACAAGAGATTTTAGAGGTTTTAACTTCGAAATTTTTCTATCAGTTCTCTCATACTTTGAACAACTCCAACACACCTTAAATATCTTTCGTGCCACCATAGCCGTTATCACTTTCCAAGAATTCATCCGATCAACCCGTTGGACTGAATCAATTTAAGTGATCTTCATATTGTCGAATATATAAGTAGAAAATAGCTCGTCAATCCTGCTCGCCCATACAATCAGGATCTTGAGTTTCCAAAATTAGATCCTTCCAAAAATTCGCTTGATCTTCAACGGATAAAATCCGAAGAAAAAATCTTCCAAGCTCACAATCACAGCCAGAGATATTCCATGGATAAGTTAGGGAATATAATATCCAAATCTTAATTTCCTTAACCATAAAATTAACCTCGTCGCCCTTGGCAAAATCGCAAACTATCTTCAAACTTTGATTGGGTCTGGAGATCTTCAGACCGTAACTCTGGGTCTGACTGTCTTAAGACGGAAAACTTCATACCGTAACTTTGGGTCTAACTGTCTTCAGGCGGAAACGTTTGGGTCTTGAACTCTTCAGATTTAACCGACTGAGTCTTGGATTCTTCAGACTTTACTGACGAGGCTATTTTGTTAACTTCAAAACTTACAAGGGATTTTTCTTCAACAACTTGTTGTTAAAAGTGAGCACTTAAGTGCTAGGTTTTTTAGAATGTGATCAGTTAAGTGCCATTTTTTTTTTTTGTACATTTCACCAACCATCGGCTACTACCAGCCACCACCACCACCCACCACTGGCCACCATCGGCCTCTAGCCATCACCACCAGCCACACCAAGCATCCCAGGCATCCACTTGAGCCACCACTAGCCACCACTATGCTGGTGATATGTTGCTACATAAGTTGCTAGTGTAAGGTGTCTTACACCAACTTGCAGTAGCACTACCTAGTACAATATGTGCATACTGCACACTTACATCTTGCACCAGGTGCAGCAAAAACCTTCAACCCAACCCACCACTACCAGGCTTCACCAGCCACCACCACCAGCCACACGAGCACCCCAGTCATCACCACATATCCACCACCAGAAGCAATAATAAGTAAAAGTAAAAACAAAATCAAAAAAATGAAAAAGGCATGCTAAAAATGACAAGCAACAATCGTTCCATTAATATTGAAATGAGGTCTCACAAACTCAATGACAAATGAAGTCTCACAAACTCAACTAACTCAATGACAAACTATTATAAATAAATAAATAAATAAAAGACAAACGTCCACAGATGTTTACAACTGACTCCTCAGCCCCACAAACCATATCACATACCATCATCAATCAATATGCACAATGTCTTCTGTTCGTGCTCGTTTTGAAGGATCTCGCACTTGATTCATAATCCTTGCACTTTTTCTAACTGGATGTGAGACCTCTTCTTCAACTGTCTTGGGATGCATTAATTCTGATGGAGCTGCAATTGTCCTAGGCTGAACTGATTCAGAATGAGCTAAAACTGTTGTAGGCTAAACTAAGTCAGATGGACCTACAATCGGGTTCTTCTTACTCTTCTTTCTTGTTGGCGCAAGTAATGTCTTCTTTTTTGTTGGCGCAGCCGTTGATTCTTGAGTTTGGCCTTGAGAGATAAGAACCTCTGAACTTCTCCCAAGCTTCAAAAAGAAAACTCAATTATCAACAAAACTTTGCACTATAAATTAAATTAAATGCAGCATATAAAACTTACATTAAGAATAACTATTCCAGATCGCTCATTTGTATAAAGGCCATAACCATATTGTTTTAGCCTCTTCCCAAGAGCCCTTCTTGTTTGAAGGGGAGCTTCACGTTCAGGTACTTGTGATTGGTTGCCTCTTCTTCTCGCGTGTGATTTCTTGGGCTCCTGTGGCTATTCAGCTACAGCAGGGGCTTCTTTGGCCAATTCTTTAGCTAGGCGTCTTATAGATGGCCTTCTTGATTTGACGTTCTTCTTCTGGTTGTTGTTTCTAGTTAGGCCTTCAGCTTCAGTGACACCTTCGGTTGGCTTTGGTGGTGGCCCTTGTGATGACCTTTCTAGTGGTCTTTGTGATGACCTTGGTGATGGATCTTGTGGTGGCCCTTCAGTTGGGCCCTCTATTGGCAGCTGAGCTCTAGCTTGCCTTCTTTGAACTTGAGAAAAAGGCGAAAGACATCATAAATATAACATCAGACCATATTAGAACATAAATGAAAAGTAAACTCAAATCATTGAACTTACTGAGTATTTTTTTCTCTATTGCTGCTTGTTGACGCCTAATTTTTGGATTTTTAATTTATTCCATTTTATTTTATTGGGTTTTTTAATTAATTTCATTTTTGGGTTTCTTTTTTATTTTTGATTGAAAAACAGAAAAAACCGAAAAAAGAAACTAAAAAACGGGTAAAAAATGAAAGAAAAAGAAAAAGGAAGAAGCGGCGTACGCGGGTCGACCCACGCCTACGCCTGACCCGCGCTCGACCCGCCGAGTCGTCTTCTTCGCCCGATCACGTGCACAGCACTCGCGGGCCGGCGCGACGCGGAGCAGGTGAGCGGCAAAGCACGTGGAGGCAGGGGGGCGACGGCCGACGGGACGCGTCGAATGGGATGTCGGTCCGACCGGCTGGAGCCACGACAGTCCACCCCGGTCGAGCCCCCGTCGGCCTATAAATAGGCCCCTCCCCCCCATCGATCAAGCACACAGACAGACGCAAAGAAGGAGAAGGAGACGGATCAAGGTTGCAGTCCTCGAGCCCCCACTGAGAGACTTCAAAAGGGGGCTGAGGGCCTGCGACTTTGAATCTGAACCCTCGCCTGAGAGAGAGAGAGAGAGAGAGAGAGATAGGGGAGGCGAAGCCCTGCCGTCGCCGCCACAGCGCCGCCGCACAGGTAGCCGCCGTTGCCGCCGTCTTCGTCGCCATCTCTCTCCACTAGCCCAGTCGTCGTTGCCATCGCCGCCGTCTTCACCGTCACCGTCGCCACAGCCCCAATCCAAGAACCCTAGGGTTCCCGATTTGCCAGGTCGCGATCCCGAGTCGCCGGGTCGGACCTGTATCGGGAACCGGGTAGGGTTTCTATGTCTTTGGGGGAGACTGGAGTCGGGTCGCGAGTCGGGTTGGATCCGGGTCGGGTGCCCCCGAGACGGCGTCGTTTCGCGCTTCGTGGGGAGTCGGGTCGGAAGCCAGGCCGGATCCGAGTAGGGTTTCGCCCCAGGACCCATGTCTTCGGGTCGGGCGGCTACGACGCCGTTTTCTAAGGGAGCAGAGTACGACGCCATTTTGCGGGGAGTGGAGGCCGGGTCGTCGAAATGGATCATCGGGTTGGGTCGAGCACCCACGCCCGCCGCGACGACGTTTTGACGCCTCGCCCCAAAACGCGGGCCCATCCACGTTTGGCCGGCGCGAGGCGGATCTCGACCCCGGTCGTTTTTTAATAATATTCTTATATAATATTTTAAATAATTTATTTCAAAAAAAATAAATATTTATTTATTTTCCAAAAATATTAAAAAAACCTTTTAATTTCCAAAAAATCAGAAAATGTTAAAAAATGTTTTATTTTCCAAAAAATCAAATATCAAAATAAAAATTATTTATTTTCCAAAATACTTAGAATATTAAAAATTATTATTTTCCAAAAAATGTTAAAAAAATATTAAAATATTCTATATTTTCCAAAAATTCCAAAAATCACCAAAAAATCCAAAATTGCCCAAAAATCCCAAAAAATGCCAAAATTCATAAAAAGCCCCAAGTTTTCATAAAATACCCAAAAGACTTGTATTTTTCCAAAAATACCCAGAAATCCAAAAATCCCTTTTATGTCCAAAAATTAGAAAAAGACTAAAAATGTGATTTTTCCCAAAAAATGCATGGGAAATCCCTCAAACATCCAGAAAACCTTAGGGTTCAAACAAGATTAGGTACCTGAAAGGACATTAGTGATTAATTAGTGTAATCAAGTCCCCGATCCTAATTTCTCTAGTTATGCAGAAGCGAGTATTTCTCCCGGTACTTCGCTCGGATTTCTAATCAACCTGCCCCAAATCGATTAGTGGCGACTCCATTTTAAAAATTGATTTATGAACTAAAAATTTAAAATCATGAATTGGCGAACTTGGGAGAGTCTAGGCATTAATTAAATCCAGCCGAGCCATTAGCCTCCTTAGGCGCTCGTACCCGATCCGGCCGGGCGCCCCGAGAAAAAAGAGGTCATGACAGCTTGGCGACTCCACTGGGGACTTTGAGGACTTAGGCCATATTTATCTTGTTTAAATTCTTTACTGACTTAGGTTTTTTTCTTTTTACAAGTCAATATTTTAGAAATTTATTTTAAGCTTATTAAATCATCTTATGATTATAAACTGTCGTGCATGCTTTACTGTTTTAAATACTACACATGGCACACACAACCCGGCAGCCGAACCTGGGCCGCCATAGGATTTCTAGGATGGTGTTAAGAAAGATACAACCTCGAACGCGAGACTGCGATGTAGAGGTTGCATTTCTTTTCTCCGAATTTCTTAGCCGGGGTTAAGGGGGTACGCTACTAACGTGAGACTACGACTGGTAGATGCCCTTTTAATTTCAATAAGCCTTCTGAGTTAGAAATCGAGCCGCACATCTCATGTGTATGTCTTTGTGCTTGTCATTTTTATTTAAAAGTAAAGTAATTTATTTTTTACTCAGTCCTTTTGTTAACCCATGGCAATTTATGATAAGCTTGTCAAAATCCCGGTTTATATGCGATAGGGGAAGATGACATCCAGTTCATTCCTACTTCCAAGGCGAAACTCTTCAAATGGTGGGGTCAGTTGGATCAGCTTGCCCAGGAGCGTGTGAAGGCCAAGCTCGGCCATCTCCTTTCATTGATCCTAATCACTATTCGCCCAGAAGTCATACAAGCCATTGCACATTTCTGGTGCCCGAGGACACTTACCTTTATGTTTGGAAGGTTTGAGCTAACCCCGACCCTGGAAGAATACAGCATAATCACTGGAATGTCCCTTGGGAAAGAACTGGTCAGACCATCAACAGGCGCCCTCCCATGGCGCGGGCTAGCACGATTTTTAGAAATCAAATTCTATGTTATGAGGCAAATTCTCGAAGATAACAATAATACCTGCCCTTTGGAATTCTTGAATGAATATTCTCAAAATCAGTCTATGACCAAAAGAAGTGAGATTTTCCTCCTGGCATTTTTCGGGCTCGTCGTTTTCCCCCACCAAAGAAACGTCATAAGTCCTAAAATGGTTTGGATCGTTAATCAAATCTTTGGGGGGCCAATTATGTCAACATGATTTTAGCTAAAACTTTCTTGTCCTTTAACCGTTTTAAAGACAACACAGAAAAAATCATGCAAGCTTCTCCCGAAATCTTACAAGTCTGGTTCTTTTCTCACTTAAGTGAATACCAAGGCATCATGCGATCATCTGAAACAAATACTTCTGAAAAATCCATTACAAAAATTCATGGTTTTAGGACCGTACATTCCTAATCAAACCAGTTTGCATTTGGTCGATTTCCTGAGAAATCCAGCTCCTGAGACATTCCAATGGTGTGCTGGTTGGTTCCAAGAAAAGAGGGCTCGCTTTGCCTACAGACGCACCCACCCAATTCCATTGCTTGGCTGGACTGGCGCCGTTCCCTATTACCCATTTCAAGTGGCACGACAATTTGGAGCCCTGCAGGAGATCCCATCGCCCTCCAGGTGGAAAATCCCTCCGGTCCTTTTCAACACAAATAATGGTTATGCATTCGAAATCTCCACTTGTGAAGAAGCCTGGGATAAGTGCCATCGCAAAAGGATTGTGATACCTGAAGGACTCGAAGGAGAAGAAAAAGCTCACCACGCCTCTGCCACCTACATCCACCATTATCACATCTCAAAAAGGCACAGGCCATCGGTCCCTCGGTCCATCAGAGAGAACAGCCCACACGAGCGAGTAGACCTTATGCAAATGATACAAGAGTAAGCCGGATACTCAGCTCAGAGCTAGTCCAAGGAAGCAAGCAGCTTTCACAAGACCCCCTGTCGTATATATTCTAGTAGTCATGACCCCTTAGTTTTCTTTTTTTGTGAAAACCTTGTCCCATTGTCTCAGGACCTTTCTTTAATGCCTAGTACTTTGTTCTGTCATTTCAATTTCTAGACGTCAGGAGTCTGTAAAATCTCCTTTTGATAAATAAAACGTTGTCATGGGTCAATCTTTGTTTGCTCTATGCTCATTCACTGTTTTCACGCACAAACAGGTGATCATGAATCATCAGCCATCAGCCGCCCGCAAATGGCCCCACATGATAGAACCTGATCAGGATAAAGTGTAAAATCGCCTTGCCCACGTTGAAGACGGCATAGGGCAGATGTCCATTGCCCTTCAATAGCTCTCGAGACAGATAAAATCCACTCAAGATGAGCCCAACTCTGTAATTGCCCTAAGCACCATCATGACCCCTGCAAATGTGCTAGAAACTAGCCAACACCATGAACAATTTGAAAAGATCATGAAAAAGTTAAGCCAGCTACAGGAGCAGAATCCCATCGACTTATCTGACTACGCCAATTTTGAGATCCCCGAAAGATTCAAAACACCTGAATGTGAAAGGTATGCTAATACCCCACGCCCAGAAGCGTACTTGCAGGCTTACCTAGTCCGAGCAATGATTCAATCATACCAGTCGAACCTGACCGGCCTTGGTTTGCGATGGTACATTATCAGGAAGATTAGTCCTCTCAAAACCTGGAAGGAACTAACTCATGTTTTCCATCAAGAATATGATATTGACATTAGCCCCGACGTAGCCTTGCCCCACGGAGAACCAATGATCGCAGAGCACGAGAAGTCGTTAGTTGCTGAGACAGGAGAGAAACGTGTCGATGAAGCCTTGCATAATGAATGGGCAGCTGAACCGCATCCAGTTACTGAAAAGCTTCCCACTAGAAAAGGCAAGGAGCCTTTGTACGAGATCACAGGTTCAGAGCCTGTTCGAGACCAGGGCATGATGAAATAGCTCCCCAGGCTTACTCCAAGAGCCAGGGTCCAAAGAGTACCAACCCCTATCAACTTGGAAAGTGACTCAGACAGTGAAACTTTAATATCTCTCACTTCCCTTGACAAAATCGAGCAAGCCAAACACAGGGCCTTACTCAAAAGGTCTGGACCAGGGGCCAAGAAAAGAAAGCCTAGCTAGATTGACACGTCATCCGACGACGAACTATAGTACCAAAGCTCCGAGCATTCCCAAAAATACAGCTTTGAAGACAGCCATCCTCTAGAGTATAATCTTGAGGACTTCCCGCTCCTAAAATACCATCCCAAGGACTTCCAACGCTATTTCAACAACAAGACTGACAGTTCATCATATAACTGTTTCCTACTCTCATCCGAAGATGAAGGTCCGTCAGAAGAGGAAGCATATGTCTTTATCCGTTAAGATCCTGACGAGGTGCTAAGCTTGTCACCCGACCGTGAGAATAGCTTAAATGACTCATCCTCCTTCAGTAATTTTGGCTCTGAAGAAAGCAATGGAGTAATCTCAGTAGAGTCCAACTTCCCTGAAGCAGAAAAATTCAACACTACGAGGAGTATGCAGTGGGAAAACCAGTGGCCTAACCAAGATCTATCAGGCCCGTCTCACCCTCGTAGGATCTTGACCCCCATAGAAATGTGGATACCTGACCTCCACAAGTATAATGGCACGACTTGCCCTGTGGCTCACTTGCAGTATCTCTACACTGAAATGAGTCGGTATTATGGCCTGACGTTATTCACAACTCAGGCGTTCCAAGAAACTGTTACGGGATCTGCACTACAATGGTTCTTCACAGCAAATATTCACCTCATAGAGGATTGGAGCAAGCTGACCTCCACATTCCTGCATCAGTACCGAAACCAGATTGGAACCGACCTGCCTTGCGAGAACTCGGCCCACTTCGAAAGAAGACCGATGGAGGATTTCCAAACATAGGCAGGGAGGTGGAGGGCTTTCATGATGCAAATCCACCCTGAACTGGCCGAAGAAGAGTTAATAAAGCAGTTCGTAGAAGCCTTGTCCTACGATTGTCACTGTTGGCTGCACGGGTTACACTTCCGTAGCTTCAACGAAGTGATCATCGCGTGTGAGTACTTCGAGCCTACTGAAGACGAGGAATCCAAAGATGCTTAGCTCCAAGACGGGCACTATCAAGGCGCTCCTTTACACAGGAGTTGTCATGGGTTTTACTTGTTTTTATAATTTCATATTTCTTATTATGTCTAGTGTGCTAGTGTTGTATTTTCCATTCCAAGAACTCTAATGTATAATCCTAGTACTTTGTTTTGAAAAGCATGAGGTAGTATTCCGAACTGGCCCAGCGATGTTATCCAACCATGAAAAGAAAATGGCATCCAAGGAAAATACTGAGGGCTGGGCTTCCTCATACCTTTTCTCCCCAAAAACATATTTTGAAAATAAAAAATACTTCATCACCAAAAGCTCTTAAGACGACGAGTTTAAGCATATTTGTCTTTCTAATTCTCTTACTTTATGTCTCATAATATCATCCCCCTAGTTCGATGTGACAGAAGGCACTTGAAACTAGCACATCATATGAACAGACCAAACTCGAAAGCACTTTTTCAAGAAAGAAGGGGCAGACAGAAAGAGTCATCTTGCTCCAAAAAAAGGGGTAAATCCTATTCCTTTAACATAATATTGAGAATGACAACCCCTCTCTTCTATTTTCAGGATATAAAAGATGAGACGTAATAGGTACAGACATAGAGTTGAAATCAAAGCATCTATGACATGCCTCACTCCTGCCCAGCTCCCTCCTGAGCCAAAGGACTATCTCGTCGCATGACACAGCCAGGTGTCACAGCTTCGACAAGCCCAGAAGCATGAGGAAGAAATTCATTCTCTTCCTTTAAAGTAATTACTGTCCACAGGGAGAAAATCCAGACAGTCAAGGCAATCTATGGCCCCACACCTTGGATAATTACTTTGGAATCTAGAAGCTTCACTCCAGACGCATATTCTTCCAAGGAATAATTGCTACCAGACAAATGGAGGTTTTTGATTGTCCATCTCAAATTCCATAGAAGCTTGAGGTACATGACTTTTGCTCCATGGTGTTATAGCCAAAGACAGAAAGAGAAATTCCACAGAAGGAATGCGTTGAAGATGAATCAACGACCAGCAATCATGCATACATGGTCACAGATAAAGAAAGCCAACTGAAGGAAACATTAAACTATGCCAAGATAAGGAGGCCATCATCAATATTCGAATATCCTTAGGAGCTAGCACAGACAAACTTTGGGAAAGGATAATTTGGTATCGTTTCTAATACCCCAACTAACTGAACCCACTCTTGACATATTTTCCCTATTTGACAGGAAATATTACAACTCAAGAACCAAACTCAATAGTTAGGCTCGACAAAATAATACTAGCCAAGCTAGTGCATGGAAATGACTTGCATCAAATACACTTGACTTCGTGTAAAGGGATGTGTCATCCACAAGCCAATCAAGGAGAATAATCGACCTGATGAAGTGGGAAGCACGAGACTTCATGCCCTCCTCGTCCACCTAATCATCTGCAAACCAGTGAAGAGTAACGTTGTATCACTTCCAATTGTCTGACTTCTAAAAAATTCGTGACCAACACGCTCTCTCTTACCTTTTACAGGATCACATAAACCGCCAAAGATGCGGAAAACCAATCAGAAAAAGCATGTCAGACTCTGATAAGCTTTCCCAAACACTATGACATTTCAAATAGCATCTCGAAGCAAATGACAGAGGTCCTTCAAACCTCAAGTCGCTTACGGTCTGGGCCCTACTGATTGAGCCACTTCCACAGCTTCTCTTCTGCAAAAAGCAAGAGCAAAAGTTCCTGATCAGATCCCCAATCCCTGGCTGATCGTTCATGTGTCATGTCCCTAGTCAATAGGAGCAGTGTATTGACACCCATCTGTAAATAACCCTTTGTAAATAACCTCTTTTGATGTTCAAATTTCAACAATTTTTGTGAATACCATTAAACCCTCTTAAAGCTGTTAATAGGTTTTTCTTGAGTAAAAAGCCATTCATTTATTTTTGAAAAAACACAAACTCTTTCACATCATACACCGCATGCCCTTTTCCATGTGAATTGTGCATGACGACTTTGTCTATCCAAATCTTTGATTCTATTAAGGATTATTAGAATAGACAGCCAAGTAAAGAATATAAGATTAATTGAGCATGCTGGATGGGGCGCGTCAGAATGATGACAGGCAAGCCATGTCCAATACATAGTCCCCCATCTATACACTTGTGAGATGAGTGCAAAAATTTCCATGACTACAGGGTAAAGAGTTCTCTCGCGGATGGTACGATGACCAAAACAGTGGGAGGCATTCCACCGCTCACTTTGAGCCCCATACACTGGCCAAATTCCTCTTTTACCCCCTGTCAAAGAACCACCCCATACTGGGGCAAATTGAAGGCAAGTCAGCATCACGAGGTGAGAAAATGGATAGAAATTCTCTTGCTTGCACTTGCATCAATCTTTGAGTGTCTTTATTGCATATGAACACTCACGTTAATTTAAGTGCCCTAGAGTCATGAAGAGCAATTCTTTCTCTACACACTTGTAACCATTATACAACTCAATCGAGTCTGTAAAATCACCCTCACAAGGAGGCAAAGCAGAAGCTGCTGTCATTCAAGCAGCATAATCAAAAGCACCAGCAAAGGATGAAGACTCAACAAGTCTAGTGAAAGCATTTGTTTGAATTTGTTAAGAGCGGTTCCTCAAGCGACAAAAACAAAAACCTGGGGCATAAAAAAGCAGTGTACCTGGTAAAAGCAAGGTCAATGCCCATGAGTGAAAAATTGAAAAGAGAGATAGGGGCATGAAAAAGCAGTGTGCCTGGTAAAAGTAAGGCCGACACCCCAAACAAAAAATGAAGCCATTTGTATTCCCAAGAGAAGTTGTTGTTGAGATCCATGGAACCTTCATCAGACCGTGAAAAGAAAGACCGGCGGCAAATGCCAAGGCGATCACTTGCTCTCACCCTTTTACACACGAGTCAAGCCTACATTTGCATCCTATTGTAAAGAGTCTCTTCAAACTAGGGGCACTTCAATTAACATAGGATTTCATATGTCTATAAACACCGCTCGAAGAAGTACAAGCAAGATTATTCTATCTCTTTTCACAGGTTCCTCGACTTGCACACCCGGAGTTAACCGTACAACATCTTTCCTACAAAGCTGTGACCTTATTGGTCCCCTTGATAAGTCATTGACCCAATCTTCATCACAACTCCAAAAGACCTCTCACATTGGTAAAGTTGTATCATTTGCGAGAATACTCGGACCCCTGCTGACATGATGACAATGAGATAGTGTGGTCCTTATAAATCCTGCATCGATGGTCAAGATAAAGTCGCCTTTCCCATGAGAGTGAGTGGAAAGTCCTTTCAGATTGAAAGTCCCTCATCTGGCATGCTCAAGACATCTACATTCTAAACAAAAATTATCTTTCAAAATCTTCCCCAGTGGAATTCAAATGATACAAAATTGACAAGATCATCATGCATAAATCACATTTTGATTTACGAATTTACAGCACATACAATCATTGCATACATGTGTGCATATTGTACAAATAGCAAGCATGCTCATAGAAATTAGAAATATCACCAAAAAGCATATCCCCGTCTCTATTCCCAGAGCTTCACATCTGATAATCTTCGAGTACCCCCCACTCACCGAGTACTCCTTATTATTGACACTTAGCTTATGCAAGTTATCCCCAAAGTGTCAAGTATCCCTTTATCTTTGAGTACCTACCACTATCTAGGTACCCCCTCCTACCGATGTTCGGTTTGCTTGGTTTGTCCCTCAGAAGTTGATATCTGCAATTACCCAAGCATCCCCCTATTTTCGAGTGTTTGCCACTACTCAAGTGCCCCTTTTGTTGACACTCGACCTATTCATGTTGTCTTTAAAGTTTAAATACTTGTGACTATCCAAGCATCCTCTCATCTTAAAGTATCGACCAGTTCGAATACCCCGTTTCCGCGACACTCGACCTGTCAAAGTTGTCCTCAAATTTATGTCTTTGAATGCTAGTAACCACTCAAGCATTCCTCCACATCATGCACCTACGATTACCCAGGTAAGCCTTGCGCTACAATTTCCAGAAGGCAGGAGGCCTTCACGAATACCCAAGGTATGTCCTCGGTATTCCCAATCCCCAGAAGGCAGGAGGCCTTCACGAATATCCGAGGTATGTCCTCGGTATTCCCAATCCCCAGAAGGCAGGACGCCTTCACGGAGGCCTTCACGAATATCCAAGGTACGTCCTCGGTATTCCCAATCCCCAGAAGGCAGGAGGCCTTCGCGAATATCCAAGGTACGTCCTCGGTATTCCCAATCCCCAGAAGGCAGGAGGCCTTCACGAATATCCAAGGTACGTCCTCGGTATTCCCAATCCCCATAAGGCAGGAGGCCTTCACGAATATTCGAGGTATGTCTTTGGTATTCCCAATCCCAGAAGGCGAGAGACCTTCAAGAATATCCAAGGTATGTCCTCGGTATTTCCAATTACCAGGAGGTGAGAGACCTTCACGAATATCTCAGGTACGTCCTCGATATTCCCCAACCATCAAGAGGCGGGAGGCCTTCATAAATATCTCAAGTATGCCCTCGATATTCTCAATTTCCAGAAGGTGAGAGACCTTCAAGAATATCTCAGTTACGTCCTCGATATTCCTTATTTCCAGAAAGTAAGAGACCTTCACAAATACCCAAGGTATGCCCCCCATGTTTTCAATTATCAAATACCCTTTAGATACTTGTGAACATCCGAGTATCCCTAAAAACTCGTCCTTGTGATCATCCGAGTACCCCTTTAATGCTTATGACGCCTGCCAAGACCCAAATATCCATCAGATTAGTACTTGTGAATATCCATGTACTCTTTAATGTGTCTATGAATGTCCAGATACCCCTCAAAATAGATGCCCTGAGAAAGGTCGGCGCATCCCCCGAGAAAGGTCCGGTTCCAACTGGTGTCCTCAATGCAAATCAGACGCCCTCAAAGTAGATGCCCTAAGAAAGGTCGGTGCATCCCCGAGAAAGGTCAGGTTCAACTGGTGTCCTTGACAGAAGTCAGGCGCTCTCAAAGTAGATGCCCTGAGAAAGGTCGGCGCATCCCTCGAGAAAGGTCGGGTTCCAACTGGTGTCCTTGACAAAAGTCAGACATTCCTCAAAGCAGATGCCCTAAGAAAGGTCGGCGCATCTCCCGAGAAAGGTCGGGTTTCAACCGGTGTTCTCGATGCAAATCAAGCACCCTCAAAGCAGATGCCCTAAGAAAGGTCGGCGCATCTCCCGAGAAAGGTCGGGTTTCAACCAGTGTCCTCGATGCAAATCAGGCACCCTCAAAGCAGATACCCTGAGAAAGGTCGGCGCATCTCCCGAGAAAGGTCGGGTTTCAACCGGTGTCCTCGATACAAATCAGGCACCCCCAAAATAGATGCATTGAGAAAGGTCGGCGCATCTCCCAAGAAAGGTCAAGTTCCAGAAAGTCGGTGTCCTCTCGAGAAAGGTCGAGAGGTCGGACATCCCCACAAAGTAGATGCCCTAAGAAAGGTCGGCGCGTCTCCTGAGAAAGGTTGGGTACCAACTGGTGTTCTCGATACAAATCAGGCACCCACAAATGAGATACCCTGAGAAAGGTCGGTGCATCTCCTGTCACGGCGACCAAAGAAAGGTTGGGATCCGAGACAAACCACTGATTGCCTCAACAGACGACCGAAGAATGGTTCGGGTCCTAGACAAATCATCGATTGTTCTAACAGGCGATTGAAGAATGATTCGAGTCCTGAAAAAGCAACCTCCTCATATCACCAGGTAAGAGGACGCCTTGATACTTGCCAAACTCGGGGTTCACACCCTATCTCACTCACTCCCGATAAGTAACTCTAGGTATCTTCTTATCTGTCTTAGTATATGTAAAGTTATACTACTCTCTTTTTGCATAAGATAGTATGTCCCAAATAAAATATGATATATAATCCCATATGCGTGTATGGATAAACATTAGGCATCAATTTGTTTTTGAATGCAACCTCTACGAGCTCACCTTCAAAGAGGGGTAGCTGTTGACGCCTAATTTTTGGATTTTTAATTTATTCTATTTTATTTTATTGGGTTTTTTAATAAATTTCATTTTTGGGTTTCTTTTTTATTTTTGGTTGAAAAAACAGAAAAAACTGAAAAAAGAAACTAAAAAATGGGTAAAAAACGAAAGAAAAAGAAAAATGAAGAAGCAACCTATGCGGGTCGACCCACGCCCGCGCCCGACCCGCGCTCGACCCGCCGGGTCGTCTTCTTCGCCCGATCGCATGAGCAGCACGCGTGGGCAGGCGCGACGCGAAGCGGGTGAGCAGCGAAGCATGTGGGGGCAGGGGGGCAGACGGCCGACGGGACGCGTCGGATGGGACGCCGGTCCAGCCGGCAGAGCTGCGGCGGTCTCCCCCATTCGAGCCCCCATCGGCCGGCCATCCTCGGCCTATAAATAAGCCCCTCCCCCCTGTCGATCAAGCACACTGATAGACGCAAATAAGGAGAAGGAGACGGATCGAGGTTGCAGTCCTCGAGCCCCCACACAGAGACTTTAGAAGGGGGCTGAGGGCCTGCGACTTCGAATCTAAACCCTCGCCTGAGAGAGAGAGAGAGAGAGAGAGGGGAGGACAAAGACAGAGACAGAGACAGGGGGAGGCAAAGCCCCGCCGCCGCCAGCCGCCACCGCACAAGTAGCCACGTTGTCGCCGTCTTCGTCGCCATCTCTCTCCACTAGCCCAGTCGTCGTCGCCGTCGCTGCCGTCTTCACCGTCGCCGTCACCGCAGCCCCAATCCAAGAACCCTAGGGCTCTCGATTTGCCGGGTCGCAATCCCGAGTCGCCAGGTCGGACCCGGATCGAGAACCGGGTAGGGTTTCTGTGTCTTTGGGGGAGACTGGAGTCGGGTCGCAAGCCAGGTTGGATCCGGGTCGGGTGCCCCCGAGACAGCGTCATTTCGCGCTTTGTTAGAGTCGGGTCACGAGCCGGGTTGGATCCGGGTCGGGTGCCCCCGAGACGGCGTCCTTTCGCGCTTTGTGGGGAGTCGAGTCGAAAGCCAGGCCGGATCCGGTAGGGTTTCGCCCGGACCTGTGTCTTCGGGTCGGGCGGCTACGACGCCGTTTTCTAAGGGAGCAAGTACGACGCTGTTTTGCAGGGGAGTGGAGGCCGGGTCGTTGAAACGGGTCGTTGGGCCGGGTCGGGCACCCACGCCCGGCAGCGTCATCGTTTTGACGCCCCGCCCCAAAACGCGGGCTCGTCCGCGTTTCGAGCTAGCCGGGCGGATCCGACCCGTGGATCCGACCCGGTCAGATTTTTTTTAATAATATTCTTATATAATATTTTAAATAATTTATTTCAAAAAAATCAAAAAATATTTATTTTCCAAAAATATTAAAAACCTTTTAATTTCCAAAAAATCAGAAAATGTTAAAAAATGTTTTATTTTCCAAAAATCAAAAATCAAAATAAAAATTATTTATTTTCGAAAATACTTAGAATATTAAAAATTATTATTTTACAAAAATGTTAAAAAATATTAAAATATTCTATATTTTCCAAAAATTCCAAAAATCACCAAAAAATCCAAAAATTGCCCAAAAATCCCAAAAATGCCAAAATTCATAAAAAGACCCAAGTTTTCATAAAATACCCAAAAGACTTGTATTTTTCCAAAAATACCCAAAAATCCAAAAATCCCTTTTATGTCCAAAAATTAGAAAAGACTAAAAAAGTGATTTTTCAAAAAAAAAAAAAGCATGGGAAATCCCTCAAACATCAAAAAACCTTAGGGTTTAAACAAGATTAGGTACCGAAAGGGCATTAATGATTAATTAGTGTAATCAAGTCCCCGATCCTAATTTCTCTGGTTACGCAGAAGCGAGTATTTCTTCCGGTACTTCGCTCGGGTTTTTAATCAACCTGCCCCAAATCGATTAGTGGCGACTCCATTTTAAAAATTGATTTATGAACTAAAAATTTAAAGTCGTGAATTGGCGGACTTGGGAGAGTCCAGGCATTAATTAAATCCAGCCGAGCCATTAGCCTCCTTAGGCGCTCGTACCCAATCCGGCCGGGCGCCCCGAGAAAAAAGAGGTCACAACACTGCTGAAGAACAGTCGACTTAACTGGCCCTTCCTCTTGTTTCAGCCAATCCTGTAGCTGGTTGTCTTCCAACTTGCCTTCTTTGAACAAGCCCTTCAGTTTCAGGTATAGCAAGGGCTTCGGCCAATTCTTCACGTGTCACGGTGACCTAACAAAGACAAAAACATTACATACATGTCACTTATATCTACGTATATATTCGTAACAAACCATAAAGCAACATAAACACAATTGTCATGACTTACTAGGTTTATTGTCGTCGACTGAAGAACAGTTGCCTCATTTCGCCTTTCCTTTTCTTCTTCTCCAATTGTCCATTCACTAGGCCCTTCAGCTAGCCTCAATTGGTCCTATTGCTTCTTTAATTGACAACTCTTAATATTGTGCCCTGCTATGTGGCAAAAAAGCACTTTATTGGTACACCTGTCCTATTCATCCTACGGTGACATGAGTCCTCTCCCTCCGTCATTTTTCGTTTTCGCTTTGGTCTTCCCATTCTTTTCTTTAGTGGCAAAGGTTGAGGTACTTCGCGATCTATTGGCTCCCAGAACTTGCTACTTCTAATTGGCTGCAATATGAATTGATACGAAGCAAGATATTTCGGTTTCTTGTACCAATCATCAAGGTAGTATTCTATGTTATGGCCCTTCAATTGAATTGCACATATGGCATGTGCACAAGGAATTCTACTTAGTTGCCATGCTCTACATGAACACTTCCTCGTATCTAAATGGACAACATACTTGTCGAAACCCTTCATGATCTAATATCCTTCATCCCCATTCCAAATGGGATGACAATACCTACTTGCAGCTAAGTTATCATCTAATTTCTTAGCAATCCTAAGACCACATTGCTTAGTCCACTTGGCAGTCTCATCTCTTTGTCTGTGCAGCTGAGTAATGACCAAAACACGTATGTCTTCAAACATCGAGATAATTGGTTTGCATCTGGCATCTATTATCCTCCCATTGAATGCTTTGCAGATGTTGTTATCAATGTTTTCGCACTTGAGTTCCTCACTAAAAAACGCCCTACACCAATGCTTTGGGTCTATTTGGCATAGTGCATCATAACCATCCTTCGTCAATTGAAGCATCTCTTCTTTGGCCATCCTAAAGTCAGCCATATTTGAGCTCTTTGCTAGCTGCCAAAATCACGACTGCAGCTTGTCCCATTTATAGGTCTTTGCCCAATTTGCGTATATGTGCCGTGCGCACATTTGATGTTCAACATAAGGTAACAACTCAACTATTGCTGGAACCAGTCCCTGCAATAATATTCAAAATATAAAAAAATGTAAGCAAATGACATGTTGATATCAAGAAGCAAACAAGTGATCAAATTTTTTAAAAAACAAACATTACCTTTTGTTGGTCACTCATGAATGCCCACCCTAACCCATTTGTTATCTTCAAATTAGTCATCAAATTTTTGAGGAACCAGGACCAATTGTCCTTGTTCTCTACCTTCACAACAGCCCAAGCCAGGGGAAACATTTGGTTGTTTGCATCTCTTCCAATTGCGGCCAGCAATTCTCCCTTGCACAAGCCCTTCAAAAAACACCCGTCCAATCCTATAATCCGTCTACACCTAGATAAAATTCCTCATTTGCATGCATCGAAGCAAACATAGAATTTATCGAACTTCGGCCCAATATTAAGAAGTGGTCTCTCCACGACCTCTACATACACTCTACTTCCAGGATTTTGCAGCCTACACTCCCAAGCATAGTCCCAAACCTATCCATATTCACCGCTATACTGACCAATGAGTATCTTCATCACCTTTTGCTTCGATCTTTTATATTGATTCCTGGATATATTAATGCCTATCTGCTCCTTCACCAGCATCCTGAACTGAGTAGTATTCATCTGAGGCATCAGCTTAATCAATTCAAAAAAGTGCTTCGACAACCATGCACTTGTTACCCTTTTATTCTCAAAATTAATGGAACAAGTATGTTCCTCTTGGTAAGCTCTAATCTGGAAATATCCACTTCTCCTAACAAATACACCATAGATCTTCCATGAACAATTTTGCTGCGAACACCTAGCTCTTACAAACGCCTTAGTATTTCTAATGAAGTCAATGTTCCTCTATTCAGTAATGGAGTTTTTCAGTATAGCTTCTCTAAATTGCTTCGCATCATGAAATTTCATGCCTACCGACAAAGTAGGAGTGGCAATGGATGGATCATAAGAAGGAAACTTACTTTTCCTTTTCCTTCTATACACAGGTCCTTCATCTTCTTTAAGCTCATCCTAGGAAGTAGCATTCTCGACGTTTTCTTCATAGTTAGTCTCCTCGCCAGCAGCACCAGTATCTGTAGGGCCTTCGGGTCTATTTGGAAATTCATCAACTACCTGCAAAGCTGCAAACTTAGCTGTCATTTTTAAAGTTTTACGTTTGAGAATATAATTGTGATTTTAATTGCAGAAAATCTTTAAAGAATTTTTTCTTCGTCTGATCAACCCATTATTTTACAAACAAATGATTATACTAAAAAATTGTCTATGTTAAATTATTTCTAAATTTTACTTAACAATTAATCCATAAATTTGATTGACAACTTAGAAAAGAAAAAAGTTCCTTTGAAATTTCTCTTTTCTCAAAACTAATTTTTATGGAAGTATAAACTAACAATTAAAAAATGAAGGCGCTATTTCCCTCTTATATGACTAAATGCACTCCATTTTCATTAAAAAGATAAAATTATCCTTAATTATTCAATTGCAATTTAGGGTTCATTCGTTTCGCGGAAAATAAGTCATTTCCAGAAAATATTTTCCCATAAGTCATTTTCCAAGAAAATAACAATATTTTCTAGTGTTCTCCTAAAACTTGAAAATGTTTCAGAAAATATTTTCCTTCATTGGAAAATATTTATCACTTAGGCATACATCACTTACCAACCTATAAATCCATCAAATATAAACTTGCCTTTAAATCTGGACAAACTTGTTTCATTTTTTTTTTTTTTTTTGTACCCAGGGAACCTCGTACAACTGGCAGCCAGCGGGTAAACCCTGGGGCGACACTAGCGAAGGACTCACCATCCTGACGTCATGCTTAAGATCCCGTGCGTCCTGCGGGATTCAAGCTCCTCTGTCCTGGGTAGATGTCATGGGAGCTCTTATCCAGCAAGGCCACTGCAGGCGGTGGTAACTTGTTTCATATTTTTGTTCTCTTATTATCACCAAACGGTCATCTACTCTAAAAAATGTTCGTATGAATTTTAAAAATAAAAAAAAAAAAAAAAAAAAAAGAGAAAAGAGGCAAAGCATGTGGCTTGTACTCCCCCATGTCTTTTGTGCTCTAATAAAAAAAGAAAAAAAGAAGTAAAGCATGTACAGCCCTTTGCTCAAGCAATGTACAACTGCAGGGTAGAGTAAATAAAGAAAAGGATAAGCAAGAGTGTAGAGGAGGAGCTTGAGATCGACGAGCTCGAGGTTCGTCCGGCAACGGGCCGATGACTAGCCAAGAAAGAAGAAGTTGGAAAACAAAGAAAAGAAAAAAAAAAAAATAGAAAAGAGAAAGGAAATAAAAATAATTCGAATTAAAAAGAAAAATAAAATTAAAAATAATTCGAATAAAAAAAGAAAAAAATAAGAAGAAAAGGGAAAAGGAAGTGAGGATTTGTGGAGGTGTGAAATAAAAGAGATCAAGTAAGGAAAATGTTTTCCACTTTTCAAAAATAGAAAACATTTTCTCCTAATCTAGAAGATTTTTTTTTCCTTTCATGGAAAATATTTTTCCCAATAAATTCATTTTCCGTTCAATGAACACGTGAAAATCCGAAAAATGTTTTCTCGGAATTTTCGCGAAACGAACGGAGCCTTAAAGTGGTAGCCCCCAACTTATTTACTTTCCTTCTTCTATTAGTTTTTTATACTTTTATGCATAACAAAGAATACGCACAGTTTGTTTCACAAAAAAAAAAAAAAAAAAAAAAAAAAAAAGAACATGCAGAGGTTGTTTTTGTTTATTACGAATATCTCATATATATGAAAAGCATTGTGTTTTCTCTTTATGTTTAGATTTTACTTCCATATAAATTAATTTTGTTGAAAAGAGAGATTTCATAAAGCATGAATCTTGAACATTTCCTTTCACAAGCAAAAAGCTAATCCAGACTTACCAGAAAAAGAATTATTTTCTTCTTTATGGTAATGGCAATTCACGACAAGCTATCAATGATGATTTCTAGAATTTAGGTTTCTACGGTATGTATATAAGGAAGAACATTGTCTTATCTCATTTTCAAAAATTCTCTAGTCTGTTCTACAATGGCAATGGTAAGTCCACGTGCGCATCTTTCCAAATGGTTGGTTTTGATGATAACTATTATCAGTACGATAAGCTATGGGCGTGCTCGAGATAGGGTCCTTGGATCAGACAAAGTTACAGGTTGTTTTTGTTTTTGTTCATAGGCAAAAAGCTAATCCACACTTACCAAAAAAAGAATTATTTTCTTCTTTATGGTAATGGCAATTCACGATAAGCTATCAATGATGATTTCTAGAAGTAGGTTTGAGTTCTACTGTATGTATATAAGGATGAACATTGTCTTATCTCATTTTCAAAAATTCTCTAGTCTGTTCTACAATGGCAATGGTAAGTCCACATGCGCATCTTTCCAAATGGTTGGTTTTGATGATAACTATTATCAGTACGATAAGCTATGGGTTTGCTCGAGATAGGGTCCTTGGATCAGACAAACTTACAGGTTTCGATAAGCCTAAAGGAGCGGTAAAAACCATTGAGGTCATTCCTAAACTCTTTCTGTTGCTATTTCACCTTTTTTTCTCCTTTTAAATATATCATTTTGGCTAAGATAATGTTTGGGTACCTGGTTCAGAGTTACGAAACTCGTGAAGTGATCGATTGTGTTGACATCTACAAGCAACCCGCCTTTGATCATCCACTTCTCAAGAATCATACCATACAGGTCTTTTTCCTCTCATTTTTGGACCTGTAACTTGCACAGTATTCTGTTCTGTGCCTCCCATGTAAAATTTGCAGTTAGTAGTAAAAATGAATTAGTGCAACGATGACGATGTAAGTTCCTTAACGATGAAGGCCCTCATAGAGCAATTTAGGAGAAAGTTGTTTCAATATTGCAGGAAGTCTAGGAAATTCAATTTGTTCTATGTCAGAAGTATTGTTATGCAACCTTAGATATGTCCGCCCTCATTATTTAGCAATCGCTGGAGCCGGTATGGCACGTTTAGATGAAACCAAGCTCAAATCTGAAAGCGAATGGAGCGGGATAGGTGGAAGGTGTGCTCAATCAAGCTCGGTGGAAATATGGTGAATGCCCTGAGGGAACGATCCCCATCATAAGACCACAAAGCCATACCGATCGTCATTTTAAACGGTCGACTCCACAATTGAAGTGGCTTAGTAAGAGCCGAGTTGGACCTCCATTGGATGACCATGAAGTACGTGCAATTACATCACCACGAGACTTATTGTGGCGTTGATTTTGAGTTGCGTTTTTTTTTATGCATTGATCCTTAATTTTCACTTCCTTGAGAGTTTGTTCTATATTGGTCAGTATGCTATAGTATTTTTGACCGAGGGCAACTTCTTGGGAGCTCATGCAACAATTAATGTGTGGAATCCTCTGGTATTGGATCTAGAAGCCACCTACTCTCAAATTTGGCTCTCAACAGGCCCCATAGAGACTGTGAACACCATAGAGGTCGGATATATGGTAATGACTTAGAATGGTCTAATCTAAAGACTTTAGCATGATTGGCATTTGAAGCGTGTGCGGATATAGAAGATAAGTGGTTTGTATTTTTATGATAGGTCCAACCAGCTTCCTTTCCTTAGGAGGCAAAGACTTTCATATATTGGACCGTAAGTTCTTGACTCTTTTGACTGCTTACAGTTAACCAAACTTTCACAAACATATCCAACATTGACATGCTTAGAGTGATGGCTACTGGGAAACTGGATGCATGAATCTCGTGTGCCCTGGATTCGTACAAACAAGTAACAAGATTGCTCTAGGCACTGTGCTTCAACCAGTTTCCACTTATGGTGGACCACAATATCAGATTACTATAGACATAGTGAAGGTAATGGAACAATCTTTTAGGTGGGATATTTTTTAGTCTTCTCTCTACTAACAAAGATTCTTCATAATCAACCTCTCGAACGGTGGTGGTTGCGCATTGGGGATGTGGATGTAGGATACTGGCCCCAAGAAATCTTCACTTCTCTACGTGACGGCCCTGCCGGTAGAGTTGCTTGGGGTGGAGAGGTAGTGAATTTAGGACAAGATGGTTGTCAAACGTCAACGCAAATGGGGAGCGGCCATTTACCTTCTGAAGGAAGCTATGGAAAGGCGGCCTTTTTCCGCCATGTTTCAATCGTTGACGATGGTTCCATTGGGAGAGACCCGGAGAATCTCGGGAAGCAAGTGACGAAACCCTGATGTTATGACTTACTTATCAACGAGGCCGAGCGAAGTCAATTTGGAGTCAATTTTTATTACGGGGGCCCTAGATTTTCAGCTCTATGTGAAAAATAGTGAACATATAGTAAGATGCTTTCCTATATTTCGGTACCCTAATAAAATTGTCTCTATCAAATATTTAGCAACGAGCACACCAATGCTTTTGAAGTTGTTAAAGTCACTTATGAACCATTATTTCGACTTAATCACATTTTTCTATTACACCTCCTTTTGCCCTAAATGCAAATGTTCATTATGGACAAGGTGTTGTCTGTACTTAAATATTACATTTACTGCAGGCAATTAGCCATTAGATGAAAAATTGATTAAAATGCTGAAAAATCTAACAAGACATGGTGATAGTATTTTCCTTGCTGTACGTGCCCTTGTGGCTTCCGGAAACTTGACCATTGCATGGAACATTGTGATCCAACTACTCTATTGATATCTATTTTATTTGTGTTTTCCTGTGCAACCATCCTTATTTATGTTTTAGAATTAGAAGTTGATCAGATAACTACTTCTTAAAATGCTCGTAAGTGAAGGACACATCCTTCACAAGGGTATGATTAATAGGAAAATTGATGTTGATCCGCTTCTCTATCTCCTTTGTTTTCTATTTTCTTTTCCTTGTCTCCCTAGACAGGGGAATATAAAGTAAATTTCTACGGATTAACTCGCGCTTCCAAAGTTAAAAGTTATGGCATTACTCTACAATTTTTTGAGACCATATTCCCCCAAAGCAAATGCAAAAGCAAGTGCAAATGCTTCCAACATGCAAATGCTTCCAAATTTTCTCTCTTCTTTTTAGATTACAATGGCAACTAGCTTTGAAAGGAGGAGGACACATTTGTGGCTCATAATTTTCGATTAAATGTGAGTTTCAATGTCTGAATCATTGATCTCACATATAAGTCGATAAGTCAATCCATCAATAAATGCAAATTTTCTTCTTTTGATTGGTTTATCAGTATTCTGAAATTAGGGTCTTTTCGCACTAATGACAGGATATGAATGAATTTTTTCTTTCTTAATTTTGGGAACAAACGGTTTGTTGAAGAAAAATCCCTTGTATGTTTTGAAGTTAACAAAACAACCTCGTCTGTAAAGTTTGAAGATTCCAAGATCCAGTTGGTTAAGTCTGAAGAGTTCAAGACCCAAGCATTTTCGTCTGAAGACAGTCAGACCCAAAGTTACGGTCTAAAGTTTTCCGTCTGAAGATAGTTAGACCCAAAGCTACCATTTGAAGATCTCTAGACCCAAATCTAAGTCTGAAGACAGTTTGCGATTTTGCCAGGCTAACAGCAGATTATTTTTATGGTTAAGGAAATTAAGATTTGGATATTATGTTTCCTAATTTATCCATGAAATATCTCTGGCTGTGATTGTGAGCTCGAAAGATTTATTCTTCGGATTTTATCCGTTGAAGATCAAGCGAATTTTTGGAAGATCTAATTTTGGAAACTCAAGATCCTGATTGTATGGGTGAGTAGGATTGACGAACTATTTTCTACTTATATTTTCGACAACGTGAAGATCACTTAAATTGATTCAGTCCAACAGGTTGATTGGATGAATTCTTGGAAAGTGCCAACGGGTATGAAGGCATGAAGGTTATTTAAGATGGGTCGGAGTTGTTCGAAAATAATGAGAGAACTAATAGAAAAATTTCGAAATTAGAACCTCTGATATCTCTTGTTCACAAAATCTCTCATGCTCAAAGTTGTGTATCAAAGAGAGTCATTTATAGTGCGAAACAGCAATAAGCTGTAAGAGAGACTTTCTGCTGAAGAAGTTTAGTTCGTGATTTGTAACAGCTCTCATTTGCTACATAGTGATTACAGCCTGTTGGCTGCCAGCGTGGAGAGTGGATGTAGGCTTACAATAAGCCGAACCACTATAATCTTTGTGTTAATTTTCTTTTATCCTATTCTACTTGCTTTATGGATGCATGATCTATTAATTCTGATATGATTTTCATATTAAAGTATTCTTCGGTGAAAGATGCCAAAAGAATTCCATAATCACCTATTCACCCCCCCTCTAGGTGGTTTCATTAGCCTATTTCAATTGGTATCAGAGCAGGTTGCTTGTTTATTGGAAGTGTTTATTATTTCTAAAGCTAAAGATCTATGGCTAGTATTTTGGCTCCAGGTTTAATTGAAGGTCAAAGCAATACCAAACCTCCCTACTTCGATGAAAAGGAGTACAATGTATGGAAAAACAAGATGAAGGCATTCCTAAGATCCAAAGATCCTATGGAATGGGATGTAGTGGAAAAATGAATTATTCCTAAAGCTGCATCAAGCACAGGGAAAGAATTAGCTGATGGAGTAGGATTGCCTCAAACAAAATTATCAAAGAGACAAGCCCTTGATGCAAAAGCTATTTATTCTCTATATTGTGCATTATCTCCTACTGAGTATAATAGAATTTCATCTTGTGAAACAGCTAAAGAAGTTTGGGATAGATTGCACGTCACCTATGAAGGAACAGATCGAGTCAAAGAAACCAAGATCAATATCCTTCTTGGATAATATGAAGCCTTCAAAATGAAGCCAGGAGAATCCATCACGGATATGTTCAGTTGATTTACAAAAATTTTAAATGGCTTGGCATACCAAGGACAACCAATCTCAGGACCTATGAAGGTCAACAAACTGTTGAGAGAACTCTCCAAAGATTGGAATCACGTCAAGACATCCATAAGAGAAACACAAAGGGTCATGCCTCTTTCGGTAGATGAGTTGGTTGGCACACTTCAATTATATGAAGTCGAACAATTCAATGAGGATTTTGACACCAAAGGTAAGAAGTCAATTGTTTTAAAATCTAATGATGATTCTGATGTTACAAATTCAGAAGAAGATCTGGATGACGAGGAGTTGGCACTTCTGATTAGAAAGTTCAAAAGGCTAAATAAAAAAGGTAGAAGGTTCGATGGAAAAAGACAAAACAATCAAAGATTTCAAAAGAAATCAAATGAAGAAGAAGACACCAATAAGGAGGTTGTTTGCTTTGAATGCAAGAAAAATGGACACATTAGACCCAACTGTCCCTTATTAAAGAAAAATAAAGGAAAACCGAAAAGGTTCAAGAAAGCACTCAAAGCTGAAAAATGGAGTGACACTGAATGTGAGGAGAGTGATGAAGAGTATGCCAATATCTGTCTTATGGCTAACTCAGACTCAGACTCAGACTCAGACTCAAGCTCAGACTCAGACTCAAGCTCAGACTCAGACTCAGACTCAGACTCAAATAGCGGTATCAAGGTTAGAAATTTAAAAATTTCTACCAAAGTATCAAATTACATTGATGAACTTTGTCTCAATCTTAAAGGCTCCCTTAAGAGGATCTCTGAACTAAAAAGGGAAAATTCCAAATTGAAACAACAAGAAAAGACTTTGGTTGAAAAAGTTAAAAGTCTAGACAAGTGTCTTGCTGTTTCAAAAGAAAATGAGTTTGAACTTTCAAAAGAAAATGCTTGTTTGAAAGAAGATTTGTTGAAAGTTACAAAGAAATTTTCAATGAGTTCTGAAAAGTTAGATCAAATTCTTTCAATTCAAAGACCCTATTTTAACAAATCTAGTCTAGGAATAACACATGAAACCATTCCTTTGATTGATTTTCCAAAAGTAAAAGAAAGAATCAAGAATAGGCCTACAAAATCTTTTTACAATGATCATTTTCAAAAAGTCTTTATAAAGCCTGTTGGAAGAAATGCTCTTAAATGTCCAAAGTGCAAAAGTTTAGAACACTTTGAAAAGGATTGTCCCAAAGTTTGGAGACCCGTTAAGAAGAGTTGGGCAAAGACTGTCTATGGTACTAACAATGATGGACCCAAGAAAATTTGGGTACCAAAGAAGACTTGAGTGTTTTATTTAAATGCAAGTCACTATCAAGAAGAAAATCAAGTGGTATTTGAATAGTGGCTATTCAAGACACATGACAGGAGACTCAAATTGTTTCACAAAACTCTCTCATGTAAAAGGAGGAAATGTTTCTTTTAGTGGCAACAACAAAGGAAAAATTGTTGGTCAAGGAACCGTAAAGATAGGAAACCTCACAATCAACAATGTTTCTCTGGTTGAAGGGCTAAACTATAATCTATTGAGTATTAGTCAACTATGCGACATCGGATACAAGATCAATTTTCAAGAAGATACTTGTTCGGGAACAAGCAAAGATTTCTCACAATCCTTTCGGACGAAGACATGGAAACATTTATTTGTGGATATAAAGTCTCGACAGTTCTCAATGCTTGATATCAATTCAAGATGAAGCCATTCTCTCGGCATAAGAAGCTTGGACATGTCAACTTGAAGCAAATTGCAAAAGTTTCATCCAAAAGCTTGTTCGGGACTTCCCGACCTGAAGTATCAAAAGCATGAATTATGCACTCCTTGTGTACTTGGAAAACAAGTTAGAAATTCCTTTAAATCTATAAATCAGGTATCCACTAAACGTGTTTTGTAGCTATTACACATGGATCTGTTCTGTCCAACAAGAACTCAAAGCATTGGAGGTAAGAGATATTGTTTGGTAATTGTTGATGATTATTCTCGTTTTACTTGGGTATTCTTTCTTGCAAATAAATCTGAAGCTTTTAACTTATTTTACTAAATTTGCAAAGAAAATCCAAATTGAGAAAGGATATGCAATTTCAAGTATTTGAACTGACCATGGTGGTGAATTTGAAAATCATGATTTTGCTAAATATTGTGATAACTATGATATTCAATATAATTTTTTATCACCATACACTCCACAACAAAATAGAGTTGTAGAGAGGAAAAATTGTTCTTTGCAAGAAATGGCAAGAACTCTTTTGATTGAAAGTAATATTTCTCCTCATTTTTGGGCTGAAACTACTTCAACTGCTTGCTACATTATAAATGGAGTTTTTCTAAGACCAAGTTTAGAGAAAACACCTTATGAACTGCTCAAAGGTAAGAAACCTATTGTTTCTTACTTTCATGTATTTGGTTGTAAATGTTTTATCTTAAAGAATTCTAGTGATCGAATTGGTAAGTTTGAAGAAAAATCAAATGAAGGAATTTTCCTTGGCTACTCTATGACAAGCAAAGTCTTCAGAGTTTTCAACAAATGAACTCGATCGTGGAAGAATCCATGAACGTGAAGTTTGAAGACTCGGCTCAAAATCGACTCAACTTGAAGATTATGAGTCGGCCAAGTGTCTTCAAATTCTCTTGAAGAAAATCAAAACTCGACACTCCCGCAAACCAATTCTCAGAGCTCTAACCGAAAAGAGCTTCATCAAAGTGACAAACCAATTACAAATTGGAAACACAAATCCAGTCACCCTGCAAATCTCATCATTGGCAATATTGATGGAGGAGTTCGTACAAGATCTAAAAGGTGTGAAGAATCTAGTGCTCTTGCACTTATTTCTGAGATTGAACCTAAAAATATAGAAGATGCATTGAAAGATGAAAGCTGGATTGAAGCAATGCAAGAGGAATTGAATCAATTCAAAATTAACAATGTTTGGGAGCTAGTTCTTAAACCAAAAGGTAAATCAATTATTGGTACCAAATGGGTTTTCAGGAACAAGCTTGATCAACAAGGAAAAGTGGTAAGGAACAAAGCAAGACTTGTGGCGAAATGTTACACACAAAAAGAAGGCATTGACTATGATGAAACCTATGCTCTAGTAGCAAGGTTAGAAGCTATAAGATTACTTCTTGCTTTTGCTTGTTTTAAAAATTTCAGGTTATTCCAAATGGACGTGAAAAGTGCATTCCTAAATGGAATTATCTAAGAAGAAGTCTATGTGGAACAACCATCAGGATTTGAAAATCCTAGAAAACCAAACCTTGTTTTCAAACTGAAGAAAGCTTTATATGGCTTAAAACAAGCACCTCGAGCTTGATATGAAAGATTAAGTATTTTCTTAATTCAAAGTGGTTTCTCTAAAAGTAAAGTAGATACTACTTTATTTATCAAAAAGGAAGGCAAGGATTTCATATTTGTTCAAATTTATGTTGATGATATAATATTTGGTTCTTCTAATGAAAAGCTTTGCAAGAATTTTTCGAGTTGTATGCGTAATGAATTTGAGATGAGCATGATGGGTGAATTGAACTTCTTTTTGGGACTTCAAGTCAAACAATCAAGAGAAGGAACTTTTATCCATCAAGAAAAGTATGCAAAAGACCTTATCAAAAAGTTTGGAATGGAAAATTGCAAGAAAACAGAAACTCTTATATCAAGCTCATCAAAGCTGGATAAAGATAAAGAAGGAAAGAGTGTAGACCAAAAACTATACAGAGTATAATCGGTTCACTTCTTTACCTTACAGCATCTAGACCTGATATTTTATTTAGTGTTTGCATTTGTGCTAGATTTCAATCCGATCCTAAAGAATCTCACATGACTGCTGTGAAGCATATTATTAAATATGTTGCTACTACATCTAAACTAGGTCTATGGTATTCAAAAAAAGGAGATTTTACTCTCCTTGGATATTCTGATGCTGACCTTGCTGGCTGTAGAGTGGATAGAAAAAGCACTACGGGTACTTGTCAACTTTTGGGAAACAGGTTGGTAACTTGGTTCTCAAGAAAACAGGGTACCGTAGCCCTTTCAATCGCTGAAGCAGAGTACATAGCTCTTAGAAGTTGCTACTCCCAAATTCTATGGATGCAACAACAATTAAGAGACTTTGGAGTTGAAGAAACGTGTACAGAAATCAAATGTGACAACACAAGTGCAATCAACCTCACAAAGAATCCAATACTTCATTCAAGAGCAAAGCACATTGAAATCAAGCATCATTTCATTAGAGATCATGTTCAAAATGGTGAAGTGATGATTCAGCATGTTGATTCAAAGAATCAATTAGCAGATATATTCACAAAGCCCCTAGAAAAAGCTCACTTTGAATCAATTCGCTCAAGACTGAATATCGCAAGACTTGAAGATGTTCAGACTCAAAGCTAGAGTCTTAAAAAGTTCAGACTCAACGCAAGGTCTAAAGGCGTTCAGACTCAACGTAAAGTCTGATGGTGCTCAGACTCAAAGGTAAGGTCTGATAGAGTTCAAACTCTGAGGTAAAATCTGAACACTCTCAGACTCTGTCTTAAAGTCTTTTTACGTATTTTTAAATTTTTTGTATTCTATGAATTAAATTGTTTTTTAGTTAATTTTTGAAATTTCAAAATCTCTTTTTACTCGAATTCTGACATGTATTTATGGCAGTTTACTTTTTCAAAATTGTAGTTTATTTTTGGTAGTTTATATCTTTACTTTTGTCGTCGAGTCAGTATCTCGTTTTTATCTTTTCCTACTATTTATACTTTCAAATCGTCATCTTCATCCGCTACTACTCTCTAGAAATCCATCTCTTTTACTCTCGCTTTCAAAACCCTAAAAAGCACCATTACCGTTCCTGTTCCATTACCTTACTCGACAAAAATTCCATCTTTCACTTGCGAACAAGTTGAACTTTTGTTTGCGATCCAAGAATGTCGTCTCGAAAGTCTTCAAGAATCGCTGGTAGGGGACCACAACGTCAGCAAGAGGGTCCTACAAGGGTGGACCTCACAGGCGAGAAATCTCCACAAAAGGAGACCGAAAGTCAACATTTTGAGGAAGAGATCACTGAAGCAGAGCCAATAAGAACCCTTAAATCAAAGGTTGCTTTTGATCTTTACAGTAGGCTAAAGGCTGGGGGAACAAGCCTAAAGACGATCGAGGATTTTTTAAAAGAAAGAGGATATAAGAGTGAGTATATCTTCTTGCGGGAGATGGAGGAGTTAAAAATCATTGAAGAGAGGACAGCTCAAAGAACGCTTGAAAACATTCCGAGTAATCCGCTTTACAATACTGCAAGCCAGACTTTAGACGATGATGAGATACTTTTCTCTCAATTCCAGCCGCGAATGGGTGTGGCTGTGAACTCAGTTTGTCCCTTGGGTAGTCTTTTTCGGTCTAAGGAGCATGAGCAAATGTACTCAAAGTTGTTGAAGAGGGGTGTTGTAAATCCAAGGAGTGGTAGACTTCGATTTCCTTGATTCATTGGAGATAAATCTTAGAGAGAAATTTGCTAGGCTGCAGTTGGAGAAATTCTACATAGATACGACAAATGCCTACCCTGAACTTATGGCTTATTTTTATTGATGTTGATACATTAGCTGATGTTATTGGGGTGAAAAGAAGGAGTTTCCAACCGATAAAAGTGTCCACAACCTTTGCAACCCCTGAAATTATGCATGATAGAAAAGTGAAAGGCAAAATATCCTATACAAGGATGACTACCTCAAATGTGTTGCTGCACAGAATCATCATCAACTGTCTCAGGCCCAAGACAACCTCAAAGACCGATGTCTCCAAGACTGAAGCCAAGCTGATGTTTGCCCTCAATCAAGGCATGCCCTTTTCTCTCCCACATGTTATTATTTTCCACATGTATCGAACTGTGGTTAAGGATAAGGGTTAATTGCCTTATTCATCCATCATCACCAAGTTGTTCAGGCATTTCGAAATTCAGATCCCTACACCTGTATGCCTGACCAATTTAAGTCTGATGCTTGTTTGTTACAAGATAGTGATGAAGATGAAAATTCCAGAGCTATTCACTGCACTGGAAAGGTTGAAGGAGAGGACACCCTCAAAAGAGACTCCCACTGCTTCTACAAAGAGAAAGGGCAAAGAGCCCATGGCTGAGAAAAAGCGTAGAAAAGTCATCCTGCAGGACGAAGAGGATGAAGAAGATTTTGATGACGCCACGACTTTGTCTGCTCTCTCAAAATTGAGGAGCTCAGTTAGCTTGAGAACTGATGCTGGAGAGAGGGCAAGGAAAGAAGCAGGGGAGAAAGAAGCAGCCAAGAAGAAAAGGATTGAAGAGGAAAAACAAAAGAAGAGAGAAGAGGAAAAACAGAGGAAGAGAGAAAAGGAAAGGAAAAGGAAAGAAGAAGAAAGACAAAAGAGAGAAGAGGAACAGAGAAGAAGAGAAGAAGAAAAACAGAGAGAAGAAGAGGAAAGACAGCGGAAAGAAGAATAAGAAGAAAGAAAAAGAGAAAAAGAAGAGATGAGAAGAGGAAGAGGAAGAGAGAAGGAAGAAGGATGAAGAGGAAAGTAGAGCACAGGAGGATATGGCTGAAGGACTTGAGCCATCATTTGCTCAATCTGGGGAAGAGACCGAGAAACATCATAGTGCTGACATGGATTTTGGCGAGGAATATTCGACTCCATCCACTGGCATCAACATAGGGGGAGTTTCTGTAGATCAGGGAACGATATCGCCATTACATTTTAGTGATGTGAGTAGGTCTGATGCTGACGCTGAGGATGTTTATGCATCTCATTTCCTAGAACATGAAGAATCCTCTCCATCTGAAAGGGAAAGGGTTGAGAAGGATGCTCCAAGTTTCCAAACTCCAAGAACTGACTCTGCTAGTCCTAGTGGAGGTAATACTAACTCAACAGCTTTTACACAACTGTTGGATGTTATGCTGGACCTAAAGAAGTAGGTGTTTGGAATGGACTATGAGCTGAGGGATCTAAAGAAGACAATACTGAGTACTTCTGTGAATATGCAAGATCAAATCAACGCACTTAAAGTTCAAGTGGAATCAAATTAGACAAGTGCAAAGTTGATTTCAGTGAAAGAAGCTCTTGCCAATCTCGAGAAGACAGTACAGACGCTCAGCAAATTTCAGCTTGTTCGCATCCCTGGAGAGCCCTGAATCTTTTGCAAAACCATCTCTTATCCACTCTACCTCCTTTGATGGGACAAAAAGGGGGAGAATTTTGCAAATTTGAACTTGTTTTTGTTTTAAACTTTTATTTCATTTGCTTAAACTGTTTTCTTTATTTTTGATTTGGATTTTGTTTGGGATGTTTATTTGAATCTTCATGACTCTAACTTTATGCTAATTTGATGTTTGGATTCTTAGACTTGTGAATTTGCAGGATCATTATAATTGTGAGGATAATTGTTATTGGACTAATATTTTTCTGTTTTGCAGAAGCAATCCTCAAAATATACATGAGTTCTCTTTGCAGGTTATAAATTTGCAAATCTGCCGAGGTGTTTTGTCACCATCAAAAAAAAGAGGAGATTGTTGAAGAAAAATCCCTTGTATGTTTTGAAGTTAACAAAACAACCTCGTCTGTAAAGTCTGAAGATTCTAAGACCCAGTCGGTTAAGTCTGAAGAGTTCAAGACCCAAGCATTTTCGTCAAGACAAGTCGGACCCAAAGTTACGGTCTCGAAGTTTTCCGTCCGAAGACAAGTCGGACCCAAAGCTACCGTCCGAAGATCTCCAGACCCAAATCTAAGTCTGAAGACAGTTTGCGATTTTACTAGGCTAACAACAGGTTATTTTTATGGTTAAGGAAATTAAAATTTGGATATTATGTTTCCTAACTTATCCATGGAATATCTCTGGCTGTGATTGTGAGCTCGAAAGATTTATTCTTCGGATTTTATCCATTGAAGATCAAGTGAATTTTTGGAAGGATCTAATTTTGGAAACTCAAAATCCTGATTGTATGGGCGAGCAGGATTGACGAGCTATTTTCTACTTATATTTTCGACAACGTGAAGATCACTTAAATTGATTCAGTTCAACGGGTTGATTGGATGAATTCTTGGAAAGTGCCAACGGGTATGAAGGCATGAAGATTATTTAAGGTGGGTTGGAGTTGTTTGAAAATAATGAGAGAACTGATAGAAAAATTTCGAAATTAGAACCCCTGATATCTCTTGTTCTCAAAATCTCTCGTGCTCAAAGTTGTGTATCAAAGAGAGTCATTTATAGTGCGAAACAGCAATAAGCTGTAAGAGAGACTTTCTACTGAAAAAGTCTAATTCGTGATTTGTAACAGCTCTCATTTGCTACATAGTGATTACAGCCAGTTGGCTGCCAGTGTGGAGAGTGGACGTAGGCTTGCAATAAGCCAAACCACTATAATTCTTGTGTTAATTTTCTTTTACCCTATTCTACTTGCTTTATGAATGCATAATCTATTAATTCTGATATGATTTTCATATTAAAGTATTCTTCGGCGAAAGATTCCAAAAGAATTCCATAATCACCTATTCACCCCCTTAGGTGGTTTCACTAGCCTATTTCACGGTTTCATATAAAAAGGTAATATAATTCTCCGTCAGGTTTAATTTCTTCAAACACAGGATTTGCGCTCATTTAAGACTAAATTTGCTGCTGCAGAAAATAATGGAGAGATATACTAATTTTGGACAACAATCCTCACTAAGGATGCGACAACAATCCTCACTAAGGATGCGATTTACCTATTGTTGAAATTTCCAACTTCAACCGACGTATCACCAATTTAAATAAACAAAAGATTTCTGCGTATAGCTTCGGCCCAAAAAGCGCACACACAGGTGAAAAAAGCAAAAAAGTAAAAATAAAAATAAATGAATAAATCAAAGTACCGCAGCTGCGGATAATTGAAAAATTACTTTAGACGATACCTAATTTCGTCGTCGTCGTAAATATCCTAAATCCAAACGTATATTTGTCTGCCGCGGAAAATTCCACGTCAGCTCCCGCAACTTCTCTTCTGACTTTGTTCAGTCATAGACCTCCGCTCTCCGTCCAACAACCTCTCTCCGGCGCCGGCGACGTTTCCGGCGAGACCGACACCGGGCCCCCACGGCGCATGCGGCTGCGCAATCCGGCAGCCGAATCGTGGGCTTGGCGAACCTTTGCATCGTCTCGGAGGTACTAAATGCTCTTTAACTTCATTCAGCGATCGCCCGTTAATTTCGACAAAATTGAAGCGCGAGGCTTTGGCGAATTGCGTTCGCGTGCGTCTGCTTGCTAAGCTACGAGTGGGTTAACTGATTAGTAGTCTCGCCTGTAATGATGATGAACCGGAGAAGACTCGCTTTCGCCCTCGGATTGAAGAAGGAAGGGGTTCGTACCATATACGCATCGCTGATTCGGATAAATTGAATCATCAATCCTGCCTGTTCAAATGATACCTCGAATCGGTGGTGCTCATTAGGTTTTTATTTGGGTTTGATTGGTTGTCCATGCAAAGCTTATTTTTCCTGGAAGTGAAGGTAATGGAGATTGGTCAACGGTCACCACCCTCTGCTTTTTGCTCAGAGGAGGCATATGGAAAGCTAAATCTTGCACTGGTCTTTCCTTAATTTTATGTGGTTTATAGGTAGTTGGCAACATCAGATCGGTGATGTTGACGGGTTTCCAAGGGTTGATGGGTTTATGGGCAGTTGACAACGTCGGCACTGATCTTTTGTTAATTTTGTTAAGTTGATGGGTTTCTAAAGTTTGCCACTTTTTATGTGATTGTATCGCCAAAACGTTTTTCTGGACTTTTTGCGAAATGAACGAAGTCTTAAAATGGTAGCCCCCAACTTATTTACTTTCCTTCTTCCATTAGTTTTTTATACTTTTATGTAGATGTAGTTGACATAACAGAGAACACGCACAGTTTATTTTTGTTTGTTGCGGATATCTCATATATATTAAAAGCATTATGTTTTCTCTTTATGTTTAGATTTTAATTCCATATAAATTAATTTTGTTGAAAAGAGAAAATTCATAAAGCACGGATCAACATTTCCTTTCACGGGCAAAAAGCTAATCCACACTTACCAAAAAAAGAATTATTTTCTTCTTTATGGTAATGGCAATTCACGACAAGCTATCAATGATGATTTCGAGAATCTAGGTTTGAGTTCTAGTGTACGTATATAAGGAAGAACATTGTCTTGTCTCATTTTCAAAAATTCTCTAGTCTGTTCTACAATGGCAATGGTAAGTTCACGTGCGCATCTTTCCAAATGGTTGATTTTGATGATAACTATTATCAGTACGATAAGCTATGGGCGTGCTCGAGATAGAGTCCTTGGATCAGACAAAGTTATAGGTTTCGATAAGCCTAAAGGAGCGGTAAAAACCATTGAGGTCATTCCTATACTCTTTCTGTTGCTATTTCACCTTCTTCTTTTTTCTTTTTTTCCTTTTAAATATATTATTTTGGCTAAGATAATGTATTGGTACCTGGTGCAGAGTTACGAAACTCGTGAAGTGATCGATTGTGTTGACATCTACAAGCAACCCGCCTTTGATCATCCGCTTCTCAAGAATCATACCCTACAGGTCTTTTTCCTCTCATTTTTGGACCTATAACTTGCACAATATTCTGTCCTGTGCCTCTCATGTAAAATTTGCAGTTAGTAGTAAAAATGAATTAGTGCAACGATGATGATGTAAGTTCCTTAACGATGAGGACCCTCATAGAGCAATTTGGGATAAAGTTGTTTCAATATTGCGGGAAGTCTAGGAAATTCAATTTGTTCTATGTCTGTAGTATTGTTATGCAACCTTAGATATGTTCGCCCACATTATTTAGCAATCGCTGAAGCCGGTATGGCACGTTTAGATGAAACCAAGCTCAAATCTGAAAGCGAATGGAGCGAGATATGTGGAAGGTGTGCTCAATCAATCTTGGTGGAAATATGGTGAATGCCCTGAGGGAACGATCCCCATCATAAGACCACAAAGCCATACCAATCGTCATGTTATACGGTCGAATCCACACTTGAAGCAGCTTAATCAGAGCCGCCTTGGATTACCACCAGTTGACAGTGAAGTACGTGCAATTACATCACCACAAGACTTAATGTGGCATTGATTTTGAGTTGCTTTTTGTTTATGCATAGATCCTTAATTTTCACTTCCTTAAGAGTTTGTTCCATATTGGTCAGGTTGCTCGAGTATTTTTGGCCTCTGGCAACTTCTTGGGAGCTCATGCAACAATTAATGTGTGGAATCCTGTGGTAGTGGATGATCGAGAAAACAGCTTCTCTCAAATTTGGCTCCTAGCAGGCCCCGTAGAGACTGTGAACACCATAGAGGCCGGATGGAAGGTAATGATTTAGAATGGTCTAATCTGAAGACTTTAGCATGATTGGCGTTCAAAGCGTGTGCATATATAGAAGATAAGTGGTTTGTGTTTTTATAATAGGTCGATTCATATTCTATTCCCAAGGGGGTGAAGACTTTTATATATTGGACCGTAAGTTCTCGACTCTTTTGACCGTTTACAGTTAACCAAACTTTCACAAACATATCAAGCATTGACATGCTTTCCTTGGGTGGACTTTAGAGTGATGGCTATTAGAAAACTGGATGCTACAATCTCGAATGCCCTGGATTCGTACAAACAAGTGACAAGCTTGCTCTAGGTACTCTGCTTGAACCAGTTTCCACCTATGGTGGAAAACAATATGAGGTTACCATAGACATAGTGAAGGTAATGAAACAATCTTTTAGGTGGGATATTTTTTCGTCTTCTCTCTTCTAACAAAGATTCTTCAGAATCAACTTCTCGGACGATGGTGGCTACAAATTCAGAATGTGGATGTAGGATACTGGCCCCAAGAAATCTTCACTTCTCTACGTGACGGCCCTGCTGATGCAGTTACCTGGGGCGGACACGTAGTAAACACAGAACCGGATGGTCATCATACGTCGACGCAAATGGGGAGCGGCCATTTCCCTTCGGAAGGCTTTGGAAAGGCGTCCTTTTTCCGCCATGTTACAATCGTCGACGGCGGTTCCATTGGGGAGATCCGGAGAATCTCCAGGAGCAAGTGACGAAACCCGAATGTTATGACTTACTTCTCAACAAGGCTGAGCGAAGTCAATTTGGAGTCAATTTCTATTACGGGGGCCCTGGACTTTCAGCTCAGTGTGCATAATAGTGAACATACAATAAGTTGCTTTCCTATTTTTTGATACCCTAATAAATTTGACCCTGTCAAATGTTTAGCAATGAGCACACCAATGCTTTTGAAGTTGTTGAAGTCACTTATGAACCAGTATTTGGACTTAATCACATTTTTCTATTATAGCTCCTTTTGCCCTAAACGCAAGTGTTCATTATGGACAAGGTGTTGTCTGTATTTTTACTGCAGGCAATTAGCCATCAGATGAAAAATTGATTAAAATGCTGAAAAGTCTAACAAGACATGGCGATGGTATTTTCCTTGCTGTGCGTGCACTTGTTGCTTCAAGAAACTTGACCATTGCATGGAACATTGTGATCCAACTGCTCTATTGATATCTATTTTATTTGTGTTTTCCTGTGCAGCCATCCTTATTTATGTTTTAGAATTAGAAGTTCATTAGATAACTACTTTTTGAAATGCTTATAAGTGAAGGACACATCCTTCACAAGTGTATAATTAATAGGAAAATTGATGATGATCTGCTTCTCTTTCTCTCTTGTTTTCTTTTATCTTTTCCTTTTCTCCCTAGACGGGGGATATAAAGTAAATTTGTTAACTCGTGTCTCGTGTTTCCCAAGTTATGATGTGATTCTACAATTTTTTGAGACCATATTCCCCCAAAGCAAATGCAAATGCAAATGCTTCCAAATTTTCTCTCTTCCTTTTAGATTATAATGGCACGAAGCTTTGAAAGAAGGTGGACGCATTTGCGGATCATAATTTCCGATTAAATGTGAGTTTGAATGTGTGAATCATTGATCTCATGTATAAGTCGATAAGTCAATCCATCAATAAATGTAAATTTTCTTTTTTTGATTGGTTTACCCATGTTATAAAACACATGTTATTGACAAAATACGAATAAATTTCTTCTTGCTTAATTTTGGGAACGGACGGTTTTATATAATGAGGTAACATCATTCTCCGTCGGGTTTAATTTTTTCAAACACGGGATTTGCGCTCTTTTAAGAAACTAAATTTGCTGCTGCAGAAAATAACGGAGAGATACTGATTCTGGAGAACAATCCTCAGCAAGGATGTGATTTACCTACTGTTGAAATTTCTAACTAACTTAAATCGACGTATTACCAATTTAAACAAAAGATTTCTGCGTATAGCTTCGGCCCAAAAAGCGCACACACAGGGGAAAAAAGCAAAAAATAAAAAATAAAAATAAATGAATAGATAAAAGTACCACAGCTGCGGATAATTGAAAAATTACTTTAGACGATACCTAATTTCGTCGTCGTCGCCGTCGTCGTAAATATCCTAAATCCAAACGTATATTTGTCTGCCCGGGAAAATTCCACGTCAGCTCCCGCAACTTCCCTTCCGACTTTTTTCAGTCCTAGACTAGACCTCCGCTCTCCGTCCAACAACCTCTCTCCGGCGCCGGCGACGTTCCCGGCGAGACCGACACCGGGCCCCCACGGCTCGTGCGGCGGCGCAATCCGGCGGCTGAATCGTGGGCTCGGCGAACCTTTGCGTCGTCTTGGAGGTAATAATGCTCTTTTAACTCCATTCAGCGATCGCCCGTTAATTTCGACAGAATCGAAGCGTCAGGCTTTGGCGAATTGCGTTCGCGTGCGTTTGCGTCCTAAGCTACGAGTGGGTTAACTGATTAGTCTCGCCTGTGACGATCATGAACCGGGCGAGACTCGCTGTCGCCCTCGGATTGAAGAAGGAAGGGTTCATACCATACATTCATTGCTGATTCGGATAAATTGAATCATCAATCCTGCCTGTTTAAATGATACTTCGAATTGGTGGTGTTTAGTAGGTTTTAATTTGGGTTTGATTGGCTTTCCATGCAATTTTTAGCTTATTTTTCCTGGAAGTGAAGGTGATATTGATTGGTCAATGGTCACCACCCTCTGCCTTTTGCTCAAAGGAGGCATGGAAAGCTAATTCTTGCACTGGTCTTTTATTAATTTTATGCGGTTCATAGGCAGTTGGCAACATCAGATCGATGATGTTGATGGGTTTCCGAGGGTTGATGGGTTTATAGGCAATTGGCAACATCAGCACTGATCTTTTGTCAATTTTGTTACGTTGATGGGTTCCTAAAGTTTGCGTCTTTTTATGTGATTGTTTTGCCAGCTCTTGCCTCTTTGTAGAGATGGATGAAGTTTCTCTCAATGCTGAGCCAGTTGGCGATGAGGAAGCCGAGGAACTTGAGATTGAGGGAGACTCTGCAATGACTGGATTAGTTGGTCAGACAAGTGTGATTCAAGGAGAGAACCCCATGCCTCCTGCTGTCGGGTTGGAATTTGAGTCTTATGAGGATGTATATTACTTCTACAGTTGCTATGCTAAGGAGCATGGGTTCGGGGTTAGAGTAAGCAATACATGGTACAGGAAGAGTAAGGAGAGATATAGAGGAAAATTGAGCTGCAGTAGCGCAGGTTTCAAGAAGAAAAGTGAGGCGAACCACCCGAGACCAGAAACAAGAACCGGGTGTCCAGCGATGATAAAATTCCGGTTGATGGACAATACGAGGTGGAGAATTATTGAGGTTGAGCTCGAGCACAACCACTTAATCAGCCCAACTAGTGGGAAATTTTTTAAATCACATAAGGTCGTGGGTGTTGGGAGCAAGAGGCCATTGGAGTTGGAAGGTCCTGAGGAAGTAGAAACAGTCAAATTGTTTCAGACTGTCATCATAGATGCTGAGGGTGGGAAATTAGCTGCTGATGATGGTGACCTTAGAAAGAATCCTGACCTGTCCAATAAAATGAAGCTACGAAAAGGAGATGCTCAAGCTGCTCTTGATTTCTTCTGTCAGATGCAGCTCATGGATCCTAATTTCTTCTACGTGGCAGACCTCAATGAAAGGGGATGTCTGAGAAACTTGTTTTGGGCTGCTGCGAGGTCCAGGGTCGCCTATCGCTACTTTGGTGATGTAGTTGCGATTGACACGACATTTTTCGGACAAGAGTTTGATATCCTGCTGGTATCATTTATTGGGGTGAATCACCATGGGCAACCTGTACTGTTGGGTTGTGGTTTGTTAGCAGGCGAGACTGTCGAGTCATATGTATGGCTGCTTAGGGCTTGGCTCACCTGTATCCTAGGACGCCCTCCCCAAACTATCATTTCCGATCAATGCAAAGCCTTGCAAGCTGCTATCTTCGATGTGTTCCCCAGAGCTTCTCATTGTATAGATTTGACAAAGGTCATGAGAGGAATCTCTGAGAGATTGGAAAAAACTTACCAATATGAAGCAATTAAAGCTGCCATCTATAGAGCAGTTTGCCTTTCCCAGAGGGCTGAAGAATTTGAAGCGGCTTGGATGGATATCACCCATGAGCATGGATTGGAGGATCACCAATGGTTCCAAAGTTTGTATGAAGAAAGGAACCGGTGGGTCCCGCTCTACTTGAAGGAGACCTTCTTGGCGGGAATGTTTACTATCCAGCAAAATGAAGACGCGACATCGTTTTTTAAGGGATATATAGGGAACTGCACCTCTTTAAAGGAATTTCTGGACAAGTATGATCAAGCAATGCAAAGGAGTCACCAGCTTGAAGCACTGGCCGATCTAGATTCAAGAAATTCGAGTTGTATGCTAAACTCGAGGTGTAATTATGAGTTGCAGCTCTCGAAATTGTATACAGGCTACATCTTCATGAAGTTCCAAAAGGAGGTAGAAGGAATGTATTCGTGTTTCAGCACGAGACAAGTAAATGTAGACGGGCTAGTCACAACTTATACGGTTCAAGAACACATTGAGCTTGAGGATGGTCGGAGGGAAGCAAGAGACTTCGAGGTTCTGTCCAATGGATCCGAAATGGAAGTCTTCTGCGCTTGCAGTTTATTTAACCTGAGAGGATATCTGTGCAGACACGCCCTATATGTCCTCAGCCAAAACAGGGTAGAAGAGGTCCCGCCTCAATATGTGCTCTCACGCTGGAGGAAGGATATCAAGCGCGGTTACGTCCTGGACCAGAGATCTGCAGGGATCGACGTCGACAACCCAGTTCACCGTCATGAGCATTTGCACAAATGCATCCTGCAGGTCATGGATGAAGCTAGGAAATCGCAAGACCGCTCTAAGGTGGCACTGCAGGCGCTGGACGAGATGCTGAACAAGATCCAACTCTCAAAAGATCACCTGGAATGACTGTTTGTGAATCAAGACCCCGAAATCTTGCGCAGACAGGACGTCTCTGTGATGCAGAGTGACATCGTGGTCACTGCTGATATTTGGATGAGAAGCAGAAACTTTAAGGCAGAGCATGGATGCTTTCTCAGTCATAAAGCCAAGCCAATACATCATACATCATATCGGTTTGACGGAACCGACAGATTTGAGTATTCTCCTAACGCTAAGAAATTGCAGCAATGCATGCAGACATAGCGGTCCCATTCAATCGGTTGAAGAAGAGAGGGGAAGTGTAAGGAAGCAAAATCTGCACACTCAAATTGATTGGGCCTTAAACCCAAAAAGAAAAAAAGTCGATTGGGCCTTGATTGGGCCGGGCTTGTCACAGCTTCGAAGCCCATAACCCAGCTCGGTCTCTCTGCAAAAACCCTCTCTCGTATTCCCATCGTCGTCTTCCTCCTCGATCTGATTTTCCCGCCTCGGGAGAAACCAGCAGAAGCTCGAGGGCGGGCGGGCGGGCGACGACGATGAAGTTCAAGGCGTTTCTCACGGACAACGGCGTGGCCCTCCTGGAGAAGCGGTTCCTGCCGGCGCTGGACAAGATCGACCGGACGTGCCACCTCTACCTCACCAGGGACCACGCCGTCTTCCTCCACAACCTCCTCAACGGCGACGGCCTCCAGTCCGTCGCCCAGTTCCGCATCGAGGCCCTCTTCGACGCCTACCGCATCTCCAGCCAGAACGACGACCGCATCGCCTTCGCCGTCGACCTCTCCCTCCTCCACCGCGCCATCCGCAGCAGCGTCGGCATCTGCAACGAGCTCGCCGCCGACGCCGCCGCCGGCGGATCGGCCTCCGATCGGCTCCAGATGAAGCTGGTGAAGAAGTTGCCGGCGAACAGCACCCAGCCGATGCCCTTCCTCACCTTCGAGACGAAAGGCTACAAGTCGGCGGTCATCCAGGACGTGCCGATCTCGAAGCCGATGTCCAGGGCTCAGGTGTCGGAGATCCAGTCGGCCCTCGACTCGGCTCAGGCGCTCCCCAGGACGCTCGTCGAGGTTCACGACTTGAACCAGCTGCAGAGCTTCGTGGACAGGATGAGGCACGTCGGGGACGTGCTGAACGTCTCGATCAGCAAGCACGGCGACCTGCATTTGCAAATCGCGACCACCCTGATCACCCTGGGCGCGGAGTTCCGGAAGCTGCCGGTCCTCGGGGAGCGAGCCGATGCTCCCCCGGAGGACCGGGGCCTGAGCGCGCAGGCCCGGTCCGAGAGGGCGGTCTCGAGGGGCGACGCCGAGGCAGTCCAGGTGAGCGTGAAGCACTTTGCCAAGAGCCTCCAGTGTCACACGGCGAGGCCGGACTGCGCCTTCTACGGGATCGCCGAGCAGGGCGCGTGCTTGACCGTGATCTTCCAGTTCTTCATTCCAGGGACCCGGCAAACCGACAAGTCGATCAGCTTGTATTGCAGGCTCCCTGTACTCGACCCCGGCACGAATTGAACCCCAGAGTCGCTTCATCATTCGATCCTCCATTTGTGTATGATTCGCAACTATTGAATACAAATTTCGAGCTTTCGTTTTCTACAAATTTCGACTTTTTAATCTTACACCTCCTCATTTTCACAATATCTAATTGTCGAGACGCATGTTCATATACAAATTTTTCCTCGAGAATGTATCATAATTTGAGTGAAATGTAAGAAATCTCGAGTGATGTGACAAAGAACCAAAAAAAGAGGTCCAAAATCTGGAGGAGTACTGAACAAAATCCCATTTCTCATCATTATGAAGGTACGAGGGGTATTCCCCTAAACCGATTGAATTTCAATATGGGCAAGAAAAGTTCAAGGAATTCCTCCGGAAGCCTTTCTCGTCATTTTCTCAAAGACGCTTTTTTAACTCCGGTCAAGACATTCAGACATTATGCTAAGGTGATGATGAACAAGTGAATGGGTTGGAGTTTTCAATAATATTCACAGAGACAGCGTACTGGGGCTGTCCTCTCCAAGAAAAAGTCGACATCACGGGGGCTCGGGTTTTACACGAAGAATTGGCAGCAAGCATCAGGCCACCTTCATTCTTTCTTCTCCTCGACCTGATGAACCCTATTCAACGCGTCTTCGAACGTCTGTAACGCAGCCCTGTAATGTTCGGGAGAGATCACCCCCTCCTCGACGATCTGCAAGGCGCTTCGGTACAACTGATTGAGCCACTGCATGCGTTCGGCAGCACCAGCATCGCCAGGGCCTGGGTCAGGGATGTGCAAGCGCTTATAATCCTTCTTCCATCGAGGGAGGATGTACTTTGATGGAATCTCCTCCACCCCGTTGAAGTTAAGAACGCATAGGGCGTGCCTGCATAGATAGCCATAGAAATTAAAACAGCTACAGATGCAACGAACCTCAGCCGCCGCTCGATTGTACAGGACCTCGTAATCCCTTATCTCCCTTCTACTTCCTTCCCCCAGGACCCGCTCTTTAACCAAAAATATAATGACTGGCCCATCAACATACAGCTGCGTCGTGCTAAGACAAGAATACATCTCCTCTACCTCAAACTGGAACTTCCTGAATATATCTCTAGTGTATACCTTGGAGAGCTGTAACTCAAACGAACATCTTGTTTTCAGCCCATGGCTTGCGTTCCTCGATTCATTATCCGCAAGGGCTTCTTCCCTGTGCTTCTTTTGTAAAGCTAACTCATACTTGTCAAGAAATTCTTTCAATGGAGTCTGTTTATGCACATACTTATCAAAAAATGCATTCACCGACTCGCCCGGCCTTACAGCAGACATCCCAGCGAAAAAAGTGTCTTTCAAGTAGACCGGAGCCCATATGACTCGATCCTCATATAAAGCTCTAAGCCATTCATGGTCACCAATGCCAAAACGCTGGACCATGATCCCCCAAGCTGTCTCGAATTCACTCACCTTCAGAAATTCATACACTGCTTTAGTCAACGCCCTTCTGATCGCGTCATAGTTGTTCAACCCTCCTAATTTTTCCGGAACTTTTCTCATGATGTGTGACAGACCAAAACGATGGTGACATCTTGGAAACACCTCCTCGATCGCACCACGCAAAATCTTGCACCTGTCTGTAGTTATAGTTTGTGGGGAGCATCCAGACATACATGAACTCCAGGCCTTGAACACCCAAGTATAAGACTCCATTGTCTCGCCTGCAAGCAACCCACAGCCTAGCAATACTGATTGGCCATGGTGGTTCGCTCCAACAAATGCCACTAGCGGGACCTCGTATTTGTTAGACAAGAACGTCGTGTCAAAATATATAACATCACCAAAGTAAACACATGCAGCTCTGGACCTTGCATCCGCCCAGAACACATTCCTCAAATTCCCCTCATCAGTTAGATCCATGAGATAGTAGAAATTAGGGTTGGTCAATTGCATGCGGCAGAAGTAATTATATATAGCCTGTGTGTCCCCTTTCTTAAGGTTCAGATGATTAAGATGGTCAGACAGACTCCTAGCTTCATTTTCACCGCAACTTTGGTTTCCATTACCTCCCGCATCTATGACAAGTGCCTGGTATAACTTAATTGTTCTTTCTTCAGCATCAGCACTGGACTGTGACTTTCTTTTGGTACCAGCACTCATTTTCTTAATTGTTCTGTAGCTCTTCAAGCCCAGCAAGTGATTGTGTTCAAGTGTCGCTTCAAGCACCCTCCATCTTTTGGAGTCCACTAACCTCATCCGAATCATTGCTGGACAGCCAGTTCGAGTTTCTTTTCGAAGACGATTTACATCTTTAATTCTTTTGAAGCCTTGGCTACTGCAGCAGAGTACTGCACCGTACTTTTCTCTACTATTTCGCTTGAACCATGAATTCTTTACTCTGACACGAAATCCTGCTTCCTTGGCATAACAGTTGTAGTAGTTGTATGCATCATCATACGACTCAAACTCCATTCCGACAGCAGGAGCAACAAACTCCTTTCTTCCAACCGATGTGCCATTCTGATCATCAGATGCTGCTGCAACGCCATCTGGCCCTCTTTGACTTGTGCTGCACTCACCATCATTACCTTGCTCACTCGGAAGGGGAGCATCTTCCATCTGAGATATAAAGTGATGTCTGACTAGCAGACAACAAAAATGAGAAGAATAGCATTCACAAAGAAAAAGGCCAAAGCGAAATTTACACTAGTCTAAGATCGCGAGACCATCATCTAAAGCTAGGCCACACAAGAAGGCATTTGGGAAGAAAGAACTGCTGGTTAGAGTATGTAATTTAGCCAAGCTATGCAAGTGTCTATCGCACAAGTTCCTCTCTTCTTTTGCCTTGCATTTTCGAAGGTTCCAATCATCGACCATACAAATCTTTTTCAATTCCCGCATTGCAAACATAAAGGTCCAATCAGCTCATGCACACATCGAATTGCAAAAGAAATCACCGAAGCTAAATGTGCATTCTTTAAGAGCCACTTCAAGAGAATTGGCGTTCCAGAAGGCATCTCTGAAACTGCTGAAAAGCTAGTACATTCCCAGATTTGAACTAAATTTACCCGAAAGAACAAAAAAATCGAAAGCAGCTTAGCACCCGAAGATTTCAACCGAATGCACCAAATCCCCACAAGCAATTCCATTTCAGTCTCACCTCCCTCGACTTTGAGCCTTCGTACCGGAGACACACATTCGCCTCCGATACATCATTTACAAACACGACGAACCGATTCAGACATGATCATCACAAGCTACGTAAGCACAGCCAATCCGCACACCCACATCAAACGAAGAACACAGCATCTGAATTTGACACTAAGGACAACAAAAGGAACAACATGCCCACCAAGAAGCACAATTGACGTCTCAAAACAAAAAACAAAAGAACAAAAAAAAAAAAAAATCGATAAATCGCCACTTTCACGGACGCCCACAATCGGCGGCCGAACGAGCCCGATGTCTACTCCCGCCTGCAATCAACTAAACCGTCTCGAAACCTAAAGAGCTTGCGATTACCTTCAGCAAAAGCTCAGTTCCTGCGTCCGCCGGATTCTGCCGGAATTCTCGCCGCCTCCGGTGAATCTCCGGTGATTCCGATCTCAGCAAACGGAGTATAGAGAACTAGAGCGAGAGAGAGAGAGAGAGAGAGAGAGAGAGGGATTTCTGAAAAACACAAAATGAAACAAATTAAAAAAAAAAAAAAAAGGAAAGGAAATGCGCAGCGACAGCGTTGAACGAGGATCGTTCGATAAATGAGTGTGTTTCGGAATATATGACGTTGTTCTCAGTTGCTGAAAATTGTCTGAAAAGTTTCTCTAATTTGGATTTTTTATCATTTTAATATGGTGTTGCTAATTGTGTTTATATTTGATTTTTGTATTTGAGGATATTCTCTTTTTAAGTATTATATAAGCCAAAGATATTTAAAATCTGGATTGTTTTCCTATCTTGGGAAAAGTAATAAATAAGAATCCATAACCGTGGTTTTTATTCATTTCTTTAATCCGCTTCGTTTTAAAAACATGTAAAAATAATAAAGAAATGAGAAACATATTTAGGAGCAATATGTGAAAACTCAATCATTAATCTAAAGATGTTTATTATGTCTCTTGTCAATAAATTTTGAGAGTTGGATTGGGAGGCATTTATTAGGAATAATTTTTCACTGAACTTCATTTAAAATTTGGATTTTTGGGTTTTCTCAGAATCCCACTAAGATGTATGAATGTTCCTAAGGGTACATATATCCAATTTTCTAACTAAAGGTTTACAATATAATTAATAATTATTTCAAGGAGTGATTACCTTCGAAGGGTCATATGACAAAAGTCACAAAACCGATGTGCTATTTTCACACCCATAAGGGAAATTGAATTCATTTTCTGTATTCATATCAGCAAAGACATTTCACTTCACAGGCCTCTCCCTCTCCTCTCTCTCTCTCCTCTCTCTCTGTGTAGGACCCAGCAATCAGTATTTCATGGCTCACATCTTCTCACAGAAGATTCAGATCACTCAGCTCTGTAAAGCATACACAACTAACAAAACCTGGTGTATATTCAGTCACAAAATTCAGTGCCTTTACTTTGGTAAGCAGCAACCCAGAAATGGCTGCTTTTTCCCTGCCTCTCTCTCCTCCTTCATTCACAACCCTCTGCTCTTCTCTGCATCACACATCCACCACCAAACTCAACCCCAGAAAACAATTGACTACCAAGAAAAGGCACCCCACGCTTATAGTTAAAGCTTCAGAGAAGAAGGAAGAAACTGACGAAGACACACCAGCTTTCAATCCCTTCGGTTTTGTGACAGATAACCCGTCAAGCAGGAGCGCCATTCAGCTCCCTGAAAGCCCTGCCGAAGACGGCAATGTCGGCCAAATGATCTATGTAAGTGAAGTGAATTTCTTTATGCAATTGTATTTGCATGCCAGTACGCGATTTCTTGATTCAAGTAAAATGTTGTTCAGCTTGTTCATGTTAGTTCAATAATTAAAGAAAGGCAAGTTCATCGATGTTTTTTGTATTCTTTTCGAACTGGCCATGGGATTTCGGTTAGTTCCATCTTTTGCTTCTACTATTGGCTTAGTGAATTTCGTCAAGTAGAAATTACATTATTGTTTTCTAGCTTTAACTGTCGCACCTCGAATAGATTTTTTTCATTTCTCGGAGTTTCTTGGAAGCATAATACGGTTGTTCTTGAATTCTAGAGGATAGAGGACAAGGGAAAGGAATATGGCTCCTACATTAAATCTGGCAAGTTCAGATGGTTTGTTAGGGAAACAGGTGAATCTCTCTGTTTCCGCTGAATTGTCCTTGGATTTTCTTTCTTAATTCTTACAGCGCACTCTGATGAGTGAACCTTGAAGGGTCACCTGAGAGCCGGCGTGGGACGATTGTTTTCCTTCATGGCGCTCCGACACAATCTTACAGCTACAGAGTCGTCATGTCTGAGGTCTCTAGCTTTCCTTTGTTATCCTGTGATAGTGGTACCCTTAAATTTTATAATTAATTCTTGATGGATATTTGAGGCTTTTTAAGCTGACAATCTCCTTTTTAGATTGGTGAAGTCATGCCTTTTGTAGAAGCTAAAATTAACTAGCACTTTTGAGGCTTGCTAAGCTTATGCTCTCTTCTCTGAAGTGATACTGGCACATTCAGAAGCATTTCTGCCAGAAAATTCTTCCTAGAAAAAGCTTTAATTGGCTTAGCGGGCATTACTGGAAAATCTTTTCGCATGCACATTGATCTTCGACTTTTGCCATTCTATTTCGGTTTCTAAAAGTTGATTGTTTTCTTGTGGACTGAACAATAGATGTCCAATGTCGGGTTTCGCTGTTTGGCTCCTGACTGGATAGGATTTGGTTTCAGCGACAAGCCACAACCAGGATATGGTTTTAATTACACAGGTTCGTGACTTTCAAGTAAACAAGATTAAGGAACATTATTCTTCCTCTCATTAAGTTCGAGTATTCTGACATAAAATGAGCGTTTCCTGGCAGAAAAGGAGTTCCATGAAGAGCTTGATAAATTACTCGATGTTCTGGGTGTTGCATCCCCTTTCTTCCTAGTTGTTCAGGTTTGAACAAATTGATTTCTGATCATTTAAGACCCATGAAAATGATGGAGATTAGACTAACATAATTACATGATAAGCAACTAAAGGTTAAGTTTCACTTCAGAAACTCCACCTCTAACGTGTGCATCTGGTGTTTCTTGAAGGGCTTTCTTGTAGGTTCATTTGGACTGACATGGGCCTTGAAACACCCAAGCCGGATATTGAAGCTGGCGATATTAAACAGTCCATTAACGGCTTCATCTCCTATCCCAGGATTGTTTCAGCAACTGAGGTGAGATTTTACACTACCTAGAAATGAGATGTTATTTATCGTCTAAAGGACTACATCTACACTTTCATAAATTTTGACTGAATTATTTTACTTGTCAGAAAGTGAGATTTGAATTATCCCAAACCATAGCATTTTTCCACCTAGCCAAACGATTGCAGTTTCTTATGTTTCGCCTTCTCTCTCTCTCTCTCAATTTTACATTTTTTTATGAACAGAATTCCTCTTTTTGGTGAGTTCACATGCCAGAATGCTGTGATGGCTGAGCGGTTCATTGAAGCAGGTAGCACGTAGGTATCTAAGAAAGCATCTTATTCGTTTTAGATGCCATCAATATTTCCCCTGGATTTAAGAACTGTAATACTCTATTCTGCTTTCTTTGCTAAAGAATTATATTGTGCTTTAGAATATTGCTTATTACAGCTTACATGGTTAACATATCGGATGCTAGTAAAGATTTTCAGAGGAACTTAGCTGGTGCACTTTTGTCAGCAGTTCATGAGGGCTTTAAGACGGCTCTGAGAATGAGTGCAATGATAATATTCGGCATTGTAAAAGCGATACCTTAGTTAGCTCTGGCAAGAAAAATAGACATCCTAGGACTCCTAGTTAAACTTACTTTGCCTGAAAGTAGAAGAACTACATTAGTGATTTTTTAATGGAAATATAGAGATCAAGTCTAAGTACAAGCATGGGTAGATGAAATGTGGAAACAACCAACAGACGAGTATCCTTTTAAAATGCAGTTGCCCATACTCCATAAAATTCTCTCTTTTGTATAAATAACCTGACAAATAAATATCTTGTCTTGCAGTTATGTTCTGAAGGTAGAAAAGGCAGATGTCTACCGGCTACCATATTTGTCAAGCGGTGGACCTGGATTTGGTTCGTGACGTGTTCTTGTTTAGCAATACTCTGATGAAAGTTCTCAAAATCCTTGGAAAAAAAACTCAGTAGAAATAATATAATCTTTTGCACCAAAGAACGTATTCTGCCATCAAATTGACATTTCTGCAAGAGACATGGTCTCACTCATGTCATCTGAATACAAAACATCAGTTCTAAACTCTCTGGATTTGATTGATGGGAGGTATGAGTGCATCTCAAATTCTCAGTAACACAAAGAAAAAGTTGATAGAATAATCAAAATAAAAGGATTTAGTCATCAAGTTGGTAGATTTATGAATGCCTGTATTTGTAGCCATTGCGGCAGGAATAATTCTAACTTCCAAGCCTGAAGTCTCTTTTCTTTCGCTTTGACAAGCCTTGCTTGAAGCTGCAAGAAAAGCTAACTTCCAGCAAACAGCAACTCAAATTGCTTCTGGCTTTTCGTCTGGGAGGTATGATGTTCCCTATCCTCTGGCCTATATTTTCTCCTCAGAGACTACTATGCAGCAACTCGGTATAAAATCTCTTGCTGCTGAACTTCTATATCTTCATATCTTCTCACATTTTTCTATGCCACGACTTCGTTATGGGCACTCATTTATATTCACTGCTGCTGTATTTGATAGAACGTAGTGTTGAGACAACAAATTGCCAGCAAGTATCCATTGTTCCATCTGAGATAACCTTTTTTCTCTGCTTAATATTGCTATCTTTTTCCTCTCATAGCTGGGACAAGCCCATAATGCTTGCATGGGGTGTATCAGACAAGTATCTACCGCAAGCAGTGGCCAAGGAATTCCAAAAAGGAAACCCTTCAATGATCAAACTTAAGTTGATAGAGGGTGCAGGTCATATGCCACAAGAAGACTGGTGAGCTTCTCCAAGTTCTTACAGTGATTGTAGCATTAGCCAATTGTCTTTCTATGTCTAGTTTTAACAGTTGCTATGTTCTCAGGCCTGAAAAAGTCGTGGAAGCTTTGAGGGTGTTCTTGCTATGAAGATATCCCGGCTTGATTGTCTTCCCAGTTAAAGCTTTTGCTACTCTTAAAGGTAAGTAGCTGATTCCAAGACTTGTGCTGGAAATTGCATAATATTCAGAAGTTCATTGAATCTCTGAGATATGCTTTTGTCACTACTGACAAGGACCATGTAAAATGCCAGTGGTAAATAGACATATTGTATGGCAGTGCAAAAACTGTATCAGAATTTGTTTTTCAGTGGAACCAGTGTAATACTTCATCTTGACATGTGATTGACATAGTCCATTAGACTAAGCTGTTGCACATCTTCTTGGTAAACAAAACACATTAATTGACCGTTGGTATACGTGGGGAATGCAGGACATTCGTCGGCGAACAAAGAGATCAGATTTATTTCCCGAAGAGATTCTGATTTTCCAATACTCAAACAAATATCCATCCTTATTTGCACAGCGTGGACCTCAGGAAATCACCAAGGGTGTGGCAGATTATTCGTTCAACTCATTCTCATGGCATAACTATGATACAGTGACTGCTGAATTATGAAGAACGCAGGCTCCAAAATCTGTATTATACGCATTATTTCTGGTCAAATAGAGAACATATCTGCTTTAGGACGAATAGGATCTCATAATCTTTTGAAAAGTCACATTTGCAGTGAGAAAGCACGTAACATGTGGAAGCACCCACGGCAAACCGCCTTCTCAACACCAAAAACAGAATTTAGTACAAAAGCCCTTGTGTACAAAATAAGGGCACAAGACACGAGAATCCAAAAGACTACTACCAACTCTTTCTGGCAGCTAAGGAACATAATAATCTCATCCAACCAGTCAATTACAGCAAAACAACATATTTGATACTTTAACACATTTAAAGAATTCGAGGATTTCTTTTCCTGAACCAGTGAGCAAACCCAAACAAGTTCCTCGACATATCAATCTCTGCTGTGATGATCTTCGTGGCAGCAGAGAGCACAATATTTTGTCAATTTAAATTGCTAAATAGACGACATGTCAAAACTTGTACAATCGTCAATGAAAGGATAATTTCACTGGAGTCTTACAAAACATTATGTAGTTCTCATTACTTTCTCAAACACAGAAAAGAGTAAGAGATGGTCTATGATTCAGAATTCTAGACTCTAGATAAGAAGACTAGCACAAACAGGTGGTGTCGATCGTCCGCATATGAATCGACCCGGACGATCTCTTATTAAAGTGAAGAATGGCATGAGCTGCGACGTGAGAGAATGGAGACTAAAAAATACGAACAGAACGTTAACTAAGTGGGGCATCAGAGAGAAAGATCAGCCAGATCAAATGTCCTTGAGACAGCCTTGCACCAAGAATCCACCTTCTTCTTCCTCAGTTCCTCATCTAATTTAGGACGAAAAGTAGTTGGGTCACTGCTCCTTGCTCCAGAATGAAAAATGTCATCCTCTGTCCAGACACCAACAGCTAATCCAGCAGCATAGGCTGCTCCAAGTGCTGTTGTCTCTATGTCAGCTGGTCTCACAACTGGGTTTCCCAACAGATCCGCCTAAAAAGCATAGAAAACCACACTTATTATAATAGATATCTTCAATAAGATCTAGGAGAAAAAGAGTTTAGCTGCACTCTTGTTCATTCGGTTGGTCCACTGATTGTCCTTCCTGGGAGGTGATGGGGGTGTGGTTCTGGAGTTTGGGTAGGATTTTGTTTACCAACCGCCTAATCTAACCGAATCTATTCAAGTAGTTCTTCTGAATCAACGGTTAAGGAGAGAGTGCCTAAACTGAGCTGGAGTGAAACAAATTCTTCACACATGAAGCAATACAAGAAAATGTACTATGAATCTGCCTCAACAATTTCATGGCACTGGTTTGTTTATATCTATAGATCCCGTGGATATGACCTATATTGAAAATTTTAACAAAACAAGCAAATAACCCAAGTCGACTTATGTGTAAACAAATAATGGAGCGCAAGTCATGAACATGACAACAGATGTGGGAAGCTCATTACCTGGATCTGCATCAAGAGGTTGTTGACAGTGGCACCTCCATCCACTCTTAGCAAGAATTCCCCTTTCTCATTCTTAACCTCACCCTTCTCTCCTGCATCCTTGTGCATGGAGTCCAACACGTCCTTCACTTGAAAAGCCATACTCTCCAGCACAGCTCGAGCAATGTGAGCCTTGCTTGTAAACCTTGTTATCCCAATGCAAACCCCACGAGCATCATCACGCCACCACGGGGCAAAGAGTCCGTTAAAAGCAGGCACAAAGTATACCCCTCCAGTGGAGTCAACCTGCGATGCCAACTTCTCAATCTCGCTGGCAGAACTGATTATCTCAAGACTATCTCTGAGCCACTGAACAGCAGCTCCAGCAATGGCAATAGAACCTTCAAGGGCGTAGTTTGTCGGTGCTTTTGGTCCGAGCTTAAAGGCCAAAGTACGCAGAAGCCCGTGTGTTGAATTAACCATTTCCTCGCCGGTGTTAAGAAGAATGAAAGCTCCAGTCCCATATGTGCTTTTGGCCTCGCCCTTTTTACACGCCTGTCCCACCATCGCAGCATGTTGATCACCGAGGCATCCTGAAATTGAAATTCCGGTAAGTGGCCATCCCTTGGCAATCTTGCCAATTATTTCAGAATTGCTGACAATCCGGGGGAGAATCTCTGGACGAATTCCCAGTGTATCTAACGTGGGCTTATCCCACTCGAGAGATTTCAGATTCATTAGCATAGTTCTAGATGCGTTCGATGCATCAGTAACATGTAAACCACCCGCAGTTCCTCCGGTTAGATTCCATATCAACCAGGTGTCTATGGTTCCAAACAAAGCATCCCCTTCCTCAATAGCCTCCTTAACAGCATCCACATTTTCCATCAACCACAGAAGCTTGACTGCGCTGAAATATGTACTAATGGGCAAACCACAGGTCTCGACAAAATGGGTCCTACCCCCGGGCAGTTCTTTCTCCAATTTTCTGTAAGTAAATTTAAACGCACATCAAAACTGTATAATTCCCGTCATCAAATAAGAACAAGAATGCGAAGCGCAAAACATTTACGAGTGTATTTGGCCGTCGATGATGTCGAACTTCTGTAGAGTCCCTTGGATAGTCCAATTTCAGAATGGAAGGAAGGACCAAAAATTAGCTACATATGAAAGAAGGGGTTACCTGCAAATGGAGCTAGTACGAGCATCCATCCAAACAATGGCATTGTACAGAGGGTGACCAGTGGATTTGCGCCAAACGAGAGCAGTCTCTCTCTGATTAGTCAACCCAATGGCTTTCAGTCCACCGTCCACATTGTGGCCATCAGCCGTGGCTTTGTCTACAGCCTTGGCCATACACACCTTCAGAGTCTCCAGAATCTCCATCGGATCGTGCTCCACCCATCTTGAAAACAACACGCGAAGCACAGAACTTTACACACTCCGGGCAAGCTAAAAGACGAGTCGAGAAGAAAGGAAAGTTCTTTTCCTTCGTATATCACACACGACAATCACCCTCGTGCTCTCTTACGCGAACCATGTCCACAACACGGTCTTAAACGGACGCGGATACAGAGCACAAACTTGCAAATTTGGAACTTTCAGAGAGAGAAAACAAGAGAGGGAGAGAGAGTACCCGGCATGAGGGCAGAATTGAGTGAACTCGACCTGGTGAGATCCGATCGAGCGCGCATTCCGGTCGTAGATGATGAACCTGGTGCTCGTGGTCCCCTGATCGAGCGAACCCACATAAACCTGCTCGCCTGACATTGCCTTTCGCTCGTCCTTCGACCGGTCGCTGAACGTGTGCGAGAGAGAACAGAGTACGTGTGCAAGAGAAACAGAGAAACAGAGAAGAGAGACAAAAGGGTAGAAGCGGTTGCTGAACGTGGAGGGAGCTATGGAGTCACCGATCACTATATGTAGATGACGACCGGCTACACAATCCGAGAATTCAGCATTTACAAATAGCCAAAAAGAAATCTTTAGAATTGAGGCGGGCTTTATCCATTCTTTTTGCTTTAAGCATTTACTAAAAAAGAAATCTTCCCACCTCTCAACAAGCCGAAATCATTCAATGTTCAGCGCTGTCGCTGCGTCATCCGTTTCCGCGGCCGCCTTTTCTGGGTTAATTTTAGCGAGGAATTCTGATGGATGCGCCTCGGATGGAGAGTCAACGTCACGTGGACGATGACCATTCGTCCGCGAGGATTGGGGTCGAGGATTCTCCCGATTTCAATCCCGACATTTGGGGGGCGTCGAAAGATGGTTTTATCTTTATCTTCTTCTCGAACCGGGAATGGCAAAAAAGAAAAGGGGGAATATGTCGAATATGCGATCGATCGATCATGCAGTTGCGATCCAAAAAACGAGACGAACTGACGAGGATCAGATCATCAGACCATCAAGCGGTGCAAGCGAACGGAGAGATATCTGGCAAACGGCGGGGGCAGCGTCGAAGGTCGCCGCTTCCCGGCGGAAAATACGAGGATGTGCTGTTATTGGCGGGACAGGCCTCCACGTGGGTCGCCCCTATTGGCCGATGGTTTTGACCGGCGGTGCAGTCAATGGCTTTTGAGGTTGAGGAAGCGACCCGGAACTCCAATTTATAATCACGGGGGATCCGTGATCCCGTGAGCCTTATCCGACCGTCCCTTTCGATCTGAATTTGGCATTATTAATTGTATCAATCTCGATAGAAATGAGATTTATTCATTACGGGACCTAGCAGCTTACCTCATTTGTCTAATCAATTGTAGAACTGCATTATTAGTAAATCTTTTTAAAATTAATACTACAAAAAAATCTCAATTAGAACATTTGTGATAAATTTACAATAAAATAAACTTTTTATTTACTAAAAACCTCAAACGGTCGCAATAGATTTATCACAAACTAAAGATCTCAAGTTAATACACTTTATGATTTTATTCCTTATTAGTTTTCGTTAGATATTAACATGAAAGTGCTAAGCCGGCTGATATATATGGCAAATTTACATAAAAATCCATATCAATTTAGAGTATATCCATGTGTATCTATTTGGAATTTTTATGATTCAAAAATTAATTTACGATGAATTTATTATGGATATAGTTTAAGATTTTTAATTATATTAACTGAATCATTTTATATGTCAAAGTAATTTGTTTTTCAGTCATCCAAGCGGAATCAGGTAACTTCTGGATTCTGTTTAAAGGGTCTATTCATCACGGGATTCCCGCGAGTTCAAACTTTGAAGGTGAAGCTTCCGCCCCGAACGAAAGTATAGAAAGTGGATCAGGCAGTCTTGTCATCAGACGTCACACGTTTGAAAAGTCAGAACCACTTCAACAAAGGTAGCCACTGAACGCTACCGAAAACAAAGGAGCTGCTTCAACAACCAAGGCAACCAATGAAGAAGCGTTGAACGATCTACTCTTATTAACGTTTTTTGGGATAGAAGAAGCTGCTTAACGACCCTACCCAATGCCACCCACTCTGGTTGATACCCGATGCTATTTACAGGTTCTTTCAAAAGAAAAAAATAATACGATTTTGGCTTACTTCCCAAGCACTGTTGTACAAACTCCACTACATATGCCAATTCATTCGGCATAACCTTTTTATCATTTCATTATTTATCGAATGTCGATGTGGCTCGACCTTCGTCATGAAATTCCGCCCTCAAACTATGCAAGGTTCCTCTTGTTCCTCCTAGCCAAAGCTTCTACTCTGTAAAACGAGGGCCATCGCTTGCGCTGGCGTTCCACGTTAAGATTCACCCGATCTAATGGTTACCGGAGCTTGCCGAGTGGGGGCGTGGCAGAAGAGAAAAGGAAACGAAGCACGCAAAGCAGGAGAATGAATGTTTTTTGGGGAGATGGGAATGCAACGCTAGGCCCAGCCCACGATGAAGGCCCAGGACCTGGAAACAGAGTCTCTCTGGTCCACGGAAAAGGCCCAGGACCTGGAAACAGAGTCTCTCTGGCCCACGAAGAAGACCCGGGACCAGGAATCATTAGGTGCCCGGGTCGAATGTTGTTGTTTCCTTCCCATGATTGAATATTAAATTGCTGCGGATGGTCGGACAGCGTGCTTTTCGGGGAACGCAGAGATGCAATGATGCTCTTTTTGCCGTTCCAGGAAAATGCCATCGTGCCACTCGCTCCTGCTTTCCAGGGACCGAGGGGAGGAGGAGAATCTCATCATCGTTGCAATAGATTACGGGTGAAAAACCCAAGTTAGGCGAATAAACAAAGCGAGGATAGTTTGTCATCAATGCACCTTGCAGAATATGTATTTAGTAATGTTGCTCGGTTGAGTTATGATGATATTCTCTAGATATAAAGTGTGGATGTATCCAGAAATGATTGTGATTTCAAGCTGGGGATATTATAATATAATGTAAAAATGGGATTGGGGTTGATGGAAAAGGGAGGCAATGTTGCAACATAAAGCAAGGTATCTCGTCTTTTAGAACTCTAAAAGAATTTTGTTTTATTGACGTGAAACTTTTTTTTTTTAATTCATACTTTATTCCTACTCTAATTTTTACTATTAGACCTTTACCCTCCCTTTTTATTGGACGTAGAAATTGAAACTTACACTTAAAATTAAATCATCTCCACTTCAATTCTAATTCCAACCTCAACTTTAACCCTAACCCCAATACTTGAGAAAGTGGAGATTCGAACCCCTACTTCCCTTTTTCAATTAGAAATGTGATTATTGAGGTAAATCCAATGATTTGAAACTTCAAATTTAGAATGATGAGAATTAGCATCAAACATGAGAAGCTATCATCGATGCGGTGTGAGGATTGAAGAATTCATTTGTCTCTAAATTCTTTTTATAAAATATCCAATTGATTCATTTCTTTGTTCTTTTTTTTTTTTTTTTTTTTTTTTTTTAACATCGATTCCTTTCTTTTTTCGATTGCTTTTCTTTTCATCGTCGGTCATTCCATTGAAAAATCAAAGGAAAATGCGGACAAGACCGTTGAAGTGCCATGCTGCTGACATAAAAAGTCACAGCCCTCGGCAGAAACTTTCACAAAGTTGTTTTTCCTCGTCGCGACATGCAGTGCAAGGCCGAGCACGGGATCACGAGGTTTTGCAGCTGCACGCAACCGAGCTCGCATGTTGTCAATGTACGGATCTCTCTCTCTCTCTCTCTCTCTCTCTCTCTCTGTTCCTTTTTTTTTTTTCGATTTGAAGTTTTTTTGTTCTTTATCGGACATGGACAATTTATCTAATCACAATTATTGGGGCACCAACTTGGTACTCCACTCCGGCATTTTCTTTCGTATATTCGATCGAATATCTAACATGATCAGAATCACATAACTTAAAGAAGAATTCAACAAACGAGGAAGTTTTGAACTTTTAATGGGATTATCTGCAAATATTTGTACTTTTTCTTTCTAGCTTTATGCTTTAGCTAAGTTTTACAGTGTACCTATTTTGACTTTTTGTTAACATAGACTGTCATGACATACAAATGTGGCCACATTATAGATTTTAATATTTTAGATTCTGATGGGAAAGTACATTTTTTTTTTAAATCAATTCAACCCAAATATTTATCTCTAAAGTATGGGGGGCGACACAAGTGTTGGCACCATCGAGGAGTGAAAGAGCATTTATTTTCTTGCTGCTATGGGGAGTGAAACAGGAATTTAAATTTGATCTTATAAGCATGACAACCAACTAGTTCGTCTAGACTCAGCTCGAGCCACTAGGGCCATGCACATCTTTGGCATAGGGTTAGTAGGAGCATAGATTTATAGGATATAATAGGAATGATAGATTCTCGATCCAATCCGATTCCACCTAAGAATTGGCAATTGTACCAATCTCCATTTTTTGGGATTGAGGATTGAACCAAACAATCCTAGGATAGGGAATCAAATCAGATTGACCAGTCTAGTTTAATGAAACCAATTATTTAAAAAAATATTTAAAAAAAATTAGAAGAGTTTATTGCTTTTTTAAAAAAATAAAAATATATTTTTTCCAATTCTATTCAATTCCCCCCTGAACTAGGAATCGGATCAAAAATCACTTGTTTCATTTTTATGGAACGAAGAACCGACCTAATGTCCCTAGAAACCAATCAGTTCCTGATCCAATTGATATGATATACTCACCCTCATGATCCAATCCCAACTTATTAGGATTGACCAAAGTTTGACTAACACGGAAAAGTGTTACGTGTGTTTTTTTGCAACAAGTGGCTTTAAGCTACAATTTGGGCCAAATGTGATGGTCCAATTGTGTTAGTTGGGTGAGATGAAGGGTAAGATAAAAGAATCTTTAAATGATTTAAATACTCATATATATCTTAAGTCTCGATGATGAAATGATCTGGTTAAGTAATATGAAATGTGGGGTGGAATAATCTCTAAATGAGTCTAATGCTCACACATATCTCAACTCGCAATGATGAAATGATGGGTCATATGCGGAATCTATCGATGTAACGGCTGGGAGGCATCCACCGCTTTGCGTGACGCGCGGTAGTGGTTTAAAGCTGGAAGTTCGAGTTTGAGCGGGAGCCAATCCAAAGGTCGGAAGGGTGGGGAGGACCACCGGACCAACCTTGAGAGGCGAGTCCCGGGGGGGGGCCCGCCGGCACCACCTTCTATGCAATTTCTTGCAGGTGCGCACCATCCTCTGTTCCCGTTCCTTCAAGGCGAAGCAGACAAACTGCAGCCATTCGCTAACTTCCAAAACACAAGTTGCGCTAACCCTACCCCCGGCCACGTCACCTCCGAACATACTGCTGCATCCTCAATTAGATGCCCTCAAATTACATACACAAAAAAAAAAAAAAAAAAAAAAAGAAAAAAGTTTACATTGTCAATCACGCTCGACAGTCGCATCTGATGTGAAGAAAATGGTACGATTAAGGGATGAAAATTCCTATTAATTTGATAACCCAACGAGTCTCTCGGTAACGTAATCGACAAACCATTGTTCAATATTAAATTATGATTTTGATAACATAATCGACAAATCATTATTCAGGATTAAATTATGATTTTGAAAGTGGCAATTGCTGCATATGTAGCCATCGCATACAATGCATTAGATGATCAGATTTATTGATCGTAAATCAACTGTGAAGGTAATTTTTATTGCATAGGAAAGGAATATTTATAAAAATGATTTATGAATTTATGTTCGATGTGTATAATTGTCCATTAATTATAATTTTCCTGATATGGTTATTAGACCAAATTTTTAGTTTGTTTAATGCAGATCTTGAACTCTAACTTAACGTATAACGTCGAATTTGAACTTTTGATTATTCGATATGATCTCTAAACTTTTAGTAATTGATCATCTAGCCCATTGACCGCATGACAATATTTAATAATATTCTTAGACTTGAATTAATGAAAGGACAATATCGAATATTTTCATTTAATCTATGGACTAAATCAAATATATATCAAAAGTTCAAACACCCCATTAAATAAATTATAAATTCATATAAGATATCATGCATTGGGTTATAGTTTGGGAATCGTATTAAATAAATTGAAATTATAGAGATGAAATCAAAATTCAAGAATCAATTGTGTTATTTTCCCAAAATCGTACCAGACCCACAAAAGAAGGGCTAATCTCTTGGAAAGGAAGAATAATCACCAAGGCCAGAAGGAAAGAGTCCCCCCAAAGAATCTCCCAGCAATTGAAAAAGATAAGAGGCTTGGCGGGTTTATCCAATTGCGGTCGGGAATGGAATGCTCAGCACGCCATTCAACATTAGTGATGTCAGACGGACTCACGAGCCATCCCCCAAAAAATCCCTCTCATGACATGGACATGGAGGCATCGATACTCTATTATCAAAACATGCTCCACACCGCGCTCAAGATTCAACTCATCAACGCATTTTTCGTGACTCGAGCTCGAAAAATCCCTCTCGATAAATGGAAAATTAACCCCATGGAAGAATCCAGAAAATTAATCAGAGTCGCATTACTACAAATAAATAGATTCGAGTTCTCCATCGTAGATTTTTTAAGCAATTCATAATTAAGATAAGTATGTCGACGAGAGGACAGCAATTCAAGCGCATCATCCTTAATGGCAGAGAGATTATTACTCGGTTTTTCCATTTGTGCTGGATAAGTATCCTCATCAGTCGCATGGAATTCGCGGAAAGTAGCTCCGCAGTTTAGACAAAGTACGTGGGACTAAAGGGTCGAGCATTTAATTTAAAGCGAAAGATGTCGGATGGACAGGAAAGTGAGAAATCCCCTTCCGACATTGATGCGTCAAATACGCCGCGAGATTATCGCCACCCTCGCCTCCACCGTCCGATCATCCTACTCCCGAGCGACTCACCAACCTTTCGTGAATCCGACGGACGGCGTCGAAAGGCGTAGATCGTCACCCTAGCACGAGACGCAGATTACCGCAACCCTCCCATGTCATGGAACTCTCGCCACTTCCCATAAAAACCGAGCACACTCTCCATTTCACTCCTCTCTCTGCATCTCTCTCTCTCTCTCTCTGTGATAGGCGTCGAGTCCAGAGATTCCGGCGACCGTAGCCTAGGGTTCCGGCGAGCATGGCGTTGCTCTCACCTCTCGCGACGGAGATCGCGATCCCGGCCTGCGCCGTGGTCGGGATCGTGTTCTCCCTGGTGCAGTGGCTCCTCGTGTCGCGCGTGAAGCTCACCCCGGAGCCCCGCGCCCCGTCGTCCTCGTCCCCCGGCAGCAACAACAACAAGAACGGCTACGGCGAGTACCTCATCGAGGAGGAGGACGGCGTCAGCGACCACAGCGTCGTGGCCAAGTGCGCCGAGATACAGAGCGCCATCTCCGAAGGTGACTTTACGCAGATCCTATAGCTTCGCGACTTGTCCCCCTTGTTGGAATTTCTCCGTTTCGGTGCGCTCTGGTTTTATAGTCTTAACTTCTTAATTTTTTTTTTTTAAAGATCTTTCGAATAAAGGTCGCAGCCCTTACTTCACGTTCGTTGTCCGAGAATGAAGTAGATTTGATTTTCTGGGCTTGCGAATCTCTCCTTTTTTTTTTCTCTCTTTGCTGGGCTTGGAGAGGTTAGGATTTGACACCCCTTCTCGACACGTCCCTCTCGAACTGTTCATGAACAGACTTTTTTGGGGTCAATCTCGCATCTCGTTGAGGAAAGGCAACAAATTTGAAGTCTTGTAATCAGATGAGAACCGAGCAAAATTACGAGCTTTTGCTGCTCGGGACGTGAGTAAATCTTTAGGGTTTTGCAACAGTCGCTAGAGCTTCGAGTAACGCATCTGAGCAGAGTAGTATTATTATGAGATTTATTCGTGCAGATCTCTGCTTGGGTAATTTAATAATCTTGTTAGGGAATGGTGGGTTGAATAATGTTGTGGTCTTCTTTGTGGTTTTCCCTTGGGAGGAGTGCTCAACCGGTGGAGCTCTTATCCTTTTGGGTTTCTGCCATCTGGAGGAGTTGTAATTATTTTCGTCTTCATGCACATGAAGTTCGCGGTTCCTCTGGATTTAGTAAAAAAACGCACGTGCGGTGCATGTGGACGTTGTGACGCCTGGCATGGGCCGTGGGCCCCCTTCTGGGTTTTCGTCTCTTTTGCTCACCCACTAGCTGCGGGCTCCCATGGGACTGGGAGGCAAGCTCTTTATTTTAAGGCATGGCAGGACAAACGATGTATATAATATAAGCTGCTTCAAAAGTATATTTGATTAATGTTTTGGAATATGCTCTGAATCATTGCATTTTGGAAGATGAATTTGGTTTTATTAGGCCAAGAACTGGTTGAGTAAGTCAAGCTCAGTGTCACGTTTTGGATATGCATACATACACAAAAATTGTTCTCATAAATTTGATTCGAGTTATCTATGTGTTAAATTAAGTTCAATTTTTTTTTTCTTCCATCTGTTTTGTGTTAGTTATAGAAGCTTGGTATACGATGCTAATGACTCCATGTCGAGTCAATTAAAAGTAGGGTCGTAATTATTTTCGTATGTAATTGGCTTCAGTAGAAGCATTGTCGTATTAAAAGGTGATATGCTGAGGATGGACAACCTTCTATTCAAAAGTATTTGTTGAATTTGTCAGTGAATGTGTGTGTTTCAAGTGGTCCAGAATACTTATCATCTTTGGAGATGTGTCCTTTTTTTTTTTTTTTTTTTTTTTTATTTGGTCGTATTTTTGAGGAAACACTAATTCCGTGGGATTAGTTGAGAATGTATAGGCAATGAATAGTTCTTATATATCTCTGAGGTTTTCTTTTATGTCACATTCTTGCTTCTTCTAACTAATGTCCTTATAGGTGACTCTGTTTATACCCATTTCTTTTCATTCTGATCTAAAAATCTTTCAAAGTTGAGCATTACCAGTTCTCATGTGATATTAATATTATATTCGTATTATTTTTTCCGATCATTTCCCCTGTTAGTATTTCACCCATCTCCTTTTCTAGTTCTAATATCTAAGTTCAGTTCTAAATTTAGTTCTGATGATTTTCCATACTCTCAGTTTTATCTTCACGTCTAACCTTCTGTTTGCTATTTTTGGTTATAATCTGTTTCTAGTTTCTTCATTTGTTTCTAATGCTTTAGTTAAAGTAATGTTAAGATGTTGTTACATTAATATTCTGGGTCTGGGATGATGTAGTTTAGATTCGGTTCTTTTTATTCAATTAATAGCAGAACTGTGTGCTTTTGTCATTCCTTTCCCATCTTGTCTGACTAATTGTGTTTTTGTCACTCTTCGACTGTCCGGCCTGCCAAAGGTGAATTGTAACAGAAACCATATCATCTTTTAAGTTACTCTTTGGGAGGCACTCTAGGTTAGGCTTTTTTAATTCTTGGAACTAGGTTGAACAAAACTAGGCAACGGAATGAGTACCTGGATTTAACTAAACTATACCTTTTTTTTTGTCACTCATAATGTAGAATGTCCAGATTCAGATTTGTTGCTTTATTTGTTTAATAGAGATCCTAAATTGTTGTTTATGATTGCAACAGGTGCGACATCTTTTCTGTTCACGGAGTACCAGTATGTTGGAATTTTCATGGTTGCTTTTGCAATTCTAATCTTCCTCTTCCTTGGCTCTGTTGAGAGCTTCAGCACCCAAAGCCAGCCTTGCACATATGACCCTTCAAAATTGTGCAAGCCTGCACTCGCCACTGCTGCTTTCAGTACAGTTTCATTCCTGCTTGGTGCTGTCACCTCAGTTGTCTCTGGTTTCCTTGGCATGAAAATTGCTACCTATGCCAATGCAAGGACTACCTTGGAAGCAAGAAAAGGCGTCGGAAAAGCTTTCATTACTGCTTTCAGATCTGGTGCAGTTATGGGATTTCTTCTTGCTGCTAATGGTCTTCTTGTGCTCTATATTGCAATCAATCTGTTCAAGTTGTACTATGGCAATGACTGGGAAGGTCTTTTTGAGGCCATTACCGGTTATGGTCTCGGTGGTTCTTCCATGGCTCTCTTTGGAAGAGTCGGTGGTGGAATTTATACCAAGGCTGCTGATGTCGGTGCTGATCTGGTTGGAAAGGTTGAGAGAAATATCCCAGAAGATGATCCAAGAAACCCAGCGGTATGTCCTTTCGTACTGTGGCTCCATCTCCCAAGTATATCATTCAATTTTAATCATAATTGGGGTTGACCTTGATCATTCAGGTGATTGCTGATAATGTTGGTGATAATGTTGGGGATATTGCCGGTATGGGGTCTGATCTTTTTGGCTCTTATGCTGAATCATCCTGTGCGGCCCTTGTTGTTGCTTCCATCTCTTCTTTCGGAATCGATCACGACTTCACTGCCATGTGTTATCCCCTGCTGATCAGCTCTATGGGTATCGTTGTATGCTTGATTACAACTCTCTTTGCAACTGACTTCTTTGAAATCAAGGCAGTGAAGGAAATCGAGCCTGCATTGAAGAACCAACTTATTATTTCCACAATTCTAATGACTGTCGGAATAGCTATTGTTAGCTGGATTGCTCTGCCCTCATCATTCACAATTTACAACTTTGGGTCACAGAAAGTTGTGAAGAATTGGTAAATTCTTTAGTGATATCTTGTCTCTTTCTGATCATAAATGCAGCTTTCTTCTAATATTGTTCATACGACATTATATGGGAATGGATCAGTACATTGAGCAAATGTAGTCACTAATTATGGTTATGATCTTGCAGGCAGCTGTTCTTGTGTGTTGGTGTTGGTCTTTGGGCTGGGCTAATTATTGGGTTTGTCACTGAATATTATACCAGTAATGCCTACAGGTACTAAAATTGCTAAAGTTAATGAATAATCTAAGTCTTTACGACCGTTGATGTTGATGTGCTGACCATGTGGTGATCATTTTCTCTGCAGCCCTGTCCAAGATGTTGCTGATTCCTGCAGAACTGGTGCTGCAACTAATGTTATTTTTGGCCTCGCCTTGGGATATAAATCTGTCATTATCCCAATTTTTGCCATTGCCATTAGCATTTTTGTGAGTTTCAGTTTTGCTGCCATGTATGGAATTGCTGTGGCTGCCCTTGGAATGCTAAGTACCATTGCCACTGGATTGGCCATAGATGCTTATGGTCCCATCAGTGATAATGCTGGAGGTATTGCTGAGATGGCTGGCATGAGTCACAGAATTCGTGAGAGAACTGATGCCCTTGATGCTGCTGGTAATACTACTGCCGCCATTGGAAAGGTACAGGCAATCCTTTCATGTGAATATAGTAACAGATCCTGTCCTGTTGTTCTTTTAGTGGCTTGTCGTGATAAAATCTGTAATGTAGCAGAGGAAAGGTTGTCTCTGGATAGGAATTTTTTTGTGAGACCACATTCATATCATCCAGAGTTGTGCACATTGCCCAGTTATGTTTTTTTATCACCATAACTGACTAAATATATTGGTGAATCGTGCAAGTCTTTTTAGATTTAAATGTGTAGGTTGATCTATCGTTCTTAATATTAGCCTTATTGTCGAATTTGACTTTACTCTTATTTAAATCTAATATTTTATCTACTTTTTGCTCTCTCTTGGTATGTAGGGATTTGCCATTGGATCAGCTGCCCTGGTGTCTCTTGCTCTGTTTGGTGCATTTGTGAGTCGTGCAGCAATTTCTACTGTTGATGTCCTGACACCTAAGGTCTTCATTGGTTTGATTGTGGGTGCCATGCTTCCTTACTGGTTCTCTGCTATGACAATGAAAAGTGTCGGAAGTGCAGCATTGAAGATGGTTGAGGAGGTCCGCAGGCAGTTTAACAGCATTCCAGGGCTCATGGAGGGTCTTGTGAAGCCTGACTATGCTACATGTGTCAAAATTTCAACCGATGCATCTATCAAGGAGATGATTCCACCTGGTGCCCTTGTCATGCTTACACCACTTATTGTTGGGATCTTCTTTGGTGTGGAGACGCTGTCTGGTGTTTTGGCTGGCTCTCTTGTTTCTGGTGTTCAGGTAATCTTTACCAAAACAATGTCTATCTATTTTGGTAGTTTAAATTGCTCGAGGTATATCTCTTGGTAGAATTGTTTTTAAACTGGGTTAAGATAATGCAGCTTCTTTATTGTTGAACAAAATTTGTTTAGGTTTGCCGATTAATACTCTTATCATCAGATCTGTACAATGTTGGAGCGTCACATCGGTTGTCTCATTTTGAAGTTTTTCAACTGATGAATATTGCATGTTGGGCTTGGTTTTAAACAGATTGCAATTTCGGCATCCAACACTGGTGGAGCATGGGACAATGCAAAGAAGTACATTGAGGTAGGCAGCTGCTCCGACTGCTCAAGAGCTAGTTTTGTTGATATACTTGTATGTTGTGGTTCAGTGACCTGCTTAGAAAAGTAATGCTACCTTACAGATTTTTTTTCCTCAATATCTTGATATATGTATTTTCAGGCTGGTGCTTCGGAGCATGCGAGGACCCTTGGCCCTAAAGGGTCAGAGCCTCACAAGGCTGCTGTTATTGGAGATACCATTGGCGATCCACTGAAGGACACTTCAGGTCCATCACTCAATATCCTCATCAAGCTCATGGCAGTGGAGTCGCTCGTGTTCGCTCCCTTCTTTGCTACTCACGGTGGACTACTCTTCAAGATATTCTGAGGGAGGGATTGGAAGACTTCTTTTTGTAGCGGTAGCATCATCATGAACTCAATTTGCCCTTGGCATCTATTATGCGGTAGTTCTCCATAATTTTAGCGATTCTGATTCCTAAGGATGATGATGATGATTATGATGATTAGGAATTTATATTAACATGCGAATTTCAACGTACGTTTTAAGGTTGAACCTGGCAAATTTTGATTCATGGACCAGGATTCTTCACTTTTAGTGTATTTTTATGTTTTCCCCGTAAAAAAGAACTGTATCGATGCCTTTTTCCATTCAATGGCGGTCATTTTTCAGCTGATGATCTTCGCGGTCTTGCTTGTGATGTCTATATAACTCGAATTGTGGTGGTAATCTTTGGAATTATCATATCCTTCGGATGAAGTGGGTGGTCATCTCTCCTCCTGTGCTGAGATCGCCTCACACCGGAGGAAGATTAAGGGACACATTTCTGTGCATTCTCCTCGCAGGGGGACGATTCCCCTTTTATTTCATGACTTGTCGGATCCTGATTTTTCCTGCTGTTACTTAAGACCCCCATCATCAAAAGAGAACGACCGCCACCACCACCCTTCGTTAAAGATGTCGTGGTTTTTCTTTGAGAAACCCAAGAACTGGTGCTGCAGAATAAGGAAAGTTGATGCTACCTCTTTGATGGATCTGTATCGACAGAGAACTGAGAGTTCATTCATCAGGCTTTGTTGTAAGAACGGTGGATGCGCGGCCATTATTGGTATGAAAGGGTGCAAATTTATGTCGGGTGGAAATGTCAATGTTCTTGGTCGCCCGGTCCTCAAGTAAAGAGTCCTTGCCTCAGAGCAGAGGCTACCAGCCATTCTCGGGTTTTTCACCATACGGGGTAAACTCCGGAAAATCATTTACGGTGAAAGAAAAAATATCCATGCATATTTTTTCCCAAACGCCCGCGTGGTAAAATTTGAGAGGCAAGTTGAGTTTGTACGTGCTTTAAGCAACTCTCTCAATTTTCAGTTTCCCCATCTTTGCCAGCCGCCAGCCAGGGTTCTCTCTCTCTCTCTCTCGACGCAGAAAGAATGCCGCCGTTTTCCTCCACACAGCCTTTTCAAACCACCGCCTCCCACATGCCCCCGCTCCTCCGTTCCCTCTCTCCCTCCGCCCCGCCGCCGCTTCCGCTTCCGCTTCCGCCGCCGGATCTCCTCCGCCGCAGCCGCAGCCGCAGCCGCAAGCAGCAGCCCCTCCGCGTCCGGTCCCTCGACGCCGCCCAGCCGTACGACTACGAGGCCCAGCTCCGATCCCACTTCCACGAGTCCTCCTCCCTGAAGATCGCCATCCTCGGCTTCGGCAACTTCGGCCAGTTCCTCGCCAAGACCTTTGTCTCCCAGGGCCACACCATCCTCGCCCACTCCCGCTCCGACTACTCCGCCGCCGCCGCCGACCTCGGCGTCGCCTTCTACCGCGACCCGCACGACCTCTGCGAGCAGCACCCGGAGGTCGTCCTCCTCTCCACCTCCATCCTCTCCACCGAGCGCGTCCTCCGCTCCATCCCCTTCCAGCGGCTCAAACGGAGCACCCTTTTCGTCGACGTCCTCTCGGTCAAGGAGTTCCCCCGCGACCTCTTGCTCAAATTTCTGCCGGCCGAGTTCGACGTCCTGTGCACGCATCCCATGTTCGGGCCCGAGAGCGGCAAGCATTCGTGGGCGGGGCTCAGCTTCGTGTACGATAGGGTTAGGATTGGGGACGATGAATCGAGGGTCGATAGGTGCGAGAAATTCTTGGACATCTTTGCCAGGGAGGGTTGTCGGATGGTGGAGATGAGTTGCGCCGAGCATGATCGGTACGCGGCCGGGTCGCAGTTCGTGACTCACACGGTGGGAAGGGTGTTGGAGAAGTTCGGAGTGGAGTCGTCGCCCATCAATACCAAAGGGTACGAGACCCTGTTGGAATTGGTGGAGAACACGTCCGGAGATAGCTTCGATCTGTACTATGGATTGTTCCTGTACAACGATAACGCGATGGAGCAGCTGCAGAGGTTGGACATGGCGTTCAAGTCGATACAGAATGAGCTGTTTGGGCGTTTGCATCAGATTTATCGGAAACAGTTGCTTGGCAGTATGGAGGGGGCCAGAGAATCAGGCATGACGAGATCCATGGTTCAGAAGTTGCTCTCTAATGGTGCTCCTCCACATACCGAACCTCCTATAGATCCTGAGATCGCTACATGATCGAATACCTGAAAATGTCGCCTGTTGGCTTGCCTTGAGCTGCATTGTGAAAGTTTTTTCCTTTTCTGTGTTAGGCAGTCAGTACAATCGGCTGTGGCCTTTTGTCTATCTATTGATAGGCCATGTCTGTTCATCTGGTGATCAATGTGTACACTGGAGAGGTAGTCAGCTAGTAGTTTCGTGACTTTTTCCGCGTCTCTTAGAATAGATCATCTTCTGTGTTGGCAAATGATATTTGATTTTTATTGCGCAATAAATCAATGATTCCAGTATGTCTCCCAAAATGTCCAAGATACTTCTTTTTCTTTCGAATTGATGCATATGAAATGTTTGGAGATGAGCAAAGTTTCTCGTTTAAATGCTCCAGTAGTTGTGAGCAAGAGAAGCAGAACAAAAGAAGGATATGCAGGACGGCAAGGAGTTGGGAACAGTCCCTCCTGAGAAGGCAAAAGCAATATGTGGTGTTGTCCAGGCTACGAACCTTTTCACACAAGTGCTTCTTGGAAGTTCGGATGGTTTTGCCTCTTCACCAGAGCACATCTCCTGATTTAGAGGTCACTCTCACTACTCTGAAGATGTATTGCAAAATGGACCTAGATCGCAATTTTGGCATCTGACTCCAGTGGAGCGTGTGACAATGTGACGAAGTAAATTGAGGTATGCAGCTGCTCCAACTTCTCAAAGCTTAGTTTTCTGTTGATGTTACTTGTCTGTGGTGGTTCAGTGATCTGCTAAGAAGAGTTTCACACGAGAGTGCCCACCCGCCAACCCCTCCCATTCTTTCAATGACGCTGCCTTTTCCTGAACGCATTTTTTGAAGCTGAGATTACCTACATGGCAAAATGGGGTTAAGCTGAATGCCGTATGTAAAAAGTTCGGTAAGAGATGGGGGGAGCTGTGGCTCCACATTTATAGTACCATTAAGATCATACAATCTCTTGGGACGACATACCACAACAATGTAATATGCAATGAATTTTTTTCCTTTTTGAAGTTGAAGTAGGAAACAGGAACTAGCGCAAAAGGTCAGCTAGTCTTTCCTGACTAGTTTTTCCCCTATCATACTGCAATTTCAAGAGTTTCGGCCACCATCACGGTTTAGAACGACGCTCCGTGCCTGTCTTGACCATGCAATGTTAAAATTTGTTTCTCACACTCATCCATATACGGATTTCACCGAGAGATTCACACGAACTGCATAACCTTGCATTCTTCGTTGGCTTACCTGTGGACATTCCATAAGTAAAAGCTAATTTAAAGCTCGCTTGGTCTGATCAGGGAACTTTAAACTTCAAAGCTCATGGCAAGGGAGGAGTTGTCACAGCTTTAGAGCAAGAGGGTCAACCATCAAGTTGAGATTACGAAGGTCGTATGAAAAACAATTGTCGAGCTAGTTTTGGCTTTACTGGGCGGTTGACTATGGTGGGATGTGAGAACTTCCTCGAGACGTTGGAGAGAAATCAGTTCACTTCAACAGTTTCGAATATGTTTTAGCCCATATAAAAAGCAGTTTTAGAGTGTTAAGATGGACAATTGCGGAACCTTTTTCCTATGTAAGGTATGCATTCTCATTTGTCTTTTGATTTCAATAGAAAATATTGACGGTTGCCATCACGTCTTCCTTGGCTGTGTATTAAAAAAGGTTTGAATTGTGCCTCAAATGAGTCGAGAGATTACATGATTGGTCATGTTGCGCGAGCAATATCAAGAAAAAGAATGAGAGTGTTTGGTCTTGGCCATTCAAAGCAGTAATGTTACATCATGATAATGAGTCGAAAGCTGCTTAAACATTCGAGAGATAACAACTTTATTAAACTAAAAATTCAGATTTGACTTCACTTGAACAGAGCATATATGTGGCCTTCCATTGTCGCTAACGCACCCAGCGTATGGATGAAGAATCGTTCAACAAGGCGATAACATGCACCGTGCATCATCAATCGAAACTACACAAGACCATTCTTAGATATGTATGGACCATCTATTGGTGCTAATAATAGAGACGACGCGGTAGTTGAAAAGCCAGGACCATAAAGAAGAGCATCGGCTGTGGAGGCAGGATCGATGCTGATGTTGATGCCAATACTGATGATCCGGTCGGCGGAGCATGCGTGGTGACCACGGTCTGTGGGGAAGGATACTGTGGAGGGCACAGAGAAGCCCTGGAGGACTCTATCAAGCAGTTTGCAAGCGTTGGGGTTAAAATAGCTGGGGCAAAATTTCAAGCGGTATTGGTTTAATTGAAACGCCGTTGTTGCGCAAGAATAGATCGTTTCTATGAGACGGGAACTGGAATTGCATACGCTGCTGATGCGGTCCACCACATCCTGTACCAAGTCATATTTATCCCAGTCGTCTTTAAAAATCTGGAAAGCTTTTCTTGCGATTCCTTCACCTCCTCCGGTTTGCAAAAGTTCCCGTCTCGGCTCCCTCGGGACGACTCTACAAATTTCACGATATAAAGGTACGGGAAGTGCCAGAGTAACCAAACGTGAGAATGCATCGTACTTAAGGGACTGTTTGCTCCACGCAAACGTGCAATGAACAGAAATTTTAAAAAGATTGCTGAACTATTGGATCAGGAAAAGTGCTTATGCAAAAGCATCATCCTGAAAGGCCACGGCTTCTGGAACGATCAAGGCATTGATTGCACAGATGGCCAACACTCTGATCCTGAAAGCTCTCGCGCCAGTCTTTCTTTCTGTCTGTGGGGATTGTAAAGTGATGCAATCTCGAACTCCAAGCTCCTGGGGAGATAAAACAGTAGCTACCGCAATGATAGAGAAGAGGCTGAAGACGTGTGGGATCATCATCTTCAATGCGTCTGTGCATAGACTCTGTGCTTCGTTTCCAGAAAAGGGGGCTCGCCATTAAGCAAGGTCAGCTCATGGATATGGTTCTTGCATGTAGCCAGAGAAATGATGGAGAAGATACTGAAGACGTGTGCGCTCGTCATCTTCACTGGATTCGCGCACAGTTTAGCTCATCCATTCCAATCTCTTCCATTACTAGCTATGAATATGCGACGAAAAGGACAATAAATTGATTTTTTAAAGAGTACAGAAGTGCCTAATCACATGATATGTGCAACTCTTTGGACCGATGGCCATTTATCAGCGGAGAAAGACATGTGCTCCATCGGTCCACCTGCCATTTTTCAATGCCGGAGACCAAGCTTTCAAAGCCTGGACATAGTCATACTGTTTCCATTAAAATGGAGTTCGTCTTTACTTGGGTTTACAAGCCTCAGCAGACACGTCCGGAGGAGTTGGACGTGATCCTTCTTATGAGGCTCTATAAAAATGATCCGAGAAAGATACCGGGCGTGGGCGAGCATTCATGCTTGTTCACGCCGTTCCAAATGCACGCTCTTACTAAAATAGAAGTCATAATCCCATAAGAATATTTAACAGAGAGAGAGTTTACAAGTTAATATTGAGTGACAATTTACTTTCTTTTCTGAGGAGAATACGCAATGTGAGACCTTTTGAAATCCCTACTTTTTGGCAAGATAAGTCTTCTTTTATCTTGACACACTATGATTACGTAGCTCTAGCGATTACAATTCCATTCAAATATTCAAAGACTAAAATTGGAATATCCAATTGAGATATGTATTTATACAAGCCCCTTTCATCAATTGATAATCGAACGGCAAGGCTTAATTGTATCTCTTACAAAGCTTTAGAATTACATTGTTTCAATTGAATAATTCAGGACTTTCAGGGAAATTTTCCTAATTAGCAATTCGACGCGATGTTATTGAGTTCAAGAGGTTAAGTATCACGCTCGCTCTATTTGAATGGAGCCAAAAGTTTGTCCCGCCGAATACGGCAAAGAGCCAGATCAAAAGCTGCTGTACATGCTTCAGTGGATTTATCAGGAAGAAACCGACTCAGGAGCATACGGTCAAAGTAAGCTGCATTTTCCAACCCATCATGTTGAGCCACAGTCAGAGCAAACTTCTGCTTTCTGCAACCGCTTGGAAATTTCCCCCCTAACATAATCTTCTGCAGTACACAGAAAATGCATGAAAACGAAGCAATCTTCAGTGATAAGTTTCGCTGGTTCTGCAGGACTTGTAACGCAAACCAACTTGAGTAGCAATCAGTCACTTGTACCATCATGACCAGTTGAAGGTCAGTGCTTGAAGATGAAGTTGGTGCAACGAAAGTGCTAGTATGCCTTGAGCGTTTGGCGGGAGGAGCTTTTGGATGAAAAGGCATGGAGAGGACTTCAGCTGAACTAGAGGGCTACTCATTATCAAGGAAGAATCGTTCAAAGTTCGAGCCTTTCAAGCCTTCAAGCAGTACAGGTACGTGTGATGTTTGAGGACATGTCTTCAATCTCTTATGTGGCTGTGGGAAAATATTGTTCTTAACCATGAAATGGAATTGTGCTTTTTGACACCACGATGCAGAGGTAGGAAACGCGATAGAGCCAAGCAATATGGAGGGACCTAGCAGTGAAGTTCCATCCTCTGGTTTGGGGGCTTTGGTTATTAAGGACACAGTTAGGAGTTCATCGACTCGTCCAAGAAGCGACCCATGTACTGAGTTACAGCGGAAAAAATGGGCATTTCGGGTCGCTGATATCAAGGTATTCAATGAGCGACTAAAGATTCTTGAAGAAGAAAATAATACTGTCAAAAGGACATTCTTTGAGGCAGTGAAGGATCAGAAACGGTTGGCAGAAGAGATATATGAGCAATTCTGGATCATAGATCGCTCTCTACATTCTAGAGACCAGTTTCAAGGAACCTACGTTTCTTCAGTTGTCAGCAATACCAAGGTAATGCACTTTTATGGACTTCTCCTACTTAATGGAAAGCTATCATAAGCAGTCCATACACAACTAGAAGGAAACACTTCCGCTTCTTTCATTGAGGCTCAGCACTAGGTGAAATTAGAATAAGCGACAGTTTCTTGCCCAATTGATCGTTGCAGATAGGTGATCTGCTGGGTAATCAGATTGAACATTGCTCGAGAAGTCAGCATTTTCTAGATATGAAATCTTATCATATGCCTTTCTTACCGATACTTTCTGCTTTGGCATTTGAACAGGACTTGGAGACCAGAAGAACTGGGACAGGCCTCTCACTAGTTCTCTGTCAGTATTCAAATCCGCTTGTGTTGAGCAAAGAATGCAGAACTAGAGTACCAATCCACCGAAGCAACACATGATTCTTGGATGAAGTGGAAACCCTCATCAATTGCTTGTCGAAGCTCCACCCAAGCATTTAGACGCATAAGCCAACAGAGGAGGTGTCGTCCCCATTATATCCTTGAGTGGCTTCAAGCTCTAGAGCTTTGGAAAGATTTGAACAATCAGAGATATATAATTTGTGATATTTTTATACTCGTTGTTTGTCGTACAGTAACACAAGTGCATTCTTTACAACAATGTCCCGGTACATAACATGAAAAAGGAACCCTACAGAAAGTAAAATTTCCCACGAAACACTAAAGAAACCCTGACACTATTAATAAAAGGAAACATATAAACTGCATATAGTATTGATTAAAGCCAATTAACCATTAGAGATATGCTTAAATTGCGCATTTGAGGAAAACCTTATCCTCCTTGAAATATTCGAGTCTGCGTACAAGAAGCGACTCTTCAGTTTTGACGAGATAAGGGTAATGGATTTGCTATATGCATGTTATCCCATGAATATGTTAATGAATGAACTTTGTCGAAATCTGTTGGTCATCTTCAACAAATTAAAGCTGCTAATGTCAAGTATGGCTGTAGTATGAGATCCCTATCCATATAGCTTCTTTTACCACAGGACTACAGTGTTATATGATCATTGAATGGAATCAGTCCCATATCAACCATCAGCTCGTACAATGCACAACTGATAGCAAGATCGATCAACATGTAGTACACAAGATGATACATACAAAATTATTGGGAACCTCAAATTTCCCCTTTGTATCCTCCGTTACTAAAGTAATCTTTCCTGGAGTTGGCAATTTGCATGCTTTTCTGATGCTCCAACTTTGGACAATCACGGATACGGTGACCAAGACCACCACAATATGCACATCCCTTCACTCCACTGGCATTGGCAACTGCCTCGATGTCTTCCATTGGATCATTCAGCTCAGCCAGCACAGGAGGAATCCTCTGTTTGGCCTCTTGTAACAGGTGCTTCAAATCGAGAAGTGTAGTTTCACTCTGGTTCTTGTTTATGAAAGTTGTAGCAATTCCTGTCTTTCCGCATCGACCTGTTCGACCAATTCTGTGGACATAGTTCTCAATTTCTGCAGGCATGTCATAGTTGATCACATGTTGAATGTCAGGAAAGTCCAACCCCTTTGAAGCAACATCTGTGGCAACCAAGACATCTTTCATGCCTGCCTTAAACGATGAAATAGCATATTCTCTCTCTTCCTGGTCTTTGCCACCATGAATAGCCACTGCTTCAACTCCTTTCAAAAGTAGATACTCATGAATGTCATCCACATCAGCCTTGTTCTCACAGAATATAAGGACAGGGGGTGGAGTTTTCTGAAGGCACTCAAGAAGGTAAACAATTTTTGCCTCCTGTTTGACATACTCGACCTCCTGAATGACGTCAAGATTTGCAGCACCTGCTCTTCCTACATTGACCGTGATGGGCTTCACCAGAGCACTTCTTGCAAAATTCTGAATTTTAGTAGGCATAGTGGCAGAAAAGAGGAGCGTTTGACGTTGAGCTTTGAAGTGGTCGAACACCTCCCTTATGTCATCTTCAAATCCCAAGTCCACCAATCTGTCAGCCTCATCTAAAGTAAGGTACCTGCAGAAAGCAACAGATCAGTATAATTGTCCCCACAAATAACAAGTCCAAATATTTAAGACAGCAGTGCATTAACAGAAAATCGAGATTGAGGCTTATTTAGGAAAGAGTGCAAGATGAAGAATCTTGGTTTGGTGAGATCCCATAACCTCAGGACGAAAGAGGCAAAGATAAGAACTCAAAAAGCAATCTCAATCAATGTCCCATGCCACGCTATTTGACCTTTGAGCTAGCATTGACCATTGGAATCCAAATGGTGCACATAGAACTCAAGCAAAAACATAGAGCACCGAGAATGCAAATATGCTTGACTTAAGCGCTATTGAGTTTTTTCAACGCAGATTTATTGAAGATTCGATGTAGTTGCTTCAGATTAGGGATAATATTTAGTATTTGGCAGTTTCACGTCTGCTGTCCACTAATAACTTCCTACCAATAGCAAACCAATCAACTTGCCAATGCATGATCATACGCCAACAGTTACAGATGGAATTATTCAGAGACAGCCAGATGTTGTGGAAAGCAGTGTACAAGTTCAAAAGGTATATAAGGATGAATAGAAGGATTTTACCTGCAATTATCAAGGTTCATCTTTTTCTTTGCTAGCATATCCTTCAATCTACCAGGAGTAGCAACAACAATGTGCACTCCCTTCCTCACAACCTCCACCTGCGACCGCATATCCACTCCGCCAATACATAGCAGAGCCCTCAACTCTGGATATCCGGCCTCTCTCAACGGAACCAAAAACTGCTCCACAACTTCATATGTCTGTCTTGCGAGCTCTCTTGAAGGGCAGACAATCAATCCGAACGGTCCTTCACCGTGAGCAATGGGCATCATCATCTCCTCCTGAAGAGCAATCATGATCATCGGCAACACGAAAACCAAAGTCTTCCCTGACCCCGTGAATGCAATCCCTATCATGTCTCTGCCCGCCAAGACCACCGGAAGACCCTGCACCTGAATCGGCGTTGGCTGCACGATCCCCTTCGCTTTCAACTTCTTCAAAATAGGGTCTGGGAACCTCATATCCTTAAAATTCTTTATCGGCGGAAGGATATCCTCTCCATCAACAATAATATGCCACTGCTTCCGCATCATATCGCACTGCTTCCTCGACATCCTCCGAATTGGCAACGGCGGCTTCCACCCAGTCAGCAGCGGCTCAGTGTAAATGATTCCCTTCGCCAACTCGCGGACCGACATTAATGTCTTGCGATCGGATAAGTTCTCGAGCATCTCCTTCTCATGCTGCACCATCTGCTCGGTGGGGGTAATCTCGGGCTGATCCCGTTTCAGCTGCGTCGCCTTCACCAGGAGGCTAGGCTTGACTTCCGCCAGCTTCGCCTTCTCGTGGTCTTCCTCGAGCGAAGAAGCGTTGCCCTTGCGCTGGAGGATCTTCTGGGCTTCCATCGCCCTGCGCTTGGCGACGGGGACGTACTCGACGTAATCGTCCTCCTCCTCCATGGCCGTGGAACCTCCCGCGGCGGCGGACATGCTTAAAAGTACCGTCCAATTTCTCCGCGCAGAAGTGCGTGAAACCCTAATCTGATGTTACTCGGGCAACGATGTCCGGTGCTATAGAACCGGTTGAGCACTTGTCCTTTGAAGAAGGAAGTGGATTAAGTAGATGGTACCTGGAGAGATGGGCGGAGCGCGGCGAATCGCTTCGATGGCCGAGCAGGAGGGCGGAACGGCGGCGGCGAGAGAACCGGTGAAGGCGGCGACGCTCTGCGAGAGCGAGTGGGGAGAGAGGGAGGGAAAGATTGGAGATCCGCACCCGAATACTAAGAGATCGGTGATCCGACCCACGATATGAGACCGACCCGATAACTTGCCGCCAGGTTTTCTCATTGCATCGCAAAATAAAATAGAAAACACTTACATTTGTTTATTTGTCGGGGCTCATTTGTGTCGTTGAAAAAGTGATTTAAAAAATATCCATTAAAATGTGTTATTTGTATCATTAAAAATAAATAATAAATAAAAATATTTTTATTATCAATAATTATTCATATTTAAATATTTTCATCATTGATGAAAAATTTTCATTTAATATAAATAATCGTTTTTAAGAAAATAAGTTTATTATAATTTATTTTTGGCAAAATAAATGGAGTCTAATATTGTCCTGTTTCATTATATCTAAATCTTCAATTTAACATATTAACTAATGCACCATTTCGTTCATAATTCATGTTAATTTGTGATAATCTTTTTTTAATAGACTTGTAAACGTGTGATAAGATCACTCGATCAGCAGCCAGTGTCCACCATGCTCTTCTTCCCCGCTTGCCTCGCGGCACCCGCAAGGGCCGCTACGACGCCGTACGATTCATTCTAGAAGGACAAGACAAGACCTGCACGTAGTCGAACTCGATTCGCTTCCAGAGAGTCCCCGGAACAGAGCAAGCAGATAGCAATCGTGTGGCGGAACTCGCCACCGCCCATCAGAACGCAGGCCTCTAGATTTTGGACATAGCCCTCAATGCACTGACGTCCTTCAAGCCTGTTTGCCGTTCGTCCTGATGCTGAAAAGTTCAGGTAATTTGCAGAAATTCGCGTAATGTCGATGTCACAGTGATCGAATCGCTTTTCCGCTGAGTTCAAAGTCTCTCGATTCTAGCACCCACATTCTGAATTTGCCCATTTGCTAGCAGAAAATATCCTCGGAGTTGGTTGCTTTTGACTGATTTGTCTCTCCGTTTTAAGCTCTTGCTGTTAAGTTCTCTGCCTCAGTTCGCTATCGAATCTAACCAGCCACCATAGCTGTAGCAGGCCCAGCTCCTTCCTCCCTTGTTGGGTTGGTGGGAAAATGGAGGAAGACCCACCAAAACAAGACCTTGACACGTCCTCTCCATTTCAGCACCACCGGCCAAGCATCGTTTCCGAACCCTAAGAGCTCCGCTGCTCCCATGGAGGTGGAGATCAAGCTCCGCCTCCCGGACTCCACCGCCCACCAGCAGCTCTCGGACGCCCTCTCCCCCTTCCACGTCAAGACCCTTGCCCAAGAGAACGTCTTCTTCGACGGCGAGGGGTCGGAGCTTGTCAAGAACCTCGCCGCGCTGCGTCTCCGGTTTTATGACCTTGATTCCCACTGCGTCCTCTCCCTCAAGGCCAAACCCGTTATCTCGAGCGGAATCAGCCGTGTTGAGGAGCAGGAAGAATCCGTAGACCCTTCTGCGGGCCGGGCGTGTGTCGACGATCCAGGGCGCCTTTTGTTGTTTGGTTCATCAGATATAATCAAGAGAGTGAGGGAAGAGTATAAGGTGAAGGGGTTGGTGTGTCTGGGTGGATTTAGGAATGTGAGGGCGGTTTATGACTGGAAGGGATTGAAACTGGAGCTTGATGAGACAGTATATGATTTCGGGACCAGTTATGAGATTGAATGTGAGAGCGCGGAGCCAGAGAGGGATAAGAAATTGATTGAAGGGTTCTTGGAGGAGAATGGTATAATGTATTCTTATTCAAATGTCAACAAGTTTGCAGTTTTCCGGTCGAGGAAGTTGCCTGATTGATCAACAATGCGGTGTAAAATCCTCAGTTATTGTGCTTTATTTGATGTAGGTTTGATCTAATGTCTAACGTGTTTGTGACCTTTTGGCAATAATATATCTACCCATAACGTGGGATTTCAGCAAAAGAAATGAAGTGTAAGCATTCATTAATTGATTGGAATATATTTAATTGTTATTTGAGATCTCATGGTTACTGTTTCAGCTTTGGTTTTGTATTTGGCATTTGGTCATAGCAGATTTATGAAATCTTCTGTTGACTTGGATTGTCTTGCGGTTGCTTGAATGCTAGTGAAGCATAAGGAGCAGACCTCGTCTACAATTGATTATGTTTGTAGGATTTTGCACACTGTCATTTGTCTCTATAGGAAAGGTGCTTCTTGCTTCACCTTTCATATGCAGTTTGAGATAAAAATGCTGAGAATTCACTACTTCTGATGACTGTTTCTTCTGTGTTTGGTTCTGGTGCTGATTCATAACCTTATCCATAACTCTATGTATTGCCCAAAGCTGCTTTTGCTTTTTGATGATCATTAAGGAGATCATCAATTTGGCAAAGCTGGAGTGGGAAAGGTAAACAGAAATTAGCTCTTGATTGGTAAAGGGGATATTGTATTGTTGAATCTGTTCTTGAAGGTGTACTCTCCTATTTGACCAAAAAAAAAGGTGTACTCTCCTATAATTCTGCTTGCTAGCATAACTTTCCCAGAGTATCATGCTCTAGAGTGTTAACGTGCTAAATCATCTTTAAGACAGAGTTTCAAAGTGCAGTAGTGGCTTGATTTCCAAAATAGCTTTAACTAATACCTTCGCTGCGCTACTTCCAAGTTCCACTCTCTTGCCAATGAATTTGATGATGGTGGGTGATCGCTCAGTTGCATAACAGCAGAAAGCATTCATTTTTTAGCTCAACCATAATGGCATGGAATTTGAGGCCACCTAAAATTCGGCACTTCCTTGTGCATCAATTGTTACTCTTTTTTTGTTTCTGGAATTGTCTGGGTCCAAAAGCACAAATCTTAAGATTGGTCGACTGATTCAGAAATTGTCGATTTAGTGGCTTACCGGCAGGTTGTACAGCAGAAAGTATGCTTCAGATTGCATCACTTTGCCTGAATCACTTGCTGTGGTCACAAATGGGGACCATATAATTTCGTTCCATGCTATAAATTCTTCTATGGCTTTTGCGGTGATGATTAGTATTTTGGGACAACTTACATCTATGAATCTACAAGAAATTTACTGGGTCCAGTAGTTTCGGTTGTTATATCTGCCAAAATGATTTACTTTTACAGAAGTAATTTGAGAGTGTCGACTTTACTCATGTGATTCTGCATCATAGGGCGAAAAAAGTTGGGTGGTTGAGACATCATTGCGCACAGAATATGAAACAACTTGTCAATCCACGCAATTGTCGAGAAAATCATGTTCATGGAATTCTGATCCATGGTTTCAAGATAGGACAATTTTTAGTGGATGCACAAGAAGAAAAAGAAAGACTTCAACTCCACGCACAATCAACAAGATCGGCTCCCTCCCCAGAAAACTTTTGGACTTTTAAGGACATTGCATCCAACAAGCAATCTCGTTATCCTTTCTTCCCAGTTTTGTCGTCCACGTCACGGGCCGAAAGCGACCCTTTTCTCCCTTCGCACGCGTTTTAAACCTTGGTGCCGTCACTGCCGTGTCGTGGGGATTTCTGAAACGGAGTAAACAATTGGTGGGTGAACTGTGGGAAAGGGTGGTCCTCTTCACTGAGCTTTGAAGAGTTTGCGCATTGACAGCAGTAGTACTGGAGCCACGCCAAGCTATGGCCCAACCTTTCCCCCCATCAACGTTTCGATCAAACGAGGAGGTCGGATATCTTCCTGCCATAAAGGGGAGGGGAAAAAAAAAACTCTGCGGATCAGGTTGAACAGTACCTTTCGGAGCATCAGCATCTGCTCAAAATATCTGAAAATCACTGACATTCCAAACTTTACAGTGACCATCACCTCTGAAAAGTTCACCAAATCGAGAATCCGAAACACAAAAAAAAAAAAAAATACAAAAAGACAAAAAGACCCATCTACATCCAACACCGGCCGATTTCATCCGAATTATCGTCATAGCTTCGTGATCCACAATCCATTTTCAAATTCCTCATGCAGATCGATGGGAGACGGAATTGTCGTGGCCTTTTTGCCTTTTTCATCAAAGGATGAAAGAGAGCGCTCTCGGGGGCACAGAAGGTACGACAGGGCCGCCCGAACCGAGAGCGAGGGACCGGCCCGTGCCGCGCGCGAAATGTCAGCGATCGGAAGGACGAGCACGTTGCATACTTTTTTTATGGGCACGCACATTTTCGTCCTGCCGGCTCGTACGACCCGCGTCGCCCGACTATTAAAATGATTGGTGGTTTATGGATACAGTACTAATCAGCTATCATTAGCCCCCCGATTCGGGTCATTAATTAAAGAATCAATATTAAATCTTGCGTGCGTAATCCGGCAAGGGGAGGACGGGGGGGAAATACTGGGGGCCCCACGTAGCCCCGTGGATAAAGCAAAGGCGGAGGGAAAACGATCCCCCCGAAATGTGGGGCCGAGGCCTCCCGTCCCTCGCGCCCCCCCGGCTATTCAGCCTTATCTCCTCCTTAAGCTCCTAAGCAAAAATCCGATCGTGGCCCGCTCCTCAGTGGTCCCGAAGCTGCGCGTGGCGGTCTTCGCGTGGTTCGGGACTCCGGAAGCTAGAGGTGCGGAGGGAGGCGCAGTTGGTGTTGATACTTGTCCCCTCTTCATCAGCGTTCACTCCTCCCTCCTCTTCTCGAAAGCTCCTCTGTCTTCGCCTCGCGAGCTTCCTCTCTCTCTCTCTCTCTCTCTCTCTCTCTCTCTCTCCGGCGATCGAAGTCGGACGATGAGTTCAGTCGTCATGATCACGACGAGGTATCGATCGATGGCGATTCTCTCTGCCTCTCTCTCTCTCTCTCTCTCTCCGCTTCGCTTTATTCGGAAGGTGTGGTTTTAGCGGTAAGATGACGCTGCGATGTTCTCTTTCATCGGTTTTTGGAGGATTAAGATATCGGAGAACCATGATCGCCGGACAGATTCCGCCTTAAAGTGAGGACGTTTTGTTTGTGATCATAAGTTTAACGTTGTTGTTGTTGTTTTTTTTTTTTTTTTTTTTTTTGTAATGAATTTCGACCGCTCCGTTTGTTTGCTTTTCATCGTTTTTTACACGCTGTGCTACTTTTCCTGGTTTGAACTGGGCTTTTGAGCTCTCTGTTGGCCGGCGTCGTGTTCTTTTTACTCGGATTCTGGCGGAGTTTCGGACGGCGTTTGGGTCCTTTCTTTCATAAAGTCGCTCCCTTTAACGAGTTTACTCGTGGAAAAGTTTTGAGATGTCAGAGAAACAGTGGAAATGCATCGTTAGGAGGTCAAAAATTGAAAAAGAAAGGCGATTTTGATTCACTTCACCGAGGGCCAATTTGCTTTAGCTCCCCCTTTACGGTGGTATTTCGGTGACTTAAAGCTTTATGTTTATCCAAAAAGGAAAAAAAAGGAAAAAAATGGATTTTGGTTAATGCAGGGTTTATGCTGCGGAGATTCTGTTTTATCTGTGTAATCCACCTATGCATGTGCAAAATTTGCAGCCGGTGGGTTTATTTTAAAGCTTCATCTTTTCCCAATGTCTACTGGTCAGACTGGGATGATTGATTTGTCTCTTCTTTTGAGCCCTCTGTTGGGAATTTTATGTAACTTATAAAGAGTATGCATTCCAATACAAGCAGAGTAATCTTTCATTTTCCCCCCTTATTGATCCTGTATGTGACCTTCAAGAGAGTGATGAGATTGAGTCCTTGTTGTAGTTTTCTCCTTATATGGTCTTTGAAAGTTGGTAATGTGATGAATGTTCATGTAATAAAAATGAGGCTTTTCTTGCGCGGCAACAGGCTGTTATATTTCATGGTTGAATACTTCATTGTTGGCGCCTGATAGTTCTCAGGACAATTGCTGTGAGTTGACTGTTTGGGCTGACTGGTCATGCTGTGATGTCTCTTTTATACTCTACAGGGAATAATAAATGCCCTTTCATTTTGGGTGATACAATGGATTGTGGTAGCACTGTGCTCTATTATTCATGAGGCTTTCGTTATATTGACTCGAAGAATTTCCTCAATGGGGGGAGCTTGTTCTAGGAAGAGGAATCAACAGGACGATGAAGATGTGCCTCATGGAGGTGTAGCTGGTAGATGTACCAAGAGTCCGAGTTCAAAGTGGCTGCGGACTTCATTTTCTCGTTCCTTCAGTGATGTGCAGCATGATAGAGGAAAATGCCCGTCTCTTATGGACCTATGTGTCCAGAAGATAGCTGAGGTACTTTCAATTCGCATTTTTCAATGTAAAAGGCAGCTTCCTCTGGTGACCCAATTCATGTGCGCTTCCGCATTTTTTCCTTCCCTTGCCTTCTCTTCACATATTTCTCTCCCGACAGGATGTTGGAAAGTATAGGACCTTCTCAACGCTACCAAGGGATATTACTCAGCTTATCTTCAATGAATTGGTGTTTTCTCAGCGTCTGAATGATGTTTCTCTTGAAAAATTTCGAGATTGTGCTCTCCAGGTAATGCCTTATGACATGGCCCGCATGGTTTATGCCTAAATGGTCCTTCTCTGTTGATGCTATCATGCCTGGTGATATCTAATTGATGTTTCTCTCTGCTGGATTTGACAGGATTTGCACTTGGGCGAGTACCCTGGAGTTGATGACAAGTGGTTGGATGTCATTTCTTCTCAAGGATCATCATTGCTTTCTGTTGATCTTTCTGGATCTGTGGTTTCTAATGATGGAGTGACTCTTCTAAAAGATTGCACAGACCTTCAATCTTTGAATTTTAATTGCTGTAAGAAGATATCAGATCCAGGGGTGGAACACCTTAGGGGTAGGCCCTGGCAGTGTTTCCCTCTAGGTTTTTGTTTTCAATTTCCATGCTTATTCTTTTGCTCCTTTGAAGACTGTTTTTGCCCCTGTAGAAGCTGGAGAAATGGGTTGTGGTAGTGTGAAAAAGTTGATTAAAATAAGTGGAGTAATGCTTTCTATGTGATACATTAATCATGCAGTAAATAATCTAGAGAAGATCTGAAGACTCAACCCTGTTAAATCTCACATCCATAACCATGCGGTATCCAACAAAGGACTGTAACATGCTTGTGACTCAATTAGTTCATATGGAGGCTAAGCAGAATCGGTACTTGCCTAATGACTATATTAACTTTTCTGTGGGTTGACTGGTGTAGCACAATGCTGCGTGATTTCTAAACTGCCAGGCATACCATATATAGCTTATTAAACTATTTGATGATCATGTCCTTTTAGCTTGTTGTTCCTTTGAAGTGCGTCTTATAGAACGCACATACCCCCAAATAAGAATTCTCAGTGGTATAGTTCAGCCAATATGTACAATGTGGATGGCTGTGTTTTGGACATTCTGCTTTGGTCTTGTATCACAGGGATATAAGTTTATGGAGATCCTTCGCCATGGATAAATGTGACAGACTTCTCATTCTGCAGGCCTCTCAAACTTGACAACCCTAAGTTTTAGGAGAAATGATGAAATTACAAGCAAAGGAATGAATGCCTTTGCTGGCTTGATTAATTTGGTGAAGTTGGATTTGGAGAGATGTCCAAAAATTAATGGTGGACTCGAGAATCTTAAAGGTGTGCACTTGAAGTATTCATTGGTTCTGGTGTGAATCTCATTGATCTCCTCTCAGAGTCAGCATGATATGATTAGACCTATTATATTTCTCATCTCTGTTGTTCCTATGGTAAATGTCTTGCAGGTCTAACAAAGTTAGAATCCCTTAATGTCAGGTGGTGTAATTCACTGACAGATGATGATATGAGGCCACTCTCAGGTTCTTATGTTTTGTAGAAATGTCTATATATGCTGTTACTGTTAGTACTTGGGTGAAGGTCTTCCTCGTGTTGGAATCAATACTCAAATAAAGTGGTTGCACACGATGCCTAGTTCAGCTAATTTTAATCTGTTCATCATTATATGATAAATTATTCTCTGATATTTTCAATAGGTTGTCAACCCTTGTCATTCTCCTCCTTCGATTATGTACAGCTCTTTTCTCCTTTTGCAAGTTTCGCATGATGATTGCATGAGTCCAGTTTAAAACCTTGATAGTAAAAGACATTGGAGTTGGATTACATATATGGATGTGTACTGTGGTACACTTGCATTAGATTATCACAATTATTCAGAAGTCAGCATACTTGACTAATTTTTTTTATTTTTTTATCATGTTTGACATTTTAGGCCTTACAAACTTGAAATCGTTGCAAGTTTCTTGCAGCAAGATTACAGATTCTGGGGTCTGGCATTTCAAAGGTAATTCTGGTTAGCCACACGAAATTGACTGATGATCAAATGTAGTTTATGTAAAGAGTAAATCGACAGCATGAAGTTCTGTTATGTGTTTTAACATACTCATACGTAATGCATGCATTACACATCCAAACCATTTCTTCCAACTTCTTAACTTTTACGTACAACTACCCTTGCGCCTGGCTGTTTTGGAGAAGATCTTCTGGCTAATCACATGAAATTGACTGATGGCCAAATATAGTAAATGTAAAGAGTAAATTGACAGCATGAAGTTCTGTTATGTGTCTTAGCATAGTCATATGTAACGCATGTGTTACACATTCAAACCATTTCTTCCTACTTCTGAACTTTCACATACAACTACACTTGCACCTGGCTGTTTCGGGAAGATCCGGTGCTTTTCACATAGTTGTAAACGGCACTGATATAGCGTATCTACATGCTAGGATTTCCCACAAGCTTTATTTGGAGGCAAATGGTATTTTAACTGCAGTAGTTGACTTCGGTTCCTTATACTTAAAAATTCATGAAGCAACCACTGTGTTTGCTGATGTCTTCACATAATATATGTATGCAGAGCTTTCAAATGACTGACTGAAAATATGGAACGTATAGAATGGAGCATGTTTATGGAAAATTCAGTCTGTTAAATTTTCAAGTGTAATTTCTTTTTTAAGTTTGTTTAAACCAGGTTTTCTCTCCAGAAAAGTTGTGATCTTTCTGATATACTAGATAGTTTTTACTTACATACTGAATTTATTCTTGTAGCTATCTTCTTTGGCTTCTGTCTTTAATTAATGTATTCCTATTGCTGAGACTCCTTGCCTGTGCACCCAAGTCACACAATGATTCTTTTATCATTGCAGGCCTCCATAAGCTGTCTATATTAAACTTGGAGGGATGTCCTGTTACTGCAGCGTGTTTGGACTCCATGGCAGGTTTTCAGTTTATCAATTCTGTTACAATAATATTACCTATGGTAATTGCTCATTGGGTAGACAGTGTGATGTGGGTGGATATAAGTTCCCCTTTGCCCTATAAGAAACTGGAGATTGCTTATTGACTTTTCCAATGAGAATGGTAAAGGATAATCTGCTAGAAAAGACTAATATTCATATGGAGTAGGTTTTGCTTCTTCCTCGATTGAAATGTTATACTGTTTATAATTGATAGAGAAAAAAATAAGCATTCTTTTTCTTTTTCCAAATTCTAGCTGTTTGGTTTGGTCTTTACTAATAATCTGGATGATCAAAGTGGTCCTTGACTTATCTTTAGGTATTCCCCAGCTCAGATAGGTTAACTTACGTACTTCCTGATAAAACTTGCAGTTGGACTTTCTCTGTTTCCAAGTGTCGTTTTCTTTTTCCTTTTTATGTTTTTTGAAGCTGACCTGGCCTCTTTTCATGCAGCTCTCTCAGCGCTCTTATATCTGAATCTTAACAGATGTCATCTCACTGATGAGGGATGTGACAAGTTTTCCCGTAAGTTGCATGGAATCATTATTCTGGTTACATCATGTTGCCGGTTATATCGATTGCTTTGTAACCACGTTTGTTGACTGCACAGGACTTGGTAATTTGAAGGTGTTGAACTTGGGCTTCAATGACATCACAGATGCTTGCTTGGTGCACCTGAGAGGTACTTCGTCCTTTCCCTTTGTACAATTCAAAGTCTGAATTTTGTTTCCTAGAAATCTCTATCATTATTCCTGGTATAAGAGATCTATATGCGAAATGTCTTACATTAGTGTTTGACCATGTTTGGAGGTCAGTCTTGTTTGTTTAAGCTGTCTTCTTGCTTTGATTTGGAAGATCGTATTTTAGCAGTCTCTTGTTCAAAAGCTGCGCTTGAAGACTAAAAATTTGTGGTCAATATACAATATGGTAGTGTCATGGTGCAATTTCACTTAATAGAGTTGCAACTACTTCTCTTTATGAAGTATGTACTATTTACTATGCTTATTAGATAGTATTCTGAATATGTTCTGTATTTAAATCTATTATGATGTCTTCTGGAGTTAGCATGGGTTATTATATTGTCTGTTCACTACATGTAATAATTTATTTTGCTAAAGCAGGCTTGACAAATTTGGAGAGCTTGAACTTAGATTCTTGCAGAATCGGTGATGGAGGTCTGGTTAATTTGGCAGGTAGATATTTCAGTATGCTCATTTTCCCTTAAGATCTCTGCATTCTTGTGCTCTGCCACCCTAATCCCTTGCATATTAAGGTCTCAGCATCAACAGGAGTGAAAACTCCAACATCTCAACTCCCCACCCCTAAAAAAAAAAAAAAAAAAAAACTAAACAAAAGCCCCCTCCACCCAAAATAGGATGTGCAGTTCAACAAAAGTCAGTGTTGTTCAATTGCAGGTGTCATTGTTTAGGGGATCCTAGTTTAATCATTCAACCTGTGATTTTTTCGTATCTATTGGAGAGCATATACATCTTTATTCTGGATTATGTCTAGTTAAAGCCCCAGAGTTCCTTAAGATTATTTGGATTGCTTCAATTCATGTATAATTGAAATGGATGTTGAAGTTTATTCATTTGCCCTTCTTAACCTGGTGTTTCATTTATTTCCTTTCTGTTGTACTTTCTGTTCATGCTTTGATGACAAGCCTCATTGCTGAAGTTGGCACTGAGAATTGTGTTCTCGTAGACCTTAGGCGTTTGAAATGCTTGGAGTTGTCTGATACTGAAGTTGGGAGCAATGGGCTCCACCATCTGTCAGGTGAGGCGATTGCCTATTTCTGAAGTCAATTCGATAAATGATAGATGACTTGTCTGAGTGCATTGTACATTTTCTATAGTGTTGCTTGATTTTATTGGGCATTCCTTCTCAATTTCTGATCTGTCTCGGTTGCTTACATATTCCAGGAAATTCAAAGATAGGAATCTTGACTGTCTTACTGAATATTTTCTCTGTTGGATATTCATTCACTTCTGTGCTCGTTGGTAGAGTTAATTTGTCTTTCTGGCATATAAGAACAATGAAAGATGTCGGCTTGTGCTTAGGCATTTTTGCTGGACTGTTTCTTTGAAAGTGGAGCTAATCATGCCATTAATTAAGAGAGACCATCCATTTCATCCCCCCAAAAAAAGGGGCTTTAGGGTAATTGTCTTTCAAACTTGAACTAGATCATATGTAGTCCGTCTGGATTTAGAAGGGGCAATAAAATTCTGAGATCGAAATAAGATTTAATATCGAGCATTCTTCTTCATTTGTGAGGCCTGCAATTCACATCTTCCTAACCACACGGACTTGAAGTTTAAGGTGTTTCAGGATGCTAAGTCATTTGCATCTCCATGTTTCCACATAGACCTCAGGTTCCTGACCCTGATCTTGAGTGATCAAAGTGCTATATTGTATAAGTTTGTTGTTCTTAGTCTTTCTAACCAAGAAAATGCTTGTGCTTTCTCCATGGTCATTTGTTACAGTTCATTATGGAGGATGAGGTGATTTCTTCTCTGGTTGCTGTTGAATATTGATTTAGTTAATTTACTTGAAGTTCGCTCACGTCAAATCTGTTTATCTTCCTTTTGTAGGTCTGACCAATCTAGAGAGTATCAATATGTCCTTCACTTCGGTTACAGATGGAGGGTTAAGAAAACTTTCTGGACTTTCTTCCCTTAAATCACTTAATTTGGATGCTCGCCACATCACAGATACTGGACTTGCTGCCCTTACTGGCAAGTTTTCCTACCGGTTTAATGATAGACTTTATTTTTTCTCCTTGAGCCAAGATTGGGTTATTTTATAGGAAAGGTGTTGTCAACGGGGTGTGGGTTGGATCGCTTGGATTCAGTATATTGAAAAATGATCTACTGAGTAAACTGTGAACAGCTAGCAAGGGTCTGTGTATTTAAATTTTCTTTTTCTTTTTAAATGTGCATTCTAGTTTGTTCTGTTAGTGCTATTTTGCATTTTGTACTTGCCGTTTTACCTTTAGCTCTTTCTACCTTGGAAAGATAAAGTTGTCTTAACAGCCTAGATTTTTTTTAAGTTTTTCGAGAATGGCTTTGACCTTCTGAACTTTCTGAACCATGATTTGCACGATCCTTCATAATTTCCATGGACTGAATTCTCTGTCATTGAGTTTAGGTTTGACTGGATTGACTCACCTTGATCTTTTTGGAGCTCGGATCACTGATTCTGGAACCGCCCACCTGCGAAGTATGTTCCTATCTAATTGTGGTTTTTCTTCTTTTTCCTTGTCAAGTTTGTATGATGAACTATTTGGTAGTAAAAACACTCTGGTAGAAGCACTTTCACAGGGGCCTTTTTAATCAAGCATGCTATCATGGACATGCTGTGAAACTGGCATGCACATATGGACCGGTGAACCATGTTACTTAAGAAATATCAGTAATGAAGATGCTTCTAATTGTGAAACAGATACCTCAACTTTGAGCAGTAGTGTTTGTTGTGTTGCTGAACAGAAATCCAAATTTATCTTTAAGCGCATTTAATTAAAATGTGTACTAATCTATGCAAAATGCGTACAGACAGCTTAACTTCCTTGCTACATTATGGACCTTTCCTATGCATATTCTAGTCAATGAAGGCCATTGTGAGTGTTGACTGATACTTCCACATCTGTTTTGATACCTTTCCATTTGTGCCTATTGAGTCAGACTTAAAGAAACTCCAGTCCCTGGAAATATGTGGTGGGGGATTGACTGATGCAGGCATGAAGAATATCAAAGATCTTTCATCTCTCACTGTCCTAAACTTATCGCAGAACTGCAATTTGACGGACAAGACCCTGGAATTGGTTTCTGGTACTTCCTGACCTCTGTTTTTGTAAAGAATATGAACTCAAGCTCATTCAGATATAGTTTGAGGACCATCCATTAACTTGAATTACATGACCTTGGTGCACAGTCAAGCTTTGAATGTGCTGTGTGCACAGAGCTATCGGCTGTTAGTTAATAAATTGCGAGTTTTAGAAAAAAGTGAAAACTGTAATGGCTATGGAATGCGGAGTATCCTAAGTGATGGTAAAATCTAGAATTCAGTGTAAGTGAAGTTAAGATTATTTACTGAAAGTTCAAAGGAAACTGGTATTTTCTAGTAGGTTGTGTTTAATCTGGTGAATGATTTCCTATTGGGAGAAAACTGATTGCTGAGTTACATATACATGGACTTATTTTAGCTTCTCTGAGATAAATCAGTGGTTCTATGGATAATATGTTGAGTTGGTTGTCCGCACTGGATTTATAATGTTTTCATGTGTATGCAGGGTTAACTGGACTAGTGCAATTGAATGTGTCTAATTCTCGCGTGACAAGTGCTGGACTACGGCATCTGAAGACACTGAAGAATTTAAGGTCGCTGACATTGGACAGTTGCAAGGTGACTGGAGGTGACATCAAGAAGCTTCAATCAACTGATCTCCCGACCTCGTAATCGTCCGACCCGAATAGCTCTCTTCCTTGTAGATAATTGCTGTCGAGTGAAAGGATGATGATGTAAATATGGGATTGTGATACATTGGTGGTGAGGGACCACTGGTAAATTGTAAATGTTTGCAGGCCCGAGTTGGACTCTTACGGGGCTCGAGTACTCGAGGCTGATGGGGGATATGCTTCTCGGTTATCTATGCTCCACGTGAAGCTTTCTCTTCCCTACTATGTTTCTGTGCGGAAGAAAATGTAGATAAAAGCTTCCTAAGCGTGGGTGTTCAATGCTCTTCGTAAGACACGTTATGTGATGATCTGGTATTATTTCCTTGTGAAAACTGTTTGAAGAGCAGTCTTTAACATTGCTTAAGTGTCCTTTATGCTCCGTTGCCTTTGAATAATGTACGACTAAATCCAGAAAGGATGACAAGATCTGTTGGCTTTTGGCAAAAGCTATATTTGAGTCGACTGCAGAGTGGCGTTGCGAAGTCGGTCATCAGCTTCATTTCAACGATCTCGGCTCATCACGAGTGGTCCGTCATTCCATTACGGGGACTTGCCATAGGCAAATCACATGCTGTTTTGTTCCCCCAGGCGACACCCATTGATGCTATTGAAGTTTTGCTGGAAGTGAATGAACTTAAAATCCTGTAGTCCTGTTCTTTTTAGGCGAGTGATCCCTCTGGCTCACTTGACCGAAATTTACACCCTCGGATGGACGAGGAAACTTATGATTTGGATCTTAAATCGTTTCAGAACTCTGTTACTGCGTTCCTCCATGTACATATTATGACTCATTCTCGAGCTGGATGAATGAACGTGGCTACACTAATTTAATCCCTGGCATGATGTATATAGCTCTCGCAGCACGTCCCAAGAGATCAGATTGCTTCTTTTGTGAGTTTTGAGGGGCTGGAAGAGATGATGTTTCTAACGTTTAATTATTATTCCGCTTTCATCTCAAATCTCTGTAATGATCATATACAAATTTCTGAATCTTGTTCGATCTCACACGCATGCATTGGGGGGCAAATGCTAGGCAAAACCCGATCTTTATAATGACCGTTAACAACTTCCAACGCATTATTTAGTTAGGAATTATGGGAGTTGGTTTGGTTGGAGATGATGATTGCTCCTCCCACTAAAGAACTGTCTGCACAAGTCACTGATGATGATCACTCTCGCTGATTATCACTAATATCTCCTCGACTATTTTATTTTTATTTTTGTTTTAAAGTAAGTAGCACGTCTCCACCATTGAGTCAAACGATGAAAAATAACTTGACACGTAACACACGGGATGCAAAAGCAAATGGACACTGATACAACGATTTTCATCTCGGAGTTGTTGGCTTGCTGCCCCGGTCATTACGTCCAGAACTCGACCTCGCGGTTCGTCTTTTATCTTTTCGCATACGTAGGGGACTCTCATATGGCTATTGATTTTCAAACGCGAAAACGTCAATCTCGGTTTTGGTCGGACGAAGGAATAGACAAGTTGGCCCAGTCAGTAACTCCACAATATTTCGAACATATTTAAGAAACTCCTATAGGAAAAACCTACAAAAATTTATGTTATTGATGTCATGGATGCGATTAGTTTGTAACAATGTCTTAACTCGACCCGTGAGGATGGGATTGTTAGTGCAAAAGCTTTTCTCTTCGAAGTATTGATTTGGGATTTTGTTCAAGTCTAGTTTTCTCTCTTTTAACAGCACGGGGTGATGCACGCGAATGGTCCCATTTACTGGCTTTGAATAAGGATCCGATTCTAAAAGGGTAAGTGCTCAATCAATGTGTCGAAGAGAGCAGAGCCCTTCACGTGGGAATAGTACTGTGAGGCTGTGAGGGTCTAGTCACGTGAAGGCACCTTTTAAGTCCAAAACCTTAGTAGATAGAGCCATGTGAATTCCTGTAGGCAAAATTGAGGACAAAAGACACGGGGCTTCGATGCTTTAAGTGGCAAAAGCAGCTAGTCATATGGGGTATTTGAGTTCACTCACAGGCTTGCTACCATTATATAAGAACAAAAAGCAAAAAAGAGAACAAAACAAAATCCCTATCATTCTTCAGTTGAGACAAAGCAAGTGCTGAGATTCAGACGAACAGAAGAAGACATCATTTAGACTTGGGTTATCGCACATAAGATGGTCGATGCTTAGGACTCACCAATTAGATGAGATCACTTACTTCGGTGTAGGCTTCAAGTTGATATATGATGTGTATTCGGTTTTAGTCCATCGAGTCGATTCTAGCAATGCTAAGACCATGCTAATGTTACTGGTACTTTTGTTCCATTCAAACCCCTGTTCGAGTATCTTTAAATTGAAAGACGTTCATAAAGAAATCCTCTTGGTGTTGTTGCTGCCGCTGCTGCCTGCCGTCATTAGCGATACCTTTAGTGCCTCACGAGCCTTTTCTAGACGAGGATTTATCAGGGTCGAAACTGAGAATAAATTAACAAAAGACTAGACACTTGGAATGTCTCAATCAAAACCGCGTTTTCTTGTAACTTTCGATACACATGGTCAAAGTATTTCAGCCTTTTGAGTTGTAGACGGCAAGTTCTTTATCAACTTTTGACCGCGTACAAGCCATGCTCGACTTTTATATTTTCTTGTTATCTTGTGGAACGAATAATTAAAGTACAGATGACTGGCCCCAATAGACATCAACATCTATTGCAGTTGAGAATACATATTCTAAATTCAAAGGCCGCCGATTTAGAAAAGTCCCCTGAGTACAAGTAGTTAGCGCTAGTGATAGCGGAACTGGTATGAAGTGATGCCATGACCCTCCTATTCAAACAAACCCCTTTGGCGTCATGCTATTATCCTAAATATTCTCGACCTTGCGTTCTCTTTCAGAAAGTAGATTCACAATCTGCTAAAAGAGTCCATCCGGGCCGATATCAATCTTTGGAAAAGAAGAAAAGGTTCCGCAAATTGGTCGGTGACCAATCTGTCTAATATAATAGCTTGAATCCTTGACACAATCTCCAAACTTCTCAATGAATTAGTCATACTCGAAATACCCAATGAAACTTGACAAAAGCTTGGTAGCAGAAAAGGGTAACTTGAACCTGGATATATATTCAGGGTCGAATTAAGAAAACAACAAAAGTGTATCTCACTGCTGATACTAATTGTATGCGAGGCTAGCAAGTTGGAGATTTAATATTTGCTATTCAGGCTAAGTCGGAAGTGAATATGCCCTGCACTTGTGTTAAAGTTTAGACTGAACATCATGAGACATGGAGAGACTGGTATTGACACATTGAAGTTATATCAGCAAATACTAAATATCTCCCTCAGACTAGTTCAAACCCATTTGGCGGGTCATCAGTTGTACTTTTCCTTTGTTAGAGTCTGCTATCCAGAGTCTTCAGCCCATTCAGGCCGCACAAACCGGGAAATATCCTTGAGACAAGCTAGTATAATTGGGGAGACCCACCCAAGTTGTTCTTTTGCTCTTTTTGATCCTTGCTTTTCACCGTGCCATAATTGATGGGCAATTGGATTCAGTGAGGATTTTCTTAGGCCTCACTCCTAAAGAGTTTGATAACACATGGCCTGTTCTTGGAGGGAACATGACTACGAATAATACCCCACATGCCTTTCTTTTCCTCAAGTCGCTCTCAAGTCCCAACTAACATCAAAATTCAATCAATAAAGCCAAAGCTATTCCTCAAAAAACAGAGGTCACAACTCCCCAGCAAAGTCATCCCCTCCCCTGCCGGTTCTCTACTATATAGCGGCCTTTCCAGTAACACCATCCCTTGTGTCTCTTTTGCTCAGATCAGCCATGGACTGGTTCTCTTGGCTATCCAAAACAGGCCTTGACCCTTCACTTGTCTATGACTATGGCCTTGCTTTTGTCAACAATGAGCTGGAAGAAGAAGACATTCGCTACTTCGACCATGAGTTCCTACAGAGCATGGGGATCTCCATAGCCAAGCACAGACTAGAAATCCTCAAGCTTGCAAGGAAAGAGAAAGGGTCATCATCAAGATTCTCGCCGCGGCCCATCTCGAGGTTCCTCGTAGCGATCAAGAGGACCAAGAGGTATCTAACCAAGTACGTCCGGACCTGGGTTCATCAGGAGAAATCAGCACTTGTTGTGGTTCCAAGGCCTGCTTACAGCAGTAATTGGAGAGGTGCAATGTTGAAGAGAAATAGGAAGCTGACCCCGGCCACATCTAATAGTAAGTCACCAAGGCTGCTTCTCACAAATGGAAGTGCCTCAATTGATTATCCAGTGGTCTATGCATTGAGCAAAGAGGACAAAGCGGACGTGGATGATGGGTATTGGTCAAATGGTGTTGAGGAGATCAGGTGGGATACAATGTTCCAAGATCTGAAACCAACATGAAGGTCTTGCAGATTTTGGTAAATTCAATGTTTCGACTCCTTTTCCCTCTTTTCAAGATGGGATTTTAATGTTAATATAGTTGGTGAGAGATGGGTTTTTGGTTCTTCCACCAAAAAGAAGTCTTGTTAATTAATAGTGTCCCTGCGTGTATCAAATTAGCTTGCTCACATCCCTTGTACCCTCTCTCTCTCTCTCTCTTCCTTTTTTTTTTTTTTTTTTTTAGTATCTTTCTTTAGTGCCGCAGGGGGGGGCAGGGAGTGCACATAATTCATCATTTAAGCTTCTGTATCAGCTATCAGATTGTCTCCCTGGTTTTTGTATGTGAATCATATCGTTAGCTATGTACAAGACAGACCAGAGCAGTAGGTGATTTGTCGTGCTTTCTCACTGTGAAAAGCTTGAATTGCACTTTACTGCAACGTTTTGAATTTCAGATGATGCTGAGTTTTCTCCGATTTCCGAATCCCCTATTAGTTTTATCTTGGGATTGGCATCAGAGTAGTAGTGAGGACATAGCCTTGTGTTGCACATAACACGCTAAATTGGTTAAGCTTGAGCCCTTCATAAGATAGTCCCTGCTTGTTATTACACTATGTTCGTGATAATTAATTATGAACAACGAAGTTCATTGAAAATCGGCGATGTAAATTGATGATTGCAGCATGATTGTTTGGTTTGTTGGGAATATGGTTTCCTATTCAGACTAGGTTGCCACTTCCGGAATCTAAGCAACAAACCAAACTGACCAGATTTATCTTCTATTTATCGGCTACAGAATACCAATATATAGCTTCTTAATGTAAATACTTCCGAACAGAAGCTTGGATATGTGATGTGAACTTATAGTTTCTCTTTATATGGCATGGAGCCATTGTGGGGTTCGGCCATAACGGAAAGCCTACAAAAGCGAATCCAAGTTCCGCGTAAAAAGCGTGGGCTGCTTTGGAATTCATGTCCTAATAATGCAGCATAGCTATAGCTTGTCCGAATGGACAAACTTAATCTTCACTGCACAGCAGCCCTTGCAGTCTTCCAACAGATCTTTTACTTTCTCCCATGTATTAACTTTACTTTAGGACCACAGAGATCTCTGTTTCCGGAGAAGCGGTCAGCTGGGGTACACAATATGAAACAGAGTCGATTACTGCACCAAACATCCATGTGTTGGGGACAGTGCTCCTATAAGCACATCCCCTTTTTTCGCGGGGTGGGGTGGTGAATCTAACAAACACCGTGCACTTGAAATAAGTTGTCTCTGTAGGAGCTCAGAGTCTCTTGAGAAAATGAGCAGGGATGGCATGATTCTAGTAAAGAATGGAATATTCTTCGGGGCCTTCAAATGTATAGGGCCGATTCGTTTCTGATGTCTCGCTCGATACAGAACATAGTCAATTTGGGCTCATTTCTAGTGGCGTGAACTGAAAAATGGAGGTGCGCCCGTCTCACTAGGTGGCCCTGAAGAATGGAATATTCTTCAGGGCCTTCAAATGTATAGGCCCGATCTGATGTCTCGATACAGAACATAGTCAATTTGGGCTCATTTCTAGTGGCGTGAACTGAGAAATGGAGGTGCGCCCGTCTCACTAGCTAACTCGTGCCGTACATACAGCATAGTCTCTATTAGTTTCAACTTCAAACTATCTAAGGCCTGTTGCTTAAGTTGAATTCTAAAGTGTCACAGAAATTCTTAAAAACCTCCCCACATTCAATAATAAGTATCTGTCATGCACAATATCTGGGATTCAAGCATGGATTGCTATTGAAACCTTGCGAATTTTCTTTCTTTACGCCTGCAAAAACAGAAGTTTTTTTCTTTACCATCTTGTGCTGATACCCCCACAAGCATTTCGAGGATTAGATCATGGCAATAAAGATAGCCATCTGATCAAATCGTGCACAATTCATAAAGATCGCAATTAGCCAGTCAATCCAAGGCGACGCTTTTAGGCGGTGGAAACAAACGAAAGCGGAAATGGTATTGTAGCCTGGTTTCAACTTGTTCCGGCGCAGGTTCTTTCCCAGGCAGGCTTATTCGTAAAGTATAATGCCATGAATAGAGACAGCTTTCAAAAGCATGTCAGAAGACAAGCACCAAGCAAAACCCTAATTTAATGTCATCACTCATCAGCATGGCCATGTCCCCCAGAATGACAGGGCCATTATCTCAAATAAACCTGCAACACTGTCCCCTCTCCCGGAACATGAACTTCCCTGATGGGGTTAGATCTTGTTCACACAAAGAAACGATTTTTAAACTAGAACCCGTTTTAATTTTCATTAGAGGGGACTATCAAGCGTCAAAAAACGACAGTCCTTGGGGGATACAAAACCAAAGGAAAATTGCCCTTGTTCCGTAATTATAGACACCGCAGATCTCACTCTGTTTCCAGTTTCAATTCAGCAATCAGTTCAAGAACAATGTATAGTATATATGTACAGAACAACAACGTCTTTAGCCTCTTTACGTGCAGATCAGCGACTAAATCAACCCTAATGAATCGTCACAATTGTATTCAAATCTCTCTACGGACCAATGAAAGTAAAAAGGGGCAAATTCTATTTCGTTGTCCCTTCAAATTAAAGCCAAAAAAAACTCGCCACGGTTCTCATCTATTTACAGCAAAAAGCCGCGATCTTTACTGATTTGGTCCCCTCAAATATGGGAACCAATTCGATTTAAAAAAAAAAAAATAGCAAAAACCCTTCGATAGGTTACTTTCTGCCACAAACTCTAAAGCTCAAAAAGATTAACAATTTTTTTGGCTTCGATCCACTAGGAAGACAAACTCAGGAACCCTCGGCTCCGGACATGATCGAGAGCCGGCTTGGTCTCGGCTTGAAATCGGCTCGGCGCCTGAGTTGATGCGAAGAAGGCCTAATCAAAGCAGCGAGCGCTCTCTTCACCAAGTCGCCTTCCACTCCGCCAATCCTCACCAGCGAATTCGTCATCGCCGATCTCCTGAAATTCAAGCTCCTGCTGGAATTGTACGTCCCGGAGTGATGCTGGGGGTTGGATCTCGAGTTCTTGTGCAGCGCGCACCGGAACGACCCGGGATGACTCGTCGGAGAGCACATGCACGTCTTCTTCTGACTCGGCACGGTCGTCGCCCTGCCGCCGCCGCCGCTGCCGCCGCCGCCGCCGATCTGGTTCCGGACGGAGATCGAGCGGCCGGGGGACGTGGGCCGGTCGATCGAGAAGCGGACGGACGAGGAGGACTGGCTCGAGTGCCCGGACATCCTCACGCGCGGCGGGGACGCGCCGCGGGAGAAGAAGGTCGACGATCGCGCGGAGAAGCTCGAGCTCGACGAAGCGAAGCCCGAGGAGGACGAGGAAGCGACCGACCGGGAAGGGGCGTGCAACGTGGGGCAGAGGTGGCCTCTGGATCTGCTTCTCGACGAGGACGCCATGGCCGCACCAGTAAGGAAACTTAGTGAAGAAGAAGAAGAAGCTTAAAGGTTGTGTCTTTTTTCTATTTTTTCCGAGAGGGAGAGGGTTGAGTCTGCAATTTGGCAAATTAAAAAGCAGCGTGGAGAAAGCAGGGGATATAAAGGGTCGAGAGGGGTGGCACGTTCGTAATTTGTGTGAAGATAGGGCCCGTTTTGAATTCGGGCTTAATGTGGGTAACAACGTTGGTTCGGTTGTTCGGACGGGAGCGGGATACCGACCGTGGTTAGGGTTTCGCTTTCCGTGTGCCGTCCGATCTTTCCATTAACTACGCGCCCTCCGTGAAGAGAGTGTAACGGACGCGACGTTTTCCTTGACAAGGAAGGTGTGGGCCCGGGGGAAACGTGTCGCTGCGGGGTGCCAAGTTTCGTGGGGAACAAGGTTAACACATGCCTCATGTGAAGAAATTATTACGCCATTCAAATCTCACGCTTTTTCAGCAGTTAGATTTAGCAAAGGCAATTTAAGGTTTGATAGAAAATTTTGAAACTGCCGAACGGCCTAAAGGAAGATGGTAAATTCCGATACGGCACGAATACCATGCTGAATTCACGAATTCAGGCGAGTGTTGATTACGTTCAAGTAATAATTTCGAGTCTATTTATTTGTATTTAAGCAGAAGTTTGAATTATCTTTTCTCATGAAAATCTAAAATGTTTTTCAAATTTCGAAAACACTAACAAAAAATTATATGTGTCTACGTGCAGTGATATTTGAATGTTGTCAAAGTTTTAGATTTTTAGATGTTAAAAAGAAGAGTCAAAAAGCATGAGTCATGAAAATTTAACATAACAAAAAAGAAAATGTAATGAATTCCTTGTCTAACTTATTTGACACGATTCATGAGTGAATAATTCAATCTCAATGATTTAATTTTTGACTCAGTTGCCCTATTTCATGGATTGCGTCAACTTAATAATTACTCGGATGAATCTACATCGACATATTCGATTTATATCCAGTTAAAATTTTCTCCATTTTACTAATTATTGTTGTATTGTAATTTTTAATGAAAAATGATATCAAAATCGAACCGATCTACTTCGTCTCTATTTAATAAAGTCGGTCATACCAATTGAAAAAAATTACTACGTCAGCAATGAGCCACGACACTAGACAGTTGGCGGACGCCAATTTACTCCCTAAAAAAGCATTAGACGGACGGACCATCCAATTAAGTGTCATCATTGTATCATGGACTAATTATTTGATTAGAACTTTCTATAGTCCTGGCGGTGCAGCGAACGCGCTGGGAACGGAACGGAAGGGGAGGCGCAGTATCCCTCGAATTCAAGTTAGGCGCCGAGATTGGCGCCATTGTCCAACGGAATCCGGAGATACCTGCGAGACCGCCACGTCCGAGGGAGAATTCCGTGTGCCTCCCCGCCCTTGGATTTCGTTCGGAAACTGCACGGTCTGGCCACGCTCTGCGTGGGCCCCACCGTGTCATTAGGCAACGCGACCGCAAGCTAGCAGAATAAATATATGATGGTCCCAATTTTGAAAAAGCTCTTTTGCTCGTTTCCGGCTTTTGTCGACCGGCCTTTTCCCTTCAATCCGGCGATTAATCATAGTTTCATCTTTTTCTTTTTTATTTTGACGTGGCACGTTCTTGCGTGGCTCGATCAACATTAGGAATTTAGGACGGAGGCGATGCTGAGTTCCGGAGTATCCTGAGCAATATCGGATGGAAATTGTTAGTCGGCGGGATACTTAATATAATATTAATTAAAGAAATTTTAGTTTTCAAAGTATTGACCCCTCCTCCGACCAAGCAAGCAATCGATAAATTTCTCAAGGCATTATGCGTTAGATTTTTTTTTTTTTTGTGACCCAGGAAACCCCGCATGGCCGTGTCGGGAAAAACCACCTGGGGACGACACGTCACGCGCTGCCCACCACATACACGTCTTGCCATCGCAGTAAGTCGCGACGCGCGGGTTTTAACCCCTCCCCTTCGAGGAGAGGAGCCAAAACCAATCCGCGCCATTATGCGTTAGATTTTAAAATTAGATAAAAAGAGAAATGTTTGAAAAATGTATCATATAATTCAAGAAGTAAATGTGAGATGTACTCGAAGGCTCGTACAGGTCATTTAGTTTGCAAATTTTTCAATACATGTGCCGTTTGCATACTATATGTAATTAATACTTTAAAAATTAATAGTATGTCTCATTTGTACACAATGTTTTTCTTATTTTGAATGTTTTCTAGAATAATCGGTTACCTCATTTTTGTGCGAATTGTTTGAATAAGAATGAGACGATTATTCTATCATTATGATCGTAGCATATTAGAATCTGACACTTGCTAAACTTGACATTTCCGGTAAGCAACTCCATCATTGAAGAATTCAATTAGGCATGCCGTCACTGCCGCGCTGGGGGTGTGGTTATGCTTTAGGCCTTTCAGTTCAAGATGGAGATTTTTCCTCCGAACGTTGAATGCAATAGCAGCCGCTGTTGTATTCTGTCCCTCTCTAGAATCGATGCGTACTTTCTAAGAAGAATCAGCAACGTCGAAAGGTGCCCGTTCTACCAATTGCTGTTGCCTACGTTCACGTCCCGTTTTGCACGTCTCATCGTACAAAAAAATTATTAAAATCGGGCATGAAACATTTTAGCATAAATATAATATTATTTTATCTGATGGAATTTATTTCGTGGGATACATAATATATAATTAATTAATTTTTTTATTTTTAAAGTATCGACTCTTTGCCAAGACACAATTAATCAGTAGTATCTCAAGATACTCACATAACTCGTAAATCTAAAATTTAGTTGAAGAGGAAAATTTTGAGAAACCATACCGTAGAATTTAAGAAATAAGCATGGGAAGTACTAGAAGTTTCGTACGAGTCATTTTAGCTTGCAATTTTTTCATGCATCCGTTGTGTTTGTACTATACGTATTTGTACTATTACTATGACCATAGAATATCAGAATCTGACACTTGCTGGACTTGACTTTTCCGGTTAGCAACTCTTTGAAGAATTCCTTTACCCAAAAAAAGAAAAACTCTTGGGAGAATTCAATTCGGTATGGAGGGATGCCGTCACCAGTGGTCAAGCTTTAGGCCTTCTGGTTCAAGATGAAAAGATTTTTCCTTTACCACCACATTGCGTTACGGTCAAGCTTTAGGCCAAGCTTTAGGCCTTCTGGTTCAAGATGAAAAGATTTTTCCTCCAGATGTTGACTGCAATTGCAGCAGCCATTGTACACCGTCGCTTTCTAGGATCGATGCATGCTTTCAAAGAAAAATCAGCTTCGTGGGAAGGTTCTCTTTTTTATATCAATGCCTAGACATTTACCTCCCGTTTTGCACGTCTTATCATACAAAAAATATTATTAAAAATTGAGCAGGAAACATTATAGCACAAATAAATATTATTTTAGCGTATTATTAGTCGCAGAAGGTACACATAAAAGGAATTATCAAAGTATAAAATAACTCATCAACATAAAAGCAAAATTTCACGAGCCCCGACTTGGTACAATATTAGACTATCTCTGAAATGTGTATTAACAATAAAAGTTTCTTTCTACTAACTCAAGTAGGAATAATTTTGGATTAAGTTACTATAATAAAAGTGAAATTTTTTTTCTTAAGTACAATTAAATAGTAAGATAACAAAGAGAAAAGATAAGGATAAGATGTTATAAATTAGTACTTATGCGATTTTTGCTACTCTATGGAGAAAATACAAAAACATTTTCTTGCAATGGGAGAGGTCCACGCTAGCAAAATAGAATCGTAAGAGGCACGCTCAATAGAAAAATATTTAATATAAATATGAACTTTTATAATTTAATCTGGCGATGTCACTTTCAAAATCTCTGGAATGGGTAAGACTAAGCACCTTTCTTTATTAAAAAGAACAAGGAGAAAAGCGGGATAATATTTAGAAATTGAAAACGACTCCTTTGGAAGTTGGGCAGGCAAACGACCAATCCGGTTGGACAGCTCACCAATCACCAATCGAGAACCTGCACGAACCCGCCGTTCTCGATGGTGACTTTTCCGCTTGTTCGAAGTGGAGATCAATTCCTGTGGTCCATTCCCAGGGTAGGGGCACATTGTAAATCACGAACCAGTGAGCGGATGAGCGCCACGTGCCGCCAGGTGTCGAGACGTTGGTTCGCGCCATCTCTTGACTCTTCTTCGTAGTCCGTGCCCAGGTTGTCGTTTTTCGGAAAAGCTTGTCGGTTCCTCCGTCGTTTTTCCTGCCAACTGCCTCCTTTGATTTTATCTTCAGTAATTATTGACACGTTAGCAATCAATTAATTGAGAAATTAAGGGCGTTGAGTAAAAGTTCCACGCCAGAGACGGAAGTCCATACGAAACAGAACAGTTTAACACATTAAGTCCAAACCTTAAAATTAAAGTAGATACGAATACCATATTAATAAATTCGACTCAGAATAGTCTCTTGATAATTTCCTCGACATAAAAACATCCAGCTTTTACTGCTCTACCTCTACAGTGCTTATCTATATGATCATATTCCGTTGAATTTTGCATGGAACAAACATCGAAGTAAAAAGGAAAAATTATTGTTTTGAAAGGATTAAACCTTTTCATATTATACCTAACATTATATATATATATATATATATATATAAATATATATGAAACAAATCTAATTTTCGATACGGATAGGGCTTAATTGATAGATGTCGACACTCTTGATAAGTCTTTGTATTACAAGTCAAAGAGCCGGGAAAAAAAGTCGGTCTTCACGCGGGTCCCGCCCCATACGTTCACCAATTTTTGAAGTCTTTCGTGCCGCCCTCTCCCTCGTATCGGCTGCTGGCTTGAAGATACATCAGAGGATGGCGTTCATGTCTGTCTATTGGGCCATGCTTTTACGTGTTGTGTTGGCCCATTGCGAACGTAACATTAACGCTTGGAAAACACCAGGACAATTTTAAAGATTTTATATTATCAAATGATATCGAATTTAATATAACTAGGGATTTTATTTTATGATCACGCTTATTCTCCCTTCTAAAAGTATCCTCTATAAAATAACGAGGAAGAATTAGCAGGTCCGCTCACCACCTTGGACACCAACTTCCGCCACAAAAAAATAATTAAACTTATTTGTTCCTCCGCTTGAAAGATTACTATCATTTTCTTTTTCAATCTACTTGACATATTCCTCGCGCACATGAGTAGCTCTTGCTCAATGGTAATAACGTTTTACTTGTTAAATATTCAATAAAATTTTTACCACATCACCCAATAAACTCGGAAATATTTATTTAAGCATTATGAAAAAAAATTAGGGGGTGTCCCTTGAGAGCTTATTAAATCTTAATAAATTTGCTTTGGAAATCCAAATTTGAAGATTCGAAGCAAGCACTTTATTGAAACATGCAATCCTCCCGTCTTCAAAGTGTCTTGGAAAGTGTCATATTAGATTTTTAATTAAGTAATGTCGCAGGGTATTTGTCAATAGGACCTTTATATTATCTAGAGTGATTCTATGGCAAAAAGAGGGCTACTTCAAAGGAAAAAACAATAACGAAACCACAACCACGCAGGGAAAAAATAAAAGGGAATTCTGTTTGTTAAAATGGCGCAAAATCGGCTTCAAGTAGGAAACGGACGAAAGGAAGGGTCCAGACACACTGTCGTTTTCATGTGCATGAGGGCAGGTGTGATAGGTATCCGAAGTTATGATGTTGACAAACGAAAGTCATGTTCTATTTCGAATGGTTCAGAGATATATAGCGAAAGGTACGAAACATCTCATCAAATTATACAATGATCAAATATATGTGGGCATGCGCACTGCGCATTTATGTATTGTACAGTCATGAAACGAGTGTAGTTTGTGCCTTTTACATCAAAGTTTTGATTTCTGTAACGGGTTTGCCGGCTTAAGGGATTTTTTGCACATTATCAACTTAAGTTATTTCATGTTTCTCAAGAAAGAGGGACATATTTCCGTGTATGCATGATTGATTATTGCCGATTATTACTGAAATGCATGGGCGTCATATCTTAGATTCAAACCACTTATGAAGTGGAAATGATTTTTATAGCTTGTGTTTGGTACAAAAATCCGTTTTTTTAAAAGATGTAGTTGAGGTACATAGGCTAATTACTTGGAGTACATAGACAAAGCATTTTCACCATTTAGGGAGCTTATTACGAGAAACTTAATGGGAAAGATTAACTTGAGCTAACTTGATCAATCAAATCAAGTGATCACGTAGATTACTTTTTTTTTTCTATTAACTTGTAATTCTTGATAATGCTGATTTATTTTTATGAGAAATGAGACGCCATATAAAATATGAAAGAGACTCAAAATACAATGATGTGACACAATATGGCCGACCGATGTATAGATGGGATTTAATATGTTTTTATGCCTAGTGAATCACGTAGCTTTCTAAATAAAAAAGCTACACGTTGTGCAATTGCTGACGGTCCATTATGCAAATCACAAATGCATGCCGTGAATAAGAAGCTCGTCGGAACTGACCTTTCATTTTCATTTTCTCTTTCTCTGTCTCTTTTTTAGGTTCTTACCTCTTTCTTATTTCTTTTTTTCCTTCCGTGTTTGGATTGGTTGGGAATCAAAACATGGGGAGGGCACGCTGAATTGAGGAGCAGCCTATTGTTTTAGAACCGCGAAACCTCTGTTTGAGCCCATGGAATTCCTGGTATTTCAGGCGGCGAGTCGTCCCTTTCAAGCTGATGCTTCCCCTACGGACATTTAGGGCCCCATTGGTTAAGCATTAAATGCAAATGCATTTGATTCCTCTTTGACCCAACTTTCAAAAAATACGATTATATTTCCAAATGACTCTAAATCCTTTAGCCCAATGTAGGTTTAGAGGTCCTCTACGAAGTTGCTTTTCGGAGCACAAGTCTTGACCACTCATTTATTATTCATCTTCTCCACCGCATAAACAAATTGATTGGAGGCTGATGATCGCCGATCAAGGGGTCGTGCGCACCGATGACCATTGCCTTAGGGGTGTCCGACCCTAGCGATCGCTGCCTAACCTCAGGCGATGCCTGAGTTGTGCAACCTAGGTGACCAATGGCCTAAATGGCGTGACCCAAGCAACGCCTAAGGTCTTGCAACTTCAGGCAACGGTTGCTTGGGTTGCGGTGAGGTGAGCGGTGCTTGGGTTGCATCACCTTATGTGTCGTCACCTAGGTTCACCTAATCAAGGTGTCACCGCCTAAGGTCGCCCACCTCAAGTGAGGTTGTCTAGCGGCCAAATCTGGCCATCTAACAGTTTTTTTTTTTTTTTTTTTTTTTTTTTTTGGACGAAAGCGCTTCATTCATTCATAATACTAAGATGATAGATTACATCTATAAGGAAAATCCAAACTTAAAATAAGATAAAGATCACGCGGGGGATGAGATACCCAATTACTCGGAAGGGACCCTGCATTGTGAAACTTAGCAATCCAGTCGGCTGCTCGGTTCGCTTGACGTGGTTCAAACTGGAGGGAAATATTCTTCATTTGGGCCAGCAAATCGCAACAATCCAATATGATCTGATGAGAAGCCCAAGACTTCTTCGTCCGGCCCAAGATGGACTCCACAACTGGTAAGCAATCACTCGAGATAATGACAGGGGAGTTAGCTAGATCAGTTCGTGCGCGTGAAGTACCTCTTGTCAAAGTTATTTGGGAACTCTTCAGCCATTCGAGAGCTTGCTGGATGGCTAGGGTTTCGCCTACCTGAGCCGATGGAGCTCGGATTTTCTGCGCGAACCTGGTGACACACACCCCTTCAGCGTCTCTTCATAGTCCAGCTATGGATCCCTCCGATCGCGCCTCCTGCTAGGAACAATCCACATTAATCTTGAAGGTGCCCGAATATGGAGGAACCTAGGTATGTTGTTCGAAACTCTGCGTTTTTACGTGTGGATTCCACTACTCGTAGAGGTTCTGGAAGAGGAGGGCTTCATTTATAATCTGTTCATGTGTGTTTTGTCTACCGTGAAAAATCAGGGCATTTCGGGCTTTCCAAATTAGCCAGAGGATGGTTGCAAAGATTGCTTTTTGGCTGGCCGACACTCCAGACTTAAGGTATTCGCTTACCCACGGACAAAGGCAAAACAGATGTTGAGAAGACTTTGGGAATAGGTGGCAGAGAGGGCAAGTCGGCTTAGGTAATATCTTCCTCCGGTGTAAATTCACTCTTGTTGGGAGACCTTCAGTACATAAACTCCACATAAAGTGCTTGATTCTAGGGGTAGTCTGTAAATGCTAAATTTTTGTCCAGAGTTGTTTCGGTACCTGGTAGGACGAAGATGCATGATTTGCTGTATTGGGTATGATGGCTGCTCGTAATTTGTGATAGCCACTTCTGATCTTATATTCCCCTGAGGTATGCCCTGTCCATATTAGACGATCTAGCTTGGTAAATTTGCTGAGCATAGTAGCTTGAATTTCTGCTGAAATATTGCTGACAAAGATTTTTGTTATGAGTTGGCTGTTCCATGTGCGTGTAGTCGGATTAATGAGCTTTGCTACTAGCTTAGGGTCGTTATGATTAGCCGGTCCACCAATTCTTCCTGACATCAACCATCGATCATCTCTCAAGTTGATAGAAGTATCGTCCCCAACTTCCCATTTCAGATCAGGTTGTAGGACATCACGGCCAATTAAAATACTCTGCCAGCCCCAGGATGGTCTGGTTCCTTTTGTAGCAGTCCATAGATTACCATTAGGGAAGTAGAGGCCTTTAAAAATTCTGCTCCACAAGGCCTCTGGAGTTTTCTCGAGTCTCCAGGCTTGTTTCCCCAACATAGCTTTATTAAATTCCACTAAATCTTTAAAGCCCATACCTCCTTGTTCATTTCTTTTCTTTAAAACTTCATAACTCTTCCAATGAATACCTTTTTGATGTGCATTTTGCTTCCACCATAAAGTTGAGATTTTTCTTTCAATAGCTCGACAAATAGATATAGGGATTTTAAAGATATTCATGGCATATTGTGGTAACGCTTGAACAACCATTTTGATTAGCACTTCTTTCCCCGCCTTTGAGATTAGTTGCCCCTTCCATCCTTCCAGCTTTCTGTCCACTCTTGCTAATATCCAACAAAACATCTATTTCTTAGTTTGTCCCCAATCAGATGGTATTTCTAGGTATTTCCCAATTTTTTCTAGGATAGGGACCCTCAGTGCGGTTGCAATGTTACATTTCAAGTCTTGTGGACAGCTGGCCCCCAGAAATATTCCAGATTTATTAAGATTGATCCCCTGACCATATGCAAAATAGTAACAATTGAGGATATTGGCCAAGTTCTGAGCTTCTCGGATAGTTCCATCTAAAAAGAAAATTGCATCATCAGCAAAGAATAAGTGAGATAAGACAGGGCAGTGCTGATTTAACTTGATACCCTTTAGGGTTCCATTTGCTATAGCATTATGTATCATGTAGGAGAGAACATTAGCCAGGATAATGAACAAGTAAGGGGACAGAGGGTCCCCTTGTCTGATGCCTCTAGTTGGAGTGAAAGGTGCCCCTGCTTCTCCATTAATTAATAGTCTAAAATGAATTGAGGTTATGCAGAATTTCACCAGATTAACCCATCTCTCGCCGAAGCCCATCCTCTTCATACAATCGCATAAAAAATCCCACTCGACTTTATCATATGCCTTTTGCATGTCTAGCTTTAGCACTGTATGGAATTTTCTGCGTTTCTTTCTAACCCGAAGTTGATGTAGGACTTCTTGAACAATAAATATGTTGTCTTGTATTTGCCGGCCGCAGATAAATGTACTTTGTTCTGGTGATATGATGGATGACAGCCAAGGTTTGAGTCTGTTTGCCATGACTTTTGCAATCACTTTGTAGCTAAAATTGCACAGACTTATGGGGCGAAATTTGGCTATGCTCTCAAGGTTGGCTACTTTGGGGATAAGTGTGATATACGTCTCATTGAGTGCTGGATCAAACCTGCCTTCTCTAAAAAAGGAATCCACTAGATTGAATGTCTTTATGAATGATAGCCCACTGGCTTTGATAAAAAAGACCATTCAAATTGTCTGGTCCGGGGGCTTTTGTTGCCCCCATTTGGAAAACAGCCAACTGCACTTCTGCCATAGTAATTTGTGCTGTTAATGATTCATTCATTTCCTCAGAAACAACATTTGGACGACACTGTTCTAAAACTGACTGATAATAACGAAAGCCCGCTGAATGATACAACTGTTGGTAAAATTCTGTTATGTGTTGTTGAATAACTCGAGGCTTTCGAGTCCATATGTTCTCTTCAAGCTTGAGCATGGTGATTTTATTCCTTTGTCTCCTCTGGATTGTTGTGGCATGAAAGAATTTGGAGTTTCTATCCCCCCACTTCAGCCAGTTAATTCTGGATCTAATACCCCAGAACATTGCTTCTTGACGCCACAATGTACTAAGTTTTCTGTGATTAATTTATACTCCTCTGCTCCGTCAGCTTGGTCTACCCTATTTGTGATTTGGATGAGCTGATTTCTGAGTTGAGCAATTTGTTTAGAGGCATTGCTAAAAAATCTTCTGCTCCATTGTCTCAACTCTTGAGTTAACTTTTGTGTTTTTCTGACCAGATCTACTTGCTGCATATTCTCTGTCTTCCAAGCCTTATCGACAATAGCTGCACATTTAGGATGATCCAACCAGTAAGCTTCGAATCTGAAAATTCTTTGTTTTGTTGGTTTAACTGCATTTAAGCAAAGTAAAAGGGGACTATGATAAGATCCTATGGCTGGAAATGCAAAGGCTTCGGCATTAGGAAAGAGAAGCCTCCATTCTAGGTTACAAAACACTCGATCAAGCCATTCTTTAACTAGATATTCTCCGTCTCTTCTGTTTGTCCACGTGAAGGCACATCCCTTGCTTTCGATGTCTAATAGAGAACAGGAATCAACAAAGTCCCGAAAGGCTGTCATTCGGAATCTTTCCGCTGGTCGCCGACCCACCTTCTCCCAATGATAGAGTATCTCGTTAAAATCTCCTAAGCATATCCAGGGTGATGTTGTAGAGCCATGTCGGGGATGAATTAAACTCCAAAGTGACACTCGCTCCTGGAAAATAGTAGATGCATGTTGGAAAGAAATTTTCATTTGATTGCTGTTAGTAGTCAGTACGCATGAAACATCAAGTAACTCAGGACAGCTGTGATCAATAGTGAGGCTTACCGACTCATCCCATAGCAAGGCTAAACCTCCCGCTATTCCGATAGGATTTACAATAAATAACGAAGAAAACTTAAGACTTCTTTTAATATTTTCCACTACCTGGTACTGATTTTTGGTTTCCATAAGAAATACTAGATTAGGTCTCTCTCGAGCCACTAGGGCTCATAGGTGCTAGACTGTCAAGGGAGAGCCTAAACCTTGACAGTTCCAGCTTAACACCTTCATGGCTACTGTGGTGGCTTATTTGGTTTAGCCACCAAAGTCCCAGCTGATTCGCGGTCCCACATTTGAATTGGAGTTTCCAGAAGGTTGTCCATGTCCACCAACGGCACCTGATTGCCCTTCTTTCCATAAGGAGTAAATCGTTTTAATTTTTTGGATGCTTGTTTTTTCAGATTGGACTTGGCTGCCCCTTGAATTCCCATCCCTGTATCATGCATTATATACTCTTTTGGCTGTTCCGAGTACTGCTGGATTCTTTTCCCTTTTTTCTGTGCAAACAGTTCAGCTGAGATTAACAATTCTGGTGTCTGTGTTGTAGGTTGATAAAGCACAAGAGCTTGGGAGTTTCCTTCTGTGACTCTTCATTAGAGGGGATAACAGGGGTCTCAGGGACCATTTCCTCTTCAGTTAAGGTAAGATCGATCTCCCCATAGAAGGTATTCCAGCAAAGGCTTGGGTCTTGAACCTCAGCTTTCAACCGAGTTGTATCGACATTTTTTATCCTTAGGTCCAGAGTCTTTGTAAGGATAGGTCGGGCATTTAGTGGTGTAGTGACCCATAAGACCACAGGAATAGCAATAAAATGGTAGTCTTTCGTATTTAAAATCAATCCACCAGTGTCTATCTCCCACGTGGATGATTGTTCCAGTTTTAAGAGGATGAAGCAAATTCAGCATTACTCTTGCTTTACTTGTTTTGCGAGAATTGTTGCTTCGAGCATCAATTCTAACTTCCTTAACTCTCCCCAGTTTTCCAGCAATCAAATGAATGCAATCCTCCAACATTGTTGCTCTTGGAAGACCCATGAGATGTACCTAGAATGAGCAGTGGTCGAACTCATAGCAATGCTTAGGAATGGAAGGATCCCCTTCTTGTAAAACTAATAGATTACTGGCAAATGACCAAGGGCCTGTCTGTCGGATTCGGTTCTTTTCTTCCTCTGATTTAAAAATGAAAGCGAAGAAACCTGTATCAATCAACTCGCATCTAACCTCTGCTAACTTCCAAGCCCTTTTCATTGTAGTCCAGAATGCTGGAAAATTAACATTCGGGTTCGAAAATAGTTTACCATATAAGATATACTCATCAATCTGTTTGTGTACCTCAGGAATGCGACCGTTTAGTTCCGTTATATCATCCACTGCCCAAAGATCTCCCATCCATTTACACAGAGCCAACATTTGGAGATGATTGTCCAGAGTACCTTCCATAGTTGGATCAAGATGATGAAGCAAGTTGCGATGTAAGGAAAGGGGACAGACAGAGGAGGTTAGGGTTGGGATTGGAGCAGGTTTGGTTGGGAGTGAAGGGAGCTCTGTGAATTTGCTCGGCGAAGTTAGGGTTTCCAAATGGAGAAGCTTATTTCAAGATTTACAAAGGGGAAAACATAGAAGATCTAGTTGGGAGGAGAAGTTGTATCAACATCCATTGTTTCCAGGATGAGAAAGAGGAACTATCACCGGAGGGATAGAGAAGCACTCACCTTCAGCGAGAGGGGAAGCCACCGGCGGGCAGAGAGAAGCGGAGCTTTTTACGAATACGGCCATTTAACAGTTGAAACTCCTAAAATGAATGTGAAGCTTTTTCTTTTTCTTTTTTAAAAATGTCTAGTAGAAGTCATTTACAAATATAATTTTTACCGAACATTATTTGAGCTAAAGTTGTTTCTTAATATATTTTGAAATTATAATTTACTAAACGCTATTTACATTTGGAAAAATCTCTTTAACTTAAAGGTATGTGTATTTTTCCAATGACATTTCTCCAAAATCAAATCAAATGGGTCGTACTAAGGGCGCCCGTACTCACAATAATCTTTAGTCAGAAGTCTAACAGGATCACACTCAACCCGTTCTGATCTATATTAGAAGCATCGCTGGATTCATCGCTAGATTAGCGTGTCGAGTTTGTTTATTTCTGGTAATGCGATGCTGTACTAGAATTCCTGGGGTGAAGTGCTTCGCCAATGATCAAGATTTCCTTCAAAACGTTAATATCTCATCTTCTTTTAGACCACTCAAAAGTTAATTTCACCCTTAAAATAGAAGTAAAAATTAGCGAACCTCTTCCTACCGCCTCTGTAAAGATGGATTTATTACGTGGAAAATAAATAATTTTAAAAATACTTTTTTTTTTAAAAAAAATGGTCTTCTTGCTCGTGAAAATGAGTAGACGAAAAATATTTTCATCATCCAAAAAATGATTGAACATAAATTATTATCGATAATGAAAATGATTTTTACTAATTAATATTTACAAGTGATATAAACGATTATTTTTAGAAAAATATATTTCAAAACATTTTGTGAAACAAATGAAGACCAAAATGACTTGTTACTTTGAAAATTTCTATCAATATAAATTTTAGCTTTCAAGAATTTGTAATTAACAATTAGATTGCATCTTTTTTTCTTTCTTTCTTTTTATTGAAAGGTTGCATTTGTTTGAGTGAAAGTATTTTCTCCAAATTAGTTTTCTTAATTTTCATGCATTGGATTGCTGAGAATGATCAGTTTATGCAAAAACATTTGTCAGTCATAGAAATATATTTAAAATTAGGAAAATAAATTCCTTAATTCGAAAAGGGTAAAACATTTTCTTGAAAAATATTTTCCTTTATCATGAATTTTTTCCCGAAATAAACATTGCACTTAATCTATCGCCATTAACACCACAAAAGACTTTCGTTTGTTCTAACAGTGAATGGTTGGGAATTGGGAGTAATCCTTCTTGAATGCAATTTGATCAATTTGTCAGGTAACAATTCTTTTGCGCATGTTTTTCGAAATGAAAACAATATTTGAAAGACACCGAAGATAATAAAAAGATAATTTCAAAGTGTTTTAATGGCAAATCAGAGAAAAATCTCACGACTCGCGACATGTGGAGCTGACCTTGCCTGCAAAGTCAAGTAACAAATTGGCAGGCTACTAAGATGCTACATGCACTAGCTTAGACTGCTCATCATTTGATCATCTTTGCTCCAATTTGTACGTATATTACCATGGATGGGATAGGGCAAAGAATTATACCCAAGTTACGTAAATTTTATTGTACTGTTCACATGATTTGATATGCAAGTTGAGGATATCGATTTCATTTACTCTTAATTAATCCGAACTGATATAGCGTGCAATAATTTTGCAAACAAATTAATGGCAAAAATAATATCTATTAACAAGGGGGTAGAAATGAAGGGAGAACTCACTTACCATACCGAAAAAATTTCATAATAAGCAAATTGCTAGGTGCAATTGTCCTTTCTTTCTTTTCAGGGAAAAAACCACCAAAAACCTTAAACTATGCACAAAGTGACAAAAATATCCCAAACTTTTTTACACCACCAAAAACCCCAAACTTTGCCATCGTGACACATTTACCCCAAACTATTTTTTGTGACACAAAAATCCCGAACTTTCATTTCGTGACACATTTACCCTAAATCTTAGGGGCATTTTGGTCATTTTGCTTTTTCTCTTCCCTCCGCCGGGCTCGGTGGAGGGAAGCCGGTCCGGCGAGGGCCCTCGCGGCTGGCCCGGCGAGGGCCGCCCTCGCCGGCGTCGCAGATCTCGGCGAGGGTCCTCGCCGGCGTCGGGCGGCCCTCGCCCGGGTCGGGTGAGGGCGCCCCTCGACGCAGGTGAGGGCAGCCCTCGCCGGCCGGCTTCCCTCCGAGCTCGGCGGAGGGAAGAGAAAAAAAAAAAAGAAAAACAAATAAAAAGACGAAAATACCATCGATGGGGTAAATGTGTCGAGAGAGCAAACTTGGGGATTTTTGGTGGTGAAAAAAAAAGTTTGGGGTATTTTTATCACTTTGTGCGTAGTTTAGGGTTTTTGGTGGTTTTTTCCTTCTTTTCAAGAAAAGATGTTGACGTTAGTCTTATGCTAACAAGGAGTCCATTCCGATCAAATAACAACTACTGCTTTCAAATATCAATGCACAAACACAATTCCAATGCAAGACCAAGCCCCGCGTATTGAAATGTGGGCCCTTAACATTTTCAATATAATACTACATGTCGACAACATAAGCTCATAAGAGATGAAAAAGTAGAACGCTAAATTTAAGTATCGAAAATGCTTTTCTCTTTGGCAACAGAAATTTTGTGTATGTCTATCAAATTACTTCGTTTATTTTTCTGGGGCCATTAATAAAATCGCTTTTGCAATTTGCCAGTTACTAGTCGGCACAAAAACTAATCATTTCATTTTACACTAGTCCGGATCGGCCCGAACCGACCCGACCCATCGCTGACCCGACCGTCCTTGGCCCGTCCGTTTTCAATTTCCTTTCAGGCGGTTAAACTCGTACACATCGCAGCAGCACCGCTCTCTCTCTCTACAACTAACGAACCTGATCATCCATTGCCTTCCCCAATCTCATCTTAAATCTGAAAACCCTCGCCCGATTGTTACGCCGGCGAAACCTAGAAAGCGCGAACAATCACCCCGCCAGTCTCTTCTCGTCGCCGTCGAGGACGTCCGGCGACGCCGAGACCTCCGGCGTCCTCGTCTGCCTCTTCGACCGGAGGCAGAAGAGCATCTCCGCCGCCGCTGAGAAACGCTCCGAGCTTCGTCCAGTTCACTCGACACCGTTCGCATGGCCAGGTACTACTTCAGCGCCATTCGCTCGAACCTCCCTCTTTCCATCGCGAAAACGCGGCACGTAAGGCCTCAAGGGGTTCGTCCTCAACACCTCCCCCGTCGAACACTCTCGGCATATCCCGCGACTCCGAGGACGCTATCCGCCTATTCAACAGATGCCTCGGAGGCCACAAGTCCAGTGCCAATGCGGGCGTATTCGTGCTTCTCGCCGCTGAGGTATGGCGTTTTGGACTCATCGGAGACGATTTGATCGCTCGATGCTTTTGCTTCTGCTGCTGTTGCTATATAGGGGTTAGGTCGTCATACGAGAATTAATACCTCTCTTTATGAACGTGTTGTGGTCTGAAATGATGTCGGTGTGTTAGCCACTACTCTAGTTATCTTGTCTTAACCAGGTTCTGAGTTGTCGAAAGTAGAGAACGCATACCTCATGAGAAACGTTAAATATAATCTCCCGCTGGTTTTGGAAGTGGGAGAGTATTCACTTGGTGTTTCAACCAGCTTGAGATTCATTAATCCTCTTTTTCCCCCTTGTCATACCATACTTCCTCTAAAGGTGATCATGCTTTTGCATACAGGTACTTAAGTGGCAGGGTTTTTCCATATTCCGTCAATTGTTCTAGATTTAATTCTCTCGTGTTTTCTGGCAATGTCATTTGCATGGAAATGGTTATGTGAGGTCGACCTCATTTTTTTTTTCCTTCAAATTTCTTTTGGAATCGGTGCTGTAGCGTAGGCAAGGAATGGCATATAGGGCCCTAGCCATAAGGAACTAAACAACTTGCATTTTGCTCGACTGTTTGGCATCAAGTGAGAACAGGCAGGCTACTCTCTCATTGTTGTTCCCTGTGAAGATCATACTCTCAAGTTGCTCAATGTTAGTCCACACTACATATATATTTGTCACTTTTATTTTCGATTAAAATGTCTGTTTAAGGCATAAAGTTCCTAATCCTCATTTAGGTGATTTACGTTTTCTATATTTATTTAATTTCAAGCTTTTGATGCTGTATTTTGATATTTGCACTTGCATGCTGATTCTTCTAAAGATTTCTGAACAGGGCACAAGGACTAATGTGCTTTCCGCTTTTATAAAGAAAACGAATGCATAGGAGTGAAGAGGATTTTCCCGATAAATCTTAAATGGGTTGCCTTTTGACTCAATTTTTGCTAGAATTTTTGCATTTTACATACTAATTGTAATATATTATATCTCTCTGTATATTTGGACATTGACATCAGTGAAAAGAGCATATTCCATGAATTTCATCTCGTTGCTGAGGATTTGTTCAATGTTGCTTGAGATATGAAATTTGTAGGCGAGAAGCTTAGGATTGTAGCCCAATGCCCATGGCATAAGCGACAGGTTTGCTGCTTAAAAATCTTCACGAGAAGAAAATTCATTTTTCCTTGTGTTGGTTGAATGTGCATCTAAAAAAATGGTAGAGTTGTGAATTCTTGCTGCTATGTTATATATGGAAATAACTCCAAATATTGGATTTTGGAAATCTCGTTTTGCATAGAATTTCTTCAGTAAAGATTAATATACCATCAGGCATGGTAGATTTAGCAAGAACCATGAATGCTGTTATATATCCCTTCTAGGAATTTGGATATATAGTTTAAAAAAAAATCATTATTTGTGTCTAGTTTGGATGGGAAGAATTGACAAACTTCATGGATAAGAGAATTGCAAACAATTTACTGCAAAAGATTTGCTTGTTACTAATATAGTCTAGCCTCTTTAATTTTGGGAGGAATATCTTGGAAAGGTGCTGGTTAAGGTCATTTTGGTTGCTTGAAGAAATAGAGTAAGTGGGCATTGCTCTGACACCTTGGTATGAAATGGAGCACTTCTATATCCTGGTTGGGGCATCTTCTTGTCTTCCGTTATTTTCACCCATTGAGATGGAATGTCCTTAAGAGGACATTGCTTACCACATTATGTGACTTAGAGCTATTGGTTGTAGGTTCTGTTCTTGAGATTCAAGGATTAAGATGGAAGAAGGGAAGGAGCCTTACATGTTCCCCTTTTATATCCGTTATGGTCCAGATATTATTAGACAAAGCCAATGGTACCCCTGAAATTACAAACTTTAGTCATCATGCAACATATAAAGGTTAACCTACAAGAAGTGCTGCTTAAAATCCGGCATATTGTGGTTAAAATACAACAAGAACTACTTAAACTTACAATCTATTCGACTCAGCCTAAAAGCTTTCTTAACACCTAATGCCTGTATCTTTTTCAATCACGTTACCATTATTAGTGACCATTGAATGGGACTATTAGTTTTCCTGTAACAGATGTCAAGCTGCATTTATTGGGATCATCATCAAACTGTTATTTTCCCTCTAGCCCAAATTGTTATCATCTCCTTCTGTTTGGCTTTCGGGGGAGCTTTGTTGGTCTCTTGTTGCTCATAAAATGTAGAGTTGAGAGGTTTTTCGAACAAACAATTGAGAACAGGTGAACATACCTTCTTTCAGCTGTCTTCCCCTGTAAGTTTGGGCTTCCAATAAGGCTTCCCTTTAATCGCTTGTGCTTGTGGTATTTTAAATCAGTGCTTACTTGTCTCTGGTAGTGTGTAGATTGTTTAGCGCTAACCACTGGTAGATAAAAATTTCAGTTCAGTTTCACAGAAGATCTTGTTCTGGCTTTCTTATTAATGAAGCCTGAAAAGGAGCATTTGTAGTATCTTTGTGGGGACCAAGTTCCTGGCTTTCTTATAAAAAAAGCCTGGTCACGCTCATTATAGGTTGTAGTAAGTGAGGATCTAGAAAAATCAAATGAAGCATTAGCTGAGTGGGATAGCAAAAGATTGCAATTGGCTATCTGTAGAGGTTTAGAAGAACTAGACACTGTAGCCTGGCTCCTATGAGATGCTTTCTTTTGAGTCACTTTATTAAGTGAAGGGATCTGTCTGTTTTGTTTGGTAGGTTTTTGAAGATGAGTATATCGATCCACTTAACTTTAATATGACAAAAGGCATGCTACAAAACTCTGAACTTTATATTTTAAAAATTGAATATTTTCTAATTTATCAGAAATATACAAGATTTGAGAATAAGGAAAAGATAAGTTACACTAAACAACAGTTGAAGCTAGTGCATGTGTCCAAAAATGCTTTAAAACAGCAAAATTATGGGAATAGAATTTGATCCTGAACGATCTTCTCTTCCATTCTTTCCAAATGTACCGCATAAGGTACAAGGATTTCATGTGATCTCATTATCTCCTGACTTTAATTCATAAGATTTTCCCCTTAATGCATAAGATCTCATGCGTTTTTACTAATATAAGTGCTTCTGGATTTTAGAGATGGAGGAATTGTCTCGAAAGATTTGGTTCCAAATGGGATCCAGGTGATTAAATTGGAAAGTGGTTACAGCTGGAGCCCGAGAATGTTTATGCCAGTACAGATTTAAATGTTTTTATCGTAGTTTGTTTTAAAATCTTTCCTGTTTGTAGCGTCACATCCTATTATGTGAATCATAGCCTGATAGGAGGATACTATGGATCTGTGCCTTTAGCCACACTCGTTGTTTGCCTGTTCTTATTTGTTTTGATCTTTGTGCAGTTTCCATAAAGATGGGGTCTAAGATCTACGCGAATTGACGAGTTCGATGGGATAAGGCTTCGCATGAGTGCCTTGATGTCCAATGTAAGAGATATTGGTGATTTGAAGCCTTTTTAGGTTGCAACATAATCTCATATGCTGACGTGTCTTATTTCTTCCTATCCACTTTCATATCTGATATTAAATCCTCAACGAAGGAGAAAGATTGGCTTGAATTTGCTTTTCTCTCCCCTTGGATTTTGCAGCTTTTAGCTTTTGTGGAACTAGTACACCCATTCACGCAATGGTACTACACATGATGGACTGGAGTACAAAGCGTCAGATGGCAAGCGGGCAAAAAGATCTGATCTTCTGATAAAGGAAAAGGAGAGAAAAGGAACTCGAACCTTGTCCCTTTAAAGCGGAGCTCTAAGGATGTTACCGCAGAGCTGCTTAGAATTCTTTCACCAGCGTAATTTATTGGAGTCTATGTAATTTATATGATAGATGAGCTCTTCATCCTTCACCAATGTGTCTTTTTCGTGTTTAATTTTTCTTTTATAGTTTCCTTACCTAGGTTTGATTTTTGAGCAGATTTACCGTCCCTTAAAAGAAAAAGTTGTTAGATTGTCCCTGCCTGGGTTTATGCTTTATACATGTGCTGAGATGTGGAAGTGATACAATTTAATGGGCCCATGCTTTAGGCCTTGATGGTCTGGACTGGCAGGGCTCTGGGCATTGGATAGTAGCACCCGGCTATAGGCCCAGGTTGGGTTGTTTTTAGGTCCATGTGAGGATGGACCATCAGTTTTGCGCTTAGTGGACCTGTTACAGAGCATTTTGGACCTACATCGGGTATAATGGACCTTCTTCGGCCCATTCAATTGTTCTAGGCCTAGTTAATTTGGTCTAAGTGGGCCTACGGTGCCCTCTTCCTGCCTGAGCAACTCTTTTTCAAGCCTAGGACGTCTGGGCCTGAATTTGTTGCAGCCCCAACTTGTCATGAGCCCAATATGGCTTATTAGAAAATGGGCCAATGCGGGCTGGGCCTGAACTTGCAGTGGGCCTACTGTTGGGCCTGTTACGGGTGGGCCCGAATTACTTATTGGGCCTAAGATAACGGGCCCCATCTGTCCTTGAATCTAACCTGGGCTGGGCCTGAACTATTTCTCTGGGCCTAGAATTTTGGCCCAATTGACTACGGGGCAATCATGGTGGGCCAGTTATTTTATCTAATGGGTCCAATTTGGGCTTGCCAAGGCTAGGCCAGAATACTGCGATTGGGCCTTATGACATGGGCTTCGCCAATACGGGTTGGGCCCAATTCATGCTGGGCCCAATTTAGTCAGGCCGAACGAACATGGCTTGGACCAAATTGTGTTTGTGGGCTTAGAATTGGGCCCAATAAGGAATGGGCCTGACTATTCTATTAATTCCCTGTTGGCCTGGAGTTTGGGCCAAAATGGGTCAAATATGGGTTGGTCCTAGATATGGACCCAATAAGGGCTGGGCCATGGGCTAAATATGGGCCCAATACCTACTGGGCCGGAATTCTAGTTTGGGCCCAAAGAAACATGGTGTGGACTGAATTGGCCCAATACGAGATGGGCCTAACCATTCTATTGGGCCTCAGTGTACGCCCATGCCTAGCATGGACCTTGTGTTAGGGTCCATTCTGGCCGAATATGTTTTGGGCCTAAATTTGGATGGGCCTAAATTTAGTATGGGCCCAATGGAACATAAACTAAATTTTGCTTGAGTGGCTCAGAGCAGGGGCCTACGCGTTCTATTGGGCCTTCGTTTAGGCCTGGGCGCGAACATGGCGTAATTGTGTCTTTCAGCCTGCGTTTAAGGCCCAGATAGTTTTTGAACGAACGTGGGCCGGACCTTAAAGTATCTTGGTTGGTTAGAGCTCGGGCCCAACTCGTCTTTGGCCCATTTAGCGGGGCTAAAATGCCGTATTAACCCTAAAGGTTGGGCTTAGTAGGCCCGATGATAGTTCATGCCCCCGCTCAATATTGGTTGGGCCGTCATTCATTTGTCAGCAATGAACCCAGTGGGGCCGAACATTCATTTTCGGTTCAGTGGGTTTTCCACAGGGCTTATCATATTCGGTTTTTGCTTAATCTTTGGGAGCATTTGCACGATTGTTCCACTTAGGGTGCGCATGGCAACGCTTCGGGTGGGGAGTAGTTTTTTTTTGAGAAATGCTTCTTTTCTATTTCTATTCTGGGAACAATTTCGGGTAAAAAAACCCGTTTGGTAACTACACAAAATTTCTACTCTAGAAATAGAAAAAGAATAGAAATGCGTTTGGTAAAAACAGTTTCTTTTTTATATTTATTTATTTTTTATTTTTGTTGGCCGATCGCCGCCGGACGCCGCCACCGCCGCCGGCGGCATCCGCGGCGGTCGGCCGGCGGCGGCGGCAAGTGGCGGTCAACGGCGGTCAATGGGCCGTATGCAAGAGAAGAATAAAAAAAAAAATTTTCACTTATTTCTTAAACTTGTTCAGGGAACCAAGAAGCAACTTTTTTTACTTCGGTTTTTGTTCCAAAACTATTCCGGGCTAACTTTTTGTTAGGAATAAAAAAAAACAACTCGACGTTACCAAACGGATTTCTGCTCTTTTTTTTTATTAGGGGAACAAAAAAACAGAAATTGGGAGAATGAGAAATGTTACCATGCGCACACTTAGTAGCCTTGGATGAGGCTTAACTCATTCCCGTTCTCCACGGCCATGACGTCACCCAAAACCTAACACAGACATTCTCATACTATGTTAGATTTATTCAGTACCATGTCACATGCAAGCCAGGGAACGTCGGTCTTTCTGGCACCTAGTGACATCTAACAGCCCACAAAAAATCTACGACAAGGCCATGGACAAATTGCTCAACAGTCCTTAGCTCCTGTGCTAACTGCTGAGCCCTTTTTGCCTCCTTTCCGTTCCTGTTTTTCTCTGTTTTATCAACAATGTCGGCAGTAATATCTGCGTCCATGAGCTACCAGGAGTTGTTATGACCTACTAGTGGTCCTGCCCTACCAATAATTCTTCTTCACATCGAGTTCATCTTCCACCTGGACAACGAAAATGATAACAATTTTCCAAATTTGAAAATTAAAGTACACACTATGACTACAATTCAACACCAACGCCAGTAAAAAGATACATATTTCAGAACTTGGGAATTCCTGCCTTACTGTTGTTTTAAGGCATCCTCTCCTATCACGGCACCACTTGCATATCACCATCCACGCTTTGCTGTATTTGAGCCTTCGTAAGAAGCCTCTTGTACGACATCCTGCATGCTCCATCTCCTTCTGTTTAAAAGGGAAAGCCTTTGCTGCAGCATGCTAAAAATTTTATGTGTATATATATATATATATATCTGCTATGAAAGGGCTTCAGGATATTCAGCAAAGGATATGGAATTCATAGGTATGACTTAGGTATGACTTCCTGAAAACCCAAGTGATGTGATGTGATGTGAATATCATCTTATCATGGACCAGTTTCCAAAAGAATTTGATGCGTATAACAGCAGCAGCATGAAACACCAGTATGCAGGGAATGTAATGCTTGACAAAACTTCTAACCATCTGCCAAGAGGATTAACAATTTAAGCTAAACTAATTTTCTTTATTCTTCTTCAGAAAATTTTAATGATGCATTATACCAGGTACAAAATAACTATAAAATATGGTTCGCACCAGTTGAACTATTTATTGTCCATTAATCTTAACACCTCCACAACAGAGTTGACAAAACAAGCAGTTGAAAATTAGACAATGCAAAGGCACCGCAAAAGTTGAATTAACGACTATATGATTTAAATTAGCAGCATATCTATTCTTCGGTTGCCCTACTTACCTCATATGTGCAAAATGATGTGTCTATTTGATTTGAACCAGCAGCACATCTATCCTCCAGTTGCCCTACTTGAGTCACATGCGCAAAATGACGTTGTATTTCACAGTAAAAGGCTATTGTGATATACACTAGTGTTGGTAAGAAAAACAGGTGTTAGAAACAACAAAGCTGGTGGTGACAAATTTAACTGTTTCAAAGTTTAGCCAGTTGGTTTGAAGAAAGTGTTTAGGGTGATACAGTACAGATATCACAGCTGATTGAGGTCAAGGCTCAGGACTCGAGTCCCCTCAACACCAAGTTAATTTTTTTCCCCCAACGATAGCTTCTTTGCCAATATTTAAATAAGAAGAGAGGTTCCCTGATGGATAAGCATCAGGAGGTCACTCAAGGTCAGGAGCTCATATCCCTGCCTAGCGAGAACCTATTTGTTTTTTGAAAAGTCTAGGTTGACCTATTTGCTGGTTTACCCAGTAGAACCATGTCAACTTTGGTTCTTGAGCCAGACTTTTTACGTAAAAAGACTGAACTGGACCAGCTTCCAGTACCTAGTTGAACCATGGAGGTTCTCAAAACATTGGTATATGCCTTAGCATCACGAGATACATGTCCACTAAATCATGTGAATTCAGGAATAGCACATTATTCAACCTCTTTAAACAGATATATAACCAACACATTGTAACTCTACTGGACACACCTCCTCTTTTGATTTGCAAGTTGGGCAGGGGAGGAGCAAAATAGTAATCAAACCAAAGACCTAGTAGATTTTGGTGGCTCTAGGTCAAACAGTTGTACAGTTGCATCCTTAAATACAAATTAGTCAAAATTAAAAAGACTATCTTTTATTTGGAGGCATGCCATGATGAAAGAAGTATGAGGCAGATAAGTCACAAGATTATTTTATGACATTCCAAGTTACAAACATAACTCAGAATGAAAGACAATACACACAAACTATTATGACAACCTTTTTCTGCAGCTAGGTCCCCAGAACCAGGACATTTACCAAATGGCCCTTAGACTCGGTTTTTAGTCTTTCTCTCTGGATCAATAAAAAGAAAGAGAAGAAGAAGAAGAAGAAGAAGAAGATAGGATTTGCTCAAAATTTTCGTAAATCAGGAAAAGGCCAAGGAAATGGATCCTACGGAAGTTTTCAGATTGAGAAGAATTCTTTTCTTTTTCTTTTTTTAGCTTCCATACAAGCAATAAAGGGTACAGATAATATAATAGTGGTGACTTCAATCAGTACATGAGAGGAACAAAGCATTTCCCAATAGCAATAACCTTACATCGACAATTACTTTTTTCCATCATCTGTACCCTTTTGCTTGGAAAAAAAAAGTTCACCTAGAATATCCAAAATAATAGTCCTCATCATATGCTTTTCCTAGATAATACTGTGCCAGTAAATGAAACTCATAACAAATAGATGCAAAAGTAAGATTGTCGAATGTGGAGAGACTTCAGAATTCGACTTGTTCAATGACAGAACACATTAAAGGCAGATTCAGTAAAGGAAAAAGTTAAAATCCGACCAACAGTATCCAAAGAGATTATATTTGCTATCCCTTGACCATTTCCCAAAAAGAGGAGAAAGGGTAATGTTACCAATCATACAAGAAAAATAAATGCAGTAGAGAAGCCAATATATGTTATCTTGTACAATTAAAAACATAACTGAAGATAAATAACTGATATCTTCCCGCAGACAACAGTCTTTTTACTGAGCGGAAGAAAAAAGCAGTTTAATACTGATATGGGAACAATAGTGAAAAATAAGTTTGGCAGAAATGCTCTAGTGGATGGGTGGATAATCGGGGCAAGTAATAATTAGAATTCAGTGTATTTCTAAAGAGAGTTAGTGTGACTCCATTTGAGGATGCAGCGACAAAATACAATATGAATGAAACTTCTTTGGGACAGTTTGGAATGTAGAGGCATCCGTGAGAAGTTATGCTCAAGATGTGGCATATATTTCAAGAAAAATATTGAGTATTAAATATATAAAAGTTATAGTTCAGGTCAAACGGAATGGAGTAACTAGATCCATGTTGGAGACCCCGCTTAGAGAGATATGGCCCAATGGTCATTGATGGTGATGTGCAGATGTAAGAGAGCACATTACATGCTACCAGAAACTATAGCTGCACTGACTGCATGCAAGATATCATGAAGAAAGATAAATAACTCATACACTTCTTGTCTGCAGTACACTAATCACTGGTAATCAAACTCCAACCAGAAGGGTCGCCAGCTGAATTAATGCTGTATTGATACTGCAATTGGTTAGTTTCTCTTTTCCAACAAAAGATACACCAATGTCTTAGTCAATGGTTATCATTAAGCAGTTGCACCAATGTCCGCTAGGAACAGAGGCTTCAACTAAGTTTCTCCCAATATATACGAACAAAGGAAGAAACTCAGCCTTCCTCCTTTCCAGAATGTTTCAAACAAGCTGTGCTTCCCATGCAACTAGACAAGGTTACTGGATCAGCATCTGCCTAGTTTAAACCTGAAGGTACTACTGTAAAACATATGGCCCCACAGGATCTCCAACTAAAAGTTCGATTTACAGTTGCAATCACAAACGTGACATCATATAAACTTTCACCAAAAACTGCGATATAGTGCAAATGATAATCAAGAGTCCGGTCTTCATACCTGATAAGAAAGCCCAAAAGCTACCTCAGTCAATTCAGTCGATCATCCCTAGGTCGATTCTTTATCAACTCCTGCCACTTCACCTCCACTATTTTCGCTGGAAGCTCATTCCTCCTATCTCACCAGAAACTCTCACTGCACTCTCACTCGTCTCCTGCACCACCCCAGCCGATGCCACAGTGGATGATCTGAATAATCTGCACCATTTCCACACTCCCCATAGTTACTGCTTTCGTCGGTACCCTCCATAGCAATAAACATCAATCCCGCTGACAGTCCGATCATAGCCGTCTCGAATACTTCCACAAACCTCACGATACTCAGCAACCCCCGCATTCTGATCAGGCCCCGAACGGTAAGGCTCATAACCATTACTATAATCCCGTACATTTGGGTCATTACCTCCACTGCTCGATCGGAAGCGACTAGACCCCACTGCGATCGCATCGGTTTCAAATCACGACCTCTCGCCAGATCCGGCAGAAGCAGGAGCACCCGAGGCGGAAGAGCTCCGATTCAGGTTCCCTTCGCTTCCTCGTCGCCACACCTCGTCCTTCATCATCGGTCGCGGACAGTCCGGGCTCGTCGGAGGGACGTTGAAGAGTGGCTGCCGTTCGGGCTCGAGGAACCGAAGAGAGAAGAACAGGGAGGAGGGATCCGGACGCTATCGATCTCGCCGGAGCGAACGGCGTCGGTGCAAGAGAGAGGAGAAGGAAAAGGAGGGGTTAGGGTTCGGTCGGGCGTCGAGAGCGAGAGAGGAGAAGAGAGGAGAAGAGAGGAGATTCGAGTCGCCATCGCCGACGAAGCGGAGGCGGTTACAGAGAGGTTTTGAAATGGAACGAGGACCTCCCGTGGGGGGAGGATGATGGCTCCTCTATCTGGGAGAAGCATACTTTTCTTTTGTGGGCCCCGCCGACATATAATAGCTGGCCCGACACACGCCCCGTTAGATATTTTCGATGCCCTCTTTTTGACCCACCTCAGCCACAGGAAAAGACAGATCTACCCCCTTTGCGTTTCTTCAGCTTCGCTAAATTCTCCTGCCCAGACATGGATTTTTGTTAATTGAAATTTGAAACTTGATGTTGTTCTTGACATTATCAGCAGCCCACGCCATGCCAAACAAATGTCAACGCAGCAATAACAATTTTTTTCTGTGAGATTTTTGTATTTTCATTTGCCAATGAGCGTTGTCATTGTGTCCTAAAGTGAGCATCATCATATAATTCTGGGTTATATTAATTATTGATGTAAAAACTTTTCTTTTAATGAAGCTCTTCTTCTTTGTATAGTTTTCAATTTTCAATTCGTATGCCCGCCCATAAAATGTAAGAGAATGGTGACTGACAAATGGATCTCTTTATGAGAGATGTTAGCCATTTGTCACACTACCATATTGAATTCATATCAATAAAGTTGAAAGCATTTGTGAATGGAAGCGCACGTGTATATACATGCGATTCTACCGCCATGATTCGGTATTGGAGACTTTATGGGATATGATTGACTATTAAGAATTATCTCTGGACCATTATGCGCACATACAATACAATTTCAATTAATATAGTTCAAGTGAGAGAATGTAAGAGTTTTTTTTAATATGGACTAAATTAATTGATATTGTAATTTACCGTTTAACGTTTATCGTTTTACGGAAATAGAAGGTTTCTTAATTAGTCTAATATGGGGTTGGCTAGTGTGGGCCGAGTTGAGCCGGCCCGTAATGAGGGGGACTCGCTGAAAACTTTATAAATAGTGCTCAAGTTTCTCCTCTAACCCTAATTCTCACATATCCTCACCTAAGGGGCGTTATTCTAACGCTAATCGTGAGAGCCCGCCTCATTGAGCCAGTGATACGGAGGGCAATAGATGAGAAGGATTTACGCAAGGAACATTGTGTTTCCACTTCCGCTTTCGCTTCAAGAACAATAGATCCCAGGTGCGTTAATCTTTCTACCTAATTATGCATGTTCTTATTATGGTTATGGAGATCTTGGGGTTGCGCAATTTGCGTCCAACATAAAAATCTAAGCTTTCTAGGGTTAGATTCAATCATTCATGCATGAATGTTTTCATTAAGTATGAAATGAAATTATTTATTTTGAAATAAGCCAATAAGGGCGTGTTTGGTAACTATTTTGTTCTCGGGAACTGATTCTGACAAGAATCGATTATTTTTTATTCTGTTCCCGGAACTGATTCTAAGTAAAAAAAAACATATTTGGTAACTGTCTAAAATTTCTGATTCCGGAATAGAATTGCGTTTGATAACGTGTTCATTGATTCTGTTCCAAAATAATTTCTTTTAATTTTTAAATAATTTTTTTTACTTTTTTTCTTTTTTTCTTTTCTTTTTTTTTTTTTTCCTTTTTCCTTTTTGCCTTTTCTTTTTTTTTTTTTCTTTTCCCCTTTTCTCCTATAATCCTTCTCCTTCTTGTGGCCGATCGCCGGACCGGCGACCTCACCGGAGCGTCGGCGGCCCTCGGTGAGGCCGGCCCTCGTCGGCCGAGCCTCGCCGGCCGTTGGGCGAGGCTCGCCCAGCTTCGCCGGATCCTGGGGAGGCCGAGCCTCGCCGGTGGCGCGCTTGCCTCCGGCGAGCTCGCCGGTGGGCGGGCTCGCCGGTCCTCGCCCTACGGTGGGCGGCGGCGGGCGACGGTGGGCGGCGGCGGCGGGCGGTGGTCGCGGGATGGCGGAAGGGAAGAAGAGAGTTTTAATGTGTTGATTTTTTTTTATTCTCGGATGCGAGAATCAACTTTTTTTTATTCTCAAATCTTGTCCCAAATTGATTAGGGAACGTATTTGTTTAGGGAACAAAATTTTACCAAACACGATTCTCGTTCCAAACTAATTCTGGGAACAAAAAATCAGAATCTGGCACTGTTGAGATGGTTTCCAAACAGGCCCTAAGTCTCAATGTTATCGTTCCCCTATGAAGAATAATTTATTTGTAATAAGCAAAACAGAAAACGACAAAATAGACAGAAGGAAAGGGACATTTACGTAATTCTGAACATTTCATATTCAGCGTCCCTCTTCAAGCTTCGTTCGTCATCTTCGGATCGGAGCTCGAAATCGTCAAGAAAAAACTCTAAACTTTTCGACATCACCGACAGTTTTTGCAGCGATCTCCAATCACATCATATGTTCAACTGATTTCCTGGTAAGACATCGTTTCTTTAGCTGTTGGGTGTTTCATCATCCTTAATTTTCTCTACACCGCCTCGTTTTTCGTTTTCCCCTGTTTCTCTTTTCTCGTGCCGTTGTGGATAAAACCATGTGAAATCGATGCGATGTGGATGAATTCGTCGTCTGGCCTGCGCTGTAATTTGGACGTTAAAGATTTCTTCTGATGGAGAGTTTCACCTGTTGAAAGTTATTATGGGCTTACGGTTGCTCATCTCTGTAGACTGCGTAGGATAAGTATTAAACGTGTTTGTGAATGATGAGTGATTATCCTCGCAGTCGGAACTGGCGGCATCTTGAATCGGTGAATTATGATTCTTAATGTAATGTAGAGGTGTCTTTGTTTGCAAATTCTGTTGGTGTTTCTTTATAAAGGAATTCTCGTGTCTGAAGATACAAGATGTAGACTCCGTTGCAAAATTTGAGATTTTTAGATTGCCTTGCACGTTTGATATGATATAGCGTAGCAGGGCCTCTCTCTGTTTTCATCTCTGAAATGATGAATTGGGATTCTTCAAATCCTTGGGCTGGTCGTGGTAAGGACATTATATCACAGTGCTTGGTAGTCTTTTTTCTTGGTTGAGCTTTGAAAGTACTTAGATCGTTTCAATTTACGAGTCGCAACTAAATGCTTTCTGGAGACTGCTAATGTTTTCTGTAATTATCTTAGTTGTATTAATCGTTTTGACTGCTGCAAAACTTCCTTGTCAAAGCTTTGCTTTTGTAGTAGTTGTTTTATTCCTTCCTAGAATGACCAAACCAATTTCAAGGTTTGTCTTTAAGCTATGAGGTGGGAGCTGATCACATGATTGATAAGTTCAATGATTGGTGAGCTTTGTAAAAAAGAGCTAATGATTTTTTTATGATGTGTCTGCTTTTGTAGTAGTTGTTTTATTCCTTCCTAGAATGACCGAACCAATTTCAAGGTTTGTCTTGAGCTATGATATGAAGTGAGAACTGATCACATGATTGACAAGTTCAATGATTGGTGAACTTGGCTACAAAAAACTATATGATTGGCCAAGACTTTGCTGCGAATTTGTCTCATATGGTTTTAGGAGAACAAGTTGTGATCAGTTGATTGATATGGATTTTTTCACGTCTTTTCCACTTAGCAATATATATTTCAATATTTTCAGGTCATTTCTACTTTGACTTGCATGTAGCAAGAGGTTACCTGTTCCTGATGGATGGTTTACCGGATCAATTGGTTTGGGAAATCTTGGACAGGATCACGAAAACAACAGACAGGAATGCTACTTCTCTAGCATGTAAAAGGCTTTACATGCTGGATAATGAACAGAGACATTCTCTTCGTGTCGGGTGTGGATTAGACCCTGTAAATGAAGCTCTGACTGCTCTCTGCATCAGGTTCCCAAATTTGGCAAAGGTAGAGATAAGTTATTCAGGTTGGATGTCCAAATTGGGGAAACAGTTGGACGACCAAGGCCTTCTGATTCTTTCCAACTATTGTCCCTCTTTGAGCAATCTCACCTTAAGTTACTGCGCGTTCATATCGGATGCGGGTCTTCGCCATTTGACTTCATGTTCCAAGCTCTCTGCTTTGAAGTTGAACTTTACACCACGAATTACTGGCTGTGGCATATTGTCTGTTGTGCTGGGCTGCAAAAATCTCACTGTTCTCCATCTTATCCGATGTTTAAATGTTTCCAGTGTTGAGTGGCTACACCACATTGGAAAGCTTGAGACCCTAGAAGATCTTGCAATAAAGAATTGTAGGGCAATTGGTGAGGGTGATTTGGTTAAGCTAGGTGCTAGTTGGAGAAAAATAAGGCGTTTACAGTTTGAAGTAGATGCTAATTACAGATACATGAAGGTTCATGATCGCTCAGTGGATCGATGGCAAACACAGCAGGTCCCATGTGAAAATATGCTGGAGATGAGCTTGGTCAATTGCATCATCCACCCGGGAAGAGGTCTGGCGTCCGTGCTGGGTCATTGTAAAAACTTAGAGAGTATATGCTTGGACATGTGTGTTGGGATCAGGGACTGTGATATCATCAATTTATCACAAAAGTCCAGGAAACTTCGTTCTCTGTCACTTCGAGTCCCATCTGATTACTCACTACCTCTTTTGATGAATAACCCGTTGAGATTGACAGATGAGAGTCTACAAGCTTTGGCTCAGAATTGTTCGATGCTCGAAGAAATTATGATATCCTTCTCCGATGGGGAGTTTCCTTCATTTTCTTCATTCACATTGAATGGTATTCTTAGTTTGGTCAAAATGTGTCCCATCCGCAAACTAGCTCTTGACCATGTAGACTCCTTCAATGACGATGGGATGGAGGCACTGTGCTCTGCTCAGTATTTGGAGTTCTTGCAGTTTGTCAGATGCCAAGAGATAAGTGACGAGGGACTGCAGCACGTTATCCACCTTCCTTCTTTGCGGACCTTGCGATTGGTAAAGTGCCTAGGAGTCACCGATGATGGCCTGAAGCCACTTGTGGGATCACAAAAGTTAGAGTTGCTTGTGGTGGAAGATTGTCCTCAGATTTCAGAAAGGGGCCTTCAAGGTGCTGCAGAATCTGTTTCTTTCAGGCAAGACTTGTCATGGATGTATTGAAGCCATAGGGGCACTCATTCTGTCCTTGTGTCTATTGGATTGAGTAGTAAAAATATGTTTTCTTGTAGTTGTTCAATAGATTTGTATATGATTCAAAAAATCATGCTGTTTGTGGTTAGAGGAAAAACAATTGTGCTGTCATTAGTTGCTGGACTGGTGTTGTATATCCATGCCAAGGCATATGCCTTGCCTTCTTTTTCGTTGCTTAAGCAAAGCCCCAATTGATGATGTGCAGTTGAATGCTCTCTTCATTAATCCTATTCATAATTTGCTCTGGAGATTGTTTTTCACTTGCAGGAGTTCACGATTGAATATTGCTTTCTGGTATCAGGCATAAAATGGTAGGGAACTCATAGCCTGAGGACAACTTTGACAGTCATGTCACCATAACATAAATGAGTGTCGTATGGGCAACTCTCTGCTTTCAAATGTTCAGCCCAACTTCAATATCTAACTCGGCTGATGATGATTTCCAATGGATTTTTCCCTTCTCTCTGGTCCATCGGTGAACGAACTAAAATCCAATTAAGTAGAGAACATTTTACCACACCTAAAATGCACAGGTTGTTGTTGGGTGAGCTAGATTACACCATATTCCACACAGTTTTGAGACCCACAAATCCTACGCAATTCAAAATGCCAGAGTTCGCTAATGATGAAAAACCATCCTGTATCCTCAAAATGCTCTCCAAAAAGAGTGTATTGGGAAGGCTGGATAAAAGACTCCTTTGTGATTTAAGTCGCCAATTTATAGTGAGCCAAATGAACAAAGGACGCATTGCCCGACCTTTTATGCCGTTTTGGTTTCCAGAAATTCAGTAGCTGGTGACCTTTCTAATTCATGAACCTTCAATCAACAAAGCCGTAGTTAGGCTTAATCTGCTAGTAATTGATACTGATAACTCTCGAAGATGAAAGGCATCTTACTGTGTACTATAATACCAATTAAGTTGTTGAGAACCATTCCTCGATAGGCTTGCTTTCCCAGTCATAGAGCCACACCGTATAGTGGAGATATAGAATTGAAATAGGGAAAAAAAATTGATGACGGCTTTTTAAGAAGAGTGACTTCTACCCCCTTAGAAAAATAATTATGTTCCCATCGCAAGAATCTCGAGTGTTCTACAGGTTCTCAAAATCATGCAAGCACAACTGTATACAGGCAGGACATGCACACACCTAACCACATTCGCATACGAGCATGCATGCCCTATATATAACAACAAATGAAAGCAAAGGTGTTCACGCCCCACATAAAGCAACAAATCAGAGCAAGGTTTACACCGATGGCCATTATCTCTCCATAAACACATGCAGAGCATTTCACTTGCTCGGTCGTTTGTCTAACAGCAAGAGTAGCATCTGTGAAATAGCCACCTTCGAATCACATAATCTGTACAACCATCTCTAGGAACAGTAACAATGAAGAAGATCACTAATAAAGGTGCCATTCAATTCTCAGGCAGTAAAGAATTCTCAAAAATTGCCACCTTATTATCTTGTTGGCATTACAGGTAGTAAGTACATCTTCAAAAGCAACAAGAGCATCTATATTTTGATCTTCATAGTTGATAAAGCTAAAAAGTATATAGAATAATGTAATGTGGAGCTGCAATCAACGCCTAGAGCTTGAAGTTACTTCCGACCCCAATAGGAAGTTGCTCGAACTCAACAAATAATAAAAGACCTGTCAATAACACTTCAAGTTTTCGGCTTCTTTGGTGCTCCCAGGTTGCTAGGCTCAGGCTTCCGCTTTATCCCCAAGAAATGCTCAACCTAGAATACAGCCAAACATCAGAACTTATGAAGTACGAACCAAGGGCAGGTGCCTTAAAAGCCAGAACAAAAAGATTCCCTGATAAAAGAAAACAAAAGGAGGAGAGAAGCCCTAAAACCAATTTGACAAACTCAGCTTGATAAGAATATCACTAAAATCGTGATGCCTAAGACCTGGCTTTTCTTCTAAAAGTCTAGTAACTTTAGTCTAAAATGCATCTGGAAGCAGAAGTACAAAAATGATCTGATGGTGGCAAATACTCAGAAATTATTCCAAGTGGCGTTAAAAAGATAGCCTGACAGTGCCACATACATAGAAAACTCTGCACCTAAGATGCATCTTGATAATTTGCGTCAAAAATTATGGTGCAAACAAACACGGGCCAATTTCCTTTTTGCAATAAAATAAGAGTACATCCAAACTTGGGTCGACACTGACCTTCCTATCTCCGAGCATGGGCGTTAAGCTCCCGGGATCCTTCTCAATGGTGGCAAAACCACTTCTTGGATCACTGTTTTGACTGGAAACACCCCAGAAGGAAGAAAAAAAAAAAAAAATTAAATAAACAGGCACAAAGTAACAAAAATCCAATCATTATTTTATCATTCCATTACCATGGTAAATAGACATTGCATGAAGTCCAGCTTACACTTATTAGATGGTGTCTGATTGTCTTCTCAGATATAGATTGTTTATCATCAATCAAGCAAGTCAGACCACTCAAATTTCTATTAAGGTGCCGCCTTTTTAAGCATAAAGATGGAGACATCTATAGGTTGATCTATAATGCATGGTCATAGGCTAAAATTTTTAAGTTAACAAATTCACAAGTCTTGAAAGTGGAGATTCCCCTCAAATATCTGGGGAAATATAATCTAGAAAAAGTCATCCAGGCAGTGATCTATGGAACTGTACATAAGCAAACAGAAACATCTCCCCAGCAGAGCCCAGGCTCCGAGGATTTGGGATAAATAGAAAATCTGAAGCAGCAAAGCGAAAAGATAGTCAAGCACTTTGGTCACGGAACAAGACACTCCACATTGACATCTTATAAAGTCAGGTTAGTCTAAAATGCTATGTACTTAAATGCCAATAAATAAAGAACTAGTAACTTGATTTTTTAACACAGGAAAACATACCCAGGCTTAACATGACCACTAAGCACAAGATAAGGTGTCTTCATTTGAGCTTGAGCTTCCCTCATCCTCTCTGCAGACAAAGAAGGCGTGTCTGAATTCTTCATCTGCTTCAACTTCAATTCTTCGTGGTATTGCTTCATGCGTTTCTCTTGCTTCATTTTGCCAGGCCCTTTTCCATGAAATTTATGGGAAAGCAATCGGAAAGCTTCCTTTGGGGTTAACTGTTGCAAGACATTCAAAACAAGAAGATTGGCATAAAAACATCAAAGTAATGAATTGGCGTTTCTTTGTCAGGCGCAAAAGAAATTATAATGGAGAATTTAGTATTACAAGGCTATTTTATGATTAATATCTTTTTTTTCCTTAAAAACTTACTATTCGGCCAAATTCATCTGTCCTTTCAATGCGGATCTCTTTCTGTCCATCATCTGCAATGCCTACAAGCTTGCTTTTCTTCTTATCCATGTTTCTACCACCCCACTCAACAGTTTCTTTAAGTGTTCCCCGATCCTTGAGCAGCCTTAGGGCACCCGACAGCCCTTTCCCCACTGCAGCTTCATGAATTGTCTCATCCGGAACAACTTCCTCCTCATCCTCATTAACAGGACCTTCATCATCACCAAATTCTTTAAATTCTGTCCAGCCTCTGGGCTCATCTTTTACTTCATTATCAGATGTTACTGGTGCTTCATCTTCATCCATGAAGACATCTTCTGTGTCAGGCTTACGAGAAACTGGAACATGAGGGGTAGTGGCACAATTTCAGTACCTCACTTGATAAGAAAATAACATCACATATTCTTTCAGACACCAAAGACCATATCAAGCAATTGGTGGATATAACACTGATTTGAAGAGGAAGTAGTTTCAATTACATGAATGAAATCTCAAAATTGCAATGCAAGCCCAATATGCATGTCCCTCTCCCTTTCTCAGTAGAACCATCAGCATTCTTAGCCAGCATATATCCTGAAAACTAACTGTGGTTTTAAAACTAAGCAACTCCAATATGGTCAAAACAGTTGAATAAGTCCAGCACTCTTCAAGACAGCAATCCCCTCGACCAGCGATTGGGAATTTAGTTCGGAAGTTAAAATGCATTCCAAATAAACAAGCTACTGTGACTGCATGAGCAACAGACTGCAAGTTGTATGCAAAAAGTTCGCTTGTTTGCAGGTTGTCCAGGATGTTGTTCAATGAGGCGCATCAAGTGCACTGCTTGTTCGCCCATACACAGAAGGCAAATTCTAAAATAAGTCACTTACAACCAATCTTTCAGTATGCATACAGTGAAAGAACAAGAAATGTTGCTCATTGACCATCCAAACAATACCAGGATTCTAAACTAAACAGCCAACTTAAACTAGTTTTGACCCAATAAGCAGCAATGCTACCCAAATCAGCAAAAGGCAGTAATCTGAAAAATCTGGAGAACAAAATAAGGGTTCCACAGTTCAGAAAGAAAATATGATCGCAACTTGTCCAGGCCAACACAGAATTAATCAAATGTATACCTTCATCAACCTCGAGGCCTGAAACAAAACCTTCTATTTCTGTCATGACAACCCTGCTTTCCTGTGATTCTCCAGTTACGACACTCTGATTTTCTGCATTGTGTGTGCTGCGAATACTACTGGCACGAAGAGCTATCCCTTTAGGACCAGAAGCCCCCTCCTCTTCTTGCTTCTTTAGAGCCAATTTCCTAGCTCTCTCTAAAGATTTATAAAGATCTTCATCGTCGTCAGCAATGACCATGTTTTCGTCATTCTCCGTCTTAACAGGAAGAGTTTGCTCCACCCGCAGTAACCTAGATGCCTCCTCTGCTTTAGCATAGGCCAATTGGAAGGCATTCTTTCTCATCTCAGCCTCGATTTTCTCTTGTTCCTCTCTGCTAGCCTGCCTCCTCCCATCCTTACGTGATCCAAGATCTCCAACACCCAACCCTGCTGAAACTGCTTCCGCTTCAAGAGCATCTAAGTCCAACTTCTCTTTCTTCCGTAAGGATTTCTTTTTCTTGGGCTTTCTAAATCGAAGCAATTCTTCTTGAGTGTAATAATCAGACGAGGTCTTGGCAGATGAGGTGAGATCTTCATAATGACTACTTGAAGAAACACCTTGTAGCCTCCTTCTTAGCTGTATATGAAGTACATGAATCTTCTTTAGAACGACCAAGCAGACCTCATTCCTATTCTAACTAATGCTGAACCACAATATGCAGAAAAACTAGTTACCTCTTCCAATTTCTTTTCAGCTTCATTGGTCAAACGTCCACTTGAGTCAAGAGTTACCCCCTGAAACCATCAAAAGAAGTGGGAATGCAATAGCTAGATATGACACTTGTAATCAGAAAAGAGAAAAAAAAACTAACCTCATCTTGAGCCGGATCGTCATATTGTGGAAGCATTTTCTTCTCCGATCCAGGGTCATCACTGAATCTAAAAATGACAGTACTAATAATAAGCTGAGTGTATGCATATACCAATAGGGATAAGAATATTTGGCTTACTTGTCATCATAGATTCCACTTTTCTTCTTGGCAGCTTTGTAAGCTTCATCCCTCTGTTTCTGCTCTCCAATTTCCACATTCTCAAGCATATCAACTTCTGCATTTACAAGCAAAACTCGATCAAACATAAAATTAAACAAGTAGTAAGGACCAAAGATAACACAATTGCCAAAGGCTTACCTTCATTGATGTCTCCATCTGCAAGTATGTTCTGATCTTTGAGTGTCAAAACAACTGCTCCACCTTCAATAACCTTATCAAGTCCGTGAAGTACTTTCACCCCTGCTAGATCATCTGTCAACAAAGTTGTTCTCTATGCATTAAGATCAATCTCACAGAAGCTTAAAGCACAATAAAAAGTACATATCAATATTCCCTACAACAATAAACAAAGATAAATCAAGTAGAGGTATGACCATTCTGGATGAAATAAGCAGCACTTAGCAAGTGCATGAATGAAAAAGAAGGCTGAGCAAATGCAACAGCACACATGCACAATTAGGTCCTAATAATCTGATGTTCTAGTGTTCCCAACATAATGGCAAAGCAATATTGTAAGTTTGACAAGGGCATATAGTGAAATCATTACATGCTTCCCAGTTCAAGAGAAGTCAAAAAGTAGAAAGCATAGAACATGCATATGATGTAATTCACAAAAGTTCTCTGAAAGATTAATCTTTATACAGGAGTTGAAGAAATCATACGAGCATTTCTGGGAACTTCCTGCTCATCTTCGCTCTCTCCATGACCAATATCATCCTGGGAATGAGCATAAGAGGATCAGTTACCTAGTTACCTATATTAATCACGTACTTATAATAAGGCATCTACAATTGCAATCTGACCTGCTCCTCAAATACTTTAGATAGCCGCATGACTTTCTCCTTTTCTGCATTCCTTTTCTGTTCAAGCTTACGACTCCTATTAACCCATGCCAATATCTCAGAAGCACCCTCAGACTCAGGCTGTCTTTTCAGTCTCTCTTCTTTTGCCCTAAATAGAAGACATATACTCAACTTCTTTCTTCACATCACAGAAATAGAGCAGTTCAAAAAAGAATGTGACTTTACATGTTAATGGGTAAAAGCAAATGGTATCAGCTTTGCAATATAATTAAAGTCCAAATTCATGATATAAGGAAATATTTGCGATGTAACCCTCTATTATGTAAATGAAATTCAGCAACATATCATAATGCAAGTTGTGTTCCAGATAATAAGTTCATAACTTAAATTTAGCTACTGAACTTGCTTCATGAGACATGATATAGGCGAATTGCTTCTCCCTACAACATTTCAATAATCAAGTTTTGCACCAATATCAAATAAATTCAGAGCAACAAGCACCTAGCATCCCACAACCAGCAAGGAAAACTAATGTCCTGATGTTTTGGACAATTTCCCTTCATCTGAGCAAGTAGGAAAAACAAATGCATATCATACAAGTCTTTCGTAAAATTCCATGGTGCAAGAAAATCCAGAATGTTTAACCCAAATTATCCTTGAGATTTGAGGATCAGAAAAACATGCATTAGTGAAGTTGCAACATGTACTTGGGAACAAGAAGGTTGAAAAACTAGCGCAATCAAGCATCAGATACAACTTGACTGAACATAGAAAACCAATTCTCTAAAAGCACAATGAACGTTCACTTACTTTGAGATGCGGTCATGTAGATCGGAGGTGGACAACCTAGTTCCATCCAAAGCACTATCGGGATCTTGCCCATGCCCAACATCTTCCTTTTCTTCAGCAATGTCAAATTCCACTCTATTATCCTTGATCCTATCATAGTCATGTGCATCCTCTTTCCTGATTACCCTTTCTTTATCTCTTGACCTGTCTCTGTCGTGATCTTCCTCCCTGTCCCTCTGCCTATTGCTCTTCTCCTTTGCTTCATCTGTCACCCTGTCCTTCTCCTTTTCTCTTCCTTTGTCTCTATATTTTTCTCTCTCTTTCTCCTTTGGCTTTTCCTTTTCCCTCTCTCTTTCTTTCTCCCTGCTACTTTTCTCCTTCCCCTTTTCTTTGTCATCACTATCCTTTTCTACCTCGCGATCCTTCCGTCTATCCTTTCGATCCTTTTCCCTCTCGCGCTCTCGCTCCCGCTCCCTCTCCTTGTCTCTATGTTTGTCACGCTGTTCATAATCTCTCTCTTTCTCTCTACCCTTAGTAATCCTGCTCCTATCCTTCTCGTGCTCCTCTCCATCTTCCTTCCTCCTATCCTTCTCACGCTCATCTCTATCATCCTTCCTCCTATCCCTGCTTGAGAGTCTATCGTCTTTTGCTTCTTTGTCTTTTTCTTTGTTCCCTTGATCCTTCTCTTCTCGGTGACCACTCTTTTTCCGATCCCTATTCCTATGCTTACTCGAATCTCTAGACTTATGCCCACCAATTTCCTCAGAATCACCGTCTCCCACATCTCGCTTCTCTCTGTAGGGAGATTCATCCAATTCCATCTCCTCACTCTATTCCTATGCTTACTCGAAGCGCTGTCAATGATGCCTGTGCAAGGAGGGTTATTTGTATAAGATAATTAATGTGAGGACATCAGTCAGATGGAAATAAAAAAAAAAAAAATCCGGCAATGTAGTTTGATATTCCCATTAATTGATGAAATTACCCAAACTTTTCCAAGATCAAAGGCATTCATCATCTACATAAATCAAACTCTAGTATTACTATCTATTGAAATTTTACACCCGTTCGCTTGATCTAATGCGCTCACCTAATTCTCCAGTTTCAAGTTTTCTGTTCCGCACACAAAACAATCGTTGCCCTCTTAAGTGAACAAGAAACACGAAAGCAGGCAATCATCTATTCATAGCATCGACAAAGAGCAACACAAAGGCAAACTCAAGGCGGAGCTCAGCCGATTCAAACCATCGATTCGCGACAGAAACAGCCAAAAACTAGGGAGCTAATCAGTTTTATGACAATAAGAGATTCGACCGACCGACCGACGGCAAAAGGGGAATCGGAAAAGCCGAAGCAAGAAGAAACCCTAGCAGCAAGCAAAACTCTGATTAAGGAATCAAGTCGGTACCCAAACTAATTCACGAACTCCCAAAAAATAGGACTTCAAAAGCACGAGCTCATGCCTCTCCGAAATCGACGAAATTTCACCTGATTGAGGCGACGGAGCTCGCGATTCTAGATTCGCGAGAGATGGAACAGAGCAGCCGAGCGTAACGGGAAGGTGGATGGGAGAAGACAAACCCTGTGGCTGTGCCCGACGCTTGGATTTCGCGGAGGCCACCACGCCAAATCAACTCTCCGCAAGCCCTAGCTCGAACGGGACGCACCGTCTCTCTGAACGAACCAGCCGCACGACGGCGGACAGAAATAGTCCGGCGAAGCGGGAGCCGACGCGACAGCCGCACGCACGCACGCACGCCGGAGGAGGTCGATGAAGGCCGACTTCAATTTCAGGGACGTGATTCTGCCCAGTGGAGTGCCGCTAAAACGCAACGTCGCAGTGGTGACCAGAGAGACTCACGCTTCTTTTTTTTTTTTTTTTTTTTTTGACATTTAGGCCAGTTCACAGGAGGTTTATTTTCTTGACAATTAATAAGAAATTTCGAGAAGGAATGAAATAATCTCATCAATCACAGGTAGAAGCGAGCCATCTCGTTCCACCGGGACTTTCAACGATGCCTTTTTTGTTTTTTTATTTCGCATTAATGCATTTGAGGAATTCTTCTCTTTTTCCCCATCTCTTTTACTTTTTTGCTATTTTCTTTTCGTTGTAGCATTTAATTTGTGCTTGTAAGTCCCTACATCTTCGTAAGCATATAAATGCAGACATTTGTGATTTCGTGTTACGAAAAGAAGAGTTCGAAAAATGGGTCGCAAAGCCATTTTGCAACCCATGTTTAACGAGCTCTGTAGAATGGGTAACCAATTTGACAACAAAGTGGGAGTTTAATGCGTTAATGAAAAAACACCCGATAAAATTGGTCATTTTGAGTCGTGATGGATTGCTTAATGACTCATATTTTAACTCACCCGACCTTTTAAGATTAACATAGGTACGAAAACTTAATTCAAAGAAAAATCGATATTGTTTAGTTGACTCGTAAAGGTGCGTTTGTTTTGCGAAAAATAATTTCTAGGAAAACGTTTTCCTCATTTTCTGGCGTTTGGTTCATTTAGGAAAATAAGTCAACGGAAAATTTTTTCCTAGTCAATGGAAAATATTTTTCTTTCAAAGTTTTAAATTCGGGAAAACGATTTTCCCTTTGAAAGAACCGGAAAATGTTTTCCAAAATGTTTTAAAGTCCTTGTTTAATGAAAAATTTATTATTAAAAAGAATTTATAATTTTTTTGGTCGGTAAAAAAAAGAATTTCTAATTAAAAATTTTAAATTTATTATTATATCTTTTCTTTTCTTTCTTCTTTTTTTTTTTTCTTTCTTTCTTTTTTTTTTTCTTTCTTTCTTTTTTTTTTTTTTTTATTGTTTTCTCTTTTCTTTTTTTTTTTGCTTGTGAACGTAAGCCTAACTTCTCCTCCCCCTCTCTCCTTCGTCACCGCTGCCTCCTCCAACCCTAGCCCCTCCGGCGCTCCCGTTAGCTTCGCTCCCTCCTCTTCCTCTTCGTCGGCGTCATCTACACCTTCAATCATTTTTCAAATGCAATCCAAACAGCAAAAAATATTTTCAATCATGTATCACCAAACAAAAGAAAACTAACCGTTTTCCTAGAAAATGGTTTCCGGAAAATATTTTCAAAAAACGTTACGTTTTCCGTGAAACAAACACACCTTATCATTTTCATCATCAATAGTTTATGTTTACTTTGATTTAGGCTCCGTTCGTTTCACGGAAAATAATTTCCGGAAAACGTTTTCGGATTTTCCGGTGTTCGTTTCATGAAAAATGAATTCTTTGGGAAAAATGTTTTACATCCAAGGAAAAAAGTCTTCTAAAGTAAGGGAAAATATTTTCCACTTTTGAAAAGTGGAAAACATTTTCCTCACTTCATCTCTCTTATCTCACACCTCTACAAATCTTCACTTTTTCCTCTCATTTCTTCTTCCTTTTTTTTTTTATTTGAATTATTTTTTAGTTTTCTTTTTCTTTTTTAATTTGAATTATTTTTAATTTCATTTTTCTTTTCTCTTCTTTTTTTGTCTTTTATTTTTTCTTTTCCTTTTCTTTTTATTTGTTTCCTCTCTTCTTTTTTTTCGGGCTAGTCGTCGAATCAGGTGAACCTCAAACTCATCGATCTTAAACTCGTGCTCGTCGTTCTGGCAAGCCTCGAGCTTGGCACTCGCGCTTGTCAATTTGATGAGCGGAAAATATTTTCCTTACCGAACACCAAAAAATATTTTCCGAAACACTTTCAGGTTTTAGCCGAACACCAGAAAATATTGTCATTTTCCTAGAAAATGACTTATGGGAAATTATTTTCCGGAGATGGCCCATTTTCCGTGAAACGACGGACCGAAAAGAAACAATGCAACTAGATGATAATGAGCATTTTATTTTAGAGCAAAACAAGGCGACATTTTGACATTTTACTTAATCATTTTTTTCCTTTCAAGCATGTATAAAGATATGGACAACATCATTGCCCTCAGCGACGCAATTGGCTTGGGCTCTCTCTCCCTCACGAATGAGAGAAGTTTGAATCCTAGATGTGTCAATAAGGATTCTTACCTAGAGTACTGTGATGGTGACTCTGCAGTCACTCTTCTAGAGTTTACTCGCCGGCTGTTGACTTACAGAATTCTTGGGTTACCAAAAAAAGAAAGAAAGATATGAATGACTCCCTGGAGCTTGATTAGACCACAAGTTCATGCAACGGGGGCTAAAGGGCATCTTGCGTCAGTCAACGGATAAATGATGAATCATCCAAACGGACCAAGCACACAAAGAAGGTTGACATCCCCTAATAGTAAAATTAATTAGTCGGCATAGACAGTTATTAACATTTCAAATTTCGTATTTAATAGGATCAAATGCAACGAAATAGAATCTGAGGATTGGAATAATATAAAAATTGTCCTCATCTTGTCTGGCTGTAAAAAACAGACCCCTTCAATAGAATAACATGGCGATCATCTTGTTTGGTTGTTTGGGAATTTATGCAAACAAGAAATCCAAATGCATTCAATTTTGGAATTACAATAGCTTGCATTAATTCACAGTTGTAATCTGACCATCGCACACCACATTCGTCTTTGTGAGCTAATTTATATCCTCAAAATCAGAATTAACTAATAAAAATCATTAGATAAAAGAATCAAAAGAAATACTCACAAACGGGGTGGAGTGGGCCACAACAAGTGACGACTTTTTATTTTATTAATTTAGTTTTTTTAAATTTAATATAAAATTTAATCCAAGCATCACACTTTTGTTTTGGCCAAACAAGTATCACATCCATGAAAAGCTTAAATTGGATAAAATGGTTGTAAAAATGTTTTATTTAGCTGGATTGAATATGAATGTGTATTATTAATATAAGTTAGATATGGATTGAGTATGCATCAATAAAATTGTATTGCATAAAAATGAATGAAATATAAGTTAAATGAGTCGATTTGAGCTAGGGTATTTCCAACCCAACTCGTCCTAGCCATTTGATGGGCCAACAGAAAGAGGAGTTTTGACAAGTATTCATAGACACCGGGCAAACGATTGAAAGACATTCACCAATGGAAGGGTGTCCTTACTTCTAAGCTGAAGATCTGAAACAATTATTGACCAAGAAATTCGCATAACTAAAAGACCCTATATACAACGTAGAACTGATGTCACCATAACTCCAAATGGATCAACAAATCTGCTTACAGATTAGAGGACAACAAATCAAAGGACTAAAATCAGGTAGAGCTCTCCCTTTCACATTACAAAAACTTAAAGACGAAAAAACTGACCTCGACGTGTTAAGATCTACAAGCCACTACCCCCTACCTTGCTCAACTAAAATTTACTCACATGCAATTTTTTTTGTTTTTTTGACAGGAAGGGATGATATTTATTGCTTAGCCCATAAAAGGGGCACCATAAGATGATAAGTCTAAACAAAGTAGAGAAATTAAAGACATAGGAGGATAAGTAACCCAGTTGGGAGGGAGGGTGTTCGTAAGGTGTGCTCGCGCTACCCAATCAGCTGCTGCGTTTGAGTCCCGGTATGCATACTTGAAAGTTGTGGTTTCCAATTGGGCTGCAAAGGTCTTGCAATCGTCCACAAGGGAGTGGGCCTGCCAAGGGACTGCTGCGCGGCCCAATAAGAAGTCAGCAAGGGCAAGATTATCGGTTGATACGAGCATTGGCAGATCAAAAGGGGAAGAGTCTTCGGCTTCTGCAGTTCGTGCAAAACAGAGGCTTCTGTTCTCCAAACACCACTTCAAGGCGTGCCGCATGGCTATGGTTTCCGCTAAGAGGGCGAATGGAGCGATGATGGAGTTCACGAAGCCAGCAACCAGTCGGCCGGAAGTGTCCCTGCACAAGCTGGCCACCGAACCCCTATGAGTTTCTTTGTTCCAAGCAGCATCTACATTCAGCTTCAGAGAGTTCAGGTCAGGGGGTTTCCATTTTTTACTGAGATTTGGTGCGGTTTCGTGTTGAAGTGAAGCCTCCCGTTCCCGTTTCGTCCATTTCCAGAACAGATCTGCTGTATGGCGGGCGCTTTCCCAGGTGTGGGCTGGATTCGGTACTCGTCCCCTGAAGATGGCTCCGTTTCGAGCAAGCCAAATGTTCCACAGAGTAGCAGCGAAGATGGATTTGGCTTTTGGTTCTACTCGTGAGGTGAGATTCTGATGAATCCATTCATCAATCCTGGTGATGTGTTCGGGATTTGTCATGGTTGGGGTTCCAGTCTCTAACCATACGGTTTTAACCCATCCGCAGAGAATGAAGAGGTGTTCGGCTGTTTCGGGGGCTTGGCTGCAAAGTTTACAAACTGGGTCAGGTAAGATTTTCCTGTGATAGAGATTTTCTGTGGTTGGAAGGGAATTATGGCATGTGTTCCGGAGAAATATTCTGATCTTGGGGGAGATGGGAGTGTTCCATAGTAAATGCCAGAGTGATTTGGGTGGTTGATATGATGAGGAAGGGTTTTGGTTGAGGTGGAGACTGCCTGAGCTATGCATGCGGTTATATCCACTTTTGACGGTATATGTGCCTTCCTTGTTGGCTATCCAGATAAGTTTGTCTGGGTTTGGGTGGATGGGTAGAGGTTGGGTTAGTATGTCTTTGGCTATTTCATCCTGAAACGGGGTTATCACTCTCTGGACATTCCATTCTCTGCTAGTAGAATTAATTAGATCAGCCACAACAGATGGATCGTCTTTATTTGCTGGTCCAAAAAGTTTGCCAGTAGGCAACCATAAGTCTTCACGAATGCGTATCGTTTTCCCATCTCCGATCTCCCATCGAGTGTCTTTTTCTATGGCATCTCTTCCTTGTAAAATGCTCTGCCAACCCCATGAGGGTCGATTGCCTTTGGTAGCTGTCCAGAAATCACTGTAGGGAAAGTAGATGCTTTTCAATACTTGGCACCATAGATCATTTGGGTGGTTAACAATTCTCCATGCCTGTTTGCCCCAACATGGCTAGGTTAAAAAGCTTTAGATCTCTGAATCCCAATCCCCCTCTATCCTTTCTGATTTTCATTTCTTCCCATTTCTTCTAGTGGATACCTCGTTTATCAGCTTGTTGATTCCACCAAAAGGATGCTATTTGTGACTCAATTGTGCGGCATAGGGAGTTGGGGAGTTTGAATATGGACATCACATACTAAGGAATAAACTGTATGACTGTTTTAATAAGGACTTCTTTGCCAGCTTTAGAAATTAGCTTTTCCTTCAAACCTGCCAGTTTACTGTCAATCTTAGTCAAGATCCCAGCAAAAAGATGTTTCTTGGTCTTTCCCCAGTCGGTTGGTGTGCCAAGGTATTTTCCGAAGTTCTCGCCGGTGTCCACTCTCAATTCTGTAGTGAGGTTCTGTTTAAGATAGATGGGGCAGCTCTTTCCAACAAAAAGGCTAGATTTATTGAGGTTAATTACTTGTCCATACACATAATAATACTGATTCAGAACAGTAGAGACATTCCGAGCTTCTCTGAGAGTGCCTTCCAAGAAAAAGATAGCATCATCTGCGAATAGGAGGTGGGAAAGGGTTGGGCAAGTGGGATTTAGGCGAATACCTTTAATAATGCCATCTTGAACAGCTATTTGCATTAAGGTGGATAGGATATTGGACATGACAATGAAAAGATAGGGCGATAGGAGATCTCCTTGTCTGATTCCTCTAGTTGGAACAATCTCAGCTGATGGCTGCCCATTAATTAGAATGTTAAAAGACACTGTCGAGATGCATACCTTAATCCAATTTACCAATTTTGCATGAAACCCCAATTTCAGCATGTAGTCACACAGAAAATCCCATTCCACTCTGTCGTAAGCCTTTTGCATGTCTAGTTTGAGGATAGCCTGATGTTTTCGTGCCCTCTTGCGCACCCTTAAATGATGGATCACCTCTTGCACGATGAATATGTTATCTTGAATTTGCCTATTGCTCATAAAGGCTGTTTGTTCTTTTGCGATTAACAATGGCAGCCAAGGTTTGAGCCGATTTGCCAAGACTTTGGTTATGATTTTATAATTGAAATTGCATAGGCTAATGGGTCTGAATTGAGTGATGCTTTCTGGGTTTGAGACTTTAGGTATGAGGGCGATATGTGTGCGATTCATTTCTGGTTCAAAAAGACCTTGGCTAAGGAAGGAATGTACCATGCTGAAAAGATCATCATGAATAAAGGGCCACTGACTTTGATAAAATAAACCTGTTAGCCCGTTCGGTCCCGGTGCTTTAGACGCCCCTAGTTGAAAGACAGCCGCTTTAACTTCTTCTTTTGTGACTGGCTTGATTAGATCTTCATTCATTTCCTCTGTTACTGTCATTTGACATTTGTCTAATACAGGTTGATAGTTGCGATCGCCAAGAGAGGTGAATAAAGATTGGTAGAAGCTGGTAATATGGTGGTGAATGGTGTCTGGATCCCTGCACCAGGTATGATCATCTAGCCGAAGCATTGTAATGCGATTTTGCTGGCGTCGCTGGATAGTGGTTGTGTGAAAATACTTAGTATTTTGATCACCCCATTTTAGCCACGCTATCCTGGATTTCATGCACCAGTAGATTTCTTCCTGTCGCCATAGCTCTTCAATTTTGCGAGTTATAGTGTTAATTTCCCTTCTGTCTTGTACCATAGCTTGGCTGTTATTTAATTCCATGAGTCGGCATTTGAGAGAATTTATTTGTTTTTGGGCATTCTGAAATTTCCCCCTGCTTCATTTGTGGAGATTTGCTTTGGGGTGCTTCAGTTTCTGGACAAAAGTGGAAGCAGCAGTGTCTGGAGATTTCCATGCTTGCTGAAATTGCTCTTCAAAATTAGGGTCCTCGAGCCAGTAAGGTTGAAACCTGAAGAGTTTCTGTGATTTTCTGCCTGGTTGGTGGAGGGAAAGGATAATTGGGCTATGATCTGATCCAATGGCTGGTAACGCAAAGGCTTGAGCATCTGGAAATTGCACTATCCATTCCATAGCACAGAGAACTCTGTCAAGTCTTTTTTTTTTTTAACTAATGCAGCTCCTTCTTGATTGTTTGACCATGTATAGATACACCCCTTGCTTTCAACATCCATCAAAGAGGCTTCATCGAAGAACTCCCGAAAGGCAGCAATACGATAGCAATCCACCTCCCTGCATCCCACTTTTTCCCAGTGGTAAAGTATTTCATTAAAATCTCGGATGCATAGCCATGGTAGTTGAGTATGTGAATTACTTTCTCTCACGAATTGCCAGAATCTAAGTCTTTCCTGATAGTTTGTAATCGCATGTAAGAAAGAGATACACATAAGGCAGTCACTATAAGCATCTCGGCAGGTGAGGTTGATAAGATTCTGGAAGCCTCCCGTCACATTCACCTGAGTCTCTTCATCCCACAGTAATGCTAAACCTCCAGCAATTCCAACAGGTTCAATAATATATGAATTTTTTAGGAGAGTCTTTCTCCGAACTCGCTCCACAACATGAGATTGATTTTTTGTTTCCATGATGAATACCAGGTTGGGCCTTTCTTGAGCCACAAGGGCTCGGAAATGTTGGACTGTCAAGGGGTTGCCCAGCCCTTGACAGTTCTAGCTCAAAAGCTTCATCTGTGCTGAGGCGGCTATTTAGGGCCAGCCACCAAAGCCCTTGAGCTTGCCCCTTCCCATGGCTGGACCGGGGCATCAAGTAGGAGGTTTTCATTCAAGACATGCTCTTGCATAGTTTTCTTTTCATAGGGACTGACCCTCTTTTGTTTCTTTGCCGCAGGGGCTTTATATATCGCCTTCCCTTTCTTTACATTCATAAGTGGCAGATCACTACCAGCGGGATAGAGAGGTAGAGTTGGCTGTTCTGATGAGGAGTAGCTGCTGGTGGAGCTCCGGTGATTTGTTTTGCCAGGTTGAACAGGGATTATGGCTAAAGTTTGAGGCTCGGTTGGGGTCTCGGCTACCTGTGTCTCCAAGACCTCGGTTTGTGTCTCCATGCCGACCTCGTCATCTAGTTCCAAAAGATCAAGGTTGCCATAGAATGCCTTCCAGTAGGGACTCAGGTCCTTCACTTCGGCCTTTAATCATGAACCGAAATGCCCTGATCTACCCTCCTATATGCCAGTTTCTTCATATGATATTTCAGGGCACGAAGCTGGATAGTGCCCCATGCGGCCACACGAGTAACAGTAATAGGGAAGCCTTTCATATTTGTAATCAATCCACCATTGTTTGCCCCCACAGGAAATAACACTTCCTGTTTTGAGAGGATTTGACAATTTAAGTAAAACTTTGGCCTTACCAGTTTTGGTTGCATATAAGCTTCGTGGTTCGATTTTGATTTTTTCAACTTCCCCCAATTTTGCAGCAAGGAGGCGTATGGTTTCTTCAGTAATCCTAGCTCGAGGAAGGCCAATGAAGTGGACCCAAAAGGCAGAATGTGTGAAATCATAGCAATGTTTAGGTATGTTGGGATCACCTTCTTTAAGGACTAAGAGTTTACTCGAGAAAGACCAAGGGCCAGTTTGAAGCACCCTATTTTTGTCTGCCGTTGACTGAAAGGTAAAGGAGAAAAAACCTGGTTCGATTTGTTCACAATGGACTACAGCAATTCTCCATGATTGTTTCATAGTTGTAATAAATGCCTGAAAGTTGACATTCGGTTTCGAATAAAGTTTGCCATACAGAGTGCACTCACTGTGCTGTTTTGCAGAATCAGGTAGTTCATCTCCTAAATTAGTGAAATCATCTTCCGACCACAGATCACCCATTTTTCGACAGAGAGCTACTACTCGAAGTTGGTTTTCCCTGTTTTCTGCCATATCTTGACTGCAAAACACAGATCTAAGACAGCTATGACTTGGAATGAAGGGAACTCTAGGAGAGGCAGGCCTATAGAAGGAGCGATAATCTACGAGGCGATTTTCTGGGTAGGGGCGCAAGCTGAGGTTGATTCAGCCAAGGGAGGACTCAGTGAGCTGATTCTTTGCTCAACGAAACCATGGGCATACCTGATGAAAGTGGGCAGAAAGTCGCAGATCTTGGGTCCAACGAGTAGGGTGGAATAAACACTGGGGTTTCACAATCAGGGTCAAGCAGCAAATTATCTTCTGGGAAGAGGAGAAATCGGTGAAAAGGGTCACTAATCGGGAGGGGAAGGAATGAAGATGGCCATTTGTGAGAAGATTAGGGTTTTGCAAAGGAGAGGGGAGGCTATCACCAAGGGATAGAGGGGGACTCAGAACATGCTGAGAGGAAAGCTCATAGAGACGAGAGTATGCAATTCGTTTTCCACCTTGCAAATCGCTGGTACAACTTTTCATATATTTCGGGAACTCACATGCAATTAGAAAGGTTAAGAATGGACCTAAAAGCGTGAAACCCTTGTAATGGATTGTTACAGGATTCATCCTACAACATGATTGCATGAACTCTCAGGATGTCTCAGGTGAAAGTCTCAGCCTGAATCTTCCACTGGCAAATTGAGATAAGGTAGCTCAAAGAATCTTTCACAAGTTTCAAACTTGCTTGTTTTCGATGATCTGCCACACGGAGCAGGAACCAACATTCTGTGGTTGCTCATCGGGAGTCGTCTTGGCTTCCCGCTTACATTGCATGTCAAGCTGCGTAGCGATACGAAATCACCATCGGCATCGAGATTCAAAGAATATTTCAATAATCTGAATCTGTAGCCATTCCTAACAAGTTGTCCATAATAAAGATGGTGTCATCAGCTACAGGGCATAATAGCCACCTTCTTATATAGTTGACCGTAGTACAACTAATTAAGGAACAAAAACACGAAAAGATTAAAGCTAAATAATGATTTAAGTTAATAGCCAATCAAAAGGACATGAGAAATAAATATGCAAAGCTCTTAATGTTGGAAGACTCAACTCTAGAATTTGGCATTGATTATTAATGTGAAAATATATCTTGATTATTGATATAGTTCCTTGATACCCAATCGATAGACTAATGAACCTTCTGAATTACTACAAAGAATAGATACAACTTTTTTTTTTTTTTGATGACCCAAGGAACCCCGCACGGCCGGCAGTCGGAGATAAACCACTGGGGGCGACATGTGCTAGCCACCACACACATGCCACCGGGTAAGTCACTAATGTCTCATGCCAGCCTCCCTGCAATTTGCGTCGCAGGGGTTTCGAACTCCAGACCTCTTAGCGAAAGGAAGCCTGAAGCCTATCCAGCGGAGCCACCACGGCGGGTGGTAAGAATAGATACAACTTCATACAGCTTAACACGAGAAAGGAAAACTAACCTTCATCTTCTTCAAGCTTTTGTTCGCAATTCTTTGCTTCTCAACAATATGAAGCAGGTTTGCCAATCCCTGCCCATCAAGAAAGGCAAAAACTCATCCATCTAAGAGAAAGCATTCTACTCCGATGCTAAAGGGCTGCAGCTCGCAATATGGAAAGAAGAAAACATACCCATCTCAGTCTTCTTCTTTCCTTCAAGAGCTTTTTCTACTCCTCCCTCAGTTCAGCCAGTGTCCACCACACGTGCCAGAGATATATCTGCACAAAGTAGAGGGAGCATGACAATGTACACTAACTTTTAAACAAGATGAACACACAAATGAACACCTATAGTAATCTGTACGTAGCACTCAGGTCACCTTGACCACTCCTCTAGAAACTGTTGTGTCTGTGGACACTTTTCTTCTAATAACTTCACTTCTACTACAGAGACCACGAAGAAATTCATAAGACCAAGAATTTATTACCTTTTTCTTTCTTGGTCTCTTGCTGGGTGTGGCGGTGCTTGTGGTCTTGCTCCCAGTAGTGGTCTGGACGACATTTCCCACAAGTGAGTCATTTGGTCCATGATGAAATTAAACGACAGCGAAAGCAAAACTGGGAATGTCAGGCACTTGAACTGGAAAAAGCGGCATCTGATATAATAAGAAGAACAACTCGAATCTGGAGAGGGACAAAATAGAAAGCACATGATGCAATAACTTGGGATGGGTTTGCTGACGATCGGCGACTCGTATATGCTTTTGGTCATTGGCCATGTCGGGCAACTCAAATTGGGCACCAGAGCCCAATACACGAAGAAAAGCCCACGCAAGTTTCAAAAGTCAGCCCATGCAAGAAAAGAAATTGAACAGGGTTCACAAAGTGGTCCCTTCACTAGAAGAACAGCAAGCTGCAACGCCTCAGATTCAGAATGATAAAAAAATTCCGTGGTACTTTGTTGACCTTAAAAGCAACATGAACTCAGTGTATAGAAATTTCACGAGCTTAGACCCAATCCACAATATCACAAGTTTGACCCCGCCAAACCGTCTAAAATAAACTCACCCTTTGCCTTTTTGTCTTTTTCCCATTGGGCAAATCGGCGAGGGGGTGTTGTTGTTGTCATGCAATGCACTCCCCACAAAAGCGACAGTCAGTTGTTGCCTTGCTATACAGTACTGCGCTGTCATAAAGAGCATTTGCAAACACCATTTGGGAGTACCAGCGAGATATGGAGACCGACCATTTCATGCATTGACGAAATGAACATCAAGGCCGATCTTTCCTTGGGGGAAACCATTTTCAGGGTTGCAGTAACTACGGAAAACTACTTTTCTTTAAATGATCCAGCGGTACTCGCTATCGACATGCGAAGATGCTTTGCCGTGGACGTGAACAATGGCCAAATGGCGCAACTGGCATGCGCCTACAGGGGACCGTAAAGTGAGGCGGAACGCACCAAATAATTTGGTTTCTGTAAAGCAAGGCTCAACATAAAGGGCACAACCAGTATCCAATCAAAACTGCACGCACTCCCATTCCTTCGCCACGACGACACGCCACCCCGCCCCTAACTACATGCCCATTTTACCCAACTTCCCTTGCATACACCCTGGGGAAAAAATCAGTAAATAAACAGGCACAAAGTAACAAAAATATAATCATTCTATTATCATTTAATTACCATGGTAAATAGACATTGCATGAAGTCTAGCTTACACTTCTTAGATGGTGTCTAATTGTCTTCTTAGATATAGATTATTTATCATCAATCAAGCAAGTTAGACCACTCAAATTTCCATTAAAGTGCTGCCTTTTTAAGTATAATGAGAGAGACATCTATAGGCTGATCTATAATGCATGGTCATAGGCCACGATTTATAAGTTAACAAATTCACAAGTCTTGGAACTGGAGAATCCTCTCAAAACGTCTGGGGAAATATAATCCGAAAAGAGTTGTCCAGGCAGTGATCTATGCAGCTGTACATAAGCAAACAGAAATGTACCCTTAACAGAGCCCAGGCTCTGAGGAATTTAGGATAAGTAGAAAGTCTGAAGGAGCAACGCAAAAAGACAGTTGAGCACTTTGGTCACGAAACAAGGCACTCCACATTGACATCTTATAAAGTCATGTTAATCTAAAATGCTATGTACTTTTTTATTTTTTTGATGACCCAAGGAACCCCGCGCGGCCAGTGATCGGAGGTAAACCACCGGGGGTGACACGTACTAGCCACCACACATGTGCCACCGGGTAAGTCGCTAATGTCTCATGCCAACCTCTCTGTAACTTGCGTCGCAGGGGTTTCGAACTCTAGACCTCTTAGCGAAAGGAAGTCTGAACTACCATGGCGGATGGTTCTAAAATGCTATATACTTAATTGTTAGTGAGTAAAGAAATAGCCACTTGATTTTTCAACACGGGAAAACAGACCCAGGCTTAACATGACCACTAAGCACAAGATAAGGTGTCTCCATTTGAGCTTGAGCTGCCCTCATCCTCTCTGCAAACAAAGAAGGCGTGTCTGAATTCTTCATCTCGCTTCAACTTTAATTCTTCCCGGTATTGCTTCATGCGCTTCTCTTGCTTCCTTTTGCCAGGCCCTTTTCCATGAAATTTATGGGAAAGCAATCGAAAATCGTCTTTTGCAGTTAACTGTTACAAAACAATCAAAACAAGAAGATTAGTATAAAAACATCAAAGTAATGAATTGGCTTTTGTTTGTTATACGCAAAAGAAATTATAATGAATAATTTAGTATTAAAGGCTATTTATGATTATCTAATATCTTTTTTCTATCAACAAACTTACTATTCGGCCAAATTCATCCCTCCTTTCAATGTGGATCTCTTTTTGTCCATCATCTGCAATGCCCACGAGCTTGCTTTTCTTCTTATCCATGTTTCTACCGCCCCACTCATCAACAGTTTCTTTAAGTGTTCCTCGTTCCTTAAGCAGCTTTAAAGCACCTGACAGCCCTTTCCCCACTGCAGCTTCGTGAATTGTCTCATCTGGAACAACTTCCTCCTTATCCTCATTAACTGGACCTTCATCCTTACCAAATTCTTTAAATTCTGTCCAGCCTCCGGGCTCATCTTTTACTTCATTATCGGATGTTACTAGTGCTTCGTCTTCATCCATGAAGACATCTTTTGTGTCAGGCTTATGAGAAACTGGAACATGAGGTGTAATGGCACAATTTCAGTAACTCACTTGATAAGAAAATAACATCACATATTCTTTCAAACACCAAAAACCATATCAAGCAATTCGTGGATATAAAAGTGATTTGAAGAGAAATAATTTCAATTACATGAATGTAATCTCAAAACTGCAATGCAAGCCCAATATGCATGTCCCTCTCCCCTTCTCAGTAGAACCAACACTGGTCAAAACAAAGAAATTCCAATATGGCCAAAACAGTTGAATAAGTCCACCACTCTTCAAGACAGCAATCACCTTGACCAGCAATTAGGAATTTTACGGTAGTTCAAAAGTTTAAATGCATCCCAAATAAACAAGCTACTGTGACTGCATGAGCAATGGACTGCGAGTTGTATGTGAAAAGTTTGCTTGCTTGCAAGTTGTCCAGGATGTTTTTCTATGAGACGCATCAAGTGCACTGCTTGTTCACACATACACAAAGGGCAATTTCTAAAAGAAGTCACTTACAACCAATCTTTCAGTATGTAAACAATGAAAGAACAAGACACGTTGCTTATTGACCATCCAAACATTACCAGGATTTTAAACTAAACAGCCAACTTAAAATAAGCAGCGATGCTACCCAAATCAGCAAAAGGCAGTAATCTAAAAAATCTGGAGAACAACATAAGGTTCTACAGTTCAGAAAGAAAATATGATTGTAAATTGTCCAGGCCAACACAGAATTAATCAAATGTTTACCTTCATCAACCTCGAGGCCTGAAACAAACCCTTCTATTTCTGTCAAGACAACCCTGCTTTCCTGTGATTCTCCAGTCGCGGCACTCTGATTTTCTGCATTGTGTGTGCTGGGAATACTACTGGCACGAAGAGCTATCGCTTTAGGACCAGAAGCCCCCTCCTCTTCTTGCTTCTTTAGAGCCAATTTCCTAGCTCTCTCTAAAGATTTATAAAGATCTTCATCGTCGTCAGCAATGACCATGTTTTCGTCATTCTCCATCTTAACAGGAAGAGTTTGCTCCACCCGCAGTAACCTAGATGCCTCCTCTGCTTTAGCATAGGCCAACTGGTAGGCATTCTTTCTCATCTCAGCCACGATTTTCTCTTGTTCCTCTCTGCTAACCTGCCTCCTCCCATCCTTACGTGATCCAAGATCTCCAGCAGCCAGCCCTGCCGAAACTGCTTCCGCTTCAAGGGCATCTAAGTCCAACTTTTCTTTCCTCCATGATGATTTCTTTTTCTTGGGCTTTCTGAAGCGAAGCATTTCTTCTTGAGTGTAATAATTGGACAAGGTCTTGGCAGATGAGGTGAGATCTTCATAATGACTACTTGAAGAAGCACCCTGTAGCCTCCTCCTTAGCTGTATATATAGTACATGAAACTTCTTTAGAACGACCAAGCTGACCTAATTCCTATTCTAACTAATGCAGAATCACAATATGCAGAAAAACTAGTTACCCCTTCCAATTTCTTTTCAGCTTCATTGGTCAAATGTCCACTTGAGTCCAGAGTGACCCCCTGAAACCATCAAAAGAAGTGGGAACTCAATAGCTAGAAGCCTAGATATAATAGCAAGATATAACACTTGTAATCAGATAAGAGAAAAGAACTAACCTCATCTTGAGCTGGATCGTCATATTGTGGAAGTATTTTCTTCTCCGATGCAGGGTCATCACTGAATCTGAAACAACGACAGTGCCAATAATAAGTTGAGTGTATGCATATACAACTAAGGATAAGAATATTCGGCCTACTTGTCATCATAGATTCCAGTTTTCTTCTTGGCAGCTTTGTAAGCTTCATCCCTCTGTTTCTGCTCTCCAATTTCCGCATTCTCAAGCATATCAACTTCTGCATTTACAAGCAAAACTCCATCAAACATAAAATTAAACAGGTAATAAGGACCAAAGATAACGTGATTGCCAAACGCTTACCTTCATTGATGTCTCCATTTGCGAGTATGTTCTGATCTTTGAGTGTCAAAACAACTACCCCACCTTCAATAACCTTATCAAGTCCGTGAAGTACTTTCACCCCTGCTAGATCATCTGTCAACAAAGTTGTTCTTTATGCGATAAGATCAATCTTATAGAAGCTTAAAGCTCAATAAAAAATACATATCGATATTCCCCACAACAATAAACAAGGATAAATCAAGTAGAGGTATGACCATTCTGGATGAAATAAGCAACACTTGGCAAGTGCATGAATGAAAAAGAAGGCTGAGCAGATACAACAGCACGTGTGCACAATTAGGTCCTAATAATCTGATGTTCTAGTGTTCCTAACACAATTGGAAAGCATTAGTGTAAGTTTGACAAGGGCATATAGTGAACTCATTACATGCTTCTCAGTTCAAGAAAAGTCATAAAGTTGAAAACATAAAGCATGTACATGATGTAATTCACAAAAGTTCTCTGAAAGATTAATCTTTATCCAGGAGTTGAAGAAATCGTACGAGCATTCCTGGGAACTTCCTGCTCATCTTCGCTCTCTCCATGACCAATATCATCCTGAGAATGAGCATAAGAGGATCAGTTACCTAGTTACCTATACTAATCACATATTTATAATAAGGCATCTAAAATCACAATCTGACCTGCTCCTCAAATACTTTTGATAGCTGCAGGACTTTCTCCTTTTCTGCATTCCTTTTCTGTTCAAGCTTACGACTCCTATTAACCCATGCCAACATCTCAGAAGCACCCTCAGACTCGGGCTGTCTTTTCAGTCTCCCTTCTTTTGCTCTAAATAGAAGACAAATACTTAACTTCTTTCTTTACATCACAAGAATAAAGCAGTTCAAAAAAGAATGTGACTTTACATGTTAATGGGTACAAGGAAATGGTTCCAGGTTTGCAAGATATTCAAACTCCAAATTCATGATATATGGAAATATTTGAGATGTAAGCCACTGGTACATAAAGGAAATTCAGCAACATATCATGATGCAAGTCGTGTTCCAGATAATAAGTTCATAACTTAAAATTAGCTACTGAACTTGCTTCATGAGACATGATATAGGCGAATTGTATCTCCCTACAACACTTCAATAATCAAGTTTTGCACCATAATCAAATAAATTCAGAGCAGCAAGCACCTAGCACCCCACAACCAGCAAGCATAACTAATGGCCAGATGTTTTGGACAATTTCTCTTCATCTGAGCAAGTAGGAAAAACAAATGCATATCATACAAGTCTTTTGTAAAATTTCATGGTGCAAGAAAATACAAAATGTTTAACCTAAATTATCATTGAGCTTTGAGGATCAGAAGAACATCCATTAGTGAAGTTGCATCGTGTACTTGGGAACAAAAAGGTTGAAAAACTAGAGCAATCAAGCATCGGATACAACTTGACTGGACATAGAAAATTAATTCCCTAAAAGCACAATGAATGTTCACTTACTTTGAGATGCAGTCTTGTAGTTTGGAGGTGGACAACCTAGTTCCATCCGAAGCACTATCGGGATCTTGCCCATGCCCAACATCTTCCTTTTCTTCAGCAATGTCAAATTCCACTCTATTATCCTTGATCCTATCATAATCACGTGCATCCCCTTTCCTGATTACCCTTTCTTTATCTCTTGACCTGTCTCTGTCGTGATCTTCCTCCCTATCCCTCTTCCTATTGCTCTTCTCCTTTGCTTCATCTGTCATCCCGTCCTTCTCCTTTTCTCTCCATTTGTCTCTATATTTTTCTCTCTCTTTCACCTTTGGCTTCTCCTTTTCCCTTTTTCTTTCTTTCTCCCTGCTACTCTTCTCCTTCCCCTTCTCTTTGTCATCACTCTCCTTTTCTACCTCACGATCCTTCCATCTATCCTTTCGATCTTTTTCCCTCTCGTGTTCTCGCTCCCGCTCCCGCTCCTTCTCCTGGTCTCTACGTTTGTCATGCTGTTCATAATCTCTCTCTTTCTCTCTGCCCTCAGTAATCCTGCTCCTATCCTTCTCACGCTTATCTCTATCATCCTTCCTCCTATCCCTGCGTGAGAGTCTATCGCCTTTTGCTTCTTTATCTTTTACTTTGCTCCCTTGATCCTTCTCTTCTCGGTGACCACTCTTTTTCCGATCCTTATTCCTATGCTTACTTGAATCTCTAGACTTATGCCCACCTATTTCCTCAGAATCACCGTCTCCCACATCTCGCTTCTCTCTGTAGGGAGATTCCTCCAATTCCATCTCCTCACTCTATTTTACACGAGTGCTACACAACCTTCAGCCAAGTGCTGTCAATGATGCCTGTTCAAGGAGGGTTTTTTGCATAAGATGATTAATGCGAGGACATCAGTCAGATGGAAATAAAAAAAAGGTCTAGCAATGTAGCTTGATATTCCCATTAATTGATGAAATTACCCTAGCTTTTCCAAGATCAAAGGCGTTCATCATCAACATAAATCAAACTTTAGTGTTATTATCCATTGAAGCAAAGTTCTTCCTCTGCACCTCTCATGCATAAAGATGATCGAGATTTTTTACACCCGTTTGTTTATATCGATGTGCTCACCTAATTCTCCAGTTTCGATTTTTCACGTTCCGCACACGAAACGATCGTTGCCCTCTTAAGTGAACAAGAAACACGAAAGCAGGCAATCGGCTATATCATAGGATCGTCAAAGAGCAACACGAAAGCAAACTCGAGGGCGGAGCTCAAACGATCCAAACCATCGATTCGCAACAGAAACAACCAGAAACTGGGGAATCCGAAAAGCCAAAGCAAGAAGAAACCTCAACAGCAAGCAAAACTCTGATGCGGGAATCAAGTCGGTACCAAAACTAATTCACGAACTCCCGAGAAATAAAACTTCGAAAGCACTAGCGGGAGACTGTCCGATTCTAGATTCGCGAGCGATGGAACAGAGCAGCCGAGCGTAACGGGAAGGTGGACGGGAGAAGACAAGCCCTACGGCTGTGCGCGACGATTGAATTTCGCGCGGCGTTTTTAAAAGCCACGCCATCTCCATATTCGGAAGTTTCGCCATCAACAGCTGCTCTCTTCTGCCACGTCTCAGCAGTTACAATATATAGGCTTGCATTCAAATTCAAGTTCATTCGTTGTTAGCAATATTAAGATTCTTATATATTTATTAGAGATATATAGAATATTTTTTCCTATTTTAATATCTGTTTTGATGCGATTATGGATTATTCATCATTCGATTTTGATCAACCAAATAAAGATATTATCCTAAAACACATTTCATACATCAAAACATTATTTTCATCGCCAATAGTTTATGCTTTGTGAGTTTGATTTAAAGAAAAGAAACGGCACAACTAAATGATAACAAGCGTTTTATTCTAGCATAAATATGGTGACATTTTGGCTTTTAGGGTAGTGTTTGTTTGTGTTTCTTTTTTTGTTCCAAGGAACAAAAAAAAAAAAAAAAAAATAGAAACACATTTGTTTGCATTTTTATTCTCAAAAATACATTTGGAATAGAAACAAGAAACAAGAAAAACACGTTTCTTATTTCTTGAATAAATTTTAAAACACATTTTTTCTCTCCTCTCTTTTCTTCTCTTTTTTTACTTCTTCTTCCCTTCTTCTTTTTTCTTTGGCTAGTCACTAGCCTCGACCATGGTCGACGGCCAGCCGTCGAGGGTTGGTGACCTCGCCAGAGCGTCACCGGTCCTCGATGAGGCAGACCTCACATTGACAAGGCCTAGTTGGCCTTGCCTTGGCTAGGCCAACTCGAGCTTGCCTAGATCCGGCGAGGCCGAGCTCGCCCAGCCACTGGTGAGGCTAGGGTGGCTCTACAAGGCTGAGCCTTGCCAGTAGGGGAGGTAAGGGGTTCAAACCTCCACCTTCTCATGGAAGGATGAGGTGGAGCCGCGCAAGTTTCAGGAGTGGGTTTTGACTCTCACGCTCTGCAAAAGGCAGGGCAAAAGTCTGTGAGTGTAGCGTAGGTATAGAGTAGGACTGAAAAAAAAAAAAAAAAATCATTCTCTCCCTTTTTTTTAAAAGAATGTACAAGATGTGGACAACTCCTCGTTGAGCTTGATTAGACTGCAAGTTCATGCAACGAGGGCTAAAGGGAATCTCAGGCCAATTAAAGGATCAATGATGTATCATCCAAACCGACCAAATACACAAACAATGTCGACATCGACTAATAGTAAAATTAATTAGTCGGCATTGACATTTATTAACTGTTTAAATTTCGTATTTGATACTGACCAAAAAAAAAAAATTCGTATTTGATAGGATGAAAAGCAACGGAATAGAATCTGAGGATTGGAATAGAATAAAATTATCCTCATCTTTTTTGGCTGTTAGAAAACAAACCGCGGCAATAGAATGGAATGGTGATTATCTTGTTTAATTGTTTGGGAATTTATTCAAATAGTAAATCCAAATGTATTCAGTTTAGGAATTATGATGGGTTGCATCGATTAACAGTTGTAATTTGATCATCGCACACTATGTTTTTGTAAGTTAATTTATATTCTCAAAATCATTTGTAATTGATAAAGAATCATTAGATAAAAAGAATCTAAAGAGACGCTTACAAGCGGGATGGAGCGAGCCACGGCAAGTGACAACTTTTTATTTCACTAGTTAACTTTTTTCATTATTTCACAAATTAACTTTTTTAATTTCATATAAAATATAATCCAAGTTCCCCACTTTTGTTTTGGTCAAACAAATATCACACATATAAAGAGCTTAAGGTGAATTAAATAGATGTACTAGAGTTTTCAGAGGATGGATTGAATATGGATGTACATTATTAATGTAGGTCAGACATGAGTCTAGTATCCATTACCAAAATTGTATTACGCAAAAATGAATGAAATATAAGTTAAATAAGTCGAGTTGAGCCAGGTCATTTTCAATCCAACTTGTGCCAACCATTTGATGGGCCAACAAAAAGAGGAGCTTTGACAAGTATTCATATACCCTTGGCAAACGATTGAAAGAGATTCACCGATAGAAGGGTGTGCTTACTAAGTTGATGATATGAAACAATTAGAGTCTATTTAGTAATACTTTCGATAACAACTAATTTTGGTTTTTTGTTCTTAAAAGTTAAAAAAGAATATAAATCTGTTTGGTAAATTTTTTGCTTCCAAGAGCAAAAATCAATTTTTTTGTTTTCGTGAATAGATTTTGGAATTCTTGAGAATAATTCTTAGAATCAATTTTAATTTTTTTCTTCTCTTCTTCTCTTATCTTTTCTTCTTCTTCCTTTTGGTCAATAGCCTTGCCAACCCCCAGCGACATCGGGCTTGTCAGGCTTGTTGGCCTGAGCCTCATCGTAGTTGGGCAAGGCTCGGCCTCGCCTTGGTTGGGCGAGGCCGAGCCTTGCCGGTGCCTCACCAAATCTGAGTGAGGTTGGGTCTTGCCGATGGCCTGGTGAGGCTCACCTTGGCCACCTTGGCCACCTTGGCCAGGCTAGCCTTGTCTCGCCAAGAAGAAAAAAAGAAAAAGAAAAAAAAGAGAGGAAAAAAAGAAAAATATAATAAAAGTATTAAAAACAAAAAACAAAAATAAAATAAAAATCCTAATTAAACGCATTTCTATTATGAGAATAGAAATTTTGAACAATTGCCAAGTGTCTTCTTTTGCTTAAAAATTGTTTTTAGGAATAGAATCAGAAAAAAATTATTTCTGATAAAAAAATGTTCCCAGGAGCAGTATCATTATTAGACATGCCCTTATTGACCAGAAAATTCACATAACTAAAACACCCTGTATACAATGTAGAACCGATCAATAAATCTGCTTACAGATTAGAGGACAGCTAATCAAAGGACTAAAATCAGGTAGAGTTCTCCCCTTCATATTACAAAAACTTAAAGACGAAAGAACCGACCTCGACGTGTTAACATCTACAAGCCACTCGCCCCTAACTTGCGCGATTAAAATTTACTTACATGCAATTAGAAAGGTTAAGAATGAACCTAAAAGCGTGAAACCCTTGTAATAGATTGTTACAGGATTCATCCTACAACATGATTGCATGAACTCTCAGGATATCTCAGGTGAAGTCTCAGCCTGAATCTTCCACTGGCAAATTGAGATCAGGTAGCTCAAAGAATCTTTCGCAAGTTTCAACCTCGCGTGTTTTTGATGCGCTGCTGCACGGGGAGCAGGAACCGACATTCTGTGGTTGCTCATCGGGAGTCGTCTCAGCTTCCTGCTTACATTGCATGTCAAGCTGTGCAGCGATACAAAATCACCATCAGCGTCGAGATTCGAAGAATATCTCACTAATCCGAATCTGTAGCCATTCCTAACAAGTTGTCCATAATAAAGATAGTGTCATCAGCTACAAGGTACGATAGCCACTTCGCTTTTTTTTGTTTCTTATATAGTTGACTCAGATACAACTAATTAAGGAATTAAAAACACGAAAAGATTAAAGCTAAATAATAATTTAAGTTAATTGCCAATCAAAAGGACATAGGAAATAAATATGCAAAGCATTTAATGTTGGAAGACCCAACTCTACAATTTGGCATTGATTATTGTTGTGAAAATATATCTTGATTATCGATATAGTTCCTTGATACCCAATCGATAGACTAATGGACCTTCCAAATTATTACCCAAAAAAAAAAAAAAATCAACTTCATACAGCTTAACACAAGAAAGGAAACCTAACCTTCATCTTCTTCAAGCTTTCGTTCGCAATTCTTTGCTTCTCAACAACTCGACGCAGGTTTGCCAATCCCTGCCCATCAAGAAAGGTAAAAACTCATCCATCTAAGACAAAGCATTCTACTCCGATGCTTAAGGACGGCAACTCGCAACGCGGGAATAAGGAAACATACCCATTTTAGTCTTCTCCTTTCCTTCAGGAGCTTGTTCTCCTCCTCCTTCAGTTCAGCCAGTGTCTGCCACACGTGACAATGTACACTAACTTTTAAACAAGATGAACACAACAACTGAACACCTATAGTAATCTCTATATAACACTCACATCACCTTGAGTACTACTCTACTCTAGAAACTGTTGTGTCCGTCGACACTCTTCTTCTAATAACTTCACTTCTACTACAGAGGTCACGAAGAAATTCATAAGACCGAGAATTTGTTACCTTTTTCTTTCTTGGTCTCTTGCTGGGTCTGGCAGCGCTCGTGGTCGTGCTCCCATTGGTGGTCTGGACGACATTTCCCACAAGTCAGTCAGTTGGTTCACGATGAAATTAAACGACAGCAAAAGCAAAACTGGAAATGTCATGCACTTGAACTGCAAAAAGCGGCATCTGATACGATAAGAAGAACAACTCGCATCTAGAGAGGGACAAAAAAGGAAAGCAAATGGTGGAATAACTCGGGCTGGGTTTGTTGACGATCGGCCATTAGCATATGCTTTTTGGTCGTTGGCCATATCGGGCAACTCAAATTGGGCCCGTTAGCCCAATACACGAAGAGGAGCCCACGTGTCAAAAGTCAGCCTATGCACGAAAAAATAAATGAACGAGGTTCACAAAGTGCTCCCTTTCCTAGAACAACAGCAACTTTAATGCCTCAGATTCAGAATGATAAAAAATTCCGTGGTACTTTTTTGACCTTAAAACCAATGAGGAAAAAACCCTTTATACAACATGAACTCAGTGCATAGAAATATCGTGAGCTTAGACCCGATCCACAATATATCACGAGTCCCAATCAGAACGAGAAGGCACTTGAACCGGGCCCAATCAAGACCGTCCATCGTGCCAAAAAAGGCTCAGCATCCCTACGTCTGACCCTGCCAAACCGCCTAAAATAAACTCACCCTTTGCCTTTTTGTCTTTTTCCCGTTTGTGCAAATCGGTGACGGGGTAGTTGTCATGCGACAGTCAGTCGTTGCTATACAGTACTGCTCTGTCACGTGAAAAGTAAGCAAAAGCAAAGAGCATTTGCAAACACCATTTGGGAGCACCAGCAAGTAAATGGAAACCAACTATTTCATGCCGTGACGAGATGAACATAAAAGCCGATCGTTCCTTCGGGGAAAACCATTTCCAGGGTTGCAGTAAGTACGGCAAACTACTGTTCTCGAACTGATCCGGCAGTACTCGCTATCGACACGCGAAGATGCTCCCCCATGGACGCGAGCAACAGGGAAATGGCGCAACGGGCATGCGCCCACAGGGGACCGTAAAGTGAGGCGGAACGCACCGAATAATTCGGTTCCTGGAAAGCAAAGCTCAACATAAAGGGCACAACCACTACCCAACCAAAACTGCACGCACTCCCATTTCTTTGCCACGACAACACGCCACCCCGCCCCTAACAGCGTGCCCATTTTTACCCAAATGCCCTCGTGCCTCGCGACGCCGTTTTGCGGGACGTGGGGTTGACCCTCGGCAAAAGATAGCGGGTTAAAGAGAAAGAATAAAATATAAAAAAAAAAAGTCGAAAATCTCGAGAGCTAAGGAAAGAGACGAGACACTTTCGCGCACCGTCCATATTGCTACACGGGTCAGTGACGACCCGGGGAAAAGAAAGCAATCCCGTTTTCAACAAAACGTCTCTTTCCAAGTGCGGTTCTGCTCTGCTCTCATCCAGTCGGCCCAGGTAAATACCGGAGGACAAATGGGTCATTTTGGTCCACAGATGGGAAACAAAGAGACCACGCAACTGTTACTGTAGTCGGACCTCGACCCAGACGCTGACACCCGTAAAGCCCAAGCCAACGCGGATCTCCGCCGTTGAATTTGGTGACGCCACGGTCAGCACCGCAGCAGGCCGTGTCTGACGGTTCGTGTCGACGCGCCGATCTCCTTGAACCACCGGCTCCAAACCACAAAGCTCGCTCGCGCACGAGCCTCGCGAATCAGATTCGAGCCTATCGAGAAGCGACACGTGACCGCGAGGGCCGACGACGTCGAAAAGAAGAAAGTGCACGAGCACAGTGCGATTGCAGTACGCACCTTAGATCTTGCCTTTTCCGGTGACTTGACGACAGGGACGCTACACTCCTCGTCGCCTCCCCCTCCTCCTCCGCCGCCGCCGCCGCCGCCGCCGCCGCTGGTGGAGGTGGCGCCGCTCCAGGAGAGGGGAGTCGTCGGGCTGGCGCGAGCCGGCTCGCCCCCGCGCTTCTTCCGCCCGGCGTCCTTCGGCGCGGTCTTGGAGTTGGACGACCTCCGCTGGCGCACGGTCCAGTCGAGCTTCAGGGGGCGCGCGTCGGCCGCGTGGGGCGGCGCGTCGGCGCAGCGGATCCGGAGGAGGAGCTCCGCCACCGCGGAGTCGTCCGTCATGGCGACGGTCAGCCACTCGGCCTCGTCGTCGCAGGCCATGTTGCAAGGTCGTCTCAGAGAGAGAGAGAGAGAGAGAGAGAGAGAGGGGGAAGGAGAGAGGGAGAGGGAGAAAAGTGCAAAAGGGATGGTGGTGGAGGAAAAGGAGGTGGAGGCTAAAGAAGGAAAATGGAAGCGTAGGTTGTGCTGAATGTCATGGAAAAAACAAGAATTTCAACAAAAATAATAAAATGAAAAAGGCAAATAATAATAATAATGGCGTTTGATGATGGATGGTGTGTGCTCGCGTGTGCGCGCGTCCTCGTTTGTGGAGGAGTTGCGGGCTTTTGATTGAACTTCTCTCTCTCTATCTCTGCTCGTGTCCTTGGGCCCCACCCGTGGAACACGTGGCATCTGTGTCCCTTTCGCGTTTCCGTTTGCTTCTTCTTCCGGGTGTGGAAATTCCCTGCGACGACTCTGCGACCGGATTGGTGAGGTGTTGCCGCGCAGGTTCACGACGAAATCGACTACCTCGACAACGTTGCCATGTTCGGCACGATAACATTTAATAATACTGTCTGTAGCTAGGAGAACAGTGGAAACTATGAGTAAGTGGCTCCTCTCCCACTTTTCAATTCCCTTGTTTGGTTTGACCAACTTTCTTGTTTCCCACGATTCCCTGGCGCTCATGAGGAAGATAATTAACTTAGGGTGTTTTTCTGAGCAAAGAATTTTTTCATGAATTGACTTCCACGCGTTTACTTTACTGAAGATGATCAGTAAATGGAAAATTATTTATTGTCGGAAAAGATATATAAATTTAAAATAGAGAAAATGAATTTTCTAAGTTCTTGGAATTTTTTTTTTCCCTTTATCATGAAATTTCCCCCTAAAACAAACATACACCTACAGTCGCCTCTTATTTTTCATTAAGGGAAAAAGTGCCAATGCGCATTGGAAATATACAAACCGGAGTTGATTATCTTGTTATGGTAAACATACTTAATTAAAGTTGGAGCAAAGGTAAGCGCAGACTAAGAGGGCCCTCGGAGAGAGACGGGAATCTTTCAGTCAAACTGGCTCATCATTGCACAAGACAACTTGAAATAAGAGGTGTAGTTAAGACTAAATGGCCTCCGCTTCTCATGCAGTTGAGAAGCAGGTGTTGAAAGTAATTCGGAAAGCCCAACGCCCACCTAAACTAAATTGCAGCATCATTGGCGCTACCAAACGAGGACTTATTAAGCAGGATCCTCGTTTGCTTTTCTGCAGAGAAAAGGAGACCGTAGAGCATTTGCCCTTACCATGTGCTACTAAAGGTAAAACTGTCTGGGTTTGCTGGCATCAGAATTTATGAAGAGCAGATTACTACTTTTGATGCGTGGTTTAAGTAGATGGCTGAGGGGTCTCGTTCAGATGTCAGTTTAAGCCTAGAGATTGTGATCGAAATACCCTTTTTTATTGCTGGCTTATGTGGAAGAGTAGCAATGAGACGGGTTTTAACCAGGCCGAACAGACTCGCCAAGTTGCGGTCTCCCTTATTAATACTGCGTCGAAGGAGCTTGTCCATGGCTGTGAAAGCAACATATAGCTAGAAGACGCCTTTTGGGAATGTCACAAAAATAAATTGTGATGGGGCTTTCGACCGTGACAGATTCCTATGCGGCGGTTGGAATAGTGGCTGGGGATTCTGATGGAGAGCCTTGTTGGTGGCAGAGGCTTCGTGGTTGATGCGGACTCAAGTTGATATAACAGAAGCTCTTGCTATGTGGAACTCACTGGGTTTGAAAAATGAGCTAACGTGGACATGGTAGAGCCAGTTCTTGCAGCCATTTCTAAGGAACTAGAGCATTTAGTTGTTTTTTCTGCTGTTCCTTTGAATGCTTAAACATGTGTGTGGGCCATTAGGTAGATTCACGCTACAGAAGGAAGAAGATGGAGCCAATCAACTGGCGTCTTGAACTCTCATCTTCTCTGAAGTTGTTGCTAGTTTCTGAAGCGAGGGAAAGTCCTCTGTGAATATATACCTTGACTCTCTGTTTTGAATATATGGAAACCTTTCTACGGCAAGAAAGAAGAAAAAAATGTTTAGATCCATTACCGAGTATTATAATTCGGATCTCACTGCAATTTCAAATGTTCATGTTGGAATATGGTTAACAATGCATTAGAGTCTTGACACTGTTCAGCTTGGTGATCAATTTTTTTTTTTTTTTTTTGGTCATCTAAACTAAAAAGGAATGGATAAACACCACAATCGTTTGCAAATGTTTCTTAGCTTAATCATTCTTGACATGCAAAACAAACATTAAAAACAGGCACGCTGTTTACACCGAGGAGCCAAAGCAAACAGATCAGTTCTTAATTGACGGCGAGTCGGACGGTGGTGAGAACCGAAACGGAGGCAAAAACGGAATTGGCGGTGCCGACCAGGTCGGAATTTCAGGAAACAGCGGAGGCGGCCAGACGAAATCCGGCGTTTGCGGGAGTTGAAATGCCGGTGGTGTTAGTAGTGGAAGTGCCGGTGGCAGCAATGGAAAGACACGCCGCTCGGGCGCCGGAGGGGAGAGAATGGGGACGAGCGGGATCGTCGGCGGCGGCAGCAGGAAGGCCGGTGGCGTCTCCGGTAGGGTGAAAGGCGGCGGTGAGGACAGCAGCGGAAGTGGCGGTGCCTCCGAGGCGAAGTCAGGTGGTGATAGCCATGGGAACAGCGGCGGTGCTTCCTGGACTACTGGCGGCGGAGGAGAGGAGACCAGTGGCGGCGGGAAAATGAACTCGGAGGGTGGAGACAAGAACCACGGCGGCGGCGGAGAGGCCATTAGCAGGGGGGCGGAGGGAGCTGTTCCGGCGGGGGCGGAGACGGGACGAGAGGGGGCGGAGGAAGGGAGGGCGGCGGTGGGGAGGGCGGGGGAGGGGATGGAGGTGGCGGGGAAGGGGAGGGCGGCGGAGGGGGAGGGACGAGCGGGGGCGGCGACGCCGGTGCCGGTGAGGGCGGGGGCGAGGAGGGGATAGGAGGGGGTTGCGGGGAGGGCGGAGGGGATGAGACGAGCGGGGGCGGGAGGGGGAGGGGGGAGGAGGGAGGGCAAAGGGCGGGGGAAGCCGACGAGGGGACGGTCGACGGCGAGGGCGGGGACGGGAGAAGGGGTTGTCAGGGGAGGAAGGGGAGGTGGAGAAGGGCCATTGGCCGCAGCTTCCGAAGAGGAAGTGGTAAAAGGGGTCGCAGTTGGCTCTGGGTCTGGACCTTACTCCTCGGCCACCGCCGCCACGTCTTGATGATCGGCTTCTCTTGTCTTGGGTTGGTATTGATTCTCGGTGGCTTGGACTCGCTTCTCGTGCAGGGATTGATTGTGTGGCCGTTTGGGTTATGAGAAGCAGCAGCGACACTAGCACTAGAGCTGCGACTTTGACGGCTATCTTGGCCCTCATTGTTGATGTCTCATGACTATCTACTCTCATCTCTCTCTCTCTCTCTGGTTTCGACTTTCGTCGTGTATTGACTCTGCATGAAGCCTGGTGGTTTATATAAGGGAGCTTGAAAATTGAGGGTATGAGAGGTGCATGTTGACCGTAGCTGAATAAATTCATGACTTCGACAAAATCGTCAGTGACTGTCTTGAGATATGGGCATATGGTTGTGCACATCCGGCGGAGTAAATACGCGAAGAGATTAAAACTCTGCTGTGTTTTTATTGACGAGAGCGCAGAAAACAGAGGCTCTGATTCCATCTCTCCCGTGTGTCCCGTAAACGAAGGCACGTCAACTCCATGCACGCCCATCAGACACCCTACAGAGAGAGACAGGGCTGAACCTAGTAATTACGGCCCGAAGAAACGGCGAATGGAAGAGAGGGCGGGTTGCGTCGGTTCATGTGCCGTTTTGAAGACGATGAAACCCTCCTTGAAAGAGATTCTGCAGAAGCAGGGCCTGATTCTGCCCATGTTTAATGCTGCTTGCTTCTCTCGAGGTTGTCTCTCGTTCGTTTAGATTTTGTCAAAAAAGGGTGATCATTCCACTCATCGAGCAAATATCACACCAGAAACAGCGATTCATAAATGGGCCATCGAGCTCTCGTTATGAGTACTTTATCTGAAATTATTTTTCCAAACACGATTGTGCATCGTGCATTGAAGACCATAAAATGTCTTTGATTGGCCGTTTAACAGAAGTCCTTCGTAAATTAATATAAATCGGTCGAGGTCGGGAGATTAAAGGCCTGTCTTACAACAGGGCCCAAAACTACGCAAGTTGAATTATTCCTTCCTAAGTTTAACCAAAGTCAGTGACGAATTGAACTAGCGACTCCTTATGGTGGCATAACCTGTTGAGTGTCGCTGTCAAACGAGAAGGAAGAGAAAGTTTATAAGTGAATTGCGGAGCTAGGGCCCATTGGCATGGAATGCTACCTACATTGGTCCAACGGAACTGATGGGCTTATATACTAATGGACTAGGAGAGAGAAAACCTTTTCTCGAGGGGAAAAGACCACTAAAAATACTAAACTTTTTCCAAAGTGACAAATTTATCCCAAACTTTTTTTCGCGATATGAAAAATCCCAAATTTTACAAATTGTGACACATTTACCTATTAAGGGCATTTTTGTCTTGTTCTTTTTTTTTTTTTTTTTCCTTTCTTCCCTCCGCCGGGAGGGAAGATGGTCGCCCTCGCCGACGCTAGCAAGGGAGTCCCTCACTCGACGCCGATGAGGGCCGACCTCGCCTGCGTCAGCGAGGGGTGCCCTCATCGGATCTGGCGAGGGAGGCCCTCGCTCGACCCAACCGAGGGATGCCCTCACCTAATGCCGACGAGGGTGGCCCTAGCCAGCCCAGGCGAGGGCGGCTCTCGCCGGACGCCGACTCCACCATGGCCAGCGGAGGGAAGAAAGAAGAAGGAACAAAAAAAGAAAAAAAAAATTTAAAAGTAAAAAAAAATCAAAATGCCCCTATAATTTAGAGTAAATAGGGAAAAAACCACGAAAAACCCCAAAGTTTGCTCAGGTGTGACACATTTACCCCAAACTTTTTTGCGTCGTGAAAAACCCCAAACTTTCTAAACCGTGACACATTTACCCCATAAGGGCATTTTTGTCTTTTTAGTTTTTTTTTCTTTTTCTTTTTTTTTTTCTTCTTCTTCCCTCCGCCGGCTCCGGCGGGAAGCCGGCGTCCGGCGAGGGTCGCCCGACGCCGGCGAGGGCCGCCGACGCCGGCGAGGGCCGCCCTCGCCCTCGTCGGCGTCGGGCGACCCTCGCCGGACGCCGGCTTCCCTCCGTCGGCCATGGCGGGCCGGCGGAGGGAAGAAGAAAAAAAAAAGAAAAAATTTTTAAAAATGAAAAGACCAAAATACCCTTCAATTTTGGGGTAAATGTGTCACACTTGAAAGTTCGGGGTTTTTGATGTCACAAAAAAAGTTTGGGGTAAATGTGTCACGGTTTGAAAAGTTTGGGGTATTTCACGGCAAAAAAAAAGTTTGGGGTAAATGTGTCACACGGAGCAAATTTTGGGGTTTTTCATGGTTTTTTCCCGAGTAAATATATTACATAAATGAAAGTTCAGGATTTTTTGTGTCATAAAATATAGTTTGGGGTAAATGTGTCATGGTTAGGAAATTTCGAGATTTTTTAGATCACAAAAAAAAGTTTAAGATAAATTTATCATTTTGGATAAAATTTAGAGTTTTTAGTGATTCCTTCCCTTCCTTGAGGCCCCTTATTAACAAAGTTAACCTGTGACTGACCGGTGGTAGTTGAACTTCTCAGTCTCTCTTGTCCCTTTTTAAGCGCATTGCATTGTCTCTCTCCACTTCTTAGGAATTGGGTAGGATGCGAACATTTGGTTTCATCCCTGGGATTCGGATTTCGCGATGCGCAAGCGACAAAGAAAAAGTGGGGGAGAAGAAAATTAGAGTAAGACAGATAAAAAAGAAAACAGATATACAGGACATCAAAGCAAGGTGCCACTTGCACGCCCTTCTCCTGCGAATTTTACTGTCCGAAGATAACATCCGAGAGAGAGAGAGAGAGAGAGAGATGAGGATGAGTACAAGAGCAGATGGAGAAGCCCTCCGACCTGAAAAGCTTCGACTAGAGAAATCTGCCTCCCACTGATCCACAGTACACCATGAATAACACAGAGCCACATATTCGGGTAAAGAGCTTCATTCGTGTTGGCTGACCTTAAAAAGGAAGAGAGAATCTCCAGTATCTCTCTCTCTCTCTCTCTCTCTCTCTCTCTCTTTCCTTCTAGTTCTGGCTAAGCCAATTCCATAGTGTCTATTGCTCCTTGCAAGTTACAATATTGTGTCGTTATGTGTAATTATGATTTCGATTCGTGTGGAACCGTGCACTTTTCCAGAATAAGGTATGTAAAGACAGCATCACCAACCAATACAGGAAGGGGGTTAAGGCAAACCCAAGCCCAGTTGAAAAGGAAGCTGATTCACAACAATCACCCATAAATCCAGTTTCTTCTTTAGTGTCCCCTGCACTGTGCACAGAGGTCAAGATCAGCACCATCAAGAAAGAGAAGGACACCAGTGAGACTGAGGCAAGTCCTCGAGGTATGACCCTGCCCCATAACATGTCCTCCTTTCTTATCACCCCAGCTCCAGTGCATGGAAGTTGATTGCCTGATATTAATTTTGGGGGCATACCTAGAATCTTGTTTTTTTCGATATGTAAGCTGTTATAACATTAGAATTATCTTCTGTAAAGAGACTAGGATCTTAACATACTGGATAGATGGTCCTATTTGAAGTTGCTATGGAAAGAAACCTACAGTCCTTGAAGCGAGTTTACATTGAGGTTCCTAGCATCAGCTGCATCATATCTCTAAAAGGAGAGCCTTATATTGTGCTCGCCTTTTGAGCTTGTTTAATTGAACTTTGATTGAGTTGAGTTGTGTTTTTATTTGTTTCTAGTACAGGGTTGTATCTTTTTGCTCTTATCGTGATGAAAGATCTCTAAATAGATGCACTTGCATATCTAATTTTTAGGTGATGCCGAGAGTAGATCGGCAAAAGCTAAGTTGTATGAGTTATGTGCTGCAAACAAGTGGAAGCTCCCTTGCTTTGAGTGCTACAAAGAGGAAGGTCCGAGCCACTCGAGACAGTAAGCTTGTTTTAATAGTAGTGGGAGTTGCATAATAGATATGGGAAGGATTAAAGAACCATGATCTAACTTTAATTTTTTAAGAAAGAGAGACTAACAAATTTCACTGGTGTTTGATCCTTGACATGATTACCAATTGCACATGCACTATCTACTTCCAAAGGTAATTTTCCCGTCGTGATGTGAATGCAGATTCTCATTTAAAGTAATTACAGAGGTTAAAGATGAATCCCGAGTTACATTATTAGAGTGCTTTAGCGCACCTAGGTCAAAGAAAAAAGCCGCCGCAGAGCATGCAGCTGAAGGGGCGCTCTGGTACCTGAAGCATCTAGGGTATTGTTTGAAGGAAAGGTGAAAAGAAAAGCGAGAAATTGCAATAGTTTATTCATTTGGTTAGTCATTGTTCATATATTTATATATATAAATATATATATTTTTTTTTTTTTTTTTTTCTTTTTTTTACTTACCACTGGAAATAGTAAATTTGACCAGGTTTGTTGTAATCATAGGTCTTGGCTTGTAAGATGGGATAGTTACACTGCTTTGTTGTGTAAATTATGAGTTCACAACACTAATGGAAGTTGCTTTGTTCCTTGGTCCTACTGGCATTCACTGATGTAGCCCTCGCCTTTGGTGAACCCTGAGGTTTGTTGCAATGGCACTATCATTTGGTAGAGATGATCGGAGTCATGGTCTTATGACTTGATAGCACAATCCAGAAGGTACTTTTTATGGAAGCATAATGGCAGCAGTTACTTTGCCGCCTGTGCTTTTGCTTAGAATTGTTCTAATTAGTCAAATGACAAGTCACATACTCATATTCCAGAAATACAAAATTCACAGAATGATGACATCTGGTTCTTCCTACCACGCTTGGACTTCTTGACATGCGAAATCCCTGCAAATATCATACGTGCTTAATTAATCAGGTACCATGTCTGTAAGGTGGGTTTGCCTTGTTGAAGGATGTTCTAGAGGTGCAGCACCACCACCAACTCAAGAACTGAGTCATCATCTCCTTCTTCTTCCTATTTTATCTTTTGAGAGCACAAGTTCAGCTAGATGAAAGAAAAGTCTGACTAAAGGCCAAGGACACCGGTGAGGCAGAACTACTCATTTTCGAATGATATCCAAATTGGTTACAGATATTCATTTATTGACTGGGAATACTAAACGACAAAAGGATTTATGAAATTAAGACTGCCTTTTGGGTTTTTTGTTTTGGGGGGGTGGCAATGGAGCGATGTTGCTGACAAATCTAGCCATGACTTCTCCTTGGAGGACCGACTGAAAGAAGCCAAAGGGTTTGTTATCGACTTTATCACAGTACTTCTCAATGGCTGACCTTTCTGGACACATTGCTGCGCTTCACATGTAAGAGAACACTACAATATCAGTATCAGTAGCTCCTGGACGCTTGGATAACTATTGATAGATACTGTATAACTATGGAGCAAACAAGCATACATTGATTAGAGGTGAGTATATTGGCACTCCATACTGACAGAACATTATAGTTCTCTCCATTGATCTACCCATGATTGCCTGAGGCAATTTCTTGGTGTATTATTCCCCAGTGGCTTCTAATGAAAAACAGAATAATAATAGTGCAATCAATATAGTTCCTCTTTCTATCTCAATAGTCAATGCCTATTAAAAATGCAGTCATCGGCTAAATCTTCGCTAGCATCAATCAAACAGTGTAGTGCTGTTGAATTGTCTCGATGTCGATCCCCTTAAGTTTGACCACTGATTCAACATGCCCCTTGAGGGTATGAAGCTCTCTTAACCTGGGGAAGTATAGAAATAGAGGGAAAAAAAAATCAGGATTTCTGGCAAAAAAGGTGTGAAATTTAGATGTGATCTGTTCCTTCCGGTCTGTACCTTGCAACCTCAGCACGTTTTCTAGCCTGTTCAGCAATTTCGGACAGCTCTGCATAGTTGTTTTTATCCTTAAAGACTTCAGATGTTTCAGGTGGCTGGAGGCCGTGTAACGTGCGTTGATCCCTTGCCCACTGAGCCTCTCTTTCTTCTTTTCCATAATCTTTCTTTGTTGTGAAAGCCGTCTGCATGGGAAAAATATATGCAGTGATAAGCAAGCTACAATTGACAGACTGCAAGAGAGGCATAATGTGTGAAGCTCTCTGCGAACAATTCTTGTTTGCCAACTTCCTTCTCATAAGTGAAAAGCATGATGAATACCTACCTTATTCTGCAGTAAGTTATCCCAAGCCCTGCCGCTCAGTGCATATCGGATGATGAACTTGAGAATATCTAGAGGGATATAAAAGATAATGCTGTACAGCCATATAACACCAGCCCATCCCCAGCCGATGCCGTGTATTCTCGCAAAACCCCAATTTGCATAGACAGCTAGGAGAGTTGCAATCTGATAAAGCATAAACCAGATCAATGAATCATCAGCCTGTTACTGTTCAGTGGTAGTATATAAGTTACCATCATCAAGTTTTCATTCCTCACCAGTTGTGCAACAATGAAGGCTGACATAAGCAGGAGACCTGGGCGTTCAATGTATGACCAACTGCGAGATCGAGTAACAAAGATGAGTGCCTGGCTCACAATACTCACTTGGAGGTAGACAGCTGCTGTAAGCTCATAGGGATTGTTCCTAATTGACCTCACGCCAAATTTGTCCTGTGAAGTCACGTAGTGAGTCAAGACTTCATTCATAAAGGAGAAAGGCCAAGTTGCAAGTAATTTACATATGCAGTTCAAAAGGAAGCATTCATTCCTGGGATTTGATTTAACATAAAAGCTTACCGAGAAGAAGTCAGTTTTATGTGCAGCCCAGAAGAAAACAACGGTCATAACAGCTAAGTAGGTTCCAAGAACAATGCCAGTAGCAAAAATCTCCTTGAGCTTCCAGGAGTCAGGTACGGGAGATGGCTTCACCCTATCTTTAGAGATGGTCATAATGGTTCCATCATTCAATATGGCAATGATTAACACCATGAAAGGTGAGAAATCATACTTCCATATAAGAGCAAGCAACAGAAAACCCAGCACAATACGGATTGTAATTGAGACTGCATAAATGGTGTAATTTTTCATTCTCTGGAAGATCGCTCTGCTTGTTAAGACAGCACTGACAATCACACTCAACCCTGGCTCCGTGAGTACTATGTCAGATGCGCCTCGGGCAGCATCAGTTGCATCAGCAACAGCAATTCCAATGTCTGCCTTCTTCAAAGCTGGTGCATCATTCACACCATCACCAGTCATCCCGCATATGTGCTTCCTTTCTTGTAGCCTCTTCACAATCTCGTACTTGTGCTCTGTTTGTTTTGGTACAAGACATTTAGTATCTTTCATTCACTATGATAGCAAAGTTTTATCAAAGGAAATAAGAACTTGCATGTAAAATCACTTGCGAGTTGAAGACTATGGCTATGCTTGCCAGTCATCATGAAACCATCATATTTTCTTTATCAGTCTTAGGCAAAAGTAAGTGGTATATGACAAGTTCAAACCAGGAAAGACGCCAGCGAAGCCATCGGCCTTCTCAATTAGCTCATCAATAGGGAGAGCAGCAATTGATTCATCCTTGTGCTGGCCTAGGAGTGAGGAGGAGGGATACATGTTAGTGCCCATTCCTAGGCGGCGACCTGTCTCCTTGCCTATAGCTAACTGGTCTCCAGTAATCATCTTGACGTTGACTCCGAGGTGAAGTGCTCGCCTGATGGTCTCTGCACTATCATGCCTTGGGGGATCAAATAGAGGTAACAGGCCTACAAATTGCCAGGGTTCTCCAGCACTATCTTTCGTTTTCTCTGGCACAGTCTGAGGGCAAAAAAAAAAAAAAAAAAAAAAAAAAAATTATCACCACAAAGTTCATTCATTGATGTCTGTAGTAATCAAGCCTAAACTCTTGGATAAACTTGTGGCTCACTTGTTTGGCAACTGCTAGGGAGCGTAGACCGCGGTCAGCAAACTTATCAATAATATCATGGACTTTTTTCTTTACATCTTGCCTAACCTTGCAGAGATCAATTATCTGGAAGACATTTGAAAACTAGTTTAAACCATGAATATGCAAAGAAAGACACTGGAAAAAACTATGTATAGTGGGAAGAACAAAGCAATAAAAGCCTGGATAGGAATTTGATCCAGAACAAGAAAGAAGCCTAACTAGCGAAATGTTTACCTGCTCTGGTGCACCTTTACTGACTCGATGCCAGTTACCGTTGGAGTCCACGTATGTTATAGCTGTTCGCTTGTCCACAGGATTAAAAGGTAAGAAATGGACCTCCGTGATATCAGCTCTAGCCTGCATCGAGGGCAAGAGTTCATGACCAGCAAGATGGTTATAACATGTCAAAATTAGAAAAGATACTTGGAGGCATTTCAGTAGTCTGGAACAAGAAAAGTGATATTTGCTACACGTATTTTTCAAACTGATGCAAAATCCTTTCAAAGATGGGGTGCTTGTGTAGCCAGTTGATTATTGCCCAAAATAGGACGTTGCTTCAGTCACTCCATATAATCAGGCAGGTGGCTGAAACTTTTCCCTCACTATTTTCATAAATTACACCAATTCGTTGAAATTTTTTTTATTCCCTTGGGATTTGCAAATACTTACAATGAGAAAAACACATGAAGCTCATGGAACAGTAGATCTAGGCCATGTGGCAGAAGATCATTGAAATGACGACAAGAAACCGATATCGTCTGGTGAGCTTTAGCAATGCAGAGGAAAGTCTGACAAATTTATATTAATAAAGTTAAATACCTCCTTCGGATCAGCTAACATTCCAACAATACAGGCATCAATTGCATCCTGATTCTCAACCCGGGAAGCTCTAGCACCAAGCAATATTACACCATCCTTGTCTACATCCTTTGCAAATACCTGATGGTTGATATCCATAACCATTATCAGCACGTAAAGTAACAGTACTTCCCGACCAAAAAAAAAGTAACAGTACTTCGGGAATAACTTAGTATCTCAAACCTATTTTCCCATTTGTTTTTGGCTTTCTCAGATGCTCAAATACTGCTTTTCATCCGTGAGGTACTAAATATCAGATTTTTGCGCACTGTTCTATTATCATAACTTCGGTGTTTCCAGTACTAACCTCAATCAGGTTCTTGTCTACTGTAAGCTTGTTAAGCGTAAGAGTCCCTGTCTTATCACTGCAAAGGACGTCCATCCCAGCCATCTCTTCGATAGCTGTCATCCTCTTGGTAATCGCACCCTGTTGAGACAGTCGGTGTGATCCAATTGCCATCGTCACCGACAGGACTGTTGGCATGGCAATAGGAATTCCTCCAATAAGGAGAACCAACAGATTGTCAATACCATCCCTGTACTTTCGGCGCTGAATTGGGTACATCACTATTATCTCTACTATCATTCCCAAGGCAATTGAACATATGCAAAAGTTCCCGATCGCCGTCAGTACCTGGTTTGAATTGTCACCATTGATTACACATCAGAATTGGAAAATTTCAAAAAGAATGTAGTTCCTGATTGGTCATGCCCAAAGATAATGCTGTGGTCCGGAATTTGCCTCCAGAGTGCATCATCATTGCCATCATCATCAAGATTTGTAACACCATAAAAAAGAAAGAAAAATGTAGCAAAGAGCACATTACTTTCGTAAGAACATGCGACATTTTGTGCCATCCCTTCACAGCAAGCGCTTTCTATTACTCATTTTGGCACGGTCATTCTACATTAATTTTTATCATGTTTTTTATCATAGCCACAGGCTTAAATCAAGACATAATTTTCTCTCAAACAAGTACCTTTTGGAAGTGCCCCACTTGGTTGGTGCTGTCAACGAGGTGAGCAGCCTTCCCGAAGAAGGTACGAACCCCAGTAGCAATGACGACAGCCTCTATTTCCCCTTGCTTGCAGGTTGACCCAGAGAAAACTTCATCTCCAGGGTTCTTGGTTACGGGCAGAGATTCACCAGTTAGAGCAGACTGATCAATTTTAAGAGGGTCACCCTCCAAAAGACGAGCATCTGCTGGAATAATATCTCCAAGCTTAATACTAATCACATCTCCGGGAACCAAAATTGCTGCTTCTTCCTCACTCCATTTTCCATCTCTAAGAACCTTCAAAATTTGGTAAAGCAAACAAAAACATTCAATTCCAGTATGCTTTCTGATACATTTGTGCTCACTGAAAAATGTTATGTGCAACTTATAGGTAAGCAACCTTTGTTTTGGGTGCTAAGCCTGCCATTAGTGCTGCCGCAGCATTTCCTGCATTATTTTCCTCAATAAAGCTGATAGTGGAGTTGATGATAAGCAAGGCTATGATGCCCGTAAAATCCTGCCAGTCTGGTGGTCGACCCTGCATGACACCCACTTCAGTCACATTTGCACGAATCTCTTTTTGCTGTGCAATTTACTCATTGTCTATGATTTATGGGTGCAATTTCCTCATTATCTATGATTTATGTGCAGGCTTGTGTCCATGTGTGTATTGCCTATTTTGCCAGTAAAATTGAGAGAGAGAGGAAGACACTGATAACTACCCCTCCATTAGCCAAAGCTATAGCCATAATGGCAGCCATCTCCATGACCCAGGAGAGCGGATTCCACATAAATCCCAAGAATTTCAGGACCTTACTTTCCTGTTTCAGGTGGAAAAACAATTGATAGAGTTAGTCGGTTTCTGACAAAAGAAAGAATAAAATTTCCAGGGAGAGAAGATTTGATTCATATAAAATGCCATGCCTTCTTCTCTTCTAGCTTGTTTGGCCCAAAGAGTGGGAGCCTCCTCTGCGCTTCCTCAGTCGACAATCCATCTCTTGAGCATTTCAGTTGTTCGAAAACTTCATCGACTGGTATGCGCTCCTGGGAAGAATAATATAAACAGTATCTATTCAGATTTATGATCCTTTAACCAACACTGTTTCGTACCTGTAGTACTTCTGCAACAAAAAGATGCAAAGATGCCGCTAGGGACACATGTCAAGGAGCTACTTTGGTTATGAAGGTTGGTAATAAGGTGTATTCTTCTGCCGCGAAAAGTGGAGATCTAAGACAATCCAATTCAAATATCCGACAGAAACATGACACGCACATTTAAACCAATCATGGGTTAACATAATGCTCAGCCGATCACAATGGAGGGGACAGACCCAAAGAAAAATGGTGCGAAAAACAAAGGACTGAAACAATAGAAGCCAAGCGCGATCACATATATGAACGAGGCAAAGACGATGCTATCCAATGTAACCATCACTCAGGAAGCGGTCGATGAATTTCAGTGAATAAAATATATAGTCATGAATTTCACTTGCTGCACTATACATGTAGAGAAGCCTAAGAACCGAAAGAGGACTTATCGGGAGATCGCACAAAAGATGACAAAGAACAGAGAGAGACTTATCGTGAGATCTCGCAAAAGAGGACTCATCGCGAAATCACACGACACAAAACCGCAGTAGCAGCGAAACACTGATCCAAAAACTCAAATCAAAACGCTAAACTGCACCCGCAGAGAAGGAATGCTTAATCCACAGAACGATAAATTCAAATCCAAAGCACATGCAGGCGTAAATCCGACACGGAATCATCCGGGACACTCGGAAGCAAAGAGGTGATCGCTCACAAAGCAGGAACAGGAAGAGGCAACAACGAAGGGTCGGCGAAAAAAAAAAAACGAGAGGAGGAGGAGGAGGAGGAGGAGGGGGAGTCGAACGTACGAGGTCGACGTTCTCGTTCCGGATCTCTTCCAAGCTGCTCGCCGCCATTGTCCCCCGTCAAGCTGGCGCAACACTTCTGACGCCCGCCGCTCCGATCACGCACCAAACGACCGCGCGCACCGACGAATCCGATTCCGGTACCGCAAACCGATCGATGATCCGAACACGAATTCTTTCACAGGGGAAAATCTACGCAGGAACGCGATGAACTGCTCGTCCGTTCGTATTCTGTCTTTCTCAGCAGAAGAGCTCAGTGGCTCTCTCTCTCTCTCTTCAAGTGTTCTCTCTCTCTCTCTCCTTCTCTGTTTCTCTCTCCTATAACAAACTCTGAATCGTCTTTTTGTGGAGAGCTCCAATCGAGCGAACGAGCGGGACTTTTGTGAGCTGTTTAGCCCAGGTCATTCGGTTCCGAAGGCAAGAAGGTCTCTCTTTCTCTCACCGAGGGGGAGGGTAGCTTTTCCCGCGGCTGACGGCCCAACCGCGAGGTTCCACGTATCGGGGGGCCGCGGGGCGCGGGGCGTGGCTGGAGGCGTGGAGGGCGGTGAGCGGAGGGTATCCGGTGGGGAGCTGTGAGGAGAGCAGGGGGTGTGGGAGGAGTGCGCCGAGCGATGTCGGGAATTGAGAGAAACCACATGCATGAGCGTGGTCGACGTAAAGGAGCTAATGCAGGGGCCTTTGACCCCCTCGATCGGCTGACGTGGCTCCTCGCTTTCTCTCTCCACTCTCCCGCGCGTCACATATAGATAGAGAGAATATTTTATTCCTCAATTTTAAAATAGAAAGAAGAGATTTTGTTTTTGGTTGGTTGCTGACGATTATCATCAAATCGAAGATCTCGTACTGAAAATAGGATTTGGAGGATAAACATAGGATATATGAATAGTATTTCTTAGAAAATAGAATCGGAGATTTGGTTTAATTGATTTGTTAGAGATATGTAGATGATATTCTCTTTGATTTTTCATATCCATTTTAATACGTATATCTGATTTGATTTCATTATATATTCTGTACTCCTTTTCCATATAGACATCGAAGAAATTTCTCCATTCTTATCTTTTGCATTATTCTTATCTTAACAATTATTATTTTCATGAATTGCTCGGATTCTATCATTTGAAGCGATGGAATTGTTATGGATATTATTCATCACACAACAGGAAGTGTTGAAATGCCACGTTGCTAGGTAATATTCGTGACAATTACCTTCCCACGTCTAGGTTCCTTCGTGAAGCATGTGACCAAGTCATATTTATTATTTCAGAGTGCCATGTCCCTTTGTAAGCGGGACTGCACGCTAAATTACCAAGCAAAGGGCCTACACGACCAAGGTTTGGCATGAATATTTGACTGAGCAAAAACATTTTGCATCGTGTCTACCTTTCGAGTCTCTTTTGGGGTTCAATCAGACAGTTTCTCGAGCTTGTTCTTATGGTAAATTCGGCTTTACATTTCCAACCGAGGTCGACAAGGATTACAATCCTCGAACGTCATGGAAAACATCAGAAGGGCAATTGCAGAAAGCTAGAAATACAACAACAAGGCCGTACATGAGCCATGACAACAAGCCCATGCATGATCAGCACGGCAAGAAAACCACGATACTAGATAGCGAGCGATGGTGTTGTAAGCTCGTGATTACGATGATCAAAGACGACAACGAACTAGAGGCGCACATGATGAGAGAGATGACAGAGCAACTTGGCTTTACACGAGACGGCGATCAGGGAGAGAGAGAGAGAGAGAGAGAGAGAGAGAGAGAGAGAGAGAGAGAGGAACTCAAGCGAGGGAAGGTGGGATTGGAGTTGATCTTATTTGAATGTAGCGGCTCTCTAATTAACAACTCTACCTTTTGCATCGGGAGGCCGATTATTAAAGTTTGAGGCTTTGGGATTTTGATTGGTCTTGCAGCCACCCGCTTCACATAATTGCTGTTCTGTTTTCGTTTCCGGTCTCTTTGATGCCCGTGATGAGCTGGTCAGTACATTATGCAGAGGCGACTCCAACTTGGCTTGTTGACATCGCAATTAAAAGAATTTGAGTTATTTCTTCTAATTGCAAATTCAACTGGTAGAGCGGGAACGGCAAGGATTTTGAATGGAATCCAACGGCCCTAGTCACTAATTAGTCAAATCGCTTGACATTTTCAATTACTCTAATCGCATTCGATTCACATTCATTTCATGATAAGATGAAACTTAGGCTACGTTTGGTAGTTGGGATAAAATTTGAGACAGGATATGATTTATTCTATCCTACGTTTGGTGCTCACTCAAGATAGGATAAAGTTGGATATAAGGAGATATAGATAGGATAAAAGAATCCCATGGGGAGGTAGGATAAAGGTGAATAGGATTTCTAATGTCCATAATAGGAAAATTATTTTTTTTTTTTCAAATAACAAACTTATTAAATTAACAAAATTGAAATTATATTTTAATAAAAATAATATTTGAATTCTAATTTAAAAAATAAAAAATAAAAAATTATTTTTAATTAATCTTATATTGATATATATATTCAACTTTAATTCTATTTTATAATAAACATTCAATCTATAAATTAAATTATTTTTATTATATATTTTAGGTATTTTTGTATTTTAGGTATATTAGTACACTTTACTATTTAATAAAATTTTATTAAAGAATGATGAAAGGAGAAAAAAAGAAATAATAAAAAATAAAATAAAAAAGAGGAAAAATAAAATAGAAATAAATTAAGGAATAATGTTACAAGAGATTTTCACCATCTCCGTTTATGAATATTTAGGTTCATTTACAATGATATGCCGTTTATAAAAAAAAAAAATGTACATAATATGATGTGAACATATTTGACTTTATTATTATGATTCACCAAAAATGGACAGGATATAAAAAAAAATTATAGAATTCCATATCCTATCTTATCCACTCCTATCGCGATTAAAAATCTGGACGACCAAACATAGCTTTATTGTTCTGCATAGGCTACTGGTAGATTGATACAATAATGATTAAAAAAAAAAAAAGTCACAAGTTTAGCCCAACATGTTTAGTTGAGAGGCTTTTGGCATGTGGAAGAGGCAGTGCATGGAGATGTTGCCAATTGCCATTGGATGGCTATTTTGATGGAACTCAGGCTCTGAATCTTCTCGGCGAAACTTCATCGGATGCTTTTGTTCGATTAATGACTGTATGCGCGGTCAATAGTCGACTAAAAAAGGAGTGCGAAAGGTGTTGATGGGGTATCTAACCATTCGAAGTCACTTGCGAAAACGGATCGTTCGAGGCATGGGATACGGCCCAAATTTGTTGGAATCGAAACTCGTCAAGCAAGTTCATGAGTAAAAGAAGCGGCTCTTCCTCAGGCTTTTTTCTAGCTCTCAAATTTGAGGTGTCGTAAATGACATGAGGTGCATACGTAAGGGATTTTACGAACTCGACCGTCAATATCTACTGTACAGTTTCTAGCTTCTTGGTGAATACACGGAAGAAGTTGATCTGCATATCCAATTTTTTTTCTTCACTTCATGTCATGATTTGGGACCCTCTTCATGGTAGAGGATGTTAGGTTCTCTTCACTTATCTTGATTTACAATTCATTCCGTTCACTTATCTCGATTCACCACCATCTACTAATTTACCTCACTAGTAAACAGGAACTGTGTCAGATTGATAGATTTAAGATTAGTTATTGAACTAACAATATAATCAAGAAACACTATATATGAAAGTTGAACCTATGCTTATGCGTAGTCTAGTTCTATTAGAATTTATGGAATAACTTATTGAATTGATAATTTCTTATTTATACAAAGCAATTATATGTTTAATATTACCAAGAAAAAAGAGATTTAATATGAGATGAGACTTTTTATCATCAAAATGACTATTTTACCCATATGTTTCTAAACTCAACCAAGAAGTTATACTACGAAAGATTTAATCACACACAAGGTAATCTACCTTGGATAATTTAGGTTTCCTAGATAAAGGAAATTTTCTCAGCGATGACGGAATTTTGTCATGCGTGGGGGACGATTATTTTCGCACCTTGGTAGAGAGGATCAGGCGATCGTGTGAAATGGCAATCAATAGGAGGTTGTTTGCTTTTAAGATAAGAACACCTCTTGCACAATAATGTTGGCTCATCGTTAGATTAAAGGCAATTCCGTTTTGTTTGGATATATTTATCAGGTCGAGCCTGGCCTATGACTCCCAACTCATGTGCTTCTTGGAGTTCCTTTGTGAGGGAATGGTTAAGTGTGGAGAAGCACCGCTGTGCTTCAACCAAGCCCCCGTCATCGGTTGAAATGGGATGTGATTGGATGATATAAGAGATAACAACAGTCTCTTATTTGCACCCTATTTTCATCCAAAGGTAAAAGAAAAGTAATCGTTTGGAAGAACAAAAACAAGTTACTTTTTCCTTTTCGAAGAACCATAGGTTACATGCAAGAGTAAACTTGAATTGTGCGGGTCAAGTAGCATAATTGGCCGTGCAAACTTCCGGTGTGTATTGGTGTGTGTGTCTTTTTTATTTTTTATTTTTTATTCTTTTTGCTTTGTGATTGCGTATCCAAACGCTGGTTATATAATAAAAAGTCATTGATTGTGAGATGAAAGGTACGATTCCGCTAATAACCCAACATGGGGTATCATAACTAGTATTGATTGTTTTTCATGCACCGCATTCCATAATTTGTATAGTGTACTATTTCTTTTAATGAATTATCATGATTTTGGCCTAGAGAGAGTGCAAATGTGACAGCAAAATTTATTTAAGTGATGAAGAAAATACTGACATTAGCGCCATATCAAAAGCCTAGTTAACAACAGGTTCAGCGACAGCATGTCACCACATTGCTAACGCTGTGATGATGCCACGTCAGATGGTGGTGTGACAATTCAAGGGATAGCACCGCCATGTAAGCATGATGTGAATGAATCACATGTTGACATGTGGCAAAAAGAGCTATGCCTATAGTCAATTGGCTCGGGTGTATAAAGCCACGCGTATGGTGTAGCTTAGTCGCATTGAATATAAATGAGCAAAGTTAAGCTAATGAGATTGTGATTTTTTTAATAATTATACAATACAAATAAGTTTAAAATAGAATAACTCATAATCGCTATGAAAATATTAACGATTATATATCATATATTATTTAAGAAAAAGTCATTGAAATTTTTTTCACTTGCGCGGTACAGTTCCTTATCTCGAGAGGACGTGCCCCCATTCCACCCCACATTTGGCGGTTGAAAACCGATGCTGATAATTGTACTCCATAAGAACATAATTGTGCTATCTTGAAATATTTTGTAAAAAGCATTCAAGATTTCTAATATAATTTTTCTTTTTCATGCTCATCACATGTGCAAGGGAATCACAATCTGTACTAATTATGATGATCAACTTTTGTCACACCTTGATTCTCAAGCGCGTGCCTATCCCTCAGTAGTCGATAAATTTGCGATGTCCTAGGACGCGTCGCCGACCCATTCATTTTAATGCGCATGCGGAAGCGAAACAAAATCCCTGACAACCAACATCTTGGGATAGAAAATCAGGAAACAATTTACAACCAAAACAAGCTTGTATAAACACTCAGGTTTATATACAATATTAGGCTGTTTACAAAAGACCGGCTCAACAAAAAGGGAACTATCCTATGACCAACTAGTCGGACATGTTCGCCGATCCTTCGGTCTCCACGGGCTCCGAGGGCGTTGGGTCCTCCATAGCACCATCAGGAGAGTCAGCTGCACTCTCACCTAGAACGGCATCTACTACCACAGCGGGGATCTCAAAATCTTGGAGTGGACCCACATGGAATCCATTGAAACCGTAGCGAAACCACGCTCTGAATCGATGAGGTACCCTTTGAGTTAGGCCCTCATCGACCCAGACAGTGGTCGCCACGAGTTCATAGACCCATTGGCCCCCTAGGGCATGGTAGTCAAAACTCGTCTCGATAACCCTCATCGGCTGACCAAAATGTTCTGGAGGAACCATCATCTAAGGACCTGAAAATGTTGAGCCCACGACAGGGTGAGATAATGTCTCAGCAAGTTCACCTCCTAAATTTCGACTAGGAAGGAAATACACCTAGAGGCCTATCCACACAATGCTGGGGGCTTACCTCACCTCAGTTCTCTCTTGCACGTTAGTATCATATTCAATCATTGCTCGCATAAGCATGAACTACTGACACACATCTGTCCAATAATTCAATTCAATCCAATCAATACCATTTATACAACCAATACCATCTATCAATCAAATTGATTCGATCACTAATCACACAAGTTGAAATATAGATGGTTAATGCCTTCACAAGCTGATATATAGATGGTAACTCGCACAAGCTGATAAACGATTATTGCTCTCACAAGCCGACAGTTTAATGCTCACACAAGTTGACATTTCAATGCTCACATAAGCTAACAATTCAATGCTCACACAAGTTGCTATGGTACTTAAAAACCACTTTTGGTGTCAAAACTCGATACCTGATATTTTCCAATTAAATACCACAATTTCACAATTCATCACTCAATTTCACAATTTAACGATCAATTGTATAAACTAACCACACCATTGTAGTCAGCATGAGATTCCAATGATCGGCCATCCCAGCATAATTTTCGAAAAATATTAAATAATTAATAAATTCCAAAATTAATATTAAATAAATATAAAATAATATAAATAAATAAAATAATTAAGTAAATGCCTAATTAAGCTTACACTAATCTAATTACTAATTAAACCATCTACTAAACTAATCAATCACATAATCTAATTAGCCTTTAATTAAACTAATCTAATCACCAAAACCATACTTAGCTTAATCTAAACACCTCTTAAACATAAATAACTCCGTAAGTAGAGTTTAGTGAGTAAACTCACCGGATTTGTGAGTTGGTGAGTCCACGGCTAAATTACCAAGCAAAGGGCCAACGCGGCGAAGCTTCGGAATGAATATTCGACTTTGCAAAACACATTGCATCATGTCTTACTTTCGAGTCTTTTTTGGGGTTCAATCGACAGTTTCTCGAGCTTGTTCTTACGAAGTTCGGCTTTACGTTTGCAATAGAGACAAGGATTACACTCCTCAAACGTCATGGAAAGCAGCAGAGGGGCAATTGAAGAAAACTAGAAATACAACAACAAGGCCGTACATGAGCCATGACAGCAAGCCCATGCATGATCAGCACAGCAAGAAAACCACGATACTGGATAGCGACGGTGTCGTAAGCTCGTAATCACGATGATCAAAGACAACGAAGAACTAGAAGCGCACATGATGAAAGAGATGACAGAGCAAATTGGCTTTGCACGAGACGGCGGCGATCGGGGAGAGGGAGAGAGAGGACCTCATGTGGGGGATGGCAGGATTGGAGTTGATTTTATTTGAATGTAGCGGTTCTAATTAACAACTCTACTTCATATAATTGCTCTTCTGTTTTCGTTTCCAGTCTCTTTGGTGCCCGTGGGCCGTGGTGAGCGGGTCAGTCCAGTATGCAGACATTGCAGAGGCGACTCCAACTTGGCTTCTTGACATCGCAATTAAAAGAATTTAAATTATTTATTCTAATTACAAATTTAACTAGTAGAGTGAGAAAGGCAAGAATTTTGAACGGAATCTGACGGTGCTAGTCACTAATTAGTCAAATCGCTTGACATTTTCAGTAAGTCTAATCGCATTTTATTCATATTCATTTCATGATAGGACGAAGTTTGTTATTCTGCACAGGCTATTAGTAGATTGATATAGTAATAATAGAAGAAAAAAAAATTGTCACAAGTTTAACGCAACATGTTAAGTTGAGTGGCTTTTGGTATGTGGAAGGGGCAGTGCATGGAGAAGTTGCCAACTGCCATGTAATGGCTCTTTTGATGGAACTCAAGCTCTGAATCTTCTAGGTGAAACTTCATCGGATGCTTTTGTTCGATCAGTGATTGTATGCGCAGTCGACCAGAAAAGGAGCGCGAAAGGAGTGGATGTGGTATTTAACCATTCGGAGTCGCCTACTTAAATAGACGTTCGAGAGATGGGATACGGCCCAAAGTTGTTGGAATCGAATGCTCGTCGAGCAAGTTCACGAGTAAATGGAGCGGCTTCCTCAGGCTTTTTTCTAGCTCTCTAATTTGAGGTGTCGTAAATGATGTGAGGTATGTATGTAAGGGATTTTATGAACTCGACCATCAATATCTACAGTACAGTTCCTGGCTTCTTAGTGAATACATGGAAGAAGTTGATCTGCATATCCGATTTGATTCTTCACTTCATGTCATGATCTAGGACACGTTAAGTTCTCTTCACTTATCTCGATTTACAATTTGTTCCTTCACTATTTTCAATTCACCATCACCAACTAATTTACGGAATTGTGTCAAATCAACAGTGTAAGATTTGTTATTGAGAACTAACAATACAATCAAGAAACACTAGATATGACAATTGAGCCTTGACAAGCGCTAGATAATGGAAAATTGATCTTAAATGCTTATGCGTAGCTTAGTTCTATTAGAAATTATGAAATAACTTATCGATTTGATAATTTCTTATTTATAGAATGCAATTATATGTTTAATATTACTGGAAAAAAAGAGATATTAGTATGAGATGAGACTTTTTACCATCAAAATAACTATTTTACCCACACATTTCTAAATCCAACTGGGAAGTCATACTACGAAAGATTTAATCACGTGTGTGGTAATCTAACTTGGATAATTTAGGCTTCCTAGATAAAGGAAAATTTCTCAGTGATGACCAAACCTCATTATCATGGGGAAAATTATCAAAAAGTCCTAAACCTATTACAATTGTGCCAATTTAGTCCTAAACATTTTTTTGACTAATTAAGTCCTAAACCTTTTACGAGTTATTCTCGATTAGTCCATCGGCCAAAATTGGCCGACCGGGGCCGACGTGACAACCGGCCGGCGCCGCGAGCATTTTTTAATAATTTTTATTTAATTTTTTATTATTTTTTTCCTTTTTCCTTTTTTGTTTCCCTCCTCGTTGAATTTGGAGAGGGCTTGCCCTGCGGGCGATCAACGGTGAGCCCCCTCGCCGGATCGGCTAGGGCTTGCCTCGCCGGCGACCGCGAGGCGAGCCCTCGCCAGATCCGGCGGGGACTCACTGCTCGCTTCGCTGAGCTGCATGACGGCGTCAACGAAGCGTTCGTGGAGATCTGTTATCCAGCGGAGCCGCGGCTTGGGATCGGAGGTTAGCATGAGGCACAGTCTCCCCGCCGCCGCCACTGCTGAAGTCGTCGGGGCCGATGAGCCCCTCATGGGGCTGGATCAGCCTTGGGAACATCAACCCCCCCAAACCCTAAGAAAAAAAGCCAACCCACCCATTGCTGCCGGACTGGACCGCTCCGCCAGCAAAACCGCCCCGAAAAGAGGTCTAATCGCCGGCGAGGGGGGCTCGCCGAAACCTTGTTGGATTTGGCAAGGCGATCTGACAGGGGGGGCTCGCCGTCGTGTATGACGAGGCCTCCTCGCTGGATTTGGCGAGGGCTCCTCACTAGATCCAGCGGGGTGGCCTTGCTAAATGCGATGGCGAGCCCTCGCCAGATCCGGTGAGGGCTGGCCCCGTTGGATCGCCTCAGTGGCGACCGGCCAGGCTAGCTAGTCACCAGAGCCAAAGGAAGGACGAGGGAGGAGGGGGAGGGGAAAAAAAAAAAGAAAAAGGAAAAAATAAAATAAAAAGTTAATAAAAAATTTTTAAAAATAAAAAATTATTAAAAAATGCTCATCGGCACCGGGCTGGCCGCCACATCGGCGTTGGCCGGTTGCCACGTCAGTGCCGGCCGGCCAATTTTGGCCAAATGGACTGATCGAGAATAATTGTAAAAGGTTTAGGACTCAATTGGTCAAAAAAATAAGTTTAGGACTCAATTGGCATAATTGTAATAGGTTTAGGACTTTTTTTTGGTAATTTTCCCCATTATCATGCATGGGGGATGATTATTTTCACACTTTGGCAGAGGGGATCAGGCGACTTTGTGAAACGGCAATCAACAGGAGGTTGTTTGCTTTCAAAATAAGAACACCTCTTGCATAGTAATGTTCACTTCGCTTATCGTTAGACTAAAGGCAATTCCATTTTGTTTGGATATATATAATCAGCTCGAGCCTAGCCTATGATCCCAACTCATGTGCTTCTCTTGGCGTTCCTTTGTGAGGGAACAGTTAAGTGTGGATAAGCACCGCTATGCTTAAACCAAGCCATCATCATTGGTCGAAATGGGAGGTGATTAAATGATATAAGAGATAACAACAGTCCTCTTATTTGCAGCCTATTTTCATCCTAATGTAACATAAAAGTGATAGTTTGGAAGAACAAAACAAGTTACTTTTTCCTCCTTGAAGAACCGTATGTTACATGCAAGAGTAAACTTGAATTGTACGGATCAAGTGGCATAATTGGCCATGCAAACTTTTGGTGTGTTTGTTTTTGCTTTGTGACTGTGCTTTCGACCGCTGGTAGTACAATTATGGGTGAAACAATCGTTGATCATGAGACGAAAGGTGTGATTCTGCTAATAACCCAACATGGATATCGGAACTAGTATTGATTGTTTTTCATGCACCACGTTCCATAATTTGCGCAGTATATTATTTCTTTTAATGAATTATCATGATTTTGGCCTAGAAAGCGTGCAAATATGATAGCAAAATGTATAAGTGATGAAAAAAATGCTAATATTAGCGCCACGTCAAAAGCCCTATCAACAACTGGTATGGCAACACATGTCACCACATAAGTAATGCCATGGCGGTGCCACGTCAGATGGTGGTGTGACAATTTAGGGGATGGCACCACCACGTAAGCATGATGTAAATGAAACACATGTTGACATGTGATAAAAAGAGTTGTATCTATAGTTGACTGGCTCGGGTGTATAAAGCCACGCATGTGATGCAACTCAGTCGCATTATCAAGTGAATAATATAAACACATGAACATAAATAAGTAGAGTTAAGCTAATGATATTGTGATTGTTTTAATAATTATAGAATGCAAATAAGCTTAAAATAGAATAACTCATAATTGCTAAGGAAATATTAACAGTCACATATCATATATTGTTTAAGAAAAAGTTATTGATTTTTTTTTTTCCTTACGGGGCACAATTCCTTGTCTCGGGAGGATGTGCCCCCACTCCACCCCACATCTAGCGGTCAGAAACCGATGCTGACAATTGTACTTTGTAAGAACAAAATTGCGTTATCTTGAAACATTTTGTAAAAAGTGTTTAGGATTTCTAATATAATTTTTCTTTTTCATTCTTATCACATGTGCAAGGGAATCGCAATCCGCACTAATTATGATGATCAACTTTTCTCTTAATCCTCCTCCTTTCGTAACGTAAATAAGGCACTAAACATGTTAGAATTATTTTGAGATTATCGAAATCATTCTCTCCACAAATTGTCACACCAATAGAATAAGGGGTGGCAATTCATAACCGGGATAAACTCGAACAAGTCATAGACATTTCGAAAAAAAGTCTACACTACACATGACGAAGTTAATTCAAAGATGACATAAATTGATGCACTGTCATTGGTATTTAATTGAAATAAATTGCAATCAGCGCAAAATGACCCAAATAGTTAGTATTAAATTGATGATATGAATTGCCAATCATTCTAAGGATTAGATTTGATGTCAATCCAATAAGAAAAAACAAAACTTGTTTTAGTCTTGGATTTTGAGCGGAATGGGGACTTAAAGATCCATTTCCACAAAAGTCTGATTTGGGTTCAAACTCATTGAAATAATGTGGAAAGTGATGTATATGGAGTGTCCAATGGTTAGTGGCATCAACATATCATAATCCTCTTGCAAAAAGGTTTTGTTGACATTGAACGGTTATTGCCAATGGTTGCCCAAGCATGTCTTTTGGGCATTTGGATTGGAAAAAAGGAGGGTGAAAATAATGGTACACAAATTATAGCATTAGAAGACCATCTTAAGTTGCGTCATACTTACTTCAAGCGGATTTTGTGGGTTGAATGTGTGCTAGAAACAACTCTTTCAGGGTCCTATACAGCTTCTATAAAAGGTATTCTCTGTGAGGCTATTTAGTATATAACTCAAGCTGCTCAACCAATACATATCACTTAAATCAGTTTTTCTTGCCCTCCCTTTGAGAGCTGGCACTCAATTTACGCTCATAAAATGGCACATTTGCGTCTCATTTGTGCACAACTCCTTTGTTCTTGTCTTCTTTCGGCCACCCTCATCATGTCGAGCTTCATAATCATCGTTTCTGCTATTAACGATACAGATAGGCTTGCGTTGCTTCCATTCAAGGCCGAAATAACTAGGGATCCTTTTGGATCGCTTAACTCATGGAACGACAGCACCAACTTCTGCCGATGGTATGGGGTTATATGCGGTCGTCGACACCACAGAGTCACCATACTAGATCTCCATTCCCAAGGACTCTTAGGACCCATCTCCTCTCACATAGAGAACCTTAGCTTCTTGAGATTGCTGCCGCTCCAAAATAATAGCTTCAACCTTGAAATCCCTCCACAAATTGGCCGATTGCGTCGGCTGCAATTCTTGCATTTGTCCAATAATTCACTAACGGGCGACATTCCTAGGAATATATTAGGCTGCACGAATCTTCTACATTTTTCCCTCCATTACAACCAGTTGCTTGGAGGAATTCCAGTGGAGCTAGGCTCCTTGTCAAATCTTTAAAGGATCCGCTTTATTATGAACCAATTAACAGGCAACATCCCTTCATTCATAGGCAACTTATCATCTTTGGAGTGGATTGTCTATGCCTACAATCATTTGAGTGGGATTATTCCCCAATCTCTAGGTTGACTAACCAAACTACAAGTGCTCACCTTGGAATCAACAGGCTTTCAGGTACAATTCCACCTATTGTCTTCAACTTGTCTTCGTTGACTGCATTTGATGTAACTCTCAACCGGATCCATGGCAATCTTCCTAAAGATATAGGATTCACTCTTCCAAATCTTCAATTTTTTAGCATTGTTGATAACCACTTCATTGGATCAATTCCCTCGTCGATATCCAATTCCACAAATCTAGGAGTGCTCCAGCTTTCTGGCAATGAGCTCTTTGGGAAAGTCCCTTCATTGGAAAATCTCCTTAACCTTGAGGTCTTTGCCATATTCTACAATTATCTCGGGAGTGGAAGGTCCGATGCAGATGATTTGAGCTTCTTTTGCTCACTAACAAATGCCGCTAAGTTAAGGTGTTTGTTAATACATAACAATAGATTGGGTAGGACCCTTCCTGTATGTATCAGCAATCTTTCCGCTACTTTAATAGACATGACACTTGGCCCAAATCTATTTCGGGTGAGATCCCAAGAGAGATTAACAAATTTGTGAACTTGCGGAGATTATATTTAGTTGGCGACCTTCTTTCGGGTTTCGATCCCGTCTGATTTAGGAAGCCTTTCGAATCTCCTAGAATTGGACTTGGAATGCAACATTCTATCCGGCATAATCCCATCCTCTTTGCAAAATTTGCAATGGTTGTACAAATGTAGTCTTGCCAAAAATAACTTGAAAGGGCTGATTCCTTCAGATCTAGTCAAATATCAGAGCTTGACAATTCTAGATCTTTCCAGCAACTATTTTAGTGGTTCGATTATATTCCCCATGGTAGGAAACCTCCTCTATTTGAATTTGGCTCGAAACCATCTAAGTGGAGTCCTTCCGATGAAAATTGGCAACTTGAAACATTTGGTTATGTTAGATGTCTCAAGAAATATTCTAGTCGGTAAAATCCCCAGCAGTCTAAGCAATTGTGATGGACTGATAATATTAAGAATGCGAGATAACCTTTTCCACGGGTCCATTCCTCAACCACTTAGCTCATTAAGAAGCATTGAGGAATTAGATCTTTCTAACAATAGTTTCTCTGGTGAAATTCTAAAGTTCTTGGAGGCATTTCAATTTTCGGAAGAGCTGAATTTATCTTATAATCATTTGGAGGACCCGCTACCAACTCAAGGTGTCTTTAGGAATGTGAATGCGACTTTTGTTGCTGGAATATCTTGAAACATTTCATAAAAAACGTTTAAGATTTCTAATATAATTTTTCTTTTTCATGTTTATCACATGTGCAAGGGAACCACAATCCGTACTAATTATGATGATCAACTTTTCTTTTAATCCTCCTCCTCCTTTCGTGATGTAAATAAGGCACTAAACATGTTAGAATTATTTCGAGATTATCAAAATCAATCTCTCCACAAATTGTTACACTAATAGAACAAGAGGTGGCAATTAATAACTAAGACAAACTTGAACAAGCCATAGACATATCAAGAAACAAAGTTAACTCAAAGATGACTCAAATTGACACGTTATCATTGGTATTTGATTAAAATAAATTGCAATCAACGCAAAATGACCCAAATAGTCAGTATTAGGTTGATGATATGATTTGTCAATCATTTTGACTATAATCCTAATTAGATTTGATGTCAATCCAATAAGAAAAAGTAAACTTTTTTAGTCTTGGATTTTGAGCGGAATAAGGACATAAAGATCCCTTGTGATTTGGGTTCCAACTCATTGTAAGAACGCGGAAAATGATGTGTATGGAGTGTCCAATGGTTAGTGGCATCAACATATTATAATCCTCTCGTAAAAAGGTTTTGTTGACATTAAACTGTTATTGCCGATGGTTGCCGAGGCATGTTTTTTGGGCATTCAGACTGGGAAAAAGGAGGGCGAGATCGGCTGACGTGGCTCCTCGCTTTCTCTCCTCTCTCGCGCGTGTTGAGAGAAAGAGAGAGAGAATTTTTTATTACATAATTTTGAAATGGAAAGGAGAGATCTTGTTTATCGTTCAGTTATTAATGGAGTTGCGAACAATTACCATCAAATCGAAGATCCCATACTAAAAGTAGGATTTGGGGGAGAAGTACACTAATGGTGCCATAAGTTGTGTACGGTGCTCACTTTGGTGCCAAAAGTTTTCGTCGGATCACTTAAGTGCCAAAAAATTTGAAAAACGCTCACTTTGGTGCCAACGCCGATCTGATTGGTAGGAAATCTGACGTGGCTTTTTTTTTATTTATTAATTTCTTATGCTGATGTGGCTCACTGGAGTTTGAGGCCACGTCGGATTTTGGCCAGAATCTTTCGTCGGTGGCCGGAATCTTTTGCCGGTGGCACCAAAGTGATCGTTTTTCCTCCGATTTGACACTTAAGTGATCCGACGGAAACTTTTGGCACCAAAGTGAGCGCCGTACACAACTTATGGCACCATTAGTGTATTTCTCCCAGGATTTGGAGGATAAGCACAGGAAATATAGGTAGTGTTACTTAGGAAATAGAATTGAAGATATGGTTCGATTAATTTGTTAGAGATATTTATATGACATTGTTTCTGATTTTTCATGTCCCTTTTAATACGCATCTTTGATTTGATTTCCTTATATTGTCATTCATGTACTCCTTTTCTATGTAGACATCAAAGAAATTTCTCTACTCAAGTTGACATTCTTGCTTCCACTTCGTCCACTCCTGCACTCGCGGGTGCTTCTCCCTTAGGTGGAACGCTCCCCTACTGATGTATTTTACCCACACATTTCTAAACCCAACTGTGAAGTTATACTATGAAAGATTTAATCACACTTGAGGTAACCTACCTCGGATAGTTTAGGCTTTCTAGATAAAAGAAATTTTCTCAATAGTGATCGAACTATTATTTTCGCATTTTGGCAGAGAAGATCAAACTACTGTGTGAAACGACAATCAATAGGAGGTTGTTTGCTTTCGAAATAAGAACACCTCTTGCGCAGTAATGTTCGCTTCGCTTATCGTTAGACTAAAGGCAATTCTATTTTGTTTGGATATATATCATCAGCTCGAGCCTAGCCTATGATCCCCAACTCATGTGCTTCTTGGCGTTCCTTTGTAAGGGAATAGTTAAGTGTGGATAAGCACCGCTATGCTTAAACCAAGCCATCATCATCGGTTGAAATGTGAGGTGATTAAATGATGTAAGAGATAACAACAGTCCTCTTATTTGCAGCCTATTTCCATCCTAATGTAAAAGAAAAGTAATAGTTTGGAAGAACAAAACAAGTAACTTTTTTCTTCTCGAAGAACCGTACGTTACGTGCAAGGGTAAACTTGAATTGTACGGATCAAGTAGCATAATTGGCCATGCAAACTTCCGGTGCGTTTCTTTTTGCTTTGTGATTGTGCTTTCGACCGCTGGTAATACAATTATGGGTGAAACAATCGTTGATCAAGAGACAAAAGGTGTGATTCCGCTAATAACCCAACATGGATATCCGAACCAATATTGATTGTTTTTCATGCACCATGTTCCAATAATTTGCGCAGTATATTATTTCTTTTAATGAATTATCATGATTGTGGCCTAGAGAGCGTACAAATATGATAGCAAAATGTATAAGTGATGAAGAAAATGCTGACGTTAGGGCCATGTCAAAAGCCCTGTCAACAACAAGTATGGCAACACATGTCACCACATGACTGATGCCATGGCGATGCCACGTCGGATGGTGGCGTGACAATTTAGAGGATAGCACTGCCACGTAAGCATGATGTGAATGAATCACATGTTGGCATATGGCAGAAAGAGCCACGTCTATCACACATATGATGCTTCTCAGTTGCATTATCAAGTGAATAATACAAACACATGAATATAAATAAGTAGAGTTAAGCTAATGATATTGCGATTTTTTTAATAATGATAGAATACAAATAAGCTTAAAATAGAATAACTCATAATTGCTAAGAAAATATTAACGGTTATATATCATATATTATTTAAGAAAAAGTTATTGAATTTTTATTTTTCCCTTACGGGGCACAGTTCGTCATCTCGGGAGGATGTGCCCCCACTCCACCCCACATCTAGCGGTCAGAAACCGATGCTGACAATTGTACTTCGTAAGAACAAAATTGTGTTATCTTGAAACATTTTGTAAAAAGTGTTTAGGATTTCTAAAATAATTTTTCTTTTTCATTCTTATCACATGTGCAAGGGAATCAATCCGCACTAATTATGATGATCAACTTTTCTCTTAATCCTCCTCCTTTCGAAACGTAAATAAGGCACTAAACATGTTAGAATTATTTTGAGATTATCGAAATCATTCTCTCCACAAATTGTCACACCAATAGAATAAGGGGTGGCAATTCATAACCGGTATAAACTCGAACAAGTCATAGACATTTCGAGAAAAAGTCTACACTACACATGACAAAGTTAATTCAAAGATGACATAAATTGATGCACTGTCATTGGTATTTAATTGAAATAAATTGCAATCAGCGCAAAATGACCCAAATAGTTAGTATTAAATTGATGATATGAATTGCCAATCATTCTAAGGATTAGATTTGATGTCAATCCAATAAGAAAAAATAAAACTTTTTTTAGTCTTGGATTTTGAGCAGAATGGGGACGTAAAGATCCATTTCCACAAAAGTGTGATTTGGGTTCAAATTCATTGAAAGAACGTGGAAAATAATGTACACGGAGTTTCCAATGGTTAGTGGCATCAACATATCATAATCCTCTTGCAAAAAGGTTTTGTTGACATTGAACGGTTATTGCCAATGGTTGCCCAAGCATGTCTTTTGGGCAATTTGGATTGGAAAAAAGGAGGGTGGAAATAATGTTACACAAATTATAGCATTAGAAGACCATCTTAAGCTGTGTCATACTTACTTCAAATGGATTTTGTGGGTTGAATGTGTGCCAGAAACAACTCTTTTAGGGTCCCACACAACTTCTATAAAAGGTCTTCTTTGTGAGGCTATTAAGTATATAACTCAAGTTGCTCAACCAATACATATCACTTCAATCATTCTTTCTTGCGCTCCCTTTTGAGAGTTGGCACTCAATTTACGCTCATAAAATGGCACATTTGCGTCTCATTTGTGCAACTCTTTTGTTCTTGTCTTTTTTTGGCCACCCTCATCATGTCGGGCTTCCTTATCATCGTTTATGCTATTAACGATACAGATAGGCTTGCGTTGCTTGCATTCAAGGCCGAAATAACTAGGGATCCTTTTGGATCGCTTAACTCATGGAGCGACAATGCCGACTTTTGTCAATGGTATATGGGGTTATATGCGGTCGTCAACACCACAGAGTCACTATACTAGACCTCCATTCCCAAGGACTCTCGGGACCCATCTCCTCTCACATAGGGAACCTCAACTTCTTGAGACTGCTGCTGCTGCTCCAAAACAATAGCTTCAACCTTGAAATCCCTCCACAAATTGGCCGACTATGTTGGCTCCAATTCTTGCAATTGTCCAATAATTCACTGACGGGCGAGATTCTTAGGAATATATCAAGCTGCACGAATCTTCTAGGTTTTTACCTCCATTACAACCAGTTGGTTGGAAGAATTCTAGTGGAGCTAGATTCCCTGTCAAATCTTCAAAAGATCAGCTTTACTATGAACTAATTAACTGACGGCATCCCTTCGTCCATAGGCAACTTATCATCTTTGGAGTGGATTGTCTGTGCCTAAAACCATTTGAGTGGGATTATTCCCCAATCTCTAGGTCAAATAACACAATTGCAAATACTCAACTTGGGAGTCAACGGGCTTTCAGGTACCATTCCGCCTTCTGTCTTCAACTTGTCTTCACTGACTATATTTAACATAGTTCTAAACCATATCCATGGCAATCTTTACGAAGATATAGGATTCACTCTTCCGAATCTTCAATCTTTTGGCATTGTTGATAACCACTTCATTGGATCAATTCCCTCGTCGATAGCCAATTCCACAAATCTAAAAGTGCTTCAACTTGCTGGCAATGAGCTCTCTGGGAAAGTCCCCTCATTAGCAAATCTTCGTAAGCTTCAGGCATTTACCATATTCTACAATTATCTTGGGAGTGGAAGGTCCAGTGTAGGTGATCTGAGCTTCCTTTGCTCACTAACAAATGCCGCTAACTTAGAGATATTGTTGGCGCATAAAAATAGATTGGGTGGGACCCTTCCTGTATGTATTAGCAATCTTTCTGCTACTTTAATACACATGTCACTCCGCCATAATATGATTTCGGGTGAGATCCCAAGAGAGATTAATCAACTTGTGAACTTGCAATTATTAAAGTTAGGTCTCAACCTTCTTTTGGGTTCGATCCCGTCTAAATAGGAAGCCATTCAAATCTTGTACGATTGGATTTGGAAGGAAACAATCTATCTGGCATAATCCCATCCTCTTTGCAAAATTTGCAATGGATGAGCATTTTTAGTCTTGCCGAAAATAACTTGAAAGGGCCGATTCCTTCATACCTAGTCAAATATCTGAGCTCAACACACCTAGATCTTTCCAGCAACTATCTTAGTGGTCCGATTATATTCCCTGTGTTAGGGAACCTCCTCTATTTGGATTTCTCTCGAAAGCATCTAAGTGGAGTCATTCCGATGAAAATTGGCAACTTGAAACAGTTGAACACATTAGATGTCTCGGGAAATATTTTGGACGGTGAAATTCCTAGCAGTCTAAGCAATTGTGATGGACTGATAATACTAAAAGTGTGAGATAACCTTTTCCACGGGTCCATTCCTCAATCAATTAGCTCATTAAGAAGTATTGAGGAATTAGATCTTTCCAACAACAATTTCTCTGGTGAAATTCCAAACTTTTTGGAGGCATTTCAGTATTTGGAAGAGCTGAATTTATCTTACAATCGTTTGGAAGGCCCGTTACCAACTCAAGGTGTTTTTAGGAACGTGAGTGCGACTTTTGTTTCCGGAAATGAAAAGCTTTGCGGAGGAATGCTTGAATTTGAGCTCCCTAAGTGCATCTCTCGAAATTCCAAAAACAAAGGAGGAGTCCACAAGTTGAAACTCATTGTCACCATCCTTTTTGGCCTTCTCAGAATAACTCTTGTTGTTGCTTTCTTATATCTATATTAGTTGAAGATGAAGAGAAACATGCCAATTTCAAGCTATTTAGATGATTCTACGTTGAATCTATCTTACGAAGCTCTTCTAAAAGCAACCGATGATTTTTCTTCAACTAATTTGATTCGGGTCGGAAGTTTTGGATCTGTCTACAAGAGGTTGTTCCCGGAGAACGAAATTGTCATTGCAGTGAATGTGCTTAATTTAACACGGCATGGTGCTCTCAAGAGTTTCAAAGCTGAGTGCGAGGCTTTAAAGTGTATAAGATACTGAAATCTTTTGAAAGTCTTGACGGTGTGCTCAAGCATTGATTATAAGGGTGATGAGTTTAAGGCTTTAGTTTATGAGTTCATGGTCAATGGGAGCCTAGATGAGTGGTTGCACCCAAATCCAACTCCCAATGATGTGGATGGGCATTCCAAAAAATTGAGTCTCCTCCAAAGGATAAACATTTCCATTGGTGTTAGCTTCGGCATTAGATTATCTTCATTATCAATGTGAAAGCCCCATAATTCATTGTGATCTAAAGTCAAGTAATGTCCTTCCAGATGCTGATATGGTTGGACATATTGGTGACTTTGGATTGGTGAAGATTGTCCTCCAATCCATGTCGGACACCGGAGCGAATATGAGTTCTGCTGGTTTAAGAGGAACGGTTGGTTATGCTGCTCCCGATAAACATTTCTCCCCCAAAAGAAAGCATAGACCTTGTCATTATCAACTTGTCCTTATAGACACTAGTGTTTTTTTTTTTTTGGTGAATTCAAATTCTCATTTTTGACATTTCTTATGCCATGATATGTGTAAACTGTAGAATATGCTAGCGGAAGCCAGGTATCAAGAGAATGTGATGTTTACAGTTACAGCGTCCTCTTATTAGAGATGTTCACGGCATTAAGTCCCACTAGCGACATGTTCAGAGATAATTTGAATCTTCATAATTATGTTGCCGAGGCTCTACCCCAACGAGTTATGGAGATTACCGACCCCGTGTTGCTTCACGAAGGAGAGGGCCACAACAGTTCCCAAGATTCACTTCACAAAAGAAGCAACATATTTCAGGAATGTTTGGAAATAATATATCTTATTTGATTTGCTTGCTCTATAGAGGAGCCTAGAAAATGCATGAGCATCGAGAAAGTTGCAACCCAGCCGCACTCCATCAGGAAGAAACTTTTTACAGCTTCTTTACTTGGATAGATGAGACACGAATAGATGATATCGAAATTATCATGTTCTTCATTTCCTGTAATGAATCTCTCTAGTGCTCTTTGCGAATGAAAAAGGAAAGGACAAATATCTAACTTTCCTAATTTCCTTGTGAATCTAAGAGAGTACCGTCTCAATCATCCCTACTTTAAGCCATCAATTCACACTTTTTAACTCTTTTTTTTTGTCAAAATGAAATTTCATGACAAATTGATGGGATAAAAAGCCAAATTTATGAGCCAAATTGACCTATAATGACAGATTTTTTTGAGTCGCCACTTGTAATTACAGATTTAATGTACACGAAAGGGGACAAGTGCCCCTTTGATCAGCACAAGGCTCTGCTCTCCATATGTCTCCATTGCTATTAGGGTATCATCATGCTTTGTTGATTGAATCTGGTTTGTAGGTCTACCGGAAAAATAGCGAAAAGTTTCATTGCAACTTGGAAAGGTCTATCCGCACCGCTTAAAAACCAAATTGCGATGGGTTTTATGTAAATGTGGCATCCCTCTAATTAACAATTCTGATATTTGAGGTGAATTTTCAAACATCGCGTTTCGGCAAAAAACTTGTTTTCGTCCTGACAGCAACGACGGTTTGCATCAGACGTTGATTATTGAAGCTTGAAGCTTGAAGCTTTGGGATTTGACTGGCCTTGTTGCCTTGCCAACTGCTTATATATTATTGTTGTTTTGTCCGTCCTCCGAAGTCCAGGAGCTAGTCCATTATCTAGAGGTGACCGAAACGTCACTTGCTGACATCACAATTGAAAGAATTTGAATGAAATCCTAAGAGCATCTAAAAGCCATAAGCCAGCTCCGCAAACATAATCACACGATGGCAAGCTCTGATTGTGCCTGGACCCCGGATGTAATAGATGCTAAGCCGATCTCAGTAAAGTAGAATGAAAATTAGCACCCTCCGGCATGCTGCTTCGACCAATCGAAACCCAAATCCTGATCTAGGGGGACCTATCAATAGAACAGTTTCTCATAATGGTGCGGGGAAACTACAGCCAAAATAAAGCAGATGAGCTCGAGACTTTTCACATTGTTTACAGCATCCACCTTTCCAGTTCAGCCGATAGTTCCTCAAGCTTGGCTCCTTGATGGCGATTCATTGGATATTGCACATTAGCAAATATTATTAACTATGATCACGGTAAAATCAGTAGTCAAGGACATGTTACGATAGGCCCCTAGCCGAAAACAGAAGTTCAGGGATAATTATTGGCAACTTCATATGTTCGCGGCCAAATGCAATTCATGCAACGGTGAGCAGTTCATGCTCTAGACATCTTTTATTTCTGATGATACTTGTGAAAATTTTGTTTGTGCTCTTGAGAAGTACGAAATTTATTCAATCTCCAAACATCAACGTGATAGACATGACTTAAAAATACTGAATCAAGCGCCACTCTCCCCATCCTCCACAGTGAATAGAACTTGGCCTATCCGAGACAGCAACAGTTTCTGGTATATGAAATTGACCAAAAAATAATAATAATAAGAACATATCAACAATGGATTACTATGACTTAAAAAACCACAATGAGAGGAAGGACCATTTCTATCCCACAATTTCTGACAAATGAATAGCACCGTTTTCTTCACTGCCACAGTTTTCCTCAAAACTTCTTATTTTAAACTGATTAGCAACTTCACTTCCTAACGGTTATATATCATATATTATATAAGAAAAGGTTATTGAAATTTTTTTCCCTTACGGGACACAATTCCTCGTCTCGAGAGGATGTGCCCCCACTCCACCCAACATTTGGTGATCGGAAACCAATGCTGAAAATTGTACTCCATAACAACATAATTTTACTATCTTGAAACATTTCGTAAAAAGCGTTTAGGATTTCTAATATAATAGATTTCTAATATAATATTTCTTTTTCATGTTTATCACATGTGTAAGAGAATCGCAATCCGTGCTTATGATGATCAACTATTGTCTTAATCTTCCTCCTCCTTTCGCAATGTAAATAAGGCACTAAACATGTAAGCATTATTTTGAGATTATTGAAATCATTCTCTCCACAAATTGTCACACTAATAGAACAAGGGGTGGCAATTCATAACCAGGATGAGCAAGCCATAGACATATTGAGAAAAGTCCTACACTACACACGACAAAGTTAATTCAAAGAAAACACAAATTGACACACTGTCGTTGGTATTTAATTGAAATAAATTGCAATCAACAAAAAATGACCCAAATAGTCATTATTAGATTGATGGTATGAATTGTCAATCATTCTGACTATATCCCAATCAGATTTGATGTCAATCCAATAAGAAAAAATATAACTTTTTTTAGTCTTGGATTTTGAGCGAAATAAGGACATAAATATCCGTTTCCACAGAAGTGTCATTTGGGTTCAAACTCACTATCAGAACGTGGAAAATGATGTGTATGGAGTGTCCATTGGTTAGTGGCATCCGCATATCATAATCCTCTCGCAAAAAGATTGGTTAGTGGCATCCGCATATCATAATCCTCTCGCAAAAAGGTTTTGTTGACATCAAATGGTTATTGCTAGTGGTTGCCCAAGCATGAATTTTGGGCATTCGGATTGGAAAAAAGGAGGGTGGAAATAATGGTACACGAAATATAGAATTAGAAGACCATCTTAAGTTGCGTCATACTTTGAATGGATTTCGTGGGTTGAACATGTGCCAAAAAGAACTCTTTCAGGGTCCTACACAACTTCTATACTCTGTGAGGCTATTTAATATATAACTCAAGCTACTCAACCAATACATGCCCACCCTTTGAGACTTGATACTCAATTTATGCTCATAAAATGGCACATTTGCATCTCATTTGTGCATGACTCCTTTGTTCTTGTCTTCTTTTGGCTGCCCTCCTCATGTCATGCTTCATTATCATCGTTTCTGCTATTAATGATACATACAAGCTTGCATTGCTTACATTCAAGGCCGAAATAACTAGGGATCCTTTTGGATCGCTTAACTCATGGAACGACAGCACTGACTTCTACCGAAGGTATGGGATTAGATGCAGTCGTCGACACCACAGAGTCACTATACTGGACCTCCATTCCCAAGATCTTTCGAGGCCCATCTCCTCTCATATAGGGAACCTCAGCTTCTTGAGGCTGTTACTGCTCCAAAACAATAGCTTTAGCCTTGAAATCCCTCCACAAATTGGCTTGCTGCGTCGGCTTCAATTCTTGCATTTATCCAATAATTCACTCACGAGCGAGATTCCTAGGAATATATCAATTTGCACAAACCTTCTAGATTTACACCTCCATTACAACTAGTTGGTTGGAGGAATTCCAGTTGAGCTAGGCTCCTTGTCAAATCTTCAAAGGATCAGATTTGGTATGAACCAAATAACCAGTAGCATCCCTCCATTCATAGGCAATTTATCATCTCTAAAGTTGATTTCTTGTCCCTTCAATGGTTTGAGTGGGATTATTCCCCAATCTCTTGGTTGACTAACCAAACTACAAGTGCTTGCCTTGGGCATCAACAAGCTTTCAGGTACCATTCCCCCTTATGTCTTCAACCTGTCTTTGTTGACTAGATTTGACATAATTTTTTTACCAAATCCGTGGCAATCTTCCTGAAGATATATGATTCACTCTTCCGAATCTTCAAATTTTTAGCATTACTAGTAACCACTTCACTAGATCAATTCCCTCATCGATATCCAATTCCGCAAATCTAAGAGTCCTCCAACTTTCTGGAAATGAGCTCTCTGGGAAAGTCCTTTCATTGGCGAATCTTCGTAAGCTTCAGGCTTTTACCATATTCTATAATTACTCGGGAGTGGAGGGTCCGATGCAGATGATCTCAACTTCCTTTGATCACTAACAAATGTTGCTAACTTAAGGAAATTGTTGGCGAAAAAAAAAAAGATTGGGTGGGACCCTTCCTGTATGTATCGGTAATCTTTCTGCTACTTTTATAGACATGTCACTCGGCCAAAATCTGATTTTGGGTGAGAGCCCGAGAGAGATTAATAAACTTGTGAACTTGTAGAGATTATTTTTAGATGGCAACCTTCTCTTGGGTCCAATCCCGTTTGATTTAGGAAGCCTTTCGGATCTCCTAGTATTGGACTTGGAGGGCAACAATCTATCTAGCATAATCCCATTCTCTTTGCAAAATTTGCAATGGATGAGCATTTTTAGTCTTGCCGAAAATAACTTGAAAGTGCCGATTCCTTCATATCTAATCAAATATCAGAGCTTGACAAATCTAGATCTTTAGAACAACTATCTTAGTGGTCCAGTTATATTTCCCATGGCAAGGAACCTCCTCTATTTGAATTTGTCTCGAAACCATCTAAGTGGAGTCCTTTCAATGAAAATTGGCAACTTGAAACATTTGGTCGGATTAGATGTCTCCGGAAATATTCTGGATGGTGAAATCCCCAGTGGTCTAAGCAATTGTGATGGACTGATGGCACTAAGAATGCAAGATAATTTTTTTTTCATGAGTCCATTCCTCAATCAATTAGCTCATTAAGAAGCATTGAGGAATTAGATCTTTCCAACAACAGTTTCTCTGGTGAAATTCCAAAGTTCTTGGAGGCATTTCAATTTTTGGTTGAGCTGAATTTATCTTACAATTGTTTGGAAGGCCTGCTGCCAACTCAAGGTGCTTTTAGGAATATGAGTGTGACTTTTGTTGCTGGAAATGAAAAGCTCCGTGAGGAATGCCTAAATTTGAGCTCCCCGAGTGCGTCTATCGAAACTCCAAAAACAAAGGACAAGTCCACAAGTTGAAACTCATCGTCACCATCCTTTTTGGTCTTCTTGGAATAACTCTCGTTGTCACTTTCCTCTATCTATGTTGGTTGAAGATGAAAAGAAACGAGCCAATTTCAATCTCCTTAGATGATTCCATGTTGAATCTATCCTACGAAATCTTTTGAAAGTCTTGACGGTATACTCAGGCATTGATTATAAGGGTGATGAGTTTAAGGCTTTAGTTTATGAGTTCATTGTCGATGGAAGCCTAGATGAGTGGCTGCACCCAATTCCAGCTCCAAATGATGTAGAGGGACATTCCAAGAAATTGAGTCTCCTCCAAAGGATAAACATTTCCATTGGTGTTGTTTCGGCATTAAATTATCTTCATTATCAATGTGAAAGCCCAATAATTCATTGTGATCTAAAGTCAAGTAATGTCCTTCTAGATGCTAATATGGTTGGACATATTGGTGACTTTGGGTTGGCGAAGATTGTCCTCCAATCCATGTTTGACACCAGAGCAAATATGAGTTCTGCTGGTTTAAGAGGAACGGTTGGTTATGCTGCTCCCGGTAAACATCTCTCCCCCAAAAGAAAGCATAGACCTTGTCATTATCAACTTGTCCTTATAGAGACTAGTGTTTTTTTTTTTTTTTTTTTTTTGGTGAATTCAAATTCTTGTTTTTGACATTTCTTGTGCAACAATATTTGTAAACTGCAGAATATGCTAACGGAAGCCAGGTATCGAGAGAAGGTGATGTCTACAGTTATGGCGTCCTCTTATTAAAAATAATTCGAATCTTCATAATTATGTTGCTGAGACTTTACCCCAAAGAGTTATGGAGATAACCGATCTCGTGTTGCTTCATGAAGGAAAGAGCCAAAGGAGTTCCCAAGATTCGCTTCACGAAAGAAACGGCATATTTTAGGAATGTTTGGAAATGGTATATCATATTGGACTTACTTGCTATGTGGAGGAGCCCAGAAGACGCATGACCATCGACAAAGTTGCAACCCAGCTGCACTGGATTAGGAAGGAGCTTTTTGCAGCTTCTTTACTTGGATAGATGAGACACAAATAGATGTCGATGACATCGAAATTAGCATGTTCTTCATTTCCTTTAATGAATCTCTCTAGTCCTATTTGTGAATGAAAAAGGAAAGGACGAATGTCTGACCTTCCTAATTTCCTTGTGAATCTAAGAGAGTACCATCTCAGTCATTCCTATTTTAAGCCATCAATTCACACTTTTTAACATTTTTTTTTGTCAGAATGACATTTCATGACAAATTAATGGGATAAAAAGCCAAATTTATGAGCCAAATTGACTTATAATTACTGATTTTTTTGGGTCATCACCTGTAATTACGGATTCTATGTTCACGAAATGGGACAAGTGCCCCTCTGATCTGCACAAGGCTCTGCTCTCTATATGGCTCCATTGCTATTAGGGTGTCATCATGCTTTTTTGATTGAATCTGGTTTGTAGGTCTGCCAAAAAAATAGCAAAAATTTTCATTGCGACTTGTTAAGGTCTGTCCACACCGCTTAAAAACTAAGTTGCAATGGGTTTAATATAAATGTGGCGTCCCTCTAATTAACTATTCTGATATTTGAGGTGAATTTCCAAACATCACGTTTGAGCAAAAAACTTGTTTTCGTCCTGACCGCAAGCAACGGTTTGCATCAGACGTTGATTATTGAAGCTTGATTGGTCATAACGCCTTGCCAACCGCTTATATATTATTGCTGTTTTGTCCGTCCTTCGAAGTCCAGGAGCTCGTCCATTATCCAGAGGTGACCGAAACGTCACTTGCTGACATCCCAATTGAAAGGATTCGAATTAATTTTTCTACTTGCGAGGTCAACTAGTAAAGCCGGCAATGCAAGAATTTGAATGAAACCCTAAGAGCATCTAAAAGCCATATGCCAGCCCCGCAAACATAATCACGCGATGGCAAGCTCTGATTACGCCTGGACCCCAGATGTAATAGATGCTAAGCCAATCTCGGCATGCTCCTTCGACCAATCGAAGCCCAAAATCCCTATCTACTGGGACCTATCAATAGAAAAGTTTCTTATAATGATCCGGGGAAACTACAGCCAAAATAAAGCAGATGAGCTTGGGACTCATTACATTATTTACAGCATTTACCTTCAAGTTAAGCCGAAAATTTCTCAAGCCGACAGTTTCTTATGACGATTCATGGGACATTGCACATTGGCAAATATTGTTAACTATGATCATGGTAAAAGCAGTAGCCAAGTACATGTTATGATCGGCCCCTAGCTGAAAACAGAAGTCCAGGGATAATTATCGGTACTTCATATGTTCAGGGACGAATGCAATTCATGCAATGGTGAGCAAGTCATGCTCCAGACATCTTTTATTTCTGATGATACCTGTGAAAATATTGTTTGTGTTCCCGAGAAGTACGAAATGTATTCAATCTTCAAACATCAAAACAATAGATATGACATGACAAAAACAATACTGAAATAAGCGCCACTCTTCCCATCCTCCACAGTGAATAGAACTTGGCCTATCAAAGACAACAAAAGTTACTGGTATATGAAAACGAAAAAAAAAAAAAAAAAAAAAAAAAAAAAAGAAAAGTAAAAAAGAACATATCAACAATGGATTACTATGACTTAGAAAACCACACTGAGAGGGAAGGACCATTCCTCTCCTACAATTTCTGACAAATGAACAGCACCATTTTATTCACTGCCACAGTTTTCCTCAAAACTTCCTATTTTAAACTAATCAGCAACTTCACTTCCTGTTAGTTGTTCCAACCCGCGGCTTCGCTTTGACCTCTGATTCCTGTAATCCAATCAAGATGCATATGTAGCCATTTACAAGTAATCCCCCATTCAGGAACTTCTAAGTACAACTAAAAGAGCAGTCAGTGGAAAGGAAGATTAAAAAAAACCTGTGGTAAGTGCAAGAAGATATAGGTCTTTGCTGTAGCAGGATTGTGATTTTCTGCCCCCTTGCTCCAGTCGTAACAGACCTGTAAGCAAGTTGACCCACAAATTTCAGTGCTAGTCATATCCCTCATCGTCCTTGAGACAATCATAATCCTCCTGCATACATAAGAAAAACCAAAAGGAAAGCACTGCCTGGCCATGCGTGCAAATCACATCATAACATATTCAAAATATGTAGTTCACTGTAGAAATTTTAAATCAAACAGTATACATTTGACTTGACATAGAGGGAGTGGCTGCTATGAGCAGAAGGCTGATGGAGCCACATAGGTAGATGCTATAACTAAGAACAATTTAATGTTTTCTAGAAAAATCTAACCTGAACAGCCTGTAGAAGCACAGAAATGTCTTTATTCTCAACTTATTCAATATTGCATAGACCTTTTTTAGGATAAAGCAATAATATCACAAAGACTTGCTTCCTCCATATTCTTCTCAATTTATAAAAGAAGATTTGGCTATTAAGAAAGTCCAATCATAGGCAACCGAAAAAAATAACCAAAAACACCATGAGCCTGAGCCTGAGCCTGAGCCTGAGCTTGTCGTAAAAGCAAAGTGGGCATGCAATAAAAAACTGAAAGAAGGGGTGGTGGCTCAACAAGTCGAGTGTGAAATGAAGTGAATCTACACTAGACTAGTGAAGTGAATCTACCAAGAAAATAACCAGAAACACCATGAGCCTGAGCCCCTTCTAAAAGCAAAGTAGGTCTGCAATAAGAACTGAAAGAGGGGGTGGTGGCTAAACGAGTCATGTATGAAGTGAAGTGAATCTACACTAGACTAGTGAAGTGAATCTACCCTAGTCCTAGTCTATATTGATATGTCGTGAGACGGAGTTGGCAAATACCAAGTCTAGAACAATGACATCTCTTTCAGCACAGTCAAACGTTGGATGTATTTGCACAAATGCACATGAGAACATCTCTTGATATGTTCATACGAGGAAGTGGTATGATTGCCTCCTTTAGTATGCATCTCTCTTCTGAAGATAAAATTGATTACAGAAACAAGATGGACTAGGAATCTATCTACAGAAAGTGAAAAGAGACTCACCAAATATGCATATATTGTGCCGTCATTATTGAAGGTGCTACAAGGTATTGGTTGGCTGCATCTTGACGTTGCCTGAGAATAGCAACAAAGTAGTTTCGAAACAATTACCAGTTCACTCCAAACGGGAGCTTCATCAAGTACTTCTTTTATGCTTTTGAAAATTACTTAATTGGATACCTTCACCCTTGAAGTGAGACTTTCAGAGGGAAATCATGAAGAGGTTTGTAAAAAGATAATTGATTATTTAGATGATTTAAGATGATTCAACTATATTTCATTTAGACTCTACAAACATGGTCATGTCTAACATAAGCGAAGTCTCCCTAAGGCCTAAAAGGAAAGGAAATGAAGATGATCTACTCAATACATTATGGGTAGCCTGAGTAATAGCACAAGAGACAGGTGAAGAGCCCTATGACCACTCAAAAAGTACTTTCATTTTATGAAGATGCTGAAAAACTTATTTTATAATATTCTAAACCGTGTTAACCTTGGACCTTACCATGAAAGTACTCAGGAGGAGGGGAAAAAAAAGAGATACATCAATACTGGCCAAACTCAACCACAGAGAGAGAGAGAGAGAGAGAGAGAGACCTTAAGTCTTTGCTTACTATCCTTGTCCCAAAAGTTAAAAGTACCATCAGATCCAGCACTGGCAAAGGTATGATGCACCTGAAGTAAGAAAATTAAATTCTGGATGAATATTGACTGTCTGGATGAGGTTGCCAATATGGATTACTGAAGATTGACTTACTGGATGGAAATTCAAGGAGTTGACAGAATAAATGTCGTTGTTATCCCTATGACACCTAAATGTGTAGTTTTTACTGATCTGGGAATCATCCAGGTGATGAACACCAACCTTCCCCTCAATGGATCCAACCTAGAGTCAACAGAATTTTACCATTACCATAGGAGCAAAAAGTTAAAGGACCGCAATAAGAATATAGTACAAGATAAAAAATATAAAAATGTCATTGAGTGACAAAGACCAATACACTTAATCATGAAAAAGGATGATAAGCATGGTTTAATCTGAATTATATCACAATATAAGGTTTAGAAGCAATTGACCATTGTTTCATTCTCATCATGTCAACGTAACTCAACTGCCTTGTACGTATTCTCATCACCATAATTGATATCTTATTGAGCAAATGAATAGCAGAAAACGATGCACATCATACACATGATAACTAGCTGCAACTGAGTACTTACCAAAAAACCTTGTTGGTCAGGGAAAGCTGCTACACATCTTGTCTGGTACTTTAGGGGTGAAATAAATCTCTTGAACTCAGCCTGTTATCATAAAACCTCGATAACTTAAAACTCATTGCAGTAGTACTGGAAAATTGAGGTGGATCAACTGTGAGCAAAGAATGAAAGACGACTTCTTTTTCTTTCGATTTCTTCTTTAAGGGAAAAAAATTGTTTTATAACTGCCATTAGCAAATTCAGACCATTAAAGAAATTAGAGAAAAGTTGTGTGCAACAACAGGTGAATAGGCCATTATCACAAGATATAATCCTGGATACAAAAAGATAAATGCCATCTTATATGCCGAGTAACATTGCGTTGCCATGCGCTAAGTGATGTAAACATACTGCAATCGAGAGCCCTATGAACATATTAAATTAATTAGTTGCTTTAGTCTCCTTGCGAAATAGGTCTAGCAAGTGAAGGAAAACTTCGCCTAATATCCATTATCTTGAGTTTGAGGTCAACATGAGCAATAACCATCTCCAAATCCTGTATCGGCGTACAAGTACAATGGATGTGCAAAGTATCCTATTGCTGTTCCTTCTTTAAAGTGGTTGTCAAGGTTACATGATGTCTGGGCACACAATTAGCAGAAAATAATGGAAACAAGCATCCAATGTCTCTCGTTCCCATCAAAATCGCATACCTTAAAAAGGGGACCGATATTGTCCTGAATGTAGCTTAAAACACAAATAAGTGGCCACTTATGGATGATAACAATTGCAATGTCAAGCGATATTCCATGGGAACAAACACGTTAAACGAATTAAGAACATTCAATTAGATTGAAAATTTAGAAGGTTGTACCTGAGGATTCTGCAGATTAAAGACAATAAGATTCCTATCTGCAGTGCCAACAACCATCAGGGGATATCTCACTGTCATTGCATAGCAGCGCTCTGGGAGCTGTTGAGTATGTACTGGATTTGACTGCCTTGTGTCCCAGTACCTTAATCATGTCGAAACGATATATAGAAAACATTATCAGTACTTGAAACAAGTCGCATCAAGAAATTTCTCCAAAAAATAACATCAGGCTGCAGATATCATGGATCAACAGGGAAGAAACATTGTGAGTCCTATCCTCGTGGTACGATGTTAAAATAATTATGTGCACACATCTCCATGCAATTAATGTAAGGTCATTATCCTCCAAAATCGATGCGACAAAGACAGAAGAGCATGACCAATGCGAGTCTCAACATAATTATAACAGCAGAAAATTAAAAGATCGAAGCAACTATATAATGCAGCATCGGCTTAGTCATGAGATAGTGCTGCTCCATCCATGCTAGAATTACAAACATTGGAATTATGAGAAAAATTTGATTGCAGCACCATCACCACCAAATGTACATCAATTAAATTGACAGTTAAAATGCAGCAGATTATGATAAAATACTCCCATGCCATGCGTACAAATGACAAGCAAGATAACTCGTACTTCAGGGTCTTGTCCCAGCTTCCTGTAACTAAGACATTCATCTCTGGGATCCAAGCAACCTCCTTAATGGGTGCGTCATGCATGGCAACCGTCACTGGCTGACCTCCAGACATTAAAGACCACATTTTTGCTTGTTTATCACAGCCGCCAGAAAAGACAGTCGTTCCATCATCCTTCCAAGCTGAACAAAGTACCTTTTAAAAGAAATGGAGATATTTTCCAGGGAGCATATATAAAAACATATTAGATCAAGGAAACCAAAGCTCAGACAAAATCCTTCTAATACGAAACCAAGGTTAGACAATCACCGGCTGGTCATGTGATATCGAAGCCTTGGGCACGCTAGTTACAGAAGCCCCATTCTTCGTAAGTTCCCAGCACCGTACCTACAAAGATTTTCAAGACGGCCACAGGAAAAAACAAATGGGCGTCAACAAAAAGCTAAAACGCAGCAGTCGATCGTCCCCTGTAAGGTTTGCGCAAAGTACAAACCGAGCTGTGCAAACCTGATTATCCCACGAAGTAGCAACTAAGTGGTTGGCCCTCGGGCTAAAACTCAGGCTTGAAACGGAATCGCTGGGAGGTTGAATCACCTGACATCGTCACATTCGAAAGAGCTTAGCCAAAGACATCAAGCTAACCTCTACAACCAACCGTCCCATCAGAACTAACAGAAAAAATCCACAAAAGAACAATCAAATCGCCAAACTGATCACACACGCACAACGCATAATTCACCGAACGTAAATCTACTGATCGCGGCTTCCTAAGGAAGGCGTCTCCCTGATGGAAACCCGAAAACACTGCGAGCAATCGGAGCTAAACCGAACTTATTTAAGCATCCAAAAGAATCGCCGGGAAAAAACCAACGGCGAGCACGCGCGACAGCACGCCAGTCCTCTAGCTTGAAACCGATCGATCATTGCCGTCGGGTTTAACGCCCATCTAACTCCGAACGACGCAGCAGCAAGAAAACACTCACACCGCCGTAGCAGCGAAGAGCAGGTACCTCGGTAGACTCGTTAGGGTTATGGTTCCCGGCGGGAGCTGCTCCAAAAGCGGCCATTGCAGCGGCGGAGCGAGGAGGAGGAGGAGGAGGAGGAGGAGGAGGAGGGCGGGCGCTGTCGAGGCTTCGAGGCGGAGAACTACTCTCTCGGAAGAGGGAAAAAGAGGGAAAATTTTCAAGTGCGGGTTTTAGAGAGCCTCCGTTTTATTTATAGGTTGAGGTGCTTGCCTTTTTTGGTTTTGGCGTAGCGTTGTTGTGACGACGGCGCTCGTTCGCCCGCGCCAAAGTGAAGCTTTTTGATCGAGTTTTTCAAATTTATCGTCCTCCCTATTATCTAACATCATATGTACTCCGAAAATCCAGTTTTCTCAAAAAAATCATCATGAAAATATTTATATTTTCATAAGGCGCGCTCTTTTAATATTTTTTTTTTTTTTTTTTTTTTTCTGATAAATTATGTGACGCTTAAACCGATGATGTTATTTTCTAGTGGAAAAGAAGTCAATTCAATTTCATTATTGGCGGTTGCTTAATTTTAAAATTTAGAAGTACTTGTCGGATACACTTAATGATTTTTGTAAGTGTGGAATAAAATATTCACTTCGATCTCTTCATTTTTTTTTTTTTTGGTGAAGCACTTCGATCTCTTCATTCGACCTTTGTGAAATGTATCGATTGATATAATAGTCTATTAATTAACGTGTAATGATCTAATGTGCTGACTTGATAATATTTATGTTATTGATGTTGAACATTGATCTAACATAGAGATGTATGAGTGGAAATAGATCCTACATCGATATATAGTGCGTCCATTAAAATCTTAGCGAAGCTAATTTTTTATTCATAAATTTTAAAATATAATTATATATATGTGGATAAATGGTTGGCATAATTGAAAATATGAGGTTTAATTTAAATGGTTCCGAAAGTCTCAGCGGCATACCTTTTTAGAAATTAGAAGCATTTTAAAAATATAATGTGCAACGATCATCTCTTCATTGAAAATCTTTAGGAAATTATAATCAAGTTGAAATTAATAATTAAATTTCAAAGGGCCAAAAAAAAAAAAATCCAGTTTTGTGGGTAAAATTCTAAAAAATAAGCGAAAACATGTCGTACAATGGTTATTGAGATCCAAAGTGACCTCATCCGGTTCAAAGTTTTCTTGTTAAAATTGAGAGACGTGTGAATTTTCATCTCCTTAATATGATATTGTATTTTGTAATTTCATATTAATCCTTTGATAGTTGCGAGTTTTGAAACTAAATTAATCCAGTCTTGCCCAAGTCACTGCTCAAGCATTGACCCAGGAGCAAAGGGGTCGTGCCACTACTAGGCACGAGCCTGTGTAGGGCCAAGCAAACACGGTCCGGCAACTCCTCATCAAAAACATTTTTAAGCATGTAAGCTATTTGAGTTGCCGACAATTACCATCAAATCGAAGATCTCATGCTGAGTAGGATTTGGAGGATAAGAACAGGAAATATGAATTGTGTTTCTTAGAAAATAAAATCGAAGATTTGGTTTAGTTAATTTGTTAGAGATTTTTAGACGATATTATCCCTCACTTTTCATATCCATTTTAATATGCATATTGGATTTGATTTCCTTATATTGTTATTCTTGTGCTCCTTCTCGATATAGACATCGAAGAAATTTCTCTATTCTTATCTTCCGCATTATTCTTATCTTAATGATTATTATTTTCAATATTTTTCTTTGTTCGGATTCTATCATTTGAAGCGATGAAATTGTTATGAATATAATTCATCACATAATAGGAAGTGTCGAAATGCCACGTTTTTGCGAAATTACTTTCAGATGACTAGTTCCCATCATGAAGCGTGTGACCAAGTTATATTTATTATTTCAGAGTGCCATGTTGGTGTGTAAGTGGGACTGCCCGCTAAATTACCAAGCAAAGGGCCTACGCGACCAAGCTTCGGCATGAATATTTGACTAAGCAGAAACGTATTGCATCATGTCTACCTTTCGAGTCTCTTTTGGGGTTCAATCAGACAGTTTCTGGAGCTTGTTCTTATGGTAAGTTCGGCTTTACATTTCCAACCGAGGTCGACAAGGATTACAATCCTCAAACGTCATGGAAAGCAGCAGAGGGGCAATTGCAGAAAGCTAGAAATACAACAACAAGGCCGTACATGAGCCATGACAACAAGCCCATGCATGATCAGCGCGGCAAGAAAACCACAATACTGGATAGCGAGCGATGGTGTTGTAAGCTCGTGATTACGATGATCAAAGACGACAACGAACTAGAGGCGCATTCGATTCGTATTCATTTCATGATAAGACCAAGTTTATTATTCTTCACAGGCTATTAATAGATTAATATAGTAATGATGGAAAAAAAAAGTCACAAGTTTAGCCCAACATGTTAATTTGAGTGGCTTTTGGTATGTGGAAGAGGCAGTGGATGGAGAAGTTGCCAATTGCCATTTGATGGCTCTTTTGATGGAAGTCAGGCTCTGAATCTTCTGGGTGAAACTTCATCGGATGCTTTTGTTCGATTAGTGACTTTATACGTGGTCGACAGTCGACCAGAAAAGGAGCGCGAAAGGAGCAGATGGGGTATTTAACCATTCGGAGCCGCCTGCAAAAACGGACGCTCGAGATATGGGATTCCGCCCAAAGTTGTTGGAATCGAATGCTCGTCGAGCAAGTTCATGAGTAAATGAAGCGGCTCTTCCTCGGTCTTTTTTCTAACTCTTTTATTTGAGGTGTGGTAAATGATGTCAGGTATGTATGTAAGGGATTTTATGAACTCGACCATCAATATTTGCAGTACAGTTTCTGGCTTCTTAGTGAATACTTGGAAGAAGTTGATCCGTACATCCAATTTGATTCTTCACTTCACGTCATGATCTAGGACCCTCTTCATGGTGGATGGTGTTAGATTCTCTTCCCTTATCTCAATTTACAATTTGCTCTGTTCACTTATCTCGATTCACAATCGCCAACTAATTTACCTCACAAGTAAGTGGGAACTACGTCAGATTGACACATGTAAGATTGGTTATTGAAAATTGACAATAAAAAAAAAAAAAAAAAACTAGATATGAAAGTTGAGCCTCGACAAGCATTGGATGACGGAAAATTGATCTTCAATGCTTATGTGTAGTCTAGTTCTATTAGAATTTATGGAATAACTTATCGATATGATATTTTCTAATTCATAGAAAGCAACTATATGTTTAATATTACCGAGAAAGTAGAGAGATATTTAATATGAGATCAGATTTTTTATAATCAAAATAACTATTTTACCCACACATTTCTAAACCTAACCGAGAAGTTATACTACGAAAGATTTAATCACACGCGGGGTAATAAGAACACCTTTTGCACAGTAATGTTGGCTCATTGTTAGACTAAAGGCAATTCCGTTTTGTTTGGATATATATCAGGACAAGCCTAGCCTATGATCCCCAGCTCATGTGCTTCTTGGAGTTCCTTTGTGAGGGAACAGCTCGCCGTGCTTAAACCAAGTCATCATCATCGGTTGAAATGGGGATGATATAAGAGATAACAACAGTCTCTTATTTGCGCCCTATTTTCATCATAAGGTAAAGGAAAATCAGTAGTTTGGAAGAGCAAAACAAGTTACTTTTTCCTTGTCGAAGAACTGTACTTTGCATGCAAGAGTAAACTTGAATTGTACGGATCAAGGAGCACAATTGGCCGTGTAAACTTCCGGTGTGTACTTTTTGCCTTTATGATTGCGTCTTCAATTGCTGGTAATACAATTATTGGTGAAACAATTGTTTATTATGAGACGAAAGGTGTGATTCCACTAATAACCCAGCATGGGTATCGGAACTGGTATTGATTGTTTTTCATGCCTCGCATTCCATAATTTGCACAGTGTACTATAAATTTTAATGAATTATCATGAGTTTGGCCTAGAGGGAGTGCAAATATGACATCAAAATGTATAAGTGATGGCAAAAGAATAATGTAAGTGTCAAATTTTGGTACAGAGGACACTTAAGTGCTAAAAGTTATAAAATGTACACCAAGTGTCACTTTTTTTGAAAATTGTGATACTTGAGTGCCAAATCCGATGACCCTAGCGGGAAATTTTACATGGCAATTTTTTTATCAGTATAACTCGCCTACGTGGCTTATAGGAGAGCTGAGTCAGCAAAGAAGAGTCAAAATGACATCATTTTGCCTTTTTTTTTGAATTTAATATAAATATTAATTAAATTAAATCATTTTAAAAGGAGGAGGAGGAGGCAGAAGGAGAGGGCTCAGCCCTCAATGCCGCCTCCCCACTATTGTTGAGAAGGGTCGGCAACGGTGGGCGAAGGGTCGACGAGGGCCTAGCGAGTGACGGCCCCTGGCTCGACCAGGCGAGGGCCAGCAACCCTTATCGAATTTGGGAGAGGGCTGCGACAACGTTTATTCAAAGATGACACAAATTGACACATTGTCATTGGTATTTAATTGAAATAAATTGCAATCGGCGCAAAATGACCCAAATAGTCAGCATTAGATTGATGATATGAATTGTCAATCATTCTGACTATAATCCCAATTAGATTTGGTGTCAATCCAATAAGAAAATGTAAAACTTTTTTTAGTCTTGGATTTTGAGCGAAATAAGGACGTAAAGATCCATTTCCACAAGTGTAATTTAGGTTCAAACTCACTGTAAGAACATGGAAAATGATGCGTATGGAGTGTCCAATGGTTAGTGGCATCAACATATCATAGTCCTCTTGAAAAAAAGTTTTGTTGACATTGAACAATTATTGCCAATGGTTGCCCAACATGTCTTTTGGGCATTCAGATTGGAAAAAAGGAGGGCGGAAATAATGGTACACGAATTATAGCACTAGAAGACCATCTTAAGCTGCGTCATACTTTGAACGGATTTTTTGGGTTGAATGCCTATCGGAAACCACTCTTTCAAGTCCCACATAGCTTCTATAAAAGGTCTTCTTTGTGAGGCTGTTTAATATGTAACTCAAGCTGCTCAACCAATACATATCACTTCAATCATTCTTTCTTGCCCTCCCTTTGAGACTTTGTACCCAATTTATCCTCATCAAATGGCACATTTGCATCTAATTTGTGCACAACTCCCCTGTTCTTGTCTTCTTTTGGCTGCTCTCCTCATGTCGTGCTTCATTATTATCGTTTTTGCTATTAACGATATAGACAAGCTTGCATTGCTTGCATTCAAGGCCGAAATAACCAAGGATCCTTTCGGATTGCTTAACTCATGGAATGACAGCACAGACTTCTGCTAATGGTATGGGATTATATGCAGTCGTTGATACCATAGAGTCACTATATTGGACCTCTATTACCAAGGACTCTCAGGACCCATCTCCTCTCACATAGGGAACCTCAGCTTCTTGAGACAATTGTTGCGTCAAAACAATTGCTTCAGCCTTGAAATCCCTCCACAAATTGGCCAATTGCGTCGGCTCCAATTATTGGATTTATCCAATAATTCACTGACGGGCGAGATTCCAAGGAATATATCAGGTTGCACGAATCTTCTACTTTTTAACCTTCGGCGCAACCGATTGATTGGAGGAATTCCAATGGAGCTAGGCTCCTTGTCAAATCTTCAAATCATTAAATTTTCTATGAACCAATTAATTGGCAGCATCCCTTCATTCATAGGCAACTTATCATCTTTGGAGATGATTTTCTGTGCCTACAACCATTTGAGTGGGATTATTCCCCAATCTTTAGGTCAATTAACCAAACTATACGTGCTCGCCTTGGGACGCAACGGGTTTTCAGGTACCATCTCACCTTCTATCTTCAACTTGTCTTTGCTGACTATATTTGACATGGTTCTGAACTAGATCCATGGCAATCTTCCTGAAAATATAGGATTCACTCTTCCGAATCTTCAATTTTTTTTTAGCATTGTTGATAACCACTTCACTGGATCAATTCTCTCGTCGATATCCAATTCCACAAATCTAGGAGTGCTCCAACTTTCTAGCAATGTGTTCTCTGGGAAAGTCCCTTCATTGGCAAATCTCCATAACCTTTGGGTTTTTGCCATATATTACAATTATCTTGGGAGTGGAAGGTCCAATGCTGATGATTTGAGCTTCCTTTGCTCACTAAGGAAGCTGCTAACTTAAGGGATTTGTCAGCGCATAATAATAGATTGGGTGGGACCCTTCCTATATGTATCGGTAATCTTTCCGCTACTTTTATAAAAATGTCACTTAACCAAAATTTGATTTCAGGTGAGGTCTAGAGAGAGATCAATAAACTTGAGAACTTGCAGGTATCATCATTAGGTTTCAACCTTCTTTCAGGTCCGATCCCATTTGATTTACGAAACCTTTCGAATCTCCTAGCATTGGCCTTGGAAGGCAACAATCTATTTGGCATAATCCCATCCTCTTTGCAAAATTTGCACCAGTTAGATGAGCTTAGGCTTGCCAAAAATAACTTGAAAGCGCCGATTCCTTCATTCCTAGTCAAATATCAGAGCTTCACACATCTAGATCTTTCTAGCTACTATCTTAGTGGCCCAATTATATTCCCTGTGGCAGGGAACCTCCCCTATTTGAATCTGTCTCGGAACCATTTAAGTGCAGTCCTTCTGATGAAAATTGGCAACTTGAAACATTTGTATGCATTAGATGTCTCTGGAAATATTCTGGATGGTGAAATCCCTAGCAGTCTAAGCAATTGTGATGGACTAATAATACTAAGAATGCAAGATAACCTTTTTAGCGGGTCCATTCCTCAATCAATTAGCTCATTAAGAAGTATTGTGGAATTAGATCTTTCCAACAACAGTTTCTTTGGTGAAATTCCAAAGTTCTTGGAGGCATTTCAGTTTTTGGAACAGCTGAATTTATATTACAATTGTTTGGAAGGCCCGCTACTAACTCAAGGTGTTTTTGGGAATGTGAGCGCAACTTTTGTTGCTGGACATGAAAAGCTCTTTGGAGGAATGCATGAATTTGAGCTCCCTGAGTGCGTCTCTCAAAATTCCAAAAACAAAGGAGGAGTCCACAAGTTGAAACTCATCGTCACCATCCTTTTTTGTCTTCTCGGAATAACTCTCGTTGTTGCTTTCTTATATCTATGTCAGTTGAAGATGAAAAGAAATGCGCCAATTCCAAGCTCCTTAGATGATTCTACGTTGAATCTATCTTACGGAGCTCTTCTAAAAGCAACCGATGGTTTTTCTTCAACTAATTTGATTGGGGTCAGAAGTTTTGGATCCGTCTACAAGGGGTTGTTCCAGGAGAATGAAATTGTCATTACAGTGAAGGTGATTAATTTAACACGGAATGGTGCTCTCAAGAGTTTCAAAGCTGAGTGCGAGGCTTTAAAATGTATATAAGACACCGAAATCTTATGAAAGTCTTGATGCTGTGCTCAAGCATTGATTATAGGGATGATGAGTTTAAGGCTTTAGTTTATGAGTTCATGGTCAATGGCAGCCTAGATGAGTGCCTACACCCAAATCCAACTCCAAATGATGTGGATGGGCATTCCAAGAAATTGAGTCTCCTCCAAAGGATAAACATTTCCATTGACGTTGCTTCGGCATTAGATTATCTCCATAATCATTGTGAAAGCCCAATAATTCATTGTGATCTAAAGCCAAGTAATGTCCTCCCAAATGCTGACATGGTTGGACATATTGGTGACTTTGGGTAGGCGAAGTTTGTCCTCCAATCCATGTCTGACACTAGAGCAAATACAAGTTCTACTAGTTTAAGAGGAATGGTTGGTTATGCTGCTCCTTCTAAACATCTCTCCTCCGAAAGAAAGCTTAGACCTTGTCATTATCAACTTGTCCTTATAGAGACTAGTGTTTTTTTGTTTTGTGAATTCAAATTCTTATTTTTGACATTTCTTATGCTACGATATGTGTAAACTGCAGAATATGCTAGCGAAAGCCAGGTATCAAATGAGGTGATGTTTACAGTTACGGCTTCCTCTTATTAGAGATGTTCACGGCATTAAGTCCCACTAGCGACATGTTCAAAGACGATTTCAATCTTCATAACTATGTTGCGGAGGCTCTGCCCCAATGAGCTATGGAGATTACCGACCCCGTGTTGCTTCATGAAGGAGAGAGCCGTAGTCGTTCCCAAGATTCGCTTTGCGAAAGAAGCAGCATATTTCAGGAATGTTTGGAAACAATATATTGTATTGGACTCACTTGCTCTGTGAGGGAGCCTAGAAGACCCATCTGCATCGACAAAGTTGCAACCCAACTGCACTCGATCAGGAAGAAACTTTCTGCAGCTTCTTTACTGGTTAAATGAGGCATGAATAGATGACATCGAAATTAGCATGTTCTCCATTTCCTGTAATAAATCGATCTAGTGCTATTTGTGAATGAGAAAGGAAAGGACGAATGTCTGACTATCCTGATATCCTTGTGAATCTAAGAGAGTACCATCTCAGTTAGTCCTACTTGAAGCCGTCAATTCCTACATTTTAACTTCTTTTTTTTTTTGGTCAAAATGACATTTCATGACAAATTAATGGGATAAAAAGCCAAATTTATGAGCCAAATTGACTTGTAATTACGGATTTTTTGAGTCACCACTTGTAATTACATGTTTAATGTACATGAAATGGGACAAGTGCCCCTCTAATCAGCACAAGGCTCTGCTCTCTATATGGCTCCATTGCTATTAGGGTGTCGTCGTGCTTTGTTGATTGAATCTGGTTTGTAAGTCTACCAGAAAAATAGCGAAAAGTTTCATTGCAACTTGGAAAGATCTATCCGCACCGCTTAAAAACCAAGTTGCAATGGGTTTTATATAAATGTGGCGTCCCTCTAATTAACTATTCTGATATTTGAGGTGAATTTTCAAACATCACGTTTGGGCAAAAAACTTGTTTTCGTCCTGACCGCAAGCAACGGTTTGCATCAGACGTTGATTATTGAAGCTTGAAGCTTTGGGATTTGATTGGTCTTAATGCCTTGCCAACCGCTTATATATTATTGCTGTTTTGTCCGTCCTTCGAAGTCCAGGAGCTCGTCCATTATCCAGAGGTGACCAAAACATCACTTGCTGACATCACAATTGAAAGAATTTGAATGAAATCCTAAGAGCATCTAAAAGCCATATGCCAGCCTCGCAAACATAATCACACGATGCCTAGCTCTGATTGCGCCTGGACCCCAGATGTAATAGAAGCTAAGCCAATCTCGGTAAAGTAGATTGAAAATTAGCACCCTCGGCATGCTGCTTCGACCAATCAAAACCCAAAATCCCTATCTACTGGGACCTATCAATAGAACAGTTTCTCATAATGATCCGGGGAAACTGCAGCCAAAATAAAGCAGATGAGCTCGGGACTCATCATTACATTGTTTACAGCATCTACCTTTCGAGTTAAGCCGACAGTTTCTCAAGCTTAGACTCCTTGATGACGATTCATGGGATATTGCGCAATGGCAAATATTGTTAACTATGATCACGGTCTAAGCAGTAGCCAAGGACAGGTTATGATTGGCCCCTAGCTGAAAACAGAAGTCCAGGGATAATTGTCGGTACTTCATATGTTCAGGGACGAACGCAATTCATGCAATGGTGAGCAAGTAATGCTCCAGACATCTTTTATTTCTGATGATACCTGTGAAAATATTGTGTGTTCCTGAGAAGTACGAAATGTATTCAATCTGCAAACATCAAAGTGATAGACATGACATGACATGACAAAAACAATACTGAAATAAGCGCCACTCTTCCCATCCTCCACAGTGAATAGAACTTGGCCTATCAGAGACAACAAAAGTTACCGGTATATGAAAACGACCAAAAAAAAAAAAAAAAATATCAACAATGGATTACTATGACTCAAAAAACCACAATGAGAGGGAAGGACCATTCCTCTCCGACAATTTCTGACAAATGAACAGCACCATTTTCTTCGCTGCCAAAGTTTTCCTCAAAACTTCCTATTTTAAACTAATCAGCAACTTCACTTCCTGTTAGTTGTTCCAACCGACGGCTTCGCTTTGACCTCTGATTCCTGTAATCCAATCAAGATGCATATGTAGCCATTTACAAGTAAACCCCCATGCAGGCACTTCTAAGTACAACTAAAAGAGCAGTCAGTGGAAAGGAAGAAAAAAAAAACCTGTGGTAAGTGCAAGAAGATAGAGGTCTTTGCTGTAGCAGGATTGTGATTTTCTGCCCCCTTGCTCCAGTCGCAACAGACCTGTAAGCAAGTTGAACCACAAATTTGAGAGCTAGTCATATCCCTCATTGTCCTTGATACAATCAAAGTCCTCCTGCATACATAAGAAAAACCAAAAGGAAAGCACTGCCTGGCCATGCGTGCAAATCACATCATCACATATTCAAAATATGTAGTTGGGGTCACTGTAGAAATTTTAAATCAAACAGTATACATTTGACTTGAGATAGAGGGAGCGGCTGCTATGAGCAGAAGACTGATGGAGCCACATAGGTAGATGCTATAACTAAAGAACAACTTTAATGTTTTCTAGAAAAATCTAACCTGAACAGCCTGTAGAAGCACAGAAATGTCTTTATTTTCAACTTATTCAATATTGCATAGACCTTTTTTTAGGATAAAGCAATAATATCACAAAGACTTGCTTCCTCCATATTCTTCTCAATTTATAAGAGAAGATTTGGCTATTAAGAAAGTCCAATCATAGGCAACCAAAAAAAAATAACCAGAAACACCATGAGCCTGAGCCTGTCGTAAAAGCAAAGTGGGCATGCAATAAAAAACTGAAAGAAGGGGTGGTGGCTCAACAAGTCGCGTGTGAAATGAAGTGAATCTACACTAGACGAGTGAAGTGAATCCACCAAGAAAATAACCAGAAACACCATGAGCCTGAGCCCCTTCTAAAAGCAAAGTAGGTATGCAATAAGAACTGAAAGAGGGGGTGGTGGCTAAACGAGTCATGTATGAAGTGAAGTGAATCTACACTAGACTAGAGAAGTGAATCTACCCTAGTTCTAGTCTATATTGATATGTCGTGAGACGGAGTTGGCAAATACCAAGTCTAGAACAATGACATCTCTTTCAGCACAGTCAAACGTTGGATGTATTTGCACAAATGCACATGAGAACATCTCCTGATATGTTCATACGAGGAAGTGGTATGATTGCCTCCTTCAGTATGCATCTCTCTTCTGAAGATAAAATTGATTACAGAAACAAGATGGACTAGGAATCTATCTACAGAAAGTGAAAAGAGACTCACCGAATATGCATATATTGTGCCGTCATTATTGAAGGTGCCACAAGGTATTGGTTGGCTGCATCTTGACGTTACCTGGGAATAGCAACAAAGTAGTTTCGAAACAATTACCAGTCTACTCCAAACGGGAGCTTCATCAAGTACTTCTTTTATGCTTTTGAAAATTACTTAATTGGATATCTTCACCCTTGAAGTGAGGCTTTCAGAGGGAAATCATGAAGAGGTTTGCAAAAAGATTATTGATTATTTAGATGAATTAAGATGATTCAACTATATTTCATTTAGACTCTACAAACATGGTCATGTCTAACATAAGCAAAGTCTCCCTAAGGCCTAAAAGGAAAGGAAATGAAGATGATCTACTCAATAAATTATGGGTAGCCTGAGTAATAGCACGAGAGACAGGTGAAGAGCCCTATGACCACTCAAAAAGTAATCTCATTTTATGAAGATGCTGAAAACCTTATACTATAATATTCTAAACCGTGTTAACCTTGGACCTTACCATGATGGTACTCAGGAGGAGGGGGGAAAAAAAGAGATACATCAATACTGGCCAAACTCAACCACAGAGAGAGAGAGAGAGAGAGAGAGAGAGAGAGAGAGAGAGAGAGTGAGAGAGAGAGAGAGAGAGAGAGAGAGAGAGACCTTAAGTTTTCGCCTATTATCCTTGTCCCAAAAGTTAAAAGTACCATCAGATCCAGCACTGGCAAAGGTATGATGCACCTGAAGTAAGAAAATTAAATTCTGGATGAATATTGACTGTCTGGATGAGGTTGCCAATATGGATTACTGAAGATTGACTTACTGGATGGAAATTCAAGGAGTTGACAGAATAAATGTCGTTGTTATCCCTATGACACCTAAATGTGTAGTTTTTACTGATCTGGGAATCATCCAGGTGATGAACACCAACCGTCCCCTTGATGGATCCAACCTAGAGTCAACAGAATTTTACCATTACCATAGGAGCAAAAAGTTAAAGGACCGCAATAAGAATATAGTACAAGATAAAAAATATAAAAATGTCATTGAGTGACAAAGACCAATACACTTAATCATGAAAAAAGGATGATAAGCATGGTTTAATCTGAATTATATCACAATATAAGGTTTAGAAGCAATTGACCATTGTTTCATTCTCATCATGTCAACGTAACTCAACTGCCTTGTACGTATTCTCATCACCATAATTGATATCTTATTGAGCAAATGAATAGCAGAAAACGATGCACATCATACACATGATAACTAGCTGCAACTGAGTACTTACCAAAAAACCTTGTTGGTCAGGGAAAGCTGCTACACATCTTGTCTGGTACTTTAGGGGTGAAATAAATCTCTTGAACTCAGCCTGTTATCATAAAACCTCGATAACTTAAAACTCATTGCAGTAGTACTGGAAAATTGAGGTGGATCAACTGTGAGCAAAGAATGAAAGACGACTTCTTTTTCTTTCGATTTCTTCTTTAAGGGAAAAAAATTGTTTTATAACTGCCATTAGCAAAATTCAGACCATTAAAGAAATTAGAGAAAAGTTGTGTGCAACAACAGGTGAATAGGCCATTATCACAAAATATAATCCTGGATAGAAAAAGATAACTGCCATCTTATATGCCGAGTAACATTGCGTTGCCATGTGCTAAGTGATGTAAACATACTGCAATCGAGAGCCCTATGAAAATATTAAATTAATTAGTTGCTTTAGTCTCCTTGCGAAATAGGTCTAGCAAGTGAAGGAAAACTTCGCCTAATATCCATTATCTTGAGTTTAAGGTCAACATGAGCAATAACCATCTCCAAATCCTGTATTGGCGTACAAGTACAATGGATGTGCAAAGTATCCTATTGCTGTTCCTTCTTTAAAGTGGTTGCCAACGTTACATGATGTCTGGGCACACAATTAGCAGAAAATAATGCAAACAAGCATCCAATGTCTCTCGTTCCCATCAAAATCGCATACTTTAAAAAAGGGACCGATATTGTCCTGAATGTAGCTTAAAACACAAATAAGTGGCCACTTATGGAGGATAACAATTGCAATGTCAAGTGATATTCCATAGGAACAAACACGTTAAACAAATTAAGAACATTCAATTAGATTGAAAATTTAGAGGGTTATACCTGAGGATTCTGCAGATTAAAGACAAAAAGATTCCTATCTGCAGTGCCAACAACCATCAGGGGATATCTCACTGTCATTGCATAGCAGCGCTCTGGGAGCTGTTGAGTATGTACCGGACTTGACTGCCTCATGTCCCAGTACCTTAATCATGTCGAAACGATATATAGAAAACATTATCAGTACTTGAAACAAGTCGCATCAAGAAATTTCTCCAAAAAACAACATCAGGCTGCAGATATCATGTATCAACAGGGAAGAAACATTGTGAGTCCTATCCTCGTGGTACGATGTTAAAATAATTATGTGCACACATCTCCATGCAATTAATGTAAGGTCATTATCCTCCAAAATCGATGCGACAAAGACAGAAGAGCATGACCAATGCGAGTCTCAACATAATTATAACAGCAGAAAATTAAAAGATCGAAGCAACTATATAATGCAGCATCGGCTTAGTCATGAGATAGTGCTGCTCCATCCATGCACTACAATTCTATGCTAGAATTACAAACATTGGAATTATGAGAAAAATTTGATTGCAGCACCATCACCACCTAATGTACATCAATTAAATTGACAGTTAAAATGCAGCAGATTATGATAAAATACTCCTATGCCATGCGTACAAATGACAAGCAAGATAACTCGTACTTCAGGGTCTTGTCCCAGCTTCCTGTAACTAAGACATTCATCTCTGGGATCCAAGCAACCTCCTTAATGGGTGCGTCATGCATGGCAACCGTCACTGGCTGACCTCCAGACATTAAAGACCACATTTTTGCTTGTTTATCACAGCCGCCAGAAAAGACAGTCGTTCCATCATCCTTCCAAGCTGAACAAAGTACCTTTTAAAAGAAATGGAGATATTTTCCAGGGAGCATATATAAAAACATATTAGATCAAGGAAACCAAAGCTCAGACAAAATCCTTCTAATACGAAACCAAGGTTAGACAATCACTGGCTGGTCATGTGATATCGAAGCCTTGGGCACGCTAGTTACAGAAGCCCCATTCTTCGTAAGTTCCCAGCACCGTACCTACAAAGATTTTCAAGACGGCCACAGGAAAAAACAAATGGGCGTCAACAAAAAGCTAAAACGCAGCAGTCGATCTTCCCCTGTAAGGTTTCCGCAAAGTACAAACCGAGCTGTGCAAACCTGATTATCCCACGAAGTAGCAACTAAGTGGTTGGCCCTCGGGCTAAAACTCAGGCTTGAAACGGAATCGCTGGGAGGTTGAATCACCTGACATCGTCACATTCGAAAGAGCTTAGCCAAAGACATCAAGCTAACCTCTACAACCAACCGTCCCATCAGAACTAACAGAAAAAATCCACAAAAGAACAATCAAATCGCCAAACTGATCACACACACGCACAACGCATAATTCACCGAACGTAAATCTACTGATCGCGGCTTCCTAAGGAAGGCGTCTCCCTGATGGAAACCCGAAAACACTGCGAGCAATCGGAGCTAAACCGAACTTATTTAAGCATCCAAAAGAATCGCCGGGAAAAAACCAACGGCGAGCACGCGCGACAGCACGCCAGTCCTCTAGCTTGAAACCGATCGATCATCGCCGTCGGGTTTAACGCCCATCTAACTCCGAACGACGCAGCAGCAAGAAAACACTCACACCGCCGTAGCAGCGAAGAGCAGGTACCTCGGTAGACTTGTTAGGGTTATGGTTCCCGGCGGGAGCTGCTCCAAAAGCGGCCATTGCAGCGGCGGAGCGAGGAGGAGGAGGAGGAGGAGGAGGAGGAGGGCGGGCGCTGTCGAGGCTTCGAGGCGGAGAACTACTCTCTCGGAAGAGGGAAAAAGAGGGAAAATTTTCAAGTGCGGGTTTTAGAGAGCCTCCGTTTTATTTATAGGTTGAGGTGCTTGCCTTTTTTGGTTTTGGCGTATCGTTGTTGTGACGACGACGCTCGTTCGCCCGCGCCAAAGTGAAGCTTTTTGATCGAGTTTTTCAAATTTATCGTCCTCCCTATTATCTAACATCATATATACTCCGAAAATCCAGTTTTCTCAAAAAAAAAAAAAAAAATCATTGTGAAAATATTTATATTTTCATAACACAAGGCGCGCTCTTTTAATATTTTTTTTCTTTTTTCTGATTTATTATGTAACGCTTAAATTGATGATATTATTTTTTAACGGGAAGAGAAGTTAATTCAATTTCATTATTGCTGGTTGCTTAATTTTGAAATTTGGAAATTCTTGTCAGATAAACTTTATGATTTTTGTAAATGTGGAATAAAATATTCACTTCGATCTCTTCATTTTTTTTTTTTTTTTTGGTGAAGCACTTTGATCTCTTCATTCGACCTTTGTGAAATGTATCGATCGATATAATTGTCTATTAATTAATGTGTAATGATCTAATGTGCTGACTTGATAATATTTATGTTATTGAGGTTGAACATTAATCTAACATATGGACCCAAGCAGGTCATTGAACTACTCAATGGAGGCAAAGGCGGGAGAACCACCCAGGGGTGGGTGACCCCGTACTTGCCTCCCCTGCTTTCCAATAGGCAAGTTAAACAATTATTGGAAATTAGGGGGCGCCTTGGTGGTGGAGGTACACACCACGTTAGCAAGCTTGCTTGCTAGCTAGGCTTGGGACTTCCCTCGGTAACCAGTTCGGGGCGCGCCTCCCAACCTGATAGAATGGTTGGTGAAATGCCAACGGGTTTGTTAGCATGCCTTCAGCACCGTTTCTGAACCAACGGGCTAACAGACCTCCCCCGGTTTTAGAAACGGTGCTAAGATGTATGAGTGAAAATAGATCCTATATCAATATATAGTGTGTCCATTAAAATCTTAGCGAAGCTAATTTTTTATTCATAAATTTTAAAAGAAAATTTTATATATATGTGGATAAATGGTTGGCATAATTGAAAATATGAGGTTTAATTTAAATGGTTCCGAAAGTCTCAGGGGCATACATTTTTAGAAATTAGAAGCATTTTAAAAATATAATGTGCAACAATCATCTCTTCATTGAAAATCTTTAGGAAATTATAATCAAGTTGAAATTAATAATTAAATTTCAAAGGGCCAAAAAATAATCCAGTTTTATGGGTAAAATTCTAAAAAAAATAAGCGAAAACATGCCATACAATGGTTATTGATATCCAAAGCGACCTCATCCGGTTCAAAGTTTTCTTGTTAAAATTGAGAGACGTGTGAATTTTCATCTCCGTCATATGATATTGGATTATGTAATTTCATATTAATCATTTGATAATTGCAAGTTTTGAAACTAAATTAATGCAGTCTTACCCAAGTCATTGCTCAAGCATTGACCCAGGAGCAAAGGGGTCGTGCCACTACTAGGCACGAGCCTATGTAGGGCCAAGTAAACACGGTCCGGCAACTCCTTGTCAAAAACATTTTTAAGCATGTAAGCTAATTGAGTTGACGATTACCATCAAATCGAAGATCTCATACTGAAAGTAGGATTTGGAGGATAAGCACTGTTGACGCCAAATTTTTGGGCTTTTATTTTTATTTTTTTATTTTTGGCTTTTTACTTAATTTCTTTCTATTTCTTTGGTTTTTATTTCATTTTATTTTACCTAAACCAGAGAAAACTAAAAAATGAAGAAAAACAGAAAACCGAAAAAACCGAAAAAAACGAAAAGAAAATGGATAAAAAATGAAAGAAAATAAAAAGGGGGAGGCGGCCTTTTCAGGTCTCCGCGGGTCAGCCCGACTCGGCACCCGACCTGCGGGCGTTGTTTTCCTCGCTCGACTCAGTGCGTTGCACGCGCGGGTGGTCGTGATGACCGGAGAAAAGAGGGCAGGCGATGACGTACGGCGAGCAGAGGCCAATGGGACGCGGAGCAGGGGTGGCTGGTGGCCGACGAGACGCCGGTTCGGCCGGCGAAAGCCGCGGCAGCCACCGGTTGAGCCCCGTCGACCGGCCACTCTCCCCGCCTATAAGTAGGGGGTCCCCGACGTTGATCCGGACACACCAAGGAAGGTCGAAGAGAGAGAAGGGCAAGGCGAATCAAGATCGCGGCCTTTGGACACCCCACTGAGAGACTTCAGGGGGGGCCGAAGACTCGCGATCGTCGATTTGACCTTCGCCAGAGGAGGGAGCAGAGGAGAGAGAGAGAGAGAGAGAGAGAGAGAGAGAGAGAGAGGCGCAAGAGGAGGAGCCGCGAGTGGATCTCGCCGTCGCCACCGTCGCCGCCATCGTCACCACAAGCAGGTACCACCGAGGCCGTCGCCGTCGTCGCACCCTTCCCCTCAAGCCTCCACCATCGTCATCACCGTCCTTGCTGTCGCCGCTGCCGCCTCTCGCTGCCCCGATTCGGAACCCTAGGGTTCCTGGTTTTCCGGGTTGCAATCCCAAGTCGCCGGGTCGGACCCGGACCAGGAACCGGGTAGGGTTCCACGAATTGAAGGGGGGAATTGGGCACCGGGTCGAAAGTCGGGTCGGATCCGGGTCGGGTGCCGAGGAAACGGCGCCGTTTCGCATAAGGCGGGGCGGATCATGGAGCGGGTCGGGCACATAACCCGCGGGTCGCGCCCGAGTCGGCTTCCCCACGGTGCCGTTTTGCAAAGAAGCGAAACGGTGTCGTTTCGCGAGTCTCGCAACGACATCGTTTCGCGTGAAGCAGGGAAGCCGGGTGGTCGAAGCGGGTTGTCGATCCGGGTCGGGTATTCACATTCGGAGGCGATGTCGTTTTGACGTCCCACTCAAAACGCAGGCTCGTCCGCGTTTCGGGCTTGCCCGGGTCGCGGACCGGGTCGGATTTTATAATATTTTAATATAAAAAATATAAAATAATTTATTTTCAAAAAAATCAAAAATAATTTTCAAAAAATATTAAAAACCATTTTAATTTAAAAAAATCAAAAAATGTTTAAAAATGTTAAAAAATATTTTATTTTCCAAAAAAATTCAAAAATCAAGATAAAAATATTTTATTTCGGAAAAAATATATATTTAAAATATTAAAAAAATTATTTTCCAAAAAATATTTAAAATATTAAAATATTTCTTAAAAATCCAGAAAATTGCCAAAAATCCCAAAAAATGCCAAAGTTTATAAAAAGCCCCAAATTTTCATAAAATACCCAAAAGACTCGTATTTTTCCAAAAATACCCAAAAAATCCAAAAACCTTTTTGTCCAAAAATGAAGGAAAGACCTAAAAATGTTTTTCTCCAAAAAATGCATGGGAAATCCCTCAAACATCCAAAAAACCTTAGAGTTTTAAACAAGATTAGGTACCGAAAGGGTATTAGTGATTAATTAGTGTAATCAAGTCCCTGATCCTAATTTCTCTGATTGCGCAGAAGCGAGTATTTCTCCCGGTACTTCGCTCGGGTATCTAATCAACCCGCCCCAAATTGATTAGTGGCGACTCCATTTCAAAGATTAATTTACAAGCTAAAAATTTTAAAGTTGTGAATTGGCGGACTTGGGAGAGTCCAGGCTTTAATTAATTCAGGCCGAGCCATTAGCCTCCTTAGGCGTCCGTACCGGATCCGATCGGGCGTCCCGAAAAAAAGAGGTCGCGACAGCTTGGCGACTCCACTGGGGATTTTGAGGACTTAGGCCATATTTGTCTTGTTTAAATTCCTTACTAACTTAGTTTTTTTTTTTTTTTTTTTTACAGGTCAATAGCTTAAAAGTTTATTTTAAGCTTGCTTAAATTAAATCGTCTTGTGATTATAAACTGTTGTACATGCTTTACTATTTAAAACACTACACATGGCACACACAACCCGGCCGCCGGACCTGGGCCGCCATAGGATTTCTAGGATGGTGTTAAGAAAGATACGTCCTCGAACGCGAGACTGCGATGTAGAGGTTGCCTTTCTTTTCCCCGAATTTCTTAGCCGAGGTTAAGAGGGTTCGCTGCTAATGCGAGACTGTGACTAGCGGATGCCCTTTTAATTTCAACAAGCCTTTTGAGTTAGAATCGAGCCACACATCTCATGTGTATGTCTGTGTGCTTGTCATTTTACTTAAAAGCAAAGTAATTTATTTTTACTCAGTCTTTTTATTGGCCCATGACAATTTAGGATAAGCTTTTCAAAATCTCGGTTTATATGTGATGGGGGAAGATGACATCCAGTTCATTCCTACTCCCAAGGCGGAGCTCTTTAGATGGTGGGGTCAGTTGGATCAGCTTGCCCAGGAACGCGTGAAGGCCAAGATCGGCCATCTCCTTTCATTAATCCGAATCACTGTTCGCCCTGAAGTCATGCAAGCCATTGCACATTTCTGGTGCCTGAGGACACTCACCTTTATGTTTGGTAGGTTTGAGCTAACCCCGACCCTGGAAGAATACAGCATCATCACTGGAATGCCCCTTGGGAAAGAGCTGGTCAGACCATCGACAGGCGCTCTCCCATGGCGTGGGCTAGCACGATTTTTAGGGTTGAAATCTATGTTATGAGGCAAATTCTCGAAGACAACAATAACACCTGCCCATTGGACTTCTTCAATGAATGTTTTCAAAATCAGTCTATGACCAAAAGAAGCGAGATTTTCCTCCTAGCATTTTTCGGACTCATCGTTTTCCCCCACCAAAGAAATGTCATAAGTCCTAAGTTGGTTTGGATCGTTAATCAAATCTTGGGGGGGCCAATTATATCAACATGATTTTAGCTGAAACTTTCTTGTCCTTTAACCGTTTTAAAGACAACACAGAAAAAATCATGCGGGCTTCTTCCGAAATCTTACAAGTCTGGTTCTTTTCTCACTTAAGCGAATTCCGAGGCATCATGCGATCGTCTGAAACAAATACTTTTGAAAATCCATTACAAAAATTCATGATTTTAGGACCGTATATTCCTAATCAAACCAGTTTGCATTGGGTCGATTTATTGAGAAATCCAGCTCCTGAGACATTCCAATGGTGTGCTGGTTGGTTCCATGAAAAGAGGGCTCGCTTTGCCTACAGACGCACCCACCCAATTCCGTTACTTGGCTGGATTGACGCCATTCCCTATTACCCATTTCGAGTAGCACGGCAATTTGGAGCCCTCCAGGAAATCCCGCCGCCTTCCAGGAGGAAGATTCCTCCGGTCCTTTTCAACACAAACAATGATTACGCATTCGAAATCTCCATTTGCGAAGAAACCTGGGATAGGTGCCATCACAAAAGGATCATGGTACCTGAAAGGGCTCGAAGGAGAGGAAAAAACTCACCACGCCTCTGCAGCCTCCGTCCACCATTATCACATCTCGAAAAGGCATAGGCCATCGGTCCCTCGGTCCATCAGAGAGAGCAGCCCACATGAGCAAGTAGACCTTATGCAAATGATACGGGAGTAAGCCGGATACTCAGCTCAGAGTCAGTCCAAGGAAGCAAGCCGCTTTCACAAGACCCCCCGTTGCATATGTTCTAGTAGTCATGTCTCCTTAGTTTTCTTCTTTTTTGTGAAAACTTTGTCCCATTGTCTCGGGACTTTCCTTTAATGTCTAGTACTTTGTTTTGTCATTTCAATTTCTAGACATCAGGAGTCTGTAAAATCCTCTTTTGATAAACGAAAGTAGATAGATCGTTGCCATGGGTCAATCTTTGCTTGCTTTGTGCTTATTCACTGTTTTCACGCACGCCGCAGGTAGTCATGAATCATCAGCCATCAGCCACCCGCGAATGGCCCCACATGATAGAGCGTGATCAGGATGAAGTGCAGAATCGCCTTGCCCACATTGAAGACGGCGTAGGGCAGATGTCCATTGCCCTTCAATAGCTCTCGAAATAGATAAAATCCACTCAAAATGAACCAAACTCTGTAATTGCCCTAAGCACCGCCGTGACCCCTGCAAATGTGCTAGAAACTAGCCAACACCATGAACAATTTGAAAAGATCATGAAAAAGTTAAGCCAGCTATAGGGGCAGAATTCTATCGACTTATCTGATTACGCCAATTTTGAGATCCCTGGAAAGTTCAAAGCGCCTAAATGTGAAAGGTATGCTGATACCTCCCACCCAGAAGCCTACTTACAGGCCTACCTGGTCCAAAAGATGATTCAATCATACCAGTCGAACCTGACCGGCCCTGCCCTCCGATGGTACATTATCAGAAAGATTAGTCTCCTTAAAACCTGGAAGGAACTAATTCATGTTTTCTACCAAGAATATGACATTGGCCCTGACATAGCCCTGCCCTATGAAGAACGAATAACCGTGGAACATGAGAGGCTGTTAGTTGCTGAGATAGGAGAGAAACGTGTCGATGAAGCCTTGCATAACGAATGGGCAGTCGAATCGCATCCAGTTACTGAAAAGTTTCCCACTAGGAAAGGCAAGGAGGCTTTGTACGAGATCGCAGGTTCAGAGCCTGTTCAAGACCGGGGCATGATAAAACAGCTCCCCAGGCTTACTCCAGGAGCCAAGGTCCAAAGAATACCAGCCCTTATCAACCTGGAAAGTGACTCAGACAGTGAAACCTTAATATCTCTCACTTCCCTTGACAAAATTGAGCTAGCCAAACATAGGGCCTTACTCAAAAGGTCTGGACTAGGGGCTAAGAAAAGAAAGCCTAGCCAGATTGATACGTCATTTGATGACGAGCTACAGTACCAAAGCTCCGAGCATTCCCAAGAATACCACTTTGAAGGCAGCCATCCCCTAGAGTACAATCCTGAAGACTTCCCGCCACTAGAATACCATCCCAAGGACTTCTAGTGCTATTTTAATGGCGAGACTGACAGTTCATCGTATAACTGTTTCCTACTCTCATCCGAAGATGAAGGCCCGTCAAAAGAAGATGAATACATCTTTATCCGCTATGATCCTAACGAAGTGCTAAGCTCGTCGCCTGACCGTGAGAATAGCTTAAATGCCTCATCCTCCTTCAATAATTTTGGCTCTGAAGAAAGCAATGGAGTAATCTCGGTAGAATCCAACTTCCCTGAAACAGAAGAATTCAACACTACAATGAGTATGTAGTGGGAAAACCAGTGGCCTAACCAAGACACATCGGGCCCGTCTCACCCTCGTAGGATCTTGACCCCCATAGAAATGTGGATACCCAACCTCCACAAATATAATGGCATGACTTGCCCCGTGGCTCACTTGCAGTATCTTCATGCTGAAATGAGTCGGTATTATGGCCCAACGTTGTTTACAACTCAGGCGTTCCAAGAAACTCTTACGGGATCTGCATTACAATGGTTCTTCATAGCAAGTATCCATCTCATAAAGGATTGGAATGAGCTGACTTCCACATTCCTGCATCAGTACCGAAACCAGATTGGAACTGACCTGCCTTGCGAGAACTCGGCCCACTTCGAAAGAAGACCGATGGAGGATTTCCGAACATATGCCGAGAGATGGAGGGCTTTCATAATGCAAATCCACCCGGAGCTGGCCAAAGAAGAATTGATAAAACAGTTTGTGGAAGCCTTGTCCTATAATTGTTCTTGTTGGTTACATGGGTTGCATTTCCGTAGCTTCAATGAAGTAGTCATCGCATGCGAGTACTTTGAGTCTACTGAAGACGAGGAATCCAAAGATGCTTAGCTTCAAGAATAGCACTATCAAAGAGCTCCTTTACACAGGAGTTTTCATAAGTTTTACTTGTTTTTATGGTTTCAAGCTTCTTATCTTGCCTAGTGTGATGTTGTTGTATTTTCCATTCCAAGTATTGTAATGAACGGTTCTAGTATTTTGTTTTGAAAGCATGAGGTAGTATTCCAAACCTGCCCAGTGATGTTATCCAACCATAAAAAAATGTCATCCAAGGAGAATACTGAGGGTTGGGCTTCCTCATGCTTTTTCTCCCCAAAAACATATTTTGAAAATGAAAAATATTTCATCGCCAAAAGCTTTTGCCAAAATAAGATGATAAAGTTAAGCATGCTTGTCTTTCTAACTCTCTCACTTTATGTCTCAGAATACTATCCCCTTTGATTCAATGTGACGGAAGGCATTTGAAACTAGCACATCGTGTGAACAAACCAAACTCGAAAGAACCTTTTCAAGAAAGAAGGGGCAGACAGAAAGAATCATCTTGCTCCAAAAAAGGGTAAATCTTATTCCTTTAACATAATATTGAGAATGACAACCCCTCTCTTCTATTTTCAGGATACAAAAGTGAAATAGGCTAGTGAATTAACCTAGAGGGGGGTGAATAGGTTATTGCTGAATTCTTTTGGAATCTTTTGCGGTAGAATACGTTAATATCAAGGATATATCAATAACAAATAAAGCACGTATTCATAAAGTAAATATAGTAGGGTAAAAGAGAATTGACACAAGGATTATAGTGGTTCGACTTATTCCAAGCCTACGTCCACTCTCCACGCTGGCAGCCAACTGGCTATAATCACTATGTAGCAAATTGAGAGCTATTACAGTTCACGAACTAGACTTCTTCAATAGACAGTCTCTCCTACAGCTTGCTGCTGTTTTCCTACTATACGTAACTCTCTTTGATACACAATATGAACATGAAAGATTTTAGAGATCAAGTGATTTTAGAGATTCTAATATCGAGATTTTTCTACCCAGTCACTCCTTGTTTCTGAACAACACCGATCCTCCTTAAATAGCCTCCGTGCCTCCATACTCGTTGGCACTTACCAAAAGTTCATCCAATCAACCCGTTGGACTGAATCAATTTAAGTGATCTCCTTGTCACCGAAAACGTAAGTAGACAGTAGCTCGTCAATCCTGTTCGCCCATATAATCAGTACACCTATAGAGGGGTGAATAGGTGTATAATTTTTTTTTTTTTTAAAGACTTTGAAGAGATTCAATCGACTTTGAAATATAATTCAGAATGTAAAAGACTTGGAGTAAAACAATTAAACAAATGAATCAAGCAGCAATTAAAATAAGGAGATTAAGGTAAGAGAAATTGAACACAAAGGTTTATAATAGTTCGGCTTAATCCAAGCCTACCTCCACTCTCCCGTGCTGATAGCCTACTGGCTGGATTTCACTATGAATCAAAAGAGATTGGTACAGCTTATAGTCTAGACTTCCTCAGTGGAGAGTCTCAGCTAATTCTCACAAATCCTCTCTTTTGTATACAAATATAGCTCTAAGAATGAGAAGGCAAGGAGCTACAAAGATTCAAACATTGAAATTATTCTATTAACTACACACCAAACAACAAAGAGTCCACCTTTAAATACTCCCTCGTGCCTTCATAACCGTTGGCACCTTCCAAAGGAGTTCTTCCAATCTACTCGTTGGAATGAATCAATTAAGGAGATCTTGAGTTGTTAATTCAATGTAGAAGATAGCTCGTCAATCTTGCTCCCCATATAATTAGGATCTTGAGTTTCCATAAGTAGATCCTTCCAAGTTTGCTTGCTCTTCAAAACGGATATTCAAATCGGAATGGATCCCATGAGAATAACCAAATACATTTGAAGCTATATCCAACCAAAAGGTATTTTATAACCAAATAGAACGAATCTTCAAACATATAATCCCATTTGCAAGAGTCGTAATCCTTCAGTCTGGAAACTATCAACTTGGGCAAATTTTGAAACTTGAATCTAGCTATCTTCAGACTTTGAAGATAGAGTCTGGAGATCTTCAGACTTTAAATACTTGAGTCTTTGAGTCTTTCGACCAGACTGACGGAGTCAACTTCAAAACAGTAAAGGAGTTTTCTCCAATAATCTCCCCCTTTTTATGGTAACAAAAATTCTCGGCAGATTTGAAAACTTTTAACCTGCAAAAATACTTATGCATAATATGAGGAATAAAATAGGATAAGTTGTATCACTTCTGCAACCACAGAAAAACAAGTTAGTTCTGCAAAATAATTATCCTCAAAATTATGACATAAACCTGCAAGTACCAAAAGTCCAAATCACCAATAAGCAGTCAACCACCAAGTACTAAAACAATACCACAACAATCCAAGTTAAAGTCCAAACAAACAACCAAACAAACGACAAGTCAAAACAACAAGTCAAAGTTCATCAAAAACAAATTTGCAAACTCCTCCCCCTTTTTGTCATAGCAAAAAGGTAGAGAATAAAAAGCTTGATGAGAGAGAATGAAAGTTTGAAATCAGGGGTGCTTGGGAATGCGGACAAGCTGAAACTCTCCCAAGGAGTTAACAGTCTTCTCAAGGCTGGCAAAAGATTCCTTCAGTGATTCTAAATCTGCTTCCTTCACATTTGTCTGGACTTGATTCTTGAGGGTGTTGATCTGATCCTGCAACGATACTGAAGTAGCCAAAAGAGCCTTCTTAAGATCTTGCATATCATACTCCATTCCATACATTTGCTTCCTGAGATCCAACAAGATATCCAGCAGTCTTGAAAAGTCTACTGACTGAGCATGACCAGCACTAGGACTTGCTGATTCTATTCTTGGAGTCTTGAAGCTTGATGGTTCTTCACCAGCCCTTCCACCATCACTCGGAGAGAATGCCTCATCTTTTGGAAAATGAGAGGCATATACATCCTCTGGATCTGTAGCTAACCGACTATCATCACTTGCAAATAAAGGTGACGAAGTACCTCTTGTTTCAACAACTCCCCCTGTTTGTGTGCCAGTAGGTAGAATAGTGAATTCTTCACCATGTTCTTCCTCTTTAGCAAAAGCAGAGTGATGTTTTTCAGCATCTCCTCTTGACAATGGAACTGCAAAAGATGGCTCAAGGGAATCTTCATGTTCCTCTTGTGTCTCACTTTCCTTCTCCTTCTCTCTTTCTTCTCTTCTCACTCTCTCTTCCTCTTCTTCTTCTTGTCCTTCTTCTTCTCTTCTTTCTTCTGCTCTTTTCTCTGTCTCTTCTTCTCTCCTCTCTTGCTCCTCTCCTGTCACGAAAACTGACAAAACTCTTCAAGTCTCTCAAGGTTGCAAAGGTCATTGCATCTTCATCATCTTAATCTTCATCCTGCAAGATGATTATTCTCTTCTTCTTTGCAGGAGCAATCATGGGCTCCTTCCCTTTCCTTTTCGCAACAATAGAGTCTTTGACAGTCTTGGTAGGAGATTTCTCCTTCATTTTTTCAAGCACCTTGTTGAGCTCCTTGAATCTCATCTTCATGACCATTTTGTATCCAATGAGCATAGGAGCAGAGTTTGTCAAACACGAGGGTGCACGAATGTGAATCTTGAAATGCCTAAACAGGCGAGTGACGAGAGCAGAGTAAGGGAGTTGACCCTTATCCTTCACCACAGTCTTGTACATATGAAACAGGATTGTGTGTGGGAGAGAGAATCTAACACCAGCATTGATGGCAAACATCAATTTTGCTTCTGTCTTGAAAACATTTATCTTGGAAGTTGATTTTGGTCTGAGGCAATTGATCACAATTTTGTGGAGCAGTACATTAGAGGCGCTCATCCTCGTGTAGGAGATCTTGCCCTTTAAGCTTATGTTTCGAACCAACTCTAAGGTAGCATGAGCAATGGACACTTTAATCGGTTGGAAACTCAATCTTTACCCCAATTATATCAGCTAGAGTGTCCACATCTACCACATACTCCCTGTCCTTAAAGGTGAGAGAAAATTTATTCGCATCTAGAAAAGATAGATTCGAATAGAAATAAGCAGTAAGTTCAGGGTCATCAATTGTGGAATCAAAACAAAATGCCTTAAACTACGATCTGTTGAAGAAAAATCCCTTAAGTATTTTGAAACTAACAAAATATTTTCGTCAGTTAAGTCTGAAGAGTCCAAGACTCAATCGCTTAAGTCTGAAGAGTTCAAGACCTAAATGTTTCAGTCTGAAGATCTCTAGACTCAACTATTAAAGTCTGAAGTCAGTTAGACTCAAAATTTCAGAGTCTGCCTAAGTTGATAGCTTTTCAATATAAAAGTTTAGGATTTCAAAGATTGGATAATATCTTCTATGATTTGTTCTATTTCATGGAAGATCTCTGGCTGGATTTAGCTCGAAGATTATTTGGTTATTCTCATCAAGATTTATCTCGATTTGAATATCCGTTGAAGAACAAGCAAGATTTGGAAGGTTCTACTTATGAAAACTCAAGATCCTGATTGTATGGGCGAACAAGATTGACAAGCTATCCTCCACATATATTCGACAGCTTGAAGATCACCTTAATTGATTCCAATCGGTAGATTGGATCAATTCCTTTGGAAAGTACTAATGGCTATGAAGGCACGAAGGAGTATTTAAAGGTGGAATCATTGTCATTCGAAAAAGGGTATGCTAATAGAAAATTTCAAAGTTTGAACCTTTGGAACTTCTTGTCCTTAAATTTCTAGACCTATAGTTGTGTACAAAAGGAGAGATACATACAGTGAGGATTTGTGAGCAATAGCCAAGACTTTCTACTGAAGAAGTCTAGATCATAAGCTGTACAAATCTCATTTGCTACATAGTGAATTCAGCTAGTGGGCTGTCAGCGTGAAGAGTGGACGTAGGCTTACATTAAGCCGAACCACTATAAACTTCCGTGTTCAAATCTTCTTACCGTAATCTCTTTATTTTTGCATGATTTAAATTGCTTAAGTGCCTAGTTTCAAGTCTTTTTATTATGATTTTATTTCAAGTCGAGTGATTTGGATTAAAGGTTTCAAAATAAATTTATAAACACCTATTCACCCCCTCTAGGTGTGTTTAGTAGCCTTTATCACAATCGAGCCAATTTTTCTCGAAGATTGACTTTAAGAGAGTCAAGAAAATCGAAATCCACGCTCCTAGGGTTCATGACCCCTCTTTTTAGCAATTTCAAGTAAATTCTTTCATGTTCCTTGGAGCGAAAAATATTTCCCTCGGAGCAAACAGAGTTAACTGCCACTCCCATTCTAGGCGAAAATTGATAAAACAACCTTTCATCGTCATCCGAAGGCTGATTTGCGGTACCAAATCATGGATCACTTGATATGTTCTCAAAAGCTTCCTTAGTTGCTCCTTTGGGAGCCACACCCAGATCTTCCATCTCACACAAAAATATTGTCTCATTTCGATAACCCATTTCTTTCAAAAATCCGTCTATTAGATTCAATTAAGTTCCTCCCTCTTTTAGTTTCAAATAAAGAGAATAGGCAAGTTTCGGTCTCAAGGTTCTTACGGGTTCAACGTCTTCGACCACTTCTTCCTCTTGACGCTGTTGATTATGTTGATCATGTTGAGGAGAATCTTCTTCTTCGGTAAGGTCAAAGTGTGTAGGACCCTCGAACCTCCTTTGTGGTCCCTTGCCAACGATCCTTGAAGACTTCCTTGAAGACATACTAACTTTTTCGGGAGAAAGTTATAGATTATCCACAAAAGAAGAAATTTTTATGGAGTATCAAGGGTAAAAGAGATCGCAAGTGGGAGTTTTTAATTCTAAGGTTTCAACAGTGAGAGTGAAAACGAAGACGATGAAATAGAAGTATACATAGTAAGTGAAGAGAGGTGAATGAAGTGTCGTAAAGGAAAAGCGAAAACTGCCTTTTTGAAAAAGAAAAGTGCCATAAATTCAAATGTCAGAAAGAAAAAAAAAGGCAGGAGTCGATTTGAAATAAAAATATACCAAAAATAAATATAATCCAATTTTGACATATTTAAAAACTTACAGATGTATCTCTGAGTCGAAATTCCTTCAGACTTTACGTCTAAGTCTGAACTCTTCAAGACTTTACCTTAGAGTCTGAACACTTTCAGACTTTATGATGTTCGGTCTTAAGCGAATAGATTCCACGTGGCTTTTCTCCAATGGCTTTGTAAACATGTCCGCTAGTTGATTTTTTGAGTCAACGAACTGAATCATCACTTCTCCATTTTGAACATGATCTCTAATAAAATTATGTTTAATTTCGATGTGCTTTGCCCTTGAAAGAAGAATTAGATTTTTTTTTTTTTTTTTTTTTTAAGATTGATGGCACTGGTGTTGTCGCATTTGATTTCTATGCATGAATCTTCAACTCCAAAGTCTCTTAGTTGTTGTTGCATCCACAATATTTGAGAACAGCAACTTCCAAGTGCTATATATTCTGCTTCAGCTGTTGGAAGAGCTACGGTACTCTTTTTTTTTTTTTTTTTTTAAACCAAGATACCAATCTGTTTCCAAGCAATTGACATGTACCTGAAGTACTCTTCCTGTCCACTTTACAACCAGCTAAGTCAGCGTCTGAATATCTAAGGAAAGTAAAGTCTCATTCTTTGGAATATCATAGACCTAGTTTAGAAGTAGTTGCAACATATTTGATAATACGCTTTACAGCAGTTAAGTGAGATTCTTTGGGATTTGATTGGAATTTAGCACAAATACAAACACTAAACAAAATGTCAGGTCTAGATACAGTAAGGTAAAGAAGTGAACCGATTATACTCCTGTATAGCTTCCGGTCTATACTTTTTCCTTCTTCATCTTTGTCCAGCTTCGAAGAACTTGACTTTGGAGTCTTTGTCTTTTTGCAATTTCCCAGTCCATACTTTTTGATAAGATCCCTTGCATACTTTTCTTGGTGAATCAAAATTCATTCTTTAGATTATTTAACTTGTTCCCAGAAAGAAATTTAACTCACCCATCATGCTCATCTCAAATTCATCATGCATACATCTTGAGAATTTCTTGCAAAAATTTTCATTAGGAGAGCGAAATATCATGTCATCAACATAAATTTGAACAAGTATAAAATCTTTTCCTTCTTTCTTGATGAATAAGGTAGTGTCTACTTTACCTTTAGCAAAACTATTTTGGATTAGAAAATTACTTAACCTTTCATAGCATGCTCGAGGTGCTTGCTTTAATCCATATAATGCCTTCTTTAGCTTGAAGACAAAATTAGGTTTCCTTGAATCTTCAAATCTAGGTGGTTGTTCCACATAGACTTCCTCTTGGATAAAAATGGAACTCTTCATGTCCATTTGGAATAACCTGAAATTTTTTAAACAAGCAAAAGCAAGTAATAATCTAATTGCTTCTAACCTTGCTACTGGTGCGTAGGTCTCATCGTAGTAAATCCCTTCTTCTTGTGTGTAACCTTTGGCCATGAGTCTTGCTTTGTTTCTTACCACATTTCCTTGTTCGTTCAGCTTGTTCCTGAAAACCCATTTAGTTCCAATAATTGATTTACCTTTTCGTTTAGGAATAAGTTCCCAAACATCATTAATGCTGAATTGTCTCAGCTCTTCTTGCATAACTTCAATCTAGCTTTCATCAATCATGGCTTCATCTATTGTCTTGAGTTTGATTTCTGAAACAAGTGCCAAGGTACTAGACTCTTCACGCCTTTTGGATCTTGTCTGAATCCCTTCATCAATGTTTCCAATGATGAGATCCATGGGATGACTAGACTTATGCTTCCAGTTGCTAGTTGATTTGACATTTTGCTGATCCTCTGTTTTAGTTGGAGCTTATGATTCAATTTGCCGTTGAACTTCTAAAGTTTGATTCTCTTCGGGGGAATTTGATTTTGTAACAACTTGCACAGGTTCAAATTCTTCAAGTTGAGTTTGATCAGTTTGATTCTGCATTGAGTCTTGAAACTTCACATATAGATTCTTCCACAGTTTGAGTTTTCTTGTTGAATACTCTGTAGGCTTTGCTTAAAATTAAGTAACCAAGGAAAATTCATTCATCTGATTTCTCCTCAAATTTACCAGTTCGATCATTTGCATTTTTTAAAATAAAACACTTGCAACCAAATATATGAAAGTAAGAAACAATTGACTCCTTTCCTTTAAATAACTCATAAGGAGTTTTCTCCAGAATTGGCCTTAAGAAAACTCTGTTAATAATATAACAAGCAGTTCATATTACTTCAGCCCAAAAACGAGGAGAAATATTACTTTCAATTAAAAGAGTTCTTGCCATTTCTTGTAACGAATGATTCTTTCTTTCCACAACCCCATTTTGCTGTGGAGTATATGGAGATGAAAAGTTATGCTGAAAACCAAAGTCATCACAGAATTTAGCAAAGTCTTGATTTTCAAATTCACCTCCATGATCAGTATGAATACTTGTAATAGCATAACCTTTTTCATTTTGAACTTTCTTGGCAAATTTAAAGAAGTAAGAGAATGCTTTAGACTTACTTGAAAGAAAGAATACCCAAGTAAAACGAGAGTAGTTGTCTACTATTACCAAGCAATATCTCTTTCCACCAATGTTTTGAGTTCTAGTTGGTCCAAAGAGATCCATATGCAGAAGCTGCAAAACACGTTTAGTAAAAACCTGATTTATTGATTTGAAAGAATTTCTAACCTGTTTTCCCAGCACATAAGGTGTGCATAGGTCATGTTTTTGATATTTTAGGTTGGGTAGTCCTTGAACTAGCTTCTTGGAGGATACTTTTGCAATTTGCATCCTGTTGATGTGTCCAAGCTTTCTGTGCTAGAGACTAGCTTCATCTTGAATAGATATCAAACATTGAGAACTATTAGATTTTATATCCAGGAGATAAATATTTCCATGTCTTCATCTAGTGAATGATTGAGAGAGATCTCTGCTGATTCCAGAACATGTATATTCTTGGAAATTGATCTTATATCCAGTGTCACACAGCTGACTGATGCTTAGAAGATTGTAATTTAAACCTTCGACCCAGGAAACGTTGTTGATTGTGAGACTTCCTATTTTCACAGTTCCACATCCAACAATTTTTCCTTTGTTGTTACCACCAAAAGACACTCTTCCTTCTTTCACTTGTAAGAGATTTGTAAAACAAGTTGAATCTCTTGTCATGTGTCTTGAGCAGCCACTATTTAGGTACCATTTGATCTTCTTCTTGATAGTGACCTGTAGTTATATAAAGAACTCAAGCTTTCTTTGGTACCCACACTTTCTTGGGTCCAACATTATTAGTGCTGAACACAGTCTTTGCCCATTCTCTCTTAACAAGTTTCCAAACTTTAGGACATTCTTTCTCAAAGTGTTCTGAGTTGTTACACTTTGAGCACTTGAGAGCACTTCGCCCAACAGGTTTTACAAAAGCCTTTTGAAAATGATTTTTGTAAAATGACTTTGTGGGTCTATTTTTAATTCTTTCCTTTACCTTTGGAAAATCGATCATGGGAATGGTTTCTGATGTCATTCCCAAACCGGACTTATTATAGTAAGGTCTTTGTATTGAAATAATTTTATCTAACTTTTCAGATCCCATTAAAAACTTTTTAGTGATATTCAAAATGTCTTCTTTCAAAAAGGTATTTTCTTTTGAAAGAGAACTTTAATTTTCTTTTGTATCAACAAGACTTTTGTTTAAATTTTCAACTTTTTTAATCAAAGAAATTTCCTGTTGTCTCAGTTTGGAATTTTCCTTCTTTAGTTCGGAAATTCTCTTAAGAGAGGCTTTGAGGCTAAGACAAAATTCATCTATATACTTTGAGACTTTAGTAGGAATTTTTAAATTACTAACCTTGACCTCACCGTCCGAGTCTGAGTCTGAGTCTGAATCTGAGTCTGATTCTGAGTATGATTTTGCCATAAGACAAATATTGGCATAATCTTCATCACTATCTTCGCATTCTATGTCGCTCCATGTTTCAACTTTGAGAGCTTTCATGAATTTTTCTGTTTTTCTTTTCTTTTTCTTTAGCAAAGGACAATTGGGTCTGATATGTCCCTTTTTCTTACATTCGAAACAAACCACATCCTTGTTGGTTTCATCTTCTTCATTTGATTTCCTTTGAAATCTTTGATTGCCATGTTTCTTCCAGTTGAACCTTTTTCATTTCCTGTTCAACTTCCTAAACTTTCTTATCAAAAGTGCTAGCTCTTCATCATCCAAGTCATCTCCAGAGTCTCTATCATCAGAATCATCATCAGATTTTAAAGCAATTGACTTCTTACCTTTAGGATATATTTCCTCATTGATTTGCTCGACCTCATATGACTGTAGTGTGCCAACCAATTTGTCTATAGAGAGAGGCATGATCCTTTGTGTTTCCCTTATAGAAGTCTTTACGTGGTTCCAATCTTTGGAAAGTCCTCTCGGCAACTTATTGACCTTCATTGGTCCTGAGATTGGCTGTCCCTGATATGCTAGGCCGTTTACAATTTCTGTAAAACGACTAAACATGTCAATAATGGATTCTCCTGGCTTTATCTTGAAGGCTTCATACTGTTCAAGTAGGATATTGATCTTTGTTTATTTAACTCGATCAGTTCATTCATAGGTGACATGCAACCTGTCCCAGACTTCTTTAACTGTTTCACAAGATGAAATTATATTATACTCAGTAGGAGATAAAGCACAGTACAAAGAATAAATAGCTTTAGCAACGAGAGTTTGTCTCTTGGTTATTTTAGTTTGCGACAGTTCTCTAGCATCTACTATTTCTTTTCTTACTGTTGATGTAGTTTTAGGAATGATTCCTTTTTCTATAACATCCCATTACAGGGGATCCTTCAATCTTAAGAATGCCTTCATCTTGTTTTCCATACGTTATATTCTTTCCCATCAAAGTACGGTGGTCTGATGTTGCTTTGGCCTTCAACCAAACCTGGAGCGAAAATACTAGCTATAGATCTTTAACTTTAAGAAGTATAAACACTTCCAACAATTAAGCACACAAGCTCTAATGTCAATTGAAAAGGGTTAGTAAACACACCTAGAGAGGAGTGAATAGGTGTATAAAAATTTTCTTTTAAAGACTTTAAAGAGATTCAATTGACTTTGAAATATAACTCAAAATGTAAAAGACTTGGAGTAAAACAATTAAACAAATGAATCAAGTAGCAATTAAAATAAGGAGATTAAGGTAAGAGAAATTAAACACAGAGGTTTATAATGGTTCGGCTTAATCCAAGCCTACGTCCATTCTCCCGCGCTGACAGCCCACCAGCTGAATTTCATTGTGAATCAAAAGAGATTGGTACAGTTTGTAGTCTAGACTTCCTCAGTGGGGAGTCTCAGCTAATTCTCACAAATCCTCACTGTATGATTCTCTCTTTTGTACACAAATATAGCTTGAAGAATGAGAAGGCAAGGAGCTACAGAGATTCAGACTTTGAAATTTTTCTATCAACTACACACCAAACAACGAAGAGTCTACCTTTAAATACTCCCTCGTGCCTTCATAACCGTTGGCACCTTCCAAAGGAGTTCTTCCAATCTACCGTTGGAATGAATCAATTAAGGACATCTTGAGTTGTTGATTAAATGTAGAAGATAGCTCGTCAATCCTATTCGCCCATACAATTAGGATCCTGAGTTTCCATAAGTAGAACTTTCCAAGTTTGCTTGCTCTCCAAAAAGGATATTCAAATCAGAATGGATCCCATGAGAATAACCGAATAAATTTGAAGCTATATCCAGCCAAAAGATCTTCGATAACCAAATAGAACAAATCTTCAAAGATATAATCCCATCTGCAAGAGTTGTAATCCTTCGGTTTGGAAACTATTAACTTGGGAAGACTTTGAAACTTGAGTTTAGCTGTCTTCAGACTTTGAAGATAGAGTCTGAAGATCTTCAGACTTTAAACACTTGAGTCTAAGAGTCTTCTGACCAGACTGATAGAGATGTTTTGTCAACTTCAAGACAGCAAAGGAGTTTTCTCCAACACTTCGTAAGTTCCCAGCACCGTACCTACAAAGATTTTCGAGACAGCAATCACTCTTCGCCTGTAAGCTAAAACGCAGCAATCAATCTTCGCCCATAAGGTTTCCGCAAAGTATAAACTAAGCTGTGCAAACCTGATTATCCCACGAAGTAGCAACTAAGGCAGTGTTTCTTTATGTTCTTTTTTTTTTTTTTTTTTTTTTTTTATAAACAAAATTTCTTTTTTTGTTCCGAGAAACAAAAAAAAAAAAGAACAGTAAAACACGTTTGTTTGCATTTTTGTTCCAAATCTATTTTTTTGTTCCTAGGAACACATTTGGAACAGAAACAAGAAACAAGAAAAACTTGTTTCTTGTTTTTGGAAAAAATTTTAGAAACAGATTTTCCCTCTCCTCTCTTTTCTCCTCTCTTTTTTCTCCTTCTTTTCTTCTTCTTTTTTCTTTCTTTTTTCTTTGGCTAGTTGCTAGCCTCGGCCATGGCCGGTGACCAGTTGTCGAGGGCCGGCGACCTCGTTAGAGCGTCATCGACCATTGGCAAGGCTTGGCCTCGCTTTGGCTGGGCGAGCTCGAGCTCGCCCAGATCTGGCGAGGCCGAGCTCACCCCACCGACAAGGCTCGGCGTCGCCGGCTTGCCCAGCCAAGGCGAGGCCGAGCTCGCCCAACCACCGGCGAGGCTCGGCATCGTTGGGCGACATTGCTTGCCGGTGGCCCGGCGACGCCGAGCCTCGCCGATAGCCGGGCGATCTCGGCCTCGCCGAATCTGGGTGAGCTCAAGCTCGCCCAACCAAGGTGAGGCCGGGCCTAAACCAACCACGACGAGGCTCGGCCTCACCCAGCCATGGCGAGGCTCGGCCTTGCCGAGGGCCGGCGAGCCTCACCGTGGCTAGGCGAGGCCGCCGGCCCTCGTCGACCGATCGCCGGCCATGGTCGAGGCCGGCGACCGGCCAAAAGAAGAAAAAAAGAAAAGGAAAAAAAGAAAAAAGAAAAAAGGAAAAATAAGAAAGAAAGTAAGAAAAATAAAATAAAAATATTAAAAAATTAAAAGAAATAAAAAAATTATACGAGTTTATCAAACGCGTTTTTTTGTTCAAAAATTGTTTCTCGGAGCGAGAAATAGTTTTTTTTCTATTTCGTTCCCGGAACAATTTTTAAACAGAAACACAAACAAGCGCATCCTAAATGGCTGGTCCTCGGACTAAAACTCAGGCTCGAAACGGAATCGCTAGGAGGTTGAATCACCTAACATCGTCCCATTCAAAAGAGCTTAGCCAAAGACATCAAGCTAACCTCTACAACCAACCATCCCATCAGAACTAACAGAAAAAATCCACAAAACAACAATCAAATCACCAAAAGAAAAAAGAAAAAAAGGAAAAACAAATAAGAAAAATAAGAAAGAATATAGGAAAAATAAAATAAAAATATTTAAAAATTAAAAGAAATAAAAAAATTATACAAATTTACCAAACGTGTTTCGTTGTTTTTCTATTTTTGGAATAAATTTACCAAACGCGTTCTTCTGTTCAAAAATTGTTCCCCGGAACAGAAATACTTTTTTTCTATTTCTGTTACCAAAAGCAATTTTTAAATAGAATCGTTACCAAACGCACCCTTACCATCCCCTCCCTATCACACACACCGTACAACGCACAATTCACCGAACGCGCATCCACAAATCGCAAGTCCCTAAGAAACGCCTCTCCCTAATGGAAATCTGAAAACACCGCGAGCAATCGGAGCTAAACCGAACTTATTCAAGCATCCAAAGGAGTTGCCAGAAAAAACCACGACGAGCACGCAGAATAACACGCTAGTCCTCTAGCTTGAAACCGATCGATCATCGCCGTCGGGTTTAACGCCCATCCAACTCCGAACGACGTAGCAGCATGAAAACACTCAAACCGTCGTAGCAGCGAAGAGGGAGAAAAACGGAAAATTTCAAGTGTGGGTTTTAGAGCGCAGCGGTGTTGTGACGACGATGCTCATTCACCCGCATCAAAGTGAAGTTTTTTGATTGAGATTTTCAAATTTATCGTCATCCCTATCATCTAACATCGTCTATACTCCGAAAATCCAATTTTCTGAAAAATCATGGTGAAAATATTTATGTTTTCATAAAATAATTTGAGCTCTTTTAACATTTCTTTTTTCTTTTTTGTTGATAAATTATGCGACACTTCTTAATGGAAAAAGAAGATAATTCAATTACATTCTTTCCAATTGCTTAATTTGAAATTTTGGAAATCCTTCTTAGACACACTTAGGGTGCATTTGTTTGAATTTCTGTTCAAAAATTGTTCCAAGGAACATAAATAGAAAAAAAGTATTTCTGCTCCGTGGAATAATTTTTAAACAGAAGAATGTGTTTGGTAAACTTGTATAATTTTTTTGTTTCTTTTAATTTTTTAATATTTTTATTTAATTTTTTCTATTTTCTTTCTTATTTTTCCTTTTTCTTTTTTTTTTTTTTTTTTTTCCTTCCTTTTGGCCGGGCCGGCGACCGATCGACGGCCTTGCCCAGCCACAGCAAGGCTCGCCGGCCCCCGGCTGAGTGAGGCTCAACCTCGCCTTGGCTGGGCGAGCTTGAGCTCGCCTAGATCTGGCAAGGCCAAGCTTGCCCAGCCACCGACGAGGCTAAGCCTCACCAAGGGCCAGCGATGCTCGGCCTTGTGGGGGGCCGGCAACGCTCCGACGAGGTCGCCGGCCCTCGACGGTGTCGCCGGCCCTCGATGGCGTCGCCGGCCCTCGACGGCCAGTCGCCAAGGCCAGCGACCGGCCAAAGAAAAAAGAAAAAAGAAAAGAAGATGAAAAAGAAAAAGAAAAAGAGAGGAGAGAGAAATTTTGTTCTTAAAAATTGTTCCAAAAACAAGAATAGATGTGACCTTTGTGAAATGCATCAATTGATTTGGAACAAAAACGCAAACAAATGCGTTTCTGTTCTTTTTTGTTTCCGGGAACAAAAAAAAAAAAAAGAATTTTGTTTATAAAAAAAAAAAAGAAACACAAACAAACACTACGTTAATGATTTTTCTGAGACATGGAATATAAGTACTTACCTTAGCTTCTTCACTCGACCTTTGTGAAATACATCAATTGATTTAATAGTTGACCGATAATTGTGTTATGATCCTATATGTTGGATTTATTATACAGAGACGTACGAGTGGAAATGGATCGTATATCAATATATAGTGTGCCCCATTGAATTCTTAGAGATGTAAATTTTCTTTTCATAAATTTTAAAATAAATTATATCTATATGGATAAATGGTTGGCATGACTGAAAATTGGAGGTTTAATTTAAACGGTTCCGAAAGTCTCAAGGGGTTTCAGAAATTATAAGTACTTTAAAAAGGTAATGTGCAACAATTGACGAATTGAGTAATTAAATCACCCGTTCATTGAAAATCTTAATAAAATTGTAAATGAGTTGAAATTAATCAATAAACTTCAAAAGGGCCAAAAATAAAAAAATAAAAAAATATATCAGGTTATGTGGGTAAAATTATGAAAAATAATAAGTAAAAACATGCCATGCGATGGATTTTGAGATCCAAAGTGACCTCATTCGGTTCAAAGTTTTCTTTTAAAGTCAAGAGACGTGTGAATTTCCATCTCCTTAATGCAGTATTGTATTATGTAATTTCATATTAATCATTTGATAATTGTGGGTTTGAGTCTTGGAATTCATAATCAATATATAGTATTTTTCGAAAAATATATTATAAGAAAAGTCGGGCTTGGGCATAAACATTGAACTGAACTGAACTTTTCAAATGATTCATATTTAAGTAAATATGATTCGATAAAAAGTTTTGAGACTAGGCTAGCTCAAACCTATCTGAACCAATGCTCGAGAATTGACCCGGTAGCAAAGGGGCCATGCCACTGCTAGGCACAAGTTTGTGTAGGGCCGCGCAAACACGGTGGGCGGCCATTCCTGATCAAAAACATTTTTTACGCATGTAAATTATGTCCTGAAATCAAAATTTGAGATCAAATATCGATCACCTCCATTCGAACAATCCTAGCAAGCAGGAAGGCTTTCATTTGTGAATCTGGCCCGACAATATCCGGTCCACCACAAGAGCCCAAGTTCAAGCATTACCCCAACCCAACCGCCGCGGTCGCTCAAGCAGATGACTCCGCCACCGACCGCCGCCTCCACCACCCAATGGACACCTCGAGCTCGCTTCCCTTCGATCGCCGCCAATCTCGCTGTCCGCCTCGCTCCGCGACGACGTGGTAGGTTTCAATCTCATTCATTGTTTCCGTGTAGTTCGTGGGTGACTTGGAAGTGAAGGAGCTGCTATTCATGTCTGATGCCCTCCTAGTGAATACATGGAAGAAGTTGATTTGTATATCCAATTTGATTTTTTCACTTCATGTCATGATCTAAGATCCTCTTCATGGCCGAGGATATTGGGTTCTCTTCACTTATCTTGATTTACAATTCGTTCCGTTCACATATCTTAATTCACCGCCAACTAATTTACCTTGCTAGTAAGTGGGAATTATGTCAAATTGATAGATGTAAGATTGGTTGTTGAGAACTAACAATACAATCAAGGAACACTAGATATGAAAGTTGAGCCACGACAAACACTGGGTAACGGAAAATTGATCTTCAATGCTAATGCGTAGTCTAGTTCTATTAGAATTTATGGAATAACTTATCGATTTGATAATTTCTTATTTATAGAAAGTAACTATATGTTTAATATTACTGAGAAAAAAGAGATATTTAATATGAGATGAGACTTTTTATCATTAAAATAACTATTTTACCCACACAATTCTAAACCCAACTGAGAACTTATACTAAATAGGATTTTAATCACGTGCTGGGGAATTTATCTCGGATAATTTAGGCTTCCTAGATAAAAGGAAATTTTCTCAGCGATGACCGAACTTCTTCATCATGCGTGGGGGACGATTAATTTCGCACTTTGGCAGAAAGGATCAGGTAACCGTGTGAATGGCAATCAAGGGGAGGTTTTTGCTTTCAAAATAAGAACACGTCTTGCAGAGTAATGTTTGCTTCACTCATTGTTAGACTAAAGGCAATTCTATTTTGTTTGGATATATATCAGGACAAGCCTAGCCTATTATCCCCAACTCATGTGCTTCTTGGAGTTTCCCTAGTATGGGTAAGCGCCACTATGCTTAAATCAAGCCATCGTCATCGGTTGAAATGGGAGGTGATTAAGTGATATAAGAGATAACAACAATCCTCTTATTTGCAACCTATTTTCATCCTAAGGTAAAAGAAAAGTAATAGTTTGGAAGAACAAAACAAGTTACTTTTAGTATTCCATAATTTGCGCAGTATACTATTCCTTTTAATGAATTGATTTAGGTAGAGAGAATGCAACTATGACATTAATGTGTATAAGTGACGAAGAAAATGCTGATGTTAGTGCCACGTCAAAAGCCCAATCAATAATAGCTATGGCAACACATGTCACCACATGGCTAACGCTGTGGCGGTGCCAAGTCAGATGGTGGTGTGACAATTCAGGGGATAGCACTGCCACGTGAGCATGATGTGAATGAATCACATGTTGACATGTGGCAGCAAGAGCTGCATCTATAGTTGATTGGCTCAGGCATATAAAGCCACGCATATAGTGCAGCTCAATCGCATCGTCAAGTGAATAATATAAACACATGAATATAAATAAATAGAGTTAAGCTAATGAGATTGTGATTTTTTTAATAAGTATAGAATAAAAATAAGTTTAAAATTGAATAACTCATAATTGCTAAGAAAATATTAATAGTTATATATCATATATTATTTAAGAAAAAGTTATTGAAATTTTTTTCCTTACAAGGCACAGTTCCTCGTCTCGGGAGGATGTGCCCGCACTCCACCCCGTATCTGGTGGGCGGAAACCAATGCTGATAATTGTACTCTATAAAAATATAATTGTGCTATCTTGAAACATTTCATAAAAAGCGTTTAGAATTTTTAATATAATTTTTCTTTTTCATGTTTATCACATGTGCAACGGAATCACAATCTGTACTAATTATGATGATCAACTTTTCTCTTATTCCTCCTCCTTTCACGATGTAAATAAGGCACTAAACATGTTAGAATTATTTTGAGATTATCGAAATCAATCTCTCCACAAATTGTTACACTAATAGAACAAGAGGTGGCAATTCATAACTAGGACAAACTTGAACAAGCCATAGACGTATGGAGAAACAAAGTTAATTCAAAGATGACACAAATTGACACGCTATCATTGGTATTTAATTAAAATAAATTGCAATCAACGCAAAATGACCCAAATAGTCAGTATTAGGTTGATGATATGAATTGTCAATCATTCTAACTATAATCCTAATTAGATTTGATGTCAATCCAATAAGAAAAAGTAAACTTTTTTAGTCTTGGATTTTGAGCAGAATAAGGACGTGAAGATCCCTCGTGATTTGGGTTCAAATTCACGGTAAGAATGCGGAAAATGATGTGTACGCGGAAAATGATGTGTATGGAGTGTCCAATGATTAGTGACATCAACATATCATAATCCTCTCCCAAAAAGGTTTTGTTGACATTAAATTGTTATTGCCAATGGTTGCCCAGCATGTGTTTTGGGCATTTGGACTGGGAAAAAGGAAGGCGGGATCGGCTGACGTGGATCCTCGCTTTCTCTCCTCTCTCGCGCGTGTTGAGAGAGAGAATTTTTTATTACACAATTTTGAAATGGAAAGGAGAGATCTTGTTTTCGGTTCAGTTATTAATGGAGTTGCGAACAATTACCATCAAATCGAAGATCCCATACTAAAAGTAGGATTTGGAGGATAAGCACAGGAAATATGGGTACTGTTACTTAGGAAATAGAATCGAAGATTTGGTTCAATTAATTTGTTAGAGATATTTATATGACATTGTTTCTGATTTTTCATATCCCTTTTAATACGCATCTTTGATTTGATTTCCTTATATTGTCATTCATGTACGCCTTTTCTATATAGACATCAAAGAAATTTCTCTACTCAAGCCGACATTCTTGCTTCCGCTTCGTCCACTCCTGCACTCGTGGGTGCTTCCCCTAAGGCGGAACGCTCCCTATTTTACCCACACATTTCTAAACCCAACTGAGAAGTTATACTATGAAAGATTTAATCACACGTGAGGTAACTTACCTTGGATAGTTTAGGCTTTCTAGACAAAGGACATTTTCTCAGCAGTGACCGAACTATTATTTTCGCACTTTGGCAGAGAAGATCAGGCTACCGTGTGAAACGGCAAACAATAGGAGGTTGTTTGCTTTCGAAATAAGAACACCTCTTGCACAGTAATGTTTGCTTCGCTTATCGTTAGACTAAAGGCAATTCTATTTTGTTTGGATATATATCATCAGCTCGAGCCTAGCCTGTGATCCCCAATTCATGGGCTTCGGGTGCGTTTGGATGGGCATTTAAAAGGCCCATTCAGCCCCCAAAGCCCCTTCAGCCCAAATATGGGTGTTTGGCAACCAATTCTTAAGGAGCTTTCAGCTGAAAGCCGGTACTTGGGAATGCTGAAACCTTCAATTAATGAAAAAATTAAATTGTCGATTTTACCCTCAAAAATTTATTGAAAACCCACTTTTGCCCATTTTAAAAACAAAAAAAAAACCCTAGCTCACTCCTCTCTCCTCCCCTTCTCCCCTTCCGTCGGTCTGTCGCTCTCCTCCCTTCGTCGCTCTCTCCTCCCCTTCTCCCCTTCCGTTGGTCCGTCGCTCTCTTTCTCCCTTCTCCCCTTCCGTCGCTCTCTCCTCCCTCGTGATACCAGTTCTTGCTCGAGCGACAGAGAGTCCAACGGAAGGCGGCGAGCTGGAGCGGCAGAGCTTGAGTCGACACCTCACCCGCGCGCCAGCTCCACCGACGATTCCTTCCAATCGGCACCATCGAGCTGGCCAAACTGGTAAGCCCTTCGTCCGTGCCCTATTTCTTGAGGTTTAGGTAGAGACTGAGATGATGATCGCAGTCGTGATTGTGGTCATGACGGTGTGCAATTTCTAAGATTTGAGAGTCTGGGCACCTCTGGACTGTTGATGCGCTGTTACTAATCCCAACTCGCTGCTCACCATGTGTTCGTTGAAATGGCCGAACTAAGTTAGCGTATATGGATGGCGAGGATGGGGAGAGGGATGCGGTGGGGGGAAGGATTTAAGGAAAAGGTTGTTAACCGTCGAGGGAAAGGAGGGGTTGTTGGGGGCAAGGAACCGTGAAACCGCCAAACCTTTGACATAACCATTTCATGAGTCGCAACAGGACTGTTTCTGTTTCTGTTCTTATTGCCCCTGCCCCAATTGATTGCATCATCGTCATCATCTTCTTCTCCTTTGCACGAGAGAGAGAGATGGGAGTTGGGATCTGGGGAGAGATTTTGGGGAGAGGGGAGAGGAGTTATTAAACTTCCTCCAAATTTCAACTGATTCCCTTAAGTAACGGCTAATGTAGGCAAATTACACATCACATGTTCCATGTCTCTTCAGTTGGGTTTTGGTTTGTTATCATCCTAATCTTCGTTTTTGTTCTGTCCTTCCGATATTCATTGGATTTGCACCATTTGTTCGTAGTGCATCTGCTTCTTGGTGCACCCAGATTTTACTTCTCTTAGGAGACTTTTTCTTATGGAAAACCGATGCATGTATGATGCCAAGAAATTTTTTTCCACATTTGTGGTTTGTTTTATGGAGAGATGTTATGATGCAGTCTACAGGGAGTAGCAATCTAAATTCGCATTCTTTTTTAAATGAGGTGACATTTACATTTGCTGTCATTTACTGTTGCCTCAGTTAATAAATGTTTGTTTATGCTTTCTCTTTCAGTCATATATAATGAAGACACTAGATTTGGTGAAAAATGTGGGAGAGGATGTGATTCGGATAATAACTAGGAAGGACACTGAAGACATGTCTACAAGACTATCATGGTGATATCTCAGACTCTCGTGAAGGATGCGCTTATGCTATAGAAAAAGGAGCTAATTCTGGCGATAATACTAAAGCTTGCATTAGCAAGTCCAAGTCAGATACAGATGTAGATGAAGATTCGAAAGGAAATTAGGCAGCTTCTGAGGTGCAGGCTCCTGTTGACAAGAAGGCTTCTAGGAAGGAGAACAAAAAAGAAGGCCAAAGAGTAAAAGGGGAAGGGAGGAAAAACAAAGTCCCCAAGGCTGTGAGGAAAGAAGGGAGAAGTTGGCCAAAGCCCACATACTAGGTAGTCGTCTATGGCCGGGATATTAATATTCATGTTGTTCGGCATTTCTCCATAGAGAGAGTGAGTCACTTTTCAGCAGTAGCCCAAATTTAGCTTATTAGAGTAACATGAGGTATAAGATAAGTTTATGTTGATCTTGTATTGTGTCGGGTATCATTATTGGATGGTGTTGGTACATTGTTCCTGGCTAAATTGTATAGCAGCTTCTTTTTTCTTGTTTTTACCCCCTTGTTTTTGCTAGTTATTATAGGGAAGGAGGCCTTGATAGGAGTTGGCTATGACCTAATCAAATCTCGGTTCCAATCCGCTATGGATAGTTAGATACTTCTGTGATTTTGAGCTTGATTTTTCATGTACTTTCGGGGAAGAGAAAATGAACAGTTTTTATTTGTTGCATTGAGATTGCTTGGCTGGCTTAGTTTGGAATTGCTATCATGAGATTTAAGGCCTATTTGCTTTACTGAGGTGAGGGTCAAAGACTAGCTATGCAATCACTTGGCAGTTGGTGAAATTTGCCAAATCACGAGTTGATGATGCATTTTTCGGGTGTCTGATATCGATCCAATTTATTTGTTCCTGGTGTTACCTAACCCTGACGACTGTGTAGGCAGGGTCATTGGCTTTGAGTTTTTATAACAACCTTTTAACAGTTGGAGCCTTCAAGGGATTGGAGTGACTTTTTGACTAAAAAATAATCATGGATCTACAAAGATAGAATATGAAAATTACAAAGATTTATAACAAACAAAACAAATTGGTATCCAAATACAGAATATTTTTTCATTTGATGATTTTTAGCAAAAAAAGAAATTTTAATTTTAATAAAATTATTTACACAACATCTTTAATATTGTTGTCAAATATAAGTTAAAAAAGTCACAAACATTATTTTTTTAAAAATTTTAAACAACTTAAAATAAAAATATTTAGATTAATGACCAAATGAGCTTTGCAAATGTGTTTTTTACCAAACAGCATTTCTCTCAAAGTTGCTTTTCAAAGTAAAATTTACCAAACAGTCTTTGCATTTCCTCCAAGTAGCTTTGGGCTTTGACTTTCAGCATTTGCATTGGACTCAAAGCCCCTTGCAAATGCTGAACCAAACGCACCCTTCTTGGCGTTCCTTTGTAAGGGAACAGTTAAGTGTGGATAAGCACCGCTATGCTTAAACCAAGCCATCATCATCGGTTGAAATGGGAGGTGATTAAATGATGTAAAAGATAACAACAGCCCTCTTATTTGCAGCTTATTTTCATCATAATGTAAAAGAAAAGTAATAGTTTGGAAGAACAAAACACGTAACTTTTTTCTTCTCGAAGAACCGTACGTTACGTGCAAGAGTAAACTTGAATTGTACGGATCAAGTAGCATAATTGGCCATCCAAACTTCCAGTACATTTGTTTTTGCTTTGTGATTGTGCTTTCGACCGCTGATAATACAATTATGGGTGAAACAATCGTCGATCATGAGACAAAAGGTGTGATTTCGCTAATAACCCAATGTGGATATCGTAACCAGTATTGATTGTTTTTCATGCACCACGTTCCATAATTTGCGTAGTATATTATTTCTTTTAATGTATTATCATGATTGTGGCCTAGAGAGCGTGCAAATATGATAGCAAAATGTATAAGTGATGAAGAAAATGCTGACTTTAGGGCCACGTCAAAATGCTTGTCAACCACAAGTATGGCAACACATGTCACCACATGACTAATGCCATGGCGAAGCCACGTCGGATGGTGGCGTGACAATTTAGAGGATAGCACCGCCACGTAAGCATGATGTGAATGAATCACATGTTGGCATATGGCAGAAAGAGCCGCGTCTATAATTGGCTGGCCCCGGGGTATAATGCCCCACACATATGATGCATCTCATTTGCATTATCAACTGAATAATACAAACACATGAACATAAATAAGTAGAGTTAAGCTAATGATATTGCGATTTTTTTAATAATGATAAAATACAAATAAGCTTAAAATAAAATAACTTATAATTGCTAAGAAAATATTAATGGTTATATATCATATATTATTTAAGAAAAATTTATTGAATTTTTTTTTCCCTTACAGTTCCTCGTCACGGGAGGATGTGCCCCCACTCGACCCAACATCTAGCGGTTAGAAACCGATGCTGACAATTGTACTCCGTAAGAACAAAATTGTGTTATCTTGAAACATTTTGTAAAAAGTGTTTAGGATTTCTAATCTCATTTTTCTTTTTCATCCTTATCACATGTGCAAGGGAATCGCAGTCTACACTAATTATGATGATCAACTTTTCTCTTAATCCTCCTCCTTTCGTAACGTAAATAAGGTACTAAACATGTTAGAATTATTTTGAAATTATCGAAATCATTCTCTCCACAAATTGTCACACCAATAGAATAAGGGGTGGCAATTCATGACCGGGATAAACTCGAACAAGTCATAGAAATTTCGAAAAAAGTCTACACAACACATGACAAAGTTAATTCAAAGATGACATAAATTGACGCACTGTCATTGGTATTTAATTGAAATAAATTGCAATCAGCGCAAAATGACCCAAATAGTTAGTATTAGATTGATGATATGAATTGTCAATCATTCTAAGGATTAGATTTGATGTCAATCCAATAAGAAAAAATAAAACTTTTTTGGGTCTTGGATTTTGAGCAGAATGAGGACATAAAGAATCCCTTTTCATAAAAGTGTGATTTGGGTTCAAACCCATTGAAAGAACGTGGAAAATGATGTATATGGAGTTTCCAATGGTTAGTGGCATCAACATATCATAATCCTCTTGCAAAAAGGTTTTGTTGACATTGAACGGTTATTGCCAATGGTTGCCCAAGCATGTCTTTTGGGCATTTGGATTAGAAAAAAGGAGGGTGGAAATAATGGTACACAAATTATAGCATTAGAAGACCATCTTAAGCTTTGTCATACTTACTTCGAATGGATTTTGTGGGTCAAATTTGTGCCAAAAACAGCTCTTTCAAGGTCTCACATAGCTTCTATAAAAGGTCTTCTTTGTGAGGCTATTAAGTATATAACTCAAACTGCTCAACCAATACATATCACTTCAATCATTCTTTCTTGCCCTCCCTTTTGAGACTTGGCACTTAATTTACGCTCATAAAATGGCACATTTGCGTCTCATTTGTGCACAACTGCTTTGTTCTTGTCTTCTTTTGGCCACCCCTCATCATGTTGGACTTCCTTATCATCGTTTATGCTATAAACGATACAAATAGGCTTGCATTGCTTGCGCTAAAATAACTAGGGATCCTTTCAGATCGCTTAACTCATGGAATGACAACACCAACTTTTGCCGATGGTATGGGGTTATATGCGGTCATCAACACCACAGAGTCACTATAATGGACCTCCATTACCAAGGACTCTCGGGACCCATCTCCTCTCACATAGGGAACCTCAGCTTCTTGAGATTGCTACTGCTCCAAAACAATAGCTTTAGCCTTGAAATCCCTCCACGAATTGGCCAAATACGTCGGCTCCAATTCTTGCGTTTGTCCAATAATTCATTGACGGGTGAGATTCCTAGGAATATATCAGGCTGCACGAATTTTCTAGGTTTTTACCTCCATTAGAACCAGTTGGTTGGAAGAATTGTAGTGGAGCTAGATTCCTTGTCAAATCTTCAAAAAATCAGCTTTACTGTGAACCAATTAACTGACGGCATCCCTTCGTCCATAGGCAACTTATCATCTTTGGAGTGGATTGTTTGTGCCTACAACCATTTGAGTGGGATTATTCCCCAGTCTCTAGGTCAACTAAAAAAATTACAAATACTCAACTTGGGAGTCAACGGGCTTTCAGGTACCATTCCGTCCGTCTTCAACTTGTCTTCATTGACCATATTTAACGTAGTTCTAAACCATATCCATGGCAATCTTCCTGAAGATATAGGATTCACTCTTCCGAATCTTCAATCTTTTAGCATTGTTGATAACCACTACACTAGATCAAGTCCCTCGTCGATAGCCAATTCCACGGATCTAAGAGTGCTCCAACATGCTGGCAATGAGCTCTCTAGGAAAGTCCCCTCATTAGCAAATCTCTGTAAGCTTCAGGCTTTTACCATATTCTACAATTATCTCAGGAGTGGAAGGTCCAATGCAGGTGAGCTGAGCTTCCTTTGCTCACTAACAAATGCCACTAACTTAGAGATATTGTTGGCGCATAAAAATAGATTGGGTGGGACCCTTCTTGTATGTATCGGCAATCTTTCTGCTACTTTAATACACATGTCATTCCGCCATAATTTGATTTCGAGTGAGATCCCAAGAGAGATTAATAAACTTGTGAACTTGCAATTATTAAAGTTAGGTCTCAACCTTCTTTCGGGTTCAATTATTGGATTTGGAAGGCAACAATCTATCTAGCATAATCCCATCCTATTTGCAAAATTTGCAATGGATGAGCATTTTTAGTCTTGCCAAAAATAACTTGAAATGGCCGATTCCTTCATACCTAGTCAAATATCTGAGCTTGACACACCTAGATCTTTCCAGCAACTATCTTAGTGGTCCGATTATATTCCCTATTGTAGGGAACCTCCTCTATTTGGATTTCTCTCGAAACCATCTAAGTGGAGTCCTTCCAATGAAAATTGGCAACTTGAAACGGTTGAACACATTAGATGTCTCGGGAAATATTTTGGACGGTGAAATCCCAGCAGTCTAAGCAATTGTGATGGACTGATAATACTAAAATGCGAGATACCTTTTCCACAGGTCCATTCCTCAATCAATTAGCTCATTGAGAAGTATTGAGAAATTAGATCTTTCCAACAACAATTTCTCTGGTGAAATTCCAAAGTTTTTGGAGGCATTTCAGTATTTGGAAGAGCTGAATTTATCTTACAATCATTTGGAAGGCCCGCTACCAACTCAAGGTGTTTTTAGGAACGTGGGTGAGAATTTAGTTTCTGGAAATGAAAAGCTCTATGGAGGAATGCTTGAATTTGAGCTCCGTAAATGCGTCTCTCGAAATTCCAAAAACAAAGGAGTCCACAAGTTGGAACTCATCGTCACCATCCTTTTTGGTCTTCTCGGAATAACTCTTGTTGTCACTTTCCTATATCTATGTCGGTTGAAGATGAAAAGAAACGAGCCAATTTCAAGCTCCTTAGATGATTCCATGTTGAATCTATCTTACGAAGTCTTCTGAAAGTCTTGACGGTATGCTCAAGCATTGATTATAAGGGTGATAAGTTTTAAGGCTTTAGTTTATGAGTTCATTGTCAGTGGAAGCCTAGATGAGTGGCTACACCCAATTCCAGCTCCAAATGATGCAAAGGGACATTCCAAGAAATTGAGTCTCCTCCAAAGGATAAACATTTCCATTGGTGTTACTTCAGCATAAGATTATCTTCATTATCAATTATCTTCATTATCAATGTGAAAGCCCAATAATTCATTGTGATCTAAAGTCAAGTAATGTCCTTCTAGATGCTGATATGGTTGGACATATTGGTGACTTTGGGTTGGTGAAGATTGTCCTCTAATCCATGTTTGACACCAGAGCAAATATGAGTTCTGCTAGTTTAAGAGGAACGGTTGGTTATGCTGCTCCCGGTAAACATCTCTCCCCCAAAAGAAAGCATAGACCTTGTCATTATCAACTTGTCCTTAAAGAGACTGTTTTTTTTTTTTTTTTTTTTTTTTTTTTTTTGTGAATTCAAATTCTTGTTTTTGACATTTCTTATGCAACGATATTTGTAAATTGCAGAATATGCTAACGGAAGCTAGGTATCAAGAGAAGGTGATGTCTACAGTTATGGCGTCCTCTTATTAGAGATGTTCACGAGATTAAGTCTCACTAGCGACATGTTCAGAATGAGAGAAGAACACCTGGAGTGCCATAACTTGGCACGGGGGGACACTTAAGTGTCATAACTTCAAGATAGTACACTTAAGTGATAGTTTCAAAGTTAAATGGGACACTTAGGTGCCACTCGGGCGAAAATCCGGCCAAATGGCTGAAGTGGCAATTTTCCGGCGAGTTTGGTCCAAAACGGCGTCATTTTGCACACTGACGTGGCGAGAAAATGCAAAAACGACGCCGTTTCGTGTTTGACATGTAAATAATATTATAAATATTAATTAAATTAAATTTAAACTTAGTTTTATTTAAAATATTCTAAAATTTTAAAAACTAAAAATTAAAATTAAAATTAAAAAAAAAAGGGGAGGTCGAAGGGGGGCGAGGGCCGAGCCCTCGTGGCCGGGAAGGGCCGGTGACGGAGGGGGAGGGTTGGCGGGGTCGCCGACCCCCCGGCCCGGCGGCGAGGGCCCGCGAGCCCTCACCCAAATCTGGGGCGAGGGTCGCGGCCCTCACCCATCCGGCGAAGGCTGTGGGCCCTCCTCGCCTCCCCACCGTTGCCGGCCCTTCCGGCGACGGCGGAGAGGCGGCGGCGGCGAGGGCTCGGCCCTCGGCCGCCCCCTTCGACCTCCCCTTTTTTAATTTTAATTTTAATTTTAATTTTTAGTTTTTAAATTTTCAGAATATTTTAAATAAAATTAAGTTTAAATTAATTTTAATTAATTTTAATAATGCTATTTACACATCAGATAGGAAACGGCGTCGTTTTTGCATTGTTTCACCACGTCAGCGTGCAAAACGACGTCGTTTTGGACCAAACTCACTGGAAAATTGCCACGTCAGCCATTTGGCCGGATTTTTGCCGGAGTGGCACCTAAGTATCCCATTTAACTTTGAAATTGGCACTTAAGTGTACCATTTTGAAGTTATGGCACTTAAGTATCCCCCCGTGCCAAGTTATGGCACTCCAGATGTCCCAACCTCTGTTTAGAAATAATTTGAATCTTCATAATTATATTGCTGAGACTTTACCCCAACGAGTTATGGAGATAACCAATCTCGTGTTTGCTTCACGAAGGAGAGAGCCAAAGCAGTTCCCTAGATTCGCTTCACAAAAGAAGCGGCATATTTTAGGAATGTTTGGAAATAGTATATCGTATCGGACTTGCTTGCTATGTGGAGGAGCCCAGAAGACGCATGACCATCAACAAAGTTGCAACCCAGCTGCACTGGATTAGGAAGAAACTTTTTACAGCTTCTTTACTTGGATAGATGAGACACGAATAGATGTCAATGACATCGAAATTAGCATGTTCCTCATTTCCTTTATTGAATCTCTCTAGTCCTATTTGCGAATGAAAAAAGAAAGGATGAATGTCTGACCTTCCTAATTTCCTTGTGAATCTAAGAGAGTACCGTCTCAGTCATTCCTATTTTAAGCCATCAATTCACACTTTTTAACATTTTTTTTTTGTCAAAATGACGTTTCATGACAAATTAATGGGATAAAAAGCCAAATTCATGAGCCAAATTGACTTGTAATTACTGATTTTTTTGGGTCATCACCTGTAATTACGGATTCTATGTTCACGAAATGGGACAGGTGCCCCTCTGATCTGCACAAGGCTCTGCTCTCTATATGGCTCCATTGCTATTAGGGTGTCATCGTGCTTTTTTGATTGAATCTGGTTTGTAGGTTTGCCAAAAAAATAGCAAAAATTTTCATTGCAACTTGTTAAGGTCTGTCCGCACCACTTAAAAACTAAGTTGCAATGGGTTTTATATAAATGTGGCGTCCCTCTAATTAACAATTCTAATATTTGAGGTGAATTTCCAAACATCACGTTTGGGCAAAAAACTTGTTTTCGTCCTGACCGCATGTAACGACCCGGGCCCCACTGTATAATATTGTCCGCTTTGGATGGGATTGCACGAAGCCATTTCCCCCCCTCACGGCTTTAAAACGCGTTATACAGGTTAGAGGGACCCAGGCTATTATAAACTAACCCAGGACTTCCTGCCTAGGCGATGTGGGACAGGGACTCCTTCCTTGCGCACGTCCGGGGACTGAGGCGCGGACGCACCGCCATCCCTCCTCCCCGCGCACTGCCGCTCGGGCTGTCACACTCTCCCCTCCTTGGGAGCACAGCGCCCTCGCTGTGGCCCCACACGCGGTCGAGAGTCGGCTCTGATACCATTTGTAACGATCCGGGCCCCACTGTATAATATTGTCCGCTTTGGATGGGATTGCACGAAGCCATTTCCCCCCCTCACGGCTTTAAAACGCGTTATACAGGTTAGAGGGACCCAAGCTATTATAAACTAGCCCAGGACTTCCTCCCTAGGCGATGTGGGACAGGGACTCATTCCTTGCGCACGTCCGGGGACTGAGGCACGGACGCACCGCCATCCCTCCTCCCTGCGCACTGCCGCTCGGGCTGTCACACCGCAAGCAACGGTTTGCATCAGACGTTGATTATTGAAGCTTGAAGCTTTGGGATTTAATTGGCCTTGTTGCTTTGCCACCGTTATATATTATTGCTATTTTGTCCGTCCTTCGAAGTCCAGGAGCTAGTCCATTATCCAGAGGTGACCGAAACGTCACTTGCTATCATCCCAATTGAAAGGATTCGAATTAATTTTTCTACTTGCGAGGTCAACTAGTAAAGCCGGCAAGGCAAGAATTTGAATGACATCCTAAAGAGCATCTAAAAGCCATATGCCAGCCCCGCAAACATGATCACACGATGGCAAGCTCTGATTGTGCTTGAACCCCATATGTAATAGATGCTAAGCCAATCTCGGTAAAGTAGATTGAAAATTAGCACCCTCCATCATGCTGCTTCGACCAATCGAAACCCAAAATCCCTATCTACTGGGACCTATCCATAGAACAGTTTCTCATAATGATGCGGGGAAACTACAGCCAAAATAAGTCAGATGAGCTCGGGACTCATTACATTGTTTACAGCATCTACCTTTTGAGTTAAGCTGACAATTTCTCAAGCTTGACTCCTTGATGACGATTCATGGGATATTGCACATTGGCAAATATTGTTAACTATGATCACGGTAAAAGCAGTAGCCAAGGACATGTTATGATCGGCCCCTAGCTGAAAACAGAAGTCCAGGGATAATTATCGGTACTTCATATGTTCAGGGACAAACGCAATTCATGCAATGGTGAGCAAGTCATGTTCCAGACATCTTTTATTTCTAATGATACCTGTGAAAATATTGTTTGTGCTCCTGGAAGTACGACATGTATTCAATCTTCAAACATCAAAGTGATAGACATGGCATGACAAAAACAATACTGAAATAAGCGCCACTCTTCCCATCCTCCACAGTGAATAGAACTTGGCTTATCAAAGGCAACAAAAGTTACTGGTATATGAAAACGACAAAAAAAAAAAAAAAAAAAAAAAAAAAAAAACGAACATTTCAGTGCTAGTCAGAAAACCACAATGAGAGGGAAGGACCATTCCTCTCCTACAATTTCTGACAAATGAACAGCACCATTTTATTCACTGCCACAGTTTTCCTCAAAACTTCCTATTTTAAACTAATCAGCAACTTCACTTCCTGTTAGTTGTTCCAACCCGCGGCTTCGCTTTGACCTCTGATTCCTGTAATCCAATCAAGATGCATATGTAGCCAATTACAAGTAATCCCCCATTCAGGCACTTCTAAGTACAAGTAAGAGCAGTCAGTGGAAAGGAAGATTAAAAAAAACCTGTGGTAAGTGCAAGAAGATATAGGTCTTTGCTGTAGCAGGATTGTGATTTTCTGCCCCCTTGCTCCAGTCGTAACAGACCTGTAAGCAAGTTGAACCACAAATTTCAGTGCTAGTCATATCCCTCATTGTCCTTGATACAATCATAGTCCTCCTGCATACATAAGAAAAACCAAAAGGAAAGCACTGCCTGGCCATGCGTGCAAGTCACATCATAACATATTCAAAATATGTAGTTGGGGTCACTCTAGAAATTTTAAATCAAACAGTATACATTTGACTTGAGATAGAGGGAGTGGCTGCTATGAGCAGAAGGCTGATGGAGCCACATAGGTAGATGCTATAACTAACGAACAACTTTAGTGTTTTCTAGAAAAATCTAACCTGAACAGCCTGTAGAAGCACAGAAATGTCTTTATTTTCAACTTATTCAATATTGCATAGACCTTTTTTAGGATAAAGCAATAATATCACAAAGACTTGCTTCCTCCATATTCTTCTCAATTTATAAGAGAAGATTTGGCTATTAAGAAAGTCCAATCATAGGCAACCAAAAAAAAAAAAAACCAGAAACACCATGAGCCCGAGCCTGTCGTAAAAGCAAAGTGGGCATGCAATAAAAAACTGAAAGAAGGGGCGGTGGCTCAACAAGTCGCGTGTGAAATGAAGTGAATCTACACTAGACTAGTGAAGTGAATCTACCAAGAAAATAACCAGAAACACCATGAGCCTGAGCCCCTTCTAAAAGCAAAGTAGGTATGCAATAAGAACTGAAAGAGGGGGTGGTGGCTAAACGAGTCATGTATGAAGTGAAGTGAATCTAAACTAGACTAGTGAAGTGAATCTACCCTAGTTCTAGTCTATATTGATATGTCGTGAGACGGAGTTGGCAAATACCAAGTATAGAACAATGACATCTCTTTCAGCACAGTCAAACGTTGGATGTATTTACACAAATGCACATGAGAACATCTCTTGATATGTTCATACGAGGAAGTGGTATGATTGACTCCTTCAGTATGCATCTCTCTTCTGAAGATAAAATTGATTACAGAAACAAGATGGACTAGGAATCGATCTACAGAATGTGAAAAGAGACTCACCGAATATGCATATATTGTGCCGTCATTATTGAAGGTACGACAAGGTATTGGTTGGCTGCATCTTGACATTGCCTGAGAATAGCAACAAAGTAGTTTTGAAACAATTACCAGTCTACTCCAAACGGGAGCTTCATCAAGTACTTCTTTTATGCTCTTGAAAATTACTTAATTGGATACCTTCACCCTTGAAGTGAGACTTTCAGAGGGAAATCATGAAGAGGTTTGCAAAAAGATAATTGATTATTTAGATGAATTAAGATGATTCAACTATATTTCATTTAGACTCTACAAACATGGTCATGTCTAACATAAGCAAAGTCTCCCTAAGGCCTAAAAGGAAAGGAAATGAAGATGATCTACTCAATACATTATGGGTAGCCTGAGTAATAGCACGAGAGACAGGTGAAGAGCCCTATGACCACTCAAAAAGTACTCTCATTTTATGAAGATGCTGAAAACCTTATACTATAATATTCTAAACCGTGTTAACCTTGGACCTTACCATGATGGTACTCAGGAGGAGGGGAAAAAAAAAAGAGATACATCAATACTGGCCAAACTCAACCCAAGAGAGAGAGAGAGAGAGAGAGAGAGAGAGAGAGACCTGAAGTCTTTGCTTACTATCCTTGTCCCAAAAGTTAAAATTACCATCAGATCCAGCACTGGCAAAGGTATGATGCACCTGAAGTAAGAAAATTAAATTCTGGATGAATATTGACTGTCTGGATGAGGTTGCCAATATGGATTACTGAAGATTGACTTACTGGATGGAAATTCAAGAGAATAAATGTCGTTGTTATCCCTATGACACCTAAATGTGTAGTTTTTACTGATCTGGGAATCATCCAGGTGATGAACACCAACCCTCCCCTCGATGCATCCAACCTAGAGTCAACAGAATTTTACCATTACCATAGGAGCAAAAAGTTAAAGGACCGCAATAAGAATATAGTACAAGATAAAAAATATAAAAATGTCATTGAGTGACAAAGACCAATACACTTAATCATGAAAAAAGGATGATAAGCATGGTTTAATCTGAATTATATCACAATATAAGGTTTAGAAGCAATTGACCATTGTTTCATTCTCATCATGTTAACATAACTCAACTGCCTTGTACATATTCTCATCACTATAATTCATATTTTTTTGAGCAAATGAATAGCAGAAAACGACGCACATCATACACATGATAACTAGCTGCAACTGAGTACTTACCAAAAAACCTTGTTGGTCAGGGAAAGCTGCAACACATCTTGTCTGGTACTTTAGGGGTGAAATAAATCTCTTGAACTCAGCCTGTTATCATAAAACCTCGATAACTTGAAACTCATTCCAGTAGTACTGGAAAATTGAGGTGGATCAACTGTGAGCAAAGAATGAAAGACGACTTCTTTTTCTTTCGATTTCTTCTTAAAGGGAAAAAAATTGTTTTATAACTGCCATTAGCAAATTCAGACCATTAAAGAAATTAGAGAAAAGTTATGTGCAACAACAGGTGAATAGGCCATTATCACAAAATATAATCCCCGATAGAAAAGGATAACTGCCATCTTATATGCCGAGTAACATTGCGTTGCCATGCACTAAGTGATGTAAACATACTGCAATCGAGAGCCCTATGAACATATTAAATTAATTAGTTGCTTTAGTCTCCTTGCGAAATAGGTCTAGCAAGTAAAGGAAAACTTTGCCTAATATCCATTATCTTGAGTTTAAGATCAACATGAGCAATAACCATCTCCAAATCCTGTATCGGCGTACAAGTACAATGGATGTGCAAAGTATCCTACTGCTGTTCCTTCTTTAAAGTGGTTGCCAAGGTTACATGATGTCTGGGCACACAATTAGCAGAAAATAATGCAAACAAGCATCCAATGTCTCTTGTTCCCATCAAAATCGCATACCTTAAAAAGGGGACCAATATTGTCCTGAATGTAGCTTAAAACACAAATAAGTGGCCACTTATGGAGGATAACAATTGCAATGTCAAGTGATATTCCATGGGAACAAACACGTTAAACGAATTAAGAACATTCGATTAGATTGAAAATTTAGAAGGTTATACCTGAGGATTCTGCAGATTAAAGACAATAAGATTCCTATCTGAAGTGCCAACAACCATCAGGGGATATCTCACTGTCATTGCATAGCAGCGCTCTGGGAGCTGTTGAGTATGTACTGGATTTGACTGCCTAATGTCCCAGTACCTTAATCATGTCGAAACGATATATAGAAAACATTATCAGTACTTGAAACAAGTTGCATCAAGAAATTTCTCCAAAAAATAATATCAGGCTGCAGATATCATGGATCAACAGGGAAGAAACATTGTAGTCCTATCCTCGCGGTACATTGTTAAAATAATTATGTGCACACATCTTCATGCAATTAATGTAAGGTCATTATCCTCCAAAATTGATGCAACAAAGACAGAAGAGCATGACCAATGCGAGTCTCAACATAATTATAACAGCAGAAAATTAAAAGATCGAAGCAACTATATAATGCAGCATCGGCTTAGTCATGAGATAGTGCTGCTCCATCCATGCACTACAATTCTATGCTAGAATTACAAACACTGGAATTATGAGAAAAATTTGATTGCAGCCCCATCACCACCTAATGTACATCAATTAAATTGACAGTTAAATGCAGCAGATTATGATAAATTACTCCTATGCCATGCGTACAAATGACAAGCAAGATAACTCGTACTTCAGGGTCTTGTCCCAGCTTCCTGTAACTAAGACATTCATCTCTGGGATCCAAGCAACCTCCTTAATGGGTGCGTCATGCATGGCAACCGTCACTGGCTGACCTCCAGACATTAAAGACCACATTTTTGCTTGTTTATCACAGCCGCCAGAAAAGACAGTCGTTCCATCATCCTTCCAAGCTGAACAAAGTACCTTTTAAAAGAAATGGAGATATTTTCCAGGGAGCATATATAAAAACATATTAGATCAAGGAAACCAAAGCTCAGACAAAATCCTTCTAATACGAAACCAAGTTTAGACAATCACCGGCTGGTCATGTGATATCGACGCCTTGGGCACGCTAGTTACAGAAGCCCCATTCTTCGTAAGTTCCCAGCACCGTACCTACAAAGATTTTCAAGACGGCCACAGGAAAAAACAAATGGGCGTCAACAAAAAGCTAAAACGCAGCAGTCGATCTTCCCCTGTAAGGTTTCCGCAAAGTACAAACCGAGCTGTGCAAACCTGATTATCCCACGAAGTAGCAACTAAGTGGTTGGCCCTCGGGCTAAAACTCAGGCTCGAAACGGAATCGCTGGGAGGTTGAATCACCTGAGATCGTCACATTCGAAAGAGCTTAGCCAAAGACATCAAGCTAACCTCTACAACCAACCGTCCCATCAGAACTAACAGAAAAAAATCCACAAAACAACAATCAAATCGCCAAACTGATCATACACACGCACAACGCATAATTCACCGAACGTAAATCTACTGATCGCGGCTTCCTAAGGAAGGCGTCTCCCAGATGGAAACCCGAAAACACCATGAGCAATCGGAGCTAAACCGAACTTATTTAAGCATCCAAAGGAATCGCCGGGAAAAGACCAACGGCGAGCACGCACGACAGCACGCCAGTCCTCTAGCTTGAAACCGGTCGATCATCGCCATCGGGTTTAACGCCCATCTAACTCCGAACGACGCAGCAGCAAGAAAACACTCACACCGCCGTAGCAGCGAAGAGCAGGTACCTCGGAAGACTTGTTAGGGTTATGGTTGCCGGCGGGAGCTGCTCCGAAAGCGGCCATTGCAGCGGCGGAGGGAGGAGGAGGAGGAGGAGGAGGAGGAGGAGGGCGGGCGCTGTCGAGGCTTCGAGGCGGAGAACTAGTCTCTCGGAAGAGGGAAAAAGAGGGAAAATTTTCAAGTGCGGGTTTTAGAGAGCCTCCGTTTTATTTATAGGTTGAGGTGCTTGCCTTTTTGGTTTTGGCGTAGCGTTGTTGTGACGACGAAGCTCGTTCGCCCGCGTCGAAGTGAAGCTTTTTAATCGAGATTTTCAAGTTTATCGTCCCTATTATCTAACATCATATATACTCCGAAAATCCAGTTTTCTCAAAAAAATCATCGTGAAAATATTTATATTTTCATAGCATAAGGCGCACTCTTTTAACATTTTTTTTTCTGATAAATTATATGACGCTTAAACCGACGACGTTATTTCTTAATGGGAAGAGAAGTGAATTCAATTTCGTTATTACCGATTGCTTAATTTTGAAATTTGGCAATTCTTGTTAGATACACTTAATGATTTTTGTAAATGTGGAATAAAATATTCACTTCGATCTCTTCATTTTTTTATTTTTTTTTGTGAAGCACTTCGATCTCTTCATTTGACCTTTGTGAAATGTATCGATTGATATAATAGTCTATTAATTAACGTGTAATGATCTAATGTGCTGACTTGATAATATTTATGTTATTGATGTTGAACATTGATTTAACATAGAGATGTATGAGTGGAAATAGATCCTACATCGATATATAGTGCGTCCATTAAAATCTTAGCGAAGCTAATTTTTTATTCATAAATTTTAAAATATAATTATATATATATGTGGATAAATGGTTGGCATAATTGAAAATATGAGGTTTAATTTAAATGGTTCCGAAAGTCTCAGCGGCATACCTTTTTAGAAATTAGAAGCATTTTAATAATATAATGTGCAACGATCATCTCTTCATTGAAAATCTTTAGGAAATTATAATCAAGTTGAAATTAATAATTAAATTTCAAAGGGAAAAAAATCCAGTTTTGTGGGTAAAATTCTAAAAAATAAGCGAAAACATGTCGTACAATGGTTATTGAGATCCAAAGCGACCTCATCCAGTTCAAAGTTTTCTTGTTAAAATTGAGAGACGTGTGAATTTTCATCTCCTTAATATGATATTGTATTTTGTAATTTCATATTAATCCTTTGATAGTTGCGAGTTTTGAAACTAAATTAATCCAGTCTTACCCAAGTCAGTGCTCAAGCATTGACCCATGAGCAAAGGGGTCGTGCCACTACTAGGCACGAGCCTGTGTAGGGCCAAGCAAATACGGTCCGGCAACTCCTCATCAAAAACATTTTTAAGCATGTAAGCTATTTGACTTGCCGACAATTACCATCAAATCGAAGATCTCATGCTGAGTAGGATTTGGAGGATAAGTACAGGAAATATGAATTGTGTTTCTTAGAAAATAAAATCGAAGATTTGGTTTAGTTAATTTGTTAGAGATTTTTAGATGATATTATCCCTCACTTTTCATATCCATTTTAATATGCATATTGGATTTGAAATCCTTATATTGTCATTCTTGTGCTCCTTCTCAATATAGACATCGAAGAAATTTCTCTATTCTTATCTTCCACATTATTCTTATCTTAATGATTATTATTTTCATGATTTTTCTTTGTTCGGATTCTATCATTTGAAGCGATGAAATTGTTATGAATATAATTCATCACATAATAGGAAGTGTCGAAATGCCACGTTTTCACGGCAATTACTTTCAGATGACCAGTTCCTATCATGAAGCGTGTGACCAAGTTACCATGTTGGTATGTAAGCGGGACTGCACGCTAAATTACCAAGCAAAGGGCCGACGCGACCAAGCTTCGGCATGAATATTTGAGTAAGCAGAAACGTATTGCATCATGTCTACCTTTCGAGTCTCTTTTGGGGTTCAATCAGACAGTTTCTCGAGCTTGTTCTTATGGTAAGTTCGGCTTTACATTTCCAACCGAGGTCGACAAGGATTACAATCCTCAAACGTCATGGAAAGCAGCATAGGGGCAATTGCGGAAAGCTAGAAATACAACAACAAGGCCGTACATGAGCCATGACAACAAGCCCATGCATGATCAGCACGGCAAGAAAACCACGATACTGGATAGCGAGCGATGGTGTTGTAAGCTCGTGATTACGATGATCAAAGACGACAACGAACTAGAGGCGCATTCGATTCATATTCATTTCATGATAAGACCAAGTTTATTATTCTTCACAGGCTATCAATAGATTAATATAGTAATGATGGAAAAAAAAAAAGTCACAAGTTTAGCCCAACATCTTAATTTGAGTTTGTTTTGGCATGTGGAAGAGGCAGTGCATGGAGAAGTTGCCAATTGCCATTTGATGGCTCTTTTGATGGAAGTCAGGCTCTGAATCTTCTGGGTGAAACTTCATCGGATGCTTTTGTTCGATTAGTGACTTTATACGTGGTCGACAGTCGACCAGAAAAGGACCGCGAAAGGAGCAGATGGGATATTTAAACATTCGGAGCCGCCTGCAATAACGGACGCTCGAGATATGGGATACCGCCCAAAGTTGTTGGAATCGAATGCTCGTCGAGCAAGTTCATGAGTAAACGAAGCGGCTCTTCCTCGGTCTTTTTTCTAACTCTTTTATTTGAGGTGTCGTAAATGATGTCAGTTATGTATGTAAGGGATTTTATGAACTCGACCATCAATATTTGCAGTACAGTTTCTGGCTTCTTAGTGAATACTTGGAAGAAGTTGATCCGTACATCCAATTTGATTCTTCACTTCATGTCATGATCTAGGACCCTCTTCATGGTGGATGATGTTAGGTTCTCTTCACTTATCTCAATTTACAATTCGCTATGTTCACTTATCTGGATTCACAATTGTCAACTAATTTACCTCACAAGTAAGTGGGAACTATGTCAGATTGATACCACCCGTCGTGATGGCTCCGCTAGGTAGGCTTCAGACTTCCTTTCGGTGGGAGGTTTGGAGTTCAAAGCCTTGCAACTGGCGTGAAACATTAGTGACTTACTTGGTGGCACGTGTGTGGTGGTTAACACGTGTCGCCCCCAGTGGTTTACCACCGGCTGCTAGCTGTGCGGGATTCCCTGGATGAAAAAAAAAAAAAAAATGTCAAATTAACACATGTAAGATTGATTATTGAAAATTGACAATAAAATTAAAAAAAAAAAAAACACTAGATATGAAAGTTGAGCCTCGACAAGCATTGGATAAAGGAATATTGATCTTCAATGCTTATGTGTAGTCTAGTTCTATTAAAATTTATGGAATAACTTATCGATATGATATTTTCTTATTCATAGAAAGCAACTATATGTTTATTATTACTGAGAAAGTAGAGAGATATTTAATATGAGATGAGACTTTTTATAATCAAAATAACTATTTTACCCTCACATTTCTAAACTAACCGAGAAGTTATACTATGAAAGATTTAATCACAGGCGAGGTAATAAGAACACCTTTTGCACAGTAATGTTGGCTCATTGTTAGACTAAAGGCAATTCCGTTTTGTTTGGATATATATCAGGACAAGCCTAGCCTATGATTCCCAACTCATGTGCTTCTTGGAGTTCCTTTGTGAGGGAACAGTTCACTGTGCTTAAACCAAGTCATCGTCATCGGTTGAAATGGGGATGATATAAGAGATAACAACAGTCTCTTATTTGCGCCCTATTTTCATCCTAAGGTAAAGGAAAATTAGTAGTTTGGAAGAGCAAAACAAGTTACTTTTTCCTTGTCGAAGAACTGTATGTTGCATGCAAGAGTAAACTTGAATTGTACGGATCAAGTAGCACAATTGGCCGTCTAAACTTTTGGTGTGTATTTTTTGCCTTTGTGATTGCGTCTTCAATTGCTGGTAATACAATTATTGGTGAAACAGTTATTGATTATGAGACGAAAGGTGTGAATCCACTAATAACCCAGCATGGGTATCGGAACCGGTATTTATTGTTTTTCATGCCTCGCATTCCATAATTTGCACGGTATACTATTACTTTTAATGAATTATCATGATTTTGGACTAGAGGGAGTACAAATATGACGTCAAAATGTATAAGTGATGGCAAAAGAATAATGTAAGTGTCAAAATTTGGCACAAGGGACGCTTAAGTGCTAAAAGTTACAAAATGTACACTTAAGTGCCGCTTTTTTTGAAAATTGTGATACTTGAGTGCCAAATCCGACGACCCTAGCCGGAAATCCTACATGGCAATTTTTTATTAGTATAACTTGCCTATGTGGCTTATAGGAGAGCTGAGTAAGCAAAGAAGAGTCAACGACATCATTTTGCCTTTTTTTGAATTTAATATAAATATTAATTAAATTAAAATATTTTAAAAGGAGGAGGAGCAGGAGGAGGCAGAAGGAGAGGGCTTAGCCCTCATTGCCGCCTCCCCACTATTGTTGAGAAGGGTCGGCAACGGTGGGCGAAGGGTCGGCGAGGGCCTAGCGAGTGACGGCCTTATTGAATCCGGGAGAGGGCTGCGACAAAGTTTATTCAAAGATGACACAAATTGACACATTGTCATTGGTATTTAATTGAAATAAATTGCAATCAACGCAAAATGACCCAAATAGTCAGCATTAGATTGATGATATGAATTGTCAATCATTCTGACTATAATCATAATTAGATTTGGTGTCAATCCAATAAGAAAAAGTAACTTTTTTTAGTCTTGGATTTTGAGCGAAATAAGGACGTAAAGATCCATTTCCACATAAGTGTAATTTAGGTTCAAACTCACTGTAAGAACGTGGAAAATGATGCGTATGGAGTGTCGAATCGTTAGTGGCATCAACATATCATAATCCTCTTGAACAAAAGTTTTGTTGACGTTGAACAGTTATTGCCAATGGTTGCCCAACATGTCTTTTGGGCATTCAGATTGGAAAAAAGGAGGGCGGAAATAATGGTACACGAATTATAGCACTAGAAGACCATCTTAAGCTGCGTCATACTTTGAATGGATTTTCTAGGTTGAACGCCTATCGGAAACCACTCTTTCAAGTCCCACATAGCTTCTATAAAAGGTCTTCTTTGTGAGGCTGTTTAATATGTAACTCAAGCTACTCAACCAATACATATCACTTCAATCATTCTTTCTTGCCCTCCCTTTGAGACTTTGTAACCAATTTAACCTCATCAAATGGCACATTTGCATCTAATTTGTGCACAACTCCCTTGTTCTTGTCTTCTTTTGGCTGCTCTCCTCATGTGGTGCTTCATTATTATCGCTTTTGCTATTAACGATACAGACAAGCTTGCATTGCTTGCATTCAAGGCCAAAATAACTAGGGGATAAGTACACTAATGGTGCCAAAAGTTGTGTACGGCGCTAACTTTGGTGCCAAAAGTTTCCGCCGGATCACTTAAGTGCCAAATCGGAGAAAAAACGCTCACTTTGGTGCCACCAGCGAGAATTTCCGGCCAAAATGATTACGTGGCTTTATATTTAAAAAAAAAAATTAAATAAGCCCCTTAAACGACGTCGTTTTTTGTCATACTTAAAAAAACGACATCGTTTTGCCGTCCTACGTGGATGGCTTAGGAAAACGACGCCGTATAGCCCATTTGTAATTGAAATTAGGGTTTTTTGAAATTAGGTTTTTTTTTTTTTTTTTTGTTCATCCTCGCCGACCCACCGTGCTCGGCCACCCGTTGGGCCACCGTGCTCGGCCACCGTGCTCGGCCACCGTGCCACCATCGTTGTTGGGCCACCGTCGCTCATCCACCGTCGCTCGGCCACCGTGCTTGGCCACCATCGCTCAACCAAGAAGTGATGGGAAAATAGGAGGCGAGGACAGAGGAGGAGGAGGAAGAAGGGGGATTAAAGGTGCGAGAGAGAGAGAGAAGACGAGGTGTGCGAGGGAAAGAGTGGCTGGTGCTGGTGTTGTTCTTCGGGAAAGAAGACGCGGTTGCCATGGCTTCTCTCTCTCTGTTGGTGTTGTTTTTTGGGGAAGAAGACGATATCGCCATGGCTTCTCTCTCTCTCTGCTGGTGTTGTTCTTCGGAGAAAAACACAGTGCTGCCATGGCTTCTCTCTCTCTCTCTCTCTGCTGGTGTTGTTCTTCAGCGAAGAAGACAACGCCGCCGCCATCTCTCTCTCTCTCTCTCTCTCTCTCTCTCTCTCTCGATTTGGGGATTTAGGGTTTCGACTTGGGATTTAAGACGCCAAACGACGTCGTTTGGTTGTTTACATGCTGACTGGACTTTCCGGCGAGCCACATCAGTATAAAAAATTATTAAAAAAAGGCCACGTCGGATTTCCGGCGGTTCAGATAGGCGTTGGCACCAAAGTGAGCGTTTTTCAAATTGGTTGGCACTTAAGTGATCCAGCGGAAACTTTTGGCACCAAAGTGAGCGCCGTACACAACTTTTGGCACCATTAGTGTACTTATCCCAAATAACTAAGGATCCTTTCGGATCGCTTAACTCATGGAATGACAACACAGACTTCTGCCGATGGTATGGGGTTATATTCAGTCGTCAATACCATAGTCACTATATTGGACCTCCATTACCAAGGACTCTCAGAACCCATCTCCTCTTACATAGGGAACCTCAGCTTCTTGAGACAATTGTTGTTTCAAAACAATTGCTTCAACCTTGAAATCCCTCCACAAATTGGCCAATTGTGTCGGCTCCAATTATTGGATTTATCCAATAATTGACCGACGAGCAAGATTCCTAGGAATATATCAGGTTGCACGAATCTTCTACTTTTTAACCTTCGGCACAACGGATTGATTGGAACAATGGAGCTAGGCTCCTTGTCAAATCTTCAAATCTTCAAATTTTCTATGAACCAATTAACTGGCGGCATCCCTTCGTTCATAGGCAACTTATCATCTTTGGAGATGATTTCCTGTGCCTACAACCATTTGACTGGGATTATTCCCCAATCTTTAGGTCAACTAACCAAACTATACGTGCTCACCTTAGGATGCAATGGGCTTTCAGGTACCATTTCACCTTCTGTCTTCAACTTGTCTTTGCTGACTATATTTGGCATAATTCTGAACCAGATCCATGGCAATCTTCCTGAAAATATAGGATTCACTCTTTCGAATCTTCAATTTTTTTAGCATTGTTGATAACCACTTCATTGGATCAATTCTCTCATCGATATCCAATTCCACAAATATAGGAGTGCTCCAACTTTGTAGCAATGTGCTCTCTAGGAAAGTCCCTTCATTGGCAAATCTCCGTAACCTTTGGGTTTTTGCCATATATTACAATTATCTCGGAAGTGGAAGGTCAATTGCAGATGATCTAAGCTTCCTTTGCTCACTAACGAATGCCGCTAACTTAAGGGATTTGTTAGCGCATAATAATAGATTGGGTGGGACCCTTCCTATATGTATCGATAATCTTTCCGCTACTTTTATAAGAATGTCACTTAACCAAAATTTGATTTCGGGTGAGATCCCGAGAGAGATCAATAAATTTGTGAACTTGCATATATTATCATTAGGTTTCAACCTTCTTTCAGGTCCGATCCCATCTGATTTACGAAACCTTTCGAATCTCCTAGCATTGGCCTTGGAAGGCAATAATCTATTTGGCATAATTCCATCCTCTTTGCAAAATTTGCACCAGTTAGACGAGCTTAGGCTTGCCAAAAATAACTTGAAATTGTCGATTCCTTCATTCCTAGTCAAATATCAGAGCTTCACACATCTAGATCTTTCTAGCAACTATCTTAGTGGCCCAATTATATTCCCTATGGCAGGGAACCTCCTCTATTTGAATTTGTCTCGAAACCATTTAAGTGTAGTCCTTCCGATGAAAATTGGCAACTTGAAACATTTGTATGCATTAGATGTCTCTGGAAATATTCTAGATGGTGAAATCCCCAGTAGTCTAAGCAATTGTGATGGATAATAATACTAAGAATGGAAGATAACCTTTTTAGCGAGTCCATTCCTCAATCAATTAGCTCATTAAGAAGTATTGTGGAATTAGATCTTTCCAACAACAGTTTCTTTGGTAAAATTCCAAAGTTCTTGGAGGCATTTCAGTTTTTGGAACAGCTGAATTTATCTTACAATTGTTTGGAAGCCCCGCTACCAACTCAAGGTGTTTTTGGGAATTTGAGCGTGACTTTTGTTGCTAGAAATGAAAAGCTTTGTGGAAGAATGCCTGAATTTGAGCTGCCTGAGTGCGTCTCTCAAAATTCCAAAAACAAAGGAGGAGTCCACAAGTTGAAACTCATTGGCACCATCCTTTTTTGTCTTCTCGGAATAACTCTCGTCGTCGCTTTCTTATATCTATGTTGGTTGAAGATGAAAAGAAATGCGCCAATTCCAAGCTCCTTAGATGATTCTATGTTGAATCTATCTTACGGAGCTCTTCTAGAAGCAACCGATGGTTTTTCTTCAACTAATTTGATTGGGGTCCGAAGTTTTGGATTTGTCTACAAGGGGTTGTTCCAATAGAACGGAATTGTCATTGCAGTAAGGTGATTAATTTAACACGGCATGGTGCTCTCAAGAGTTTCAAAGCTGAGTGCGAGGCTTTAAGGTGTATAAGACACCGAAATCTTCGGAAAGTCTTGATGCTGTGCTCAAGCATTGATTATAAGGGTGATGAGTTTAAGGCTTTAGTTTATGAGTTCATGGTCAATGGTAGCCTAGATGAGTGGCTGCACCCAAATCCAACTCTAAATGATGTGGATGGGCATTCCAAGAAATTGAGTCTCCTCCAAAGGATAAACATTTTGATCGACGTTGCTTCGGCATTAGATTATCTCCATAATCATTGTGAAAGAGCGATAATTCATTGTGATCTAAAGCCAAGTAATGTCCTCCTAGATGCTGACATGGTTGGACATATTGGTGACTTTGGGTTGGCGAAGTTTGTCCTCCAATCCATGTCTGACACTAGAGCAAATACAAGTTCTAATAGTTTAAGAGGAACGGTTGGTTATGCTGCTCCCGCTAAACATCTCTCCACCGAAAGAAAGCTTAGACCTTGTCATTATCAACTTGTCCTTATAGAGACTAGTGTTTTTTTGTTTTGTGAATTCAAATTCTTATTTTTGACATTTCTTATGCCACTATATGTGTAAACTGCAAAATATGCTATCGAAAGCCAGGTATCAAGAGAAAGTGATGTTTATAGTTATGGCTTCCTCTTATTAGAGATGTTCACGGCATTAAGTCCCACTAGCGACATGTTCAAAGACGATTTGAATCTTCATAACTATGTTGTAGAGGCTCTGCCCCAATGAGCTATGGAGATTAGCGACCCCATGTTGCTTCATGAAGGAGAGAGCCATTGTCGTTCCCAAGATTCGCTTCACAAAAGAAGCAGCATATTTCAGGAATGTCTGGAAACAATATATCGTATTGGACTCGCTTGCTCTGTGAAGGAGCCTAGAAGACGCATTAGCATCGACAAAGTTGCAACCCAGCTGCACTCGATCAGGAAGAAACTTTTTGCAGCTTCTTTACTTGGATAGATGAGGCATGAATATATGACATCGAAATTAGCATGTTCTCCATTTCCTGTAATAAATCGATCTAGTGCTATTTGTGAATGAGAAAGGAAAGGACGAATGTCTGACTATCCTCATTTCCTTGTGAATCTAAGAGAGTACCATCTTAGTCAGTCCTACTTTAAGCCGTCAATTCATACTTTTTAACTTCTTTTTTTTTTTTTGTCAAAATGACATTTCATGACAAATTAATGGGGAGAAGTACACTAATGGTGCCATAAGTTGTGTACGACGCTCACTTTGGTGTCAAAAATTTCTGTTGGATCACTTAAGTGTCAAAAAATTTGAAAAACGCTCACTTTGGTGCCAACGCCGATCTGATCGGCCGGAAATCCAACGTGGCCTTTTTTTATTAATTTCTTATGCTAATGTGGCTCTCCAGAGTTTGAGGCCACGTCGGATTTTGGCCAGAATCTTTCGCCGGTGGCTGGAATCTTTCACCGGTGGCACCAAAGTGATCGTTTTTCCTCCGATTTGGCACTTAAGTGATCCGACAGAAACTTTTAGCACCAAAGTGAGCACCGTACACAACTTATAGCACCAAAGTGAGCGCCGTACACAACTTATGGCACCATTAGTGTACTTCTCCCCAAATTAATGGGATAAAAAGCCAAATTTATGAGCCAAATTGACCTGTAATTACAGATTTTTTGAGTCACCACTTGTAATTACAGATTTAATGTACATGAAATCGGACAAGTGCCCCTCTGATCAGCACAAGGCTGTGCTCTCTATATGGCTCCATTGCTATTAGGGTGTCGTCGTGCTTTGTTGATTGAATCTGGTTTGCAGGTCTACCAGAAAAATAGCGAAAAGTTTCATTGCAACTTGGGAAGATCTATCCGCACCGCTTAAAAACCAAGTTGCAATGGGTTTTATATAAATGTGGCGTCCCTCTAATTAACTATTCTGATATTTGAGGTGAATTTTCAAATATCACGTTTGGGCAAAAAACTTGTTTTCGTCCTGACCGCAAGCAACGGTTTGCATCAGACGTTGATTATTGAAACTTGAAGCTTTGGGATTTGATTGGTCTTAATGCCTTGCCAACCGCTTATATATTATTGCTGTTTTGTCTGTCCTTCGAAGTCCAGGAGCTCGCCCATTATCCAGAGGTGACCGAAACGTCACTTGCTGACATCACAATTGAAAAAAATTTGAATGAAATCCTAAGAGCATCTAAAAGCCATATGCCAGCCCCGCAAACATAATCACACGATGCCTAGCTCTGATTGCGCCTGGACCCCAGATGTAATACATGCTAAGCCAATCTCGGTAAAGTAGATTGAAAATTAGCACCCTCCGGCATGCTGCTTCGACCAATCAAAACCCAAAATCCCTATCTACTGGGACCTATCAATAGAACAGTTTCTCATAATGATTCGGGGAAACTACAGCCAAAATAAAGCAAATGAGCTCGGGACTCATTATTACATTGTTCACAGCATCTACCTTTCGAGTAGCCAAGGACATGTTATGATCGGCCCCTAGCTGAAAACAGAAGTCCGGGGATAATTGTCGGTACTTCATATGTTCAGGGACGAACGCAATTCATGCAATGGTGAGCAAGTCATGCTCCAGACGTCTTTTATTTCTAATGATACCTGTGAAAATAGTGTGTTCCTGAGAAGTACGAAATGTATTCAATCTGCAAACATCAAAGTGATAGACATGACATGACATGACAAAAACAATACTGAAATAAGCGCCACTCTTCCCATCCTCCACAGTGAATAGAACTTGGACTATTAGCAACAACAAAAGTTACCGGTATATGAAAACGACCAAAAAAAAACAAAACATATCAACAATGGATTACTATGACTCAAAAAACCACAATGAGAGGGAAGGACCATTCCTCTCCTACAATTTCTGACAAATGAACAGCAACATTTTCTTCCCTGTCACAGTTTTCCTCAAAACTTCCTATTTTAAACTAATCAGCAACTTCACTTCCTGTTAGTTGTTCCAACCCACGGCTTTACTTTGACCTATGATTCCTGTAATCCAATCAAGATGCATATGTAGCCATTTACAAGTAATTCCCCATGCAGGCACTTCTAAGTACAACTAAAAGAGCAGTCAGTGGAAAGGAAGGAAAAAAAAAACTTGTGGTAAGTGCAAGAAGATAGAGGTCTTTGTTGTAGCAGGATTGTAATTTTCTGCCCCCTTGCTTCAGTCGCAACAGACCTGTAAGCAAGTTGAACCACAAATTTCAGAGCTAGTCATATCCCTCATTGTCCTTTGTTGAAGAAAAATCCCTTGGAGTTTTGAAGTTGAAAAAACAGCCTTTACAATACAGTCTGAAGAATCCAAGACTCAGTCGGTTACGTCTGAAGAGTTCAAAGACCCAAAGGTTTTCTGTCTGAAGACAGTCAGACCCAAAGATCGTTCTGAAGTTTTTTCCGTCTGAAGATAGTCAAGACTCAGTTTCAGTCTAAAGATCTTCAAGACCCAAATCTCAGTCTGAAGACCTTCAAGACCCAAATCTAAGTCTGAAGACAGTTTGTGATTTTGACAGGCTGGCCACAGGTTATTTTTAGGGATAAGTACATTAGAAGTCCTAAAACTTATCATGAAAATGCAACTGAGTCCTAAAATTTTCAAAAAGTACAATTAAGTCCTAAAACTTATCACGAAAGTTCAATAAAGTCCTAAAACTTTCAAAATATTCAGTAAAGTCCTAAAACTTGTCTCGCAAGTGCAATCGAATCTTAAAATTTTCAAAAAGTGCAATCAATTGAAGGACTTAAATTGAACTATTTTGATAAGTTTTAGGACTTGATTACACTTTTTGAAAGTTTTAGGATTTAATTGCACTTTGTGACAAGTTTTAAGACTTAATTGCATTTTTTGAAAATTTTAGGACTTAATTGCATTTTCATGACAAATTTTAGGACTTCCAATGCACTTATCCCTTATTTTTATGGTTAAAGAAAGTAAGATATTGGATTTTATATTTCCTAATCTTAACCATGGAATATCTCTGGCTATGATCGTGAGCTTGGAAGATTTATTCTTCGGATTTTATTCGTTGAAGATCAAGCTTATTTTTGGAATAATATAATTTTGGGAACTCAAGATCCTGATTGTATGGGCGAACATGATTGACGAGCTGCTGTCTACTTACATTTTCGGCGACAAGAATATTACTTAAATTGATTCAGTCCAACGGGTTGATTGGACGAATTCTTGGAAAGTACCAACGGGTATGGAGGCACGGAGGCTATTTAAGGTGGATCAGTGTTGCTCGGAAATAAGGAGAGACTTGGTAGAAAAATCTCGATGTTAGAATCTCTGAAATCACTTGATCTCTAAAATCTCTCATGTTCAAATTGTGTATCAAAGAGTGTTACATGTAGTGCGAAAACAGCAGGAAGCTGTAGGAGAGACTGTCTATTGAAGAAGTCTAGTTCGTGAACTCTAACAGCTCGAATTTGCTACATAGTGATTACAGCCAGTTGGCTGCCAGCGTGGAGAGTGGATGTAGGCTTGGAATAAGCCTAACCACTATAATCCTTGTGTCAATTCTCTTTTACCCTACTCTATTTACTTTATGAATACGCGTTTTATTTGTTATTGATATATCTTTGATATTAACATATTCTGCCGTAAAAGATTCCAAAAGAATTCCGCAATAACCTATTCATCCCCCTCTAGGTTTTGTCACTAGCCTATTTCAATTGGTATCAGGGCTTGGTTGCTTATTTATTAAAAGTGTTATTATTTCTAAAACAAAAGATCTATGGCTAGTGTTTTGGCTCCAGGTTTAATTGAAGGGCAAAGCAATACAAGACCTCCATACTTCGATGGAAAGGAGTACAACGTATGGAAAAACAAGATGAAGGCGTTCCTAAGATCCAAAGATCCTCTGGAATGGGATGTAGTGGAAAATGGAATTGCTCCTAATGTTGCATCAATTACGGGGAAAGAATTTTGAAGGAGTGGGAATGTCTCGGCGATATTCCAAAAAGACAAGCCCTTGATGCTAAGGCTATTTACTCTCTCTATTGTGCTTTATCTCCTATTGAGTATAATAGAATTTCATTTTGTGAAACACCAAAGAAGTTTGGGACAGGTGCATGTCACCTATGAAGGAACAGATCGAGTCAAAGAAACCAAGATCAACATCCTTCTTGGACAATATGAAGCCTTCAAAATGAAGCCAGGAGAATCCATCTCGAATATGTTCGATCAATTTACGAAATTGTAAATGGCTTGGCATACTAGGGACAGCCAATCTCGGGACCTATGAAGGTCAATAAACGTTGAGAGGACTCTCCAAAGATTGGAATCACGTCAAGACATCTATAAGAGAAACACAAAGGATCATGCCTCTTTCGGTAGATGAATTGGTCGGCACACTTCAATCTTATGAAGTCGAGCAATTCAATGAGGAATTTGACACAAAAGGTAAGAAGTCAATTGCTTTAAAATCTAATGATGATTCGATGCTGCTGATTCGAAGAAGACTTGGATGATGAGGAGTTGGCACTTTTGATTAGAAAATTCAGAAGGTTAAATAGAAAAGGCAGAAGGTTCAATGGAAAGAGACAAAATAATCAAAGATTTCAAAAGAGATCAAATGAAGAAGAAGATACCAGCAAATAAGTTGTATGCTTTGAAAGCAAGAAAAAGGGACATATCGGATCTAACTTGTCCCTTATCGAAGAAAAAGAAAGGGAAACCCGAAAAGTTCAAGAAAGCACCCAAAGTTTGAAACATGGAGTGACACCGAATGTGAGGAGAGTGATGAAAAGTATGCAAATATTTGTCTTATGGCAAACTCGGACTCGACAAGCGGTATCAAGGTTAGAAATTTAAAAATTCCTACCAAAGTATCAAAATACATTGAAGAACTTTGTCTCGTCTTAAAGGCTCTTTTAAAAGGATTTAACCGAAAAGGAGAATTCCAAACCGAAACAACAGGGAAAGATTTTATTTGAAAAAGTTGAAAGTCTAGACAAGTCTCTTTCTGTTTCAAAAGAAAATGAGAATAAACTTTCAAAAGAAAATAGTTGCTTGAAAGAAGATTTGTTGAAAGTTACAAAGAAATTTTCAATGGGTTACGAAAAGTTGGATAAAATTCTTTCTATTCAAATACCTTATTTTAATAAATCGGGTCTAGGGATGACACATGAAACAGTTCTTTTGATTGATTTTCCAAAGGTAAATGAAAGAATCAAGAATAGGCCAACAAAAACTTTTTATAAAAATCACTTCCAAAAGGTTTTTGTAAAGCCTGTTGGTAGAAATGCTCTTACATATTCAAAATGTAAAAGTGTAGAACATTTTGAAAATGAATGTCCCAAAGTTTGGAGACATGTTAAGAAGAGCTGGGCAAAGACTGTTTATGCTACTAACAATGATGGACCCAAGAAAATTTGGGTACCAAAGAAGACATGAGTCTTTCTTTTAAATGCAGGTCACCTTCAAGAAGAAAATCAAGTGGTATTTGGATAGTGGATGTTCAAGACACATGACGGGAGACTCAAATTGTTTTACAAAACTCTCTCATGTAAAAGAAGGAAATGTTTCTTTCGGTGGCAACAACAAAGGAAAAATTGTTGGTCAAGGAACTGTGAAGATAGGAAACCTCACAATCAACAATGTCTCTCTTGTTGAAGGATTGAACTACAATCTATTGAGTATTAGTCAACTATGCGATACTGGATACAAAATCAACTTTCAAGAAGATACATGTTCTGGATCAAGCAAAGATTTTTCATAATCCTTTATTGGATGAAGACATGGAAATATTTATTTGCTAGATGTAAAGTCTGAAAGTCCACAATGCTTGATATCAGTTCAAGATGAAGTCATTTTCTGGCATAGGAAGCTTGGACATGTCAACCTGAAGCAAATTGCAAAATTGTCATCCAAAAAGCTTGTTCAAGGACTTCCAAACCTCAAGTATCAAAAGCATGAATTATGCACTCCGTGTGTACTTGGAAAATAGGTTAGAAATTCCTATTAATCTATAAATAAGGTATCCACTAATCGTGTTTTGCAGGTATTACACATGGATTTGTTCGGGCCAACAAGAATTCAAAGTATTGGAGGTAAAATATATTGTTTGGTTATAGTAGATGATTATTTTCGTTTTACTTGGGTATTCTTTCTTGCAAATAAATCTGATGCATTATCTTATTTTACTAAGTTTGCAAAGAAAATCCAAATTGAGAAAGGTTATGCAATTTCAAGTATTAGAACTGACCATGGTAGAGAATTTGAGAATCATGATTTTGCTAAACATTGCGATGACTATGGTATTCAACATAATTTTTCATCCCCATACACTCCACAACAAAATGGAGTTGTAGAAAGGAAAAATCGTTCTTTGCAAGAAATGGCAAGAACTCTTTTGATTGAAAGTAATATTTCTCCTCATTTTTGGGCTGAAGCTACTTCAACTGCTTGCTATATCATAAATAGAATTTTTCTACGACCTATTTTAGAGAAAACGCCTTACGAACTGCTTAAAGGTAAGAAACCTATTGTTTCTTATTTTCATGTATTTGGTTGTAAATGTTTTATCCTAAAGAATTCCAGTGATCGAATTGGTAAGTTTGAAGAAAAATTAGATGAAGGAATCTTCCTTGGTTACTCTATGACAAGCAAAGGCTTCAGAGTCTTCAACAAACGAACTCAGACTATGGAAGAATCCTTGAATGTGAAGTTTGAAGACTCAATACAAAATCAGACTCAACCTGAAGATTTTGAGTCTAGCCAAGTGTCTACAAATTCTTTTGAAGAAAATAAAGCCTCAGACACTCAGCCACAAACCAATTCAGTAGTTCCAACTGAAGAAGAGCTTCATTAAACTGACAAACCAACTACAAATTGGAAGCACAAATCGAGTCACCCTCCAGACCTCATCATTGGCAATATTGATGAAGGAGTTTGTCACGCCCCGATCCTTAGGCACGCACACATCCCTTACCTTTGGTCGATTTTAAAATGCGATATCCCAGGACTATATATCGCCGACCCTTTCATTTATATATGCACAAGCGGAAGTATCTAAAAAAATCCCAGACAATAAAATAATGGGATAGAAAAGTAGGCCACAATTTTATTTATTGAAATTCACAATTACACATGTATAGGGTTCACAAAAGAGGATAGGACTATGCTCGGGATCATCATCCCAGTCCTCCTCAAGTCTTTCACCACTAGACTCATTTTCTTCAAACTCTTCATCTCTTCCTTCTCGCTCATCCTCGACCTCAAATGTCGGCCAACCTTCAGGAAATCTAGGGGCCTGAAATATAATCCCACAACCGGGATGAGACTATGTCTCAGTAAGTTCTACCCCCTAAGACCCGATTAATAAACTAATACACCTTAGGGTTGCCTAAGCATAACATGAGTCAGAGGACTTACCTTAGCCTTAGATTCCACCTGCATTTTAGCACATATCAAATAGGCACCTAAGTAATCACATCACAGATCGAAGCATCGATCAAATCAACTTAGTCGATCACACGCCAACAAGACCACTCATGGTCATTCCCATTCAATCAATCAATTCACAACAATCTGATCAAAACAATGATCAATCGACCTAGTCGATTACATGTCATTCGGACCACCTCTCGGTCACATCAACACCACACTTTATAACCTCCATTCGGGTACTCAATCACAGAGCCAGATGAATGCTCTCGGGCGTCTTTTTCGCCAAGGTGGCGTACCAATTATTGATCATGATAACCTCCAGCAGTACACTTAGTCACAGAGCCTCATTAATGCTCTCGGGCACTGTTTCAGCCAAGGTGACGTGTATAATGGACAGCACTCGTGCGTTCTTTAAGACACCGTTTTCACCAGTGATATCCTTCATCACTGAACCACTTATGTCCATACTGATGCATGTAATAGACAGCACTCGTGCGTTCTTTAAGGCGCCGTTTTCACCAGTGATATCCTTTAATCACCGAACCACGTATGTCTCATTACATCATTCCTAATTGGTTTCAGCTGAGAATTTCCCCAACTTTCTTTCACAGTTCCCTCTGCTTTACTATTCATCACAGCATCATCGATGCTAAATAATAACACTCGGCCATCAACCAATCATTCATTCAATTTCAATCAATTTGGGATAAGTCCATAAAATTGCACAATCAAATCAATTCCACGCAATGTAAAGCTCAAACAAATAAACGAACTGCACCACGACAATCGGCACGAAATTCCGGCCACCGGCCATCCCAGGTTGAATTTTCGAAAAATAAAATAATTAAATAATTAATTTCAAAAATTAAATAAATAAATGCAATAAATTCAATTTAGCACAATATAAAGCTCAATTAAATAAACGGATTACGTAGCACAATCATTAGCATAAAATCCCAGTCACTGGGCCATTTACGGGAAATAAATAAATAAATAATTAATTAATTTCAGAAATTAAATAAATAAATGCAATAAATTCAATTTAGCATAATATAAAGCTCAATTAAATAAACGGTCTACGCTACCATCATGAGCATAAAATTCCGGTCCCTGGCCATCCTTATTGAAATTTTGGGAAATAATTAATTAATTAAATTAATTTCGAAAATTAATAATTAATTCCTAAAAATTCACTTTAGGCCCGAATTATTAAATTAACACCCGATAGGGGACGGAAAATTCCCAAGAAGCATCCAATAAATAATAGGACATGTCTACTAGTTAAATGCACAATTAATTTAATTAACATGCATCAATAAGTATTTAATTTAATTATCTTAATCTAATCTAACCACCTAATTGCAATTAAATAAATCTAAACAACCTTTTAGTATAATTAGCAAACTAAGAAGGTATCAGTGAGTAAAACTCACTTGATAAACGCGAAGATCGGAAACCGCGGCGGCAACGTGAAGGCGGCCGGAACCCGAATTTTCGACGACCTCAATGGACACCCGGGCCGGGCCTACAAGCTTCACGGGCCCACATAAATCTCTGGGCTTCATAATTGAGTTGGATTTCACGAACTAAAACTCTGCTAAAATGGATTGGCTTCAAGATGGACTTACTTGGGCTGTTAATTTCTTGGGCTGATTTGCTATAGATTTCTTGCTCATGGGTTGGACTTCAAAGACTGAAATTTATTGATTTGAGAGCTGCTGAATCGGGCTTTGCTGGGCCCAAAAGACTGAAAATGCTGAGCTGAACTTTGGCCTGATTTGCGGCCCAAATGGACTGAATCATGAAGCCCGTAGAAGCTGCTGAACTGGACTATCTTCGAATTGAAGATTGGCCATGCATGGAGAATGGCGTGAGCTGCTCGGTCTTCAAGATGCCGTGGATGTTGACTAAGAAGACACGGTTTGGTGGAGAAGTAGCATTTGTGACTTTAGCCAGTCAATTGCTTCCGCAATTGAGCTATACGAAGGAGAAGTGGGAGTGACGTGAACGAGGCAGCAAGCTGGGCAGGAGTAGTTTCGGTGGACGTGGGTTTCAGTCGAGTCTTCAATCGGCGGCATTGAAGGAGCTGCTGGATGACCGGTTGGCAAGTGGCAGATTGAAGAGGAATCACGGCTTCGGGCTTCGTTACTAGCTGCAGGACTCAATTTCCGTAGCTTCTTGTAGGGGTTTGACTCAGTGCTACGTGGACTTAGGTGGGGCGACGAAGATAGAGAGAGCTCAGTGGGCAGGAGACGTGGGCTTCGCTCGTTGAACCGAAGATGCGTGGCTGAAATCATGAGAAATTCGGACGAAGCGGCTGCTGCTCATGGACGGTGGAAGACGCCTGGCAGCTCACACTTCGCTGAATCATGCCGGGTCAACAATCCAGCTACTGCTCGACTCGTGAAGCGGTGTGACAAGCCGTGTGAAGATCGATGGTGGAGCAGGAAAGTGAAGCTTCTGTTCTGATTTTCTTCGTGGGAGCTGGCACCGTTCGAAGGAGATGAAGAAAAACAGAAGGGCGATCCGTTCGGGGAGGCTACGCACGAAGGAAAGAGGGGAGAGAGAGAACAAAGAGATAAGGATGAGGGAGTACTGAGAGAGAGAGAGAGTTAGAGATAAGGGAGAGTACGAGATAAGAGAGAGAGTGTCAGGTTGAAAAGTCAAAAAAAGAAAAGTGGAGGAAGCAAAATTGAAATTGATAAGGGGGCAGCCGGTGGAGGGGGAAAACGCACGAGGGGAAAGAGAGAGAGAGAGAGAGAGAGTGTGTGTGTCGGCCAAGTGGGGTGGGGGAAAAGAAAAAGGAAATAAAAGGAAGAGAGTGTTTGGCCAAAGATGGAAAAAGAAAAGGGAAATGGGAAGGTAGCTAAAGAATTTCTTAAAATAGAAAATTCTCATCCCATTTTCTTTTAATAAGCTCTATGATTTCCAAAGAAATTTCAAATTAGAATACTTGGTCTCCAATTGCGCTTCTACATCCAAATTCCCTCTTAATTCTCTCTCAAAAGACTCTCATAAAAATCAATTGATATTTCCATTATCAAATTGATTATTTCCTTTATCCAAGAATCCCTCAACTCATCAATTTCATCATCCCCAGCTTCAATTGAACAAAAACGGCCCCAATTATCCAGTCGAAATTAAAACCCAAAAAATCCGGATGTCACAGAGTTCGTACAAGATCTAAAAGGTGTGAAGCTTCTAGTGCTCTTGCACTCATTTCTGAGATCGAAGCGAAAAACATAGAAGATGCATTGAAAGATGAAAGCTAGATTGAAACAATGCAAGAAGAATTAAATCAATTCAAAATCAACAATGTTTGGGAGCTAGTTCTTAAACCAAAAGATAAATCAATTATTGATACCAAATGAGTTTTCAGGAACAAGCTTGATCAACAAGGAAAAGTGGTAAGGAACAAAGCAAGACTTGTGGCAAAAGGCTACACACAAGAAGAAGGCATCGACTATGACGAAACCTATGCTCGGTGGCAAGGTTAGAAGCTATAAGATTACTTCTTGCTTTTGCTTGCTTTAAAAATTTCAGGTTATTCCAAATGGACGTGAAAAGTGCATTCCTAAATGGAATTATCCAAGAAGAAGTCTATGTGGAACAACCACTAGGATTTGAAAATCCTAAAAGACCAAACCTTGTTTTCAAGCTGAAGGAAGCCTTATATGGCTTAAAACAAGCACCCCGAGCATGGTATGAAAGACTAAGTAATTTCTTACTTCAAAATGATTTCTCTAAAGGTAATGTAGATACTACTTTATTTATCAAAAGAGAAGGGAAGGATTTCATACTTGTTCAAATTTATGTTGATGATATTATATTTGGTTCTTCTAATGAAAAGCTTTGCAAGAATTTTTCAAAGTATATGCAGAATGAATTTGAGATGAGCATGATGGGAGAATTGAACTTCTTTTTGAGACTTCAAGTCAAACAATCAAGTGAAGGAACTTATATTCACCAAGAGAAGTATGCAAAAGACCTTATCAAGAAGTTTGGAATGGAGAATTGCAAGAAAACGAAACTCCTATGTCAAGCTCATCAAAGCTGGATAAAGATGAAGAAGGAAAGAGTGTAGACCAAAAACTATACGAAGTATAATCGGGTCACTTCTTTACCTTACAAAGCATCTAGAAGCGATATTCTATTTAGTGTTTGCATATGTGCTAGATTTCAACCTAATCCTAAAGAATCTCATATGACTCTTTGTTAAGCGTATTATTAAATATGTTGCAACTACATCTAAGCTAGGTCTGTGGTATTCTAAACAAGGAGATTTTACTCTCCTTGGATATTCTGATGCTGACCTTGCTGGTTGTATAGTGGATAGAAAAAGCATTACAGGTACATATCAATTATTGGGAAACAGGATGGTGTCTCGGTTCTCAAGAAAACAGGGTATTGTGGCTCTTTCAACCGCTGAAGTAGAATACATAGCTCTTGGAAGTTGCTGCTCTCAAATTCTATGGATGCAACAACAATTGAGAGACTTTGGAGTTGATGAATCAAATACGAAAATCAAATGTGACAACACAAGCGCAATCAACCTCACAAAGAATCCAATACTTCATTCAAGAGCAAAGCACATTGAAATCAAGCATCATTTCATTCGAGACCATGTTCAAAATGGTGAAATTGTGATTTAGCATGTAGATTTAAAGAATCAATTAGCAGATATATTCATAAAGCCCGTAGAAAAGGCTCACTTTGAATCAATTCGCTCAAGACTGAGTATCATAAAATTTGAAGATGATCAGACTCAAAATTAAAGTCTGAAGGCGGTTCAGACTCAACGCTAGGTCTGAAGGCGGTTCAGACTCAATGCAAGGTCTGAAAGTATTTTAGACTCTACGTAAAGTCTGATGGTGTTCAGACGCAAAGGTAAAGTCTAAAAAGAGTTCAGACTCAGAGATAAAGTCTGAACAACTATCGACTCTGTTTTTTTTTTTTATTCTTTTTATGTATTTTAATTTCCTCGTATTTTCTGCTTTATTTTATTTTTGGTAATTACTTTTCAATTTTTCAAAATCTCTTCTTACTCTTTTTCTGACATGTATTTATGGCAGTTTATATTTTCAAAAAGGCAGTTTTCTTTTTCGAAATTATGGTTTTTTTTAGCAGCTTTTATCTTTACCTTTTGGCGACGATTCATATTCCCGTGTTATTCTCTTTCTCTATTTATACTCTCAAATCGTCACTTTTCATCCGCAACTACTCTTTTGGAATTCATCCTCATACTCTTTCGCTTTCAAAACCCTAAAAAGGTTCCATTTGCCGTTCCTATTTCATCCTTTTCTCGTCACAAAGATTCCATTTTTTTTCGCGAACAAGTTGAATCTTTGCTTGCTCTCCAAGAATGTCGTCTCGCAAGTCTTCTAGAATCGCCAGCAGGGGACCACAGAGACAACCAGAGGGTCCTACAAGTGTGGACCTCACGGAAGAAGATTCTCCTCAAAGAGAAGCAAAAAGACAACACTTTGAGGAAGTGGTTACAGAAGCAGAACTGGTAAGAACACTCAAATCGAATGTTGCTTATGATCTTTACAAAAGGCTTAAGGATGGAAGGGTAAGCCTTAAGACGATTGAAGAATATTTGAAAGAAAGAGGGTTTAAAAGCGAGTATTTGTTTTTGATGGAGATGGAGAAGTTGAAGGTTGTTAAGGAAGGAATCGCACAAAGGGCGCGGAGAATATTTCAAGTAATCCACTTGAAAATACTCCTGCTGAGACCCTAGATGATGATGAGAGACTTTTCTCTCACTTTGAGCTGCGATTTGGTGTGGCTGCTAATTCTGTTTGTCCTTCAGGAAGTCTGTTTCGGTCGAAGGAGCATGAGCAAGTATATGTGAAGCTGTTAAAGAGGGGTGTGGTTAATCCGAGAAGTGTGGATTTTGACTTCCTTGATTTGCTGAAGATTAATCTAAGAAGGAAGTTTAATAGGCTACAACTGGAGAAGTTTTGCACGGATACGACTATTGCCCACTCTGAACTTACGATGTATTTCTACTCGAATTTGTCATTTTTGAATGCAAATCAGTTATCCTTTTCTTTTATGGACAAGGACTATATAGTTGATATTGACTTGCTGGCTGATATTATTGGTGTGGAAAGAAAGAGTTTCCAACCAATCAAAGTCTCAACAGTCTATGCAACTTTAGATATTGTGCGTGACAGAACAGTTGAAGGCAAGATATCCTATACTAGGATGAATGCCACAAATGTATTGTTGCACAAAATAGTCATCAACTGCATCCAGCCAAAGACAACTTCGAAGACTGACGTCTCCAAAACAGAAGCAAATCTAATGTTTGCCATCAACCAAGGCAGACCCTTCTCTCTCCCACATGTCATTCTTTTCCATATGTACGTAGCGTGGTTAAGGATAAGGGTCAATTGCCTTATTCATCAATCATCACCAAGCTATTTAGGCATTTCGATATTCAAATCCCTGCTTCCTTATGCCTGACCAATTTGAATTTGATGCTTGTTGGTCAAAAGATGGTGATGAAGATGAAATTTCTAGAGTTGATTGTTGCACTGGAAAGGTTGAGGAGGGAAACACCTTCAAAGGAGATCCCCACTGTTTCTTCAAAAAGAAAGGGCAAAGAGCCCATGGTTGAGAAAAAGCGACGAAAAATCATCCTGCAAGATGAGGAGGACAAGGAAGATGCCATGACTTTGTCCACTCTCTCAAAGTTGAGGAGCCTTGTTATTTTGAGAAGAGAGGCTGGAGAGAGAGCAAGAAAAGAAGTAGAGGAGAAGAAAGCCAAGAAACAGAGGAAAGAGGAAGAAAAATAGAGGAAAAGAGAAGAGGAAAGAAAGAGAAGAGAGGAAGAGAGAAGAAGAGAAGAGGAACAAAGAGAAGAAGAAGAGAGACAGAGAAAAGCTGAAGAAGAAGAAAGAAGAAGGAAAGAAGAAGAGGAAGAAATGAGAAGAGAAGAAGAAAGAAGGAAGAATGATGAGGAAGAAAGCAGAATTCAAGAGGATATGGCTGTAGGATTAGAGCCATCATTTGCTGGGGAAGAGATCGAGAAACATCCAAGTGCTAATATGGATGTTGGCGATGAATATTCTACTCCACCCACTAGCATCAACACAGGGGGAGTTGCTGCAGAACAGGGGACTATATCGCCACTACACTTTAGTGATGTGAGTAGGTCAGGTGCTAACCCTGATGAGGTTTATGCATCTCATTTCCCAGAGCATGAAGAATCCTCACCTATCGAGAAGGAAAGGGCTGAGAAGGAAGCTCCTAGTTTGCAAACTCAATCTGCTGGTCCAAGTGGAAGTAATACAAATTCGACAGCCTTTACACAGCTGTTGGATATCATGTTGGACCTGAAAAAGCAGGTATTTGGAATGGACTTCGAGCTGAGAGATTTGAAAAAGGCGCTGCTGAGTGCTTCCGTGAATATGCAAGACCAGATCAACGCACTGAGAGCTCAAGTGGAATCGAATCAGACCAGTGCAGAGTTAGTTTCAGTGAAGGAAAATCTTGTAAAACTCGAGAAGTCAGTACAGGAGCTCAGCAAGTTTCAACTTGTTCGTTTCCCTACAGGCTCATAAATCTTTTCAAAACCTTCCCACATTCACTCTACCTCTTTGATGGGACAAAAAGGGGGAGAGTTTGCAGATTTGATTGCAGATTTGATTGCAGATTTGAAGATTTGAAGCTTTTGATTTGAAGCTTTGAGTTTTTCTTTGAAGTTTATTTGTTTTTTGTTTGCTTAGACTGTTTTTGTTTTGGATTTTGGTTGGGTTGTTTATTTGAACTTCTGTGATTTTATGCTGATTTGATGTTTGGATCTAGACTTGTGAATTTGCATTGCAGGATCATTATATTTGTGAGGATAATTGTTATTGGACTAACACTCTGTTTTGCAGAAATAATCCTTAAAGTATATATGAGTTTTTCTTGCAGGTTTTTAAAATTCGCAAATCTGTCGAGGGTTTTGTCACCATAAAAATGGGGGAGATTGTTGAAGAAAAATCCCTTGGAGTTTTGAAGTTGACAAAACAGCCTCTACAGTACGGTCTGAAGAATTCAAGACTCAGTCGGTTACGTCTGAAGAGTTCAAAGACCCAAAGGCTTTCCGTCTGAAGACAGTCAGACCCAAAGATCGGTCTGAAGTTTTTTCCGTCTAAAGACAGTCAAGACTCAGTTTCAGTCTGAAGATCCTCAAGACCCAAATCTCAGTCTAAAGACCTTCAAGACCCAAATCTAAGTCTGAAGACAGTTTGCGATTTTGACAGGCTGGCCACAGGTTATTTTTATGGTTAAGAAAAGTAAGATATTGGATTTTATATTTCCTAATCTTAACCATGGAATATCTCTAGCTGTGATCGTGAACTTGGAAGATTTATCATTCGGATTTTATCCGTTGAAGATCAAGCTTATCTTTGGAATAATCTAATTTTGGGAACTCAAGATCCTGATTGTATGGGCGAACAGGATTGACGAGCTGCTATCTACTTACATTTTTGGCGACAAGAATATCACTTAAATTGATTCAGTCCAACGGGTTGATTGGAGGAATTCTTGGAAAGTGCCAACGGGTATGGAGGCACGGAGGCTATTTAAGGTGGATCGATGTTTCTCGGAAATAAGGAGTGACTTGGTAGAAAAATCTCGATGTTAGAATCTCCGAAATCACTTGATCTCTAAAATCTCTCATGTTCAAATTGTGTATCAAAGAGTGTTACGTATAGTGCGAAAACAGCAGAAAGCTGTAGGAGAGACTGTCTATTGAAGAAGTCTAGTTCGTGAACTGTAACAGCTCGAATTTGCTACATTGTGATTACAGCCAGTTGGCTGCCAGCGTGGAGAGTGGATGTAGGCTTGGAATATGCCTAACCACTATAATCCTTGTGTCAATTCTCTTTTACCCTACTCTATTTACTTTATGAATACGTGTTTTATTTGTTATCGATATATCTTTGATATTAACGTGGCCATGCGTGCAAATCACATCATTACATATTCAAAATATGTAGTTGGTGTCACTGTAGAAATTTTAAATCAAACAGTATACATTTGACTTGAGATAGAGGGAGTGGCTACTATGAGCAGAAGACTGATGGAGCCACATAGGTAGATGTTATAACTAAAGAACAACTTTAATGTTTTCTAGAAAAATCTAACCTGAACAGCCTGTAGAAGCACATAAATGTCTTTATTTTCAACTTATTCAATATTGCATAGACCTTTTTCAGGATAAAGCAACAATATCACAAAGACTTGTTCCTCCATATTCTTCTCAATTTATAAGAGAAGATTTGGCTATTAAGAAAGTCCAATCATAGGCAACCAAAAAAATAACCAGAAACACCATGAGCCCGAGCCTGTCGTAAAAGCAAAGTGGGCATGCAATAAAAGACTGAAAGAAGGGGTGGTGGCTCAACAAGTCGCGTGTGAAATGAAGTGAATCTACACTAGACTAGTGAAGTGAATCTACCAAGAAAATAACCAGAAACACCATGAGCCTGAGCCTCTTCTAAAAGCAAAGTAGGTATGCAATAAGAACTGAAAGAGGGGGTGGTGGCTAAATGAGTCATGTATGAAGTGAAGTGAATCTACACTAGACTAGTGAAGTGAATCTACCCTAGTTCTAGTCTATATTGATATGTCGTGAGACGGAGTTGGCAAATACCAAGTATAGAACAATGACATCTCTTTCAGCACAGTCAAACATTGGATGTATTTACACAAATGCACATGAGAACATCTCTTGATATGTTCATACGAGGAAGTGGTATGATTGCCTCCTTCAGTATGCATCTCTCTTCTGAAGATAAAATTGATTACAGAAACAAGATGGACTAGGAATCTATCTACAGAATGTGAAAAGAGACTCACCGAATATGCATATATTGTGCCGTCATTATTGAAGGTGCTACAAGGTATTGGTTGGCTGCATCTTGACATTGCCTGAGAATAGCGACAAAGTAGTTTGGAAACAATTACCAGTCTACTCCAAACGGGAGCTTCATCAAGTACTTCTTTTATGCTTTTGAAAATTACTTAATTGGATACCTTCACCCTTGAAGTGAGACTTTCAGAGGGAAATCATGAAGAGGTTTGCAAAAAGATAATTGATTATTTAGATGAATTAAGATGATTCAACTATATTTGATTTAGACTCCACAAACATGGTCATGTCTAACATAAGCAAAGTCTCCCTAAGGCCTAAAAGGAAAGGAAATGAAGATGATCTACTCAATACATTATGGGTAGCCTGAGTAATAGCACGAGAGATAGGTGAAGAGCCCTATGACCACTCAAAAAGTACTCTCATTTTATGAAGATGCTGAAAACCTTATACTATAATATTTTAAATCGTGTTAACCTTGGACCTTACCATGATGGTACTCAGGAGGAGGGAAAAAAAAGAGATACATCAATACTGGCCAAACTCAACCACAGAGAGAGAGAGAGACCTTAAGTCTTTGCTTACTATCCTTGTCCCAAAAGTTAAAAGTACCATCAGATCCAGCACTGGCAAAGGTATGATGCACCTGAAGTAAGAAAATTAAATTCTGGATGAATATTGACTGTCTGGATGAGGTTGCCAATATGGATTACTGAAGATGGACTTACTCGATGGAAATTCAAGGAGTTGACAGAATAAATGTTGTTTTTATCCCTAGGACACCTAAATGTGAAGTTTTTACTGATCTGGGAATCATCCAGGTGATGAACACCAACCGTCCCCTTGATGGATCCAACCTAGAGTTAACGGAATTTTACCATTACAATAGGAGCAAAATGTTAAAGGACCGCAATAAGAATATAGTACAAGATAAAGAATATAAAAATGTCATTGAGTGACAAAGACCAATACACTTAATCATGAAAAAAGGATGATAAGCATGGTTTAATCTGAATTATATCACAATATAAGGTTTAGAAGCAATTCACCATTGTTTCATTCTCATCATGTCAACGTAACTCAACTGCCTTGTACATATTCTCATCACCATAATTCATATCTTATTGAGCAAATGAATAGCAGAAAATGATGCACATCATACACATGATAACTAGCTGCAACTGAGTACTTACCAAAAAACCTTGTTGGTCAGGGAAAGCTGCTACACATCCTGTCTGGTACTTTAGGGGTGAAGCAAATCTCTTGAACTCAGCCTGTTATCATAAAACCTCAATAACTTAAAACTCATTCCAGTAGTACTGGAAAATTGAGGTGGATCAACTGTGAGCAAAGAATGAAAGACGACTTCTTTTTCTTTCAATTTCTTCTTAAAGGGAAAAAAATTGTTTTATAACTGCCATTAGCAAATTCAGACCATTAAAGAAATTAGAGAAAAGTTGTGCGCAACAACAGGTGAATAGGCCATTATCACAAAATATAATCCTGGATAGAAAAAGATAACTGCCATCTTATATGCCGAGTAACATTGCGTTGCCATGCGCTAAGTGATGTAAACATACTGCAATCGAGAGCCCTATGAACATATTAAATTAATTAGTTGCTTTAGTCTCCCTGCGAAATAGGTCTAGCAAGTGAAGGAAAACTTCGCCTAATATCCATTATCTTGAGTTTAAGGTCAACATGAGCAATAACCATCTCCAAATCCTGTATCGCCGTACAAGTACAATGGATGTGCAAAGTATCCTATTGCTGTTCCTTCTTTAAAGTGGTTGCCAAGGTTACATGATGTCTGGGCACACAATTAGCAGAAAATAATGCAAACAAGCATCCAATGTCTCTTGTTCCCAACAAAATTGCATACCTTAAAAAAGGGACCGATATTGTCCTGAACGTAGCTTAAAACACAAATAAGTGGCCACTTATGGAGGATAACAATTGCAATGTCAAGTGATATTGCATGGGAGCAAACATGTTAAACGAATTAAGAACATTCAATAAGATTGAAAATTTTGAAGGTTATACCTGAGGATTCTGCAGATTAAAGACAATAAGATTCGTATCTGCAGTGCCAACAACCATCAGGGGATATCTCACTGTCATTGCATAGCAGCGCTCTGGGAGCTGTTGAGTATGTACCGGACTTGACTACCTCATGTCCCAGTACCTTAATCATGTCGAAACGATATATAGAAAACATTATCAGTACTTGAAACAAGTTGCATCAAGAAATTTCTCCAAAAAATAACATCAGGCTGCAGATATCACGGATCAACAGGGAAGAAACATTGCGAGTCCTATCCTCGTGGTACATTGTTAAAATAATTATGTGCACACATCTCCATGCGATTAATGTAACGTCATTATCCTCCAAAATCGATGCAACAAAGACAGAAGAGCATGACCAATGCGAGTCTCAACATAATTATAACAGCAGAAAATTAAAAGATCAAAGCAACTATATAATGCAGCATCGGCTTAGTCATGAGATAGTGCTGCTCCATCCATGCACTACAATTCTATGCTAGAATTACAAACATTGGAATTATGAGAAAAATTTGACTGCAGCACCATCACCACCTAATGTACATCAATTAAATTGACAGTTAAATGCAGCAGATTGTGATAAAATACTCCTATGCCATGCGTACAAATGACAAGCAAGATAACTCGTACTTCAGGGTCTTGTCCCAGCTTCCTGTAACTAAGACATTCATCTCTGGGATCCAAGCAACCTCCTTAATGGGTGCGTCATGCATGGCAACCGTCACTGGCTGACCTCCAGACATTAAAGACCACATTTTTGCTTGTTTATCACAGCCGCCAGAAAAGACAGTCGTTCCATCATCCTTCCAAGCTGAGCAAAGTACCTTTTAAAAGAAATGGAGATATTTTCCAGAGAGCATATATGAAAACACATTAGATCATGGAAACCAAAACTCAGACAAAATCCTTCTAATATGAAACCAAGGTTAGACAATCACCGGCTGGTCATGTGATATCGACGCCTTGGGCACGCTAGTTACAGAAGCCCCATTCTTCGTAAGTTCCCAGCACCGTACCCACAAAGATTTTCAAGACGGCAACAAAAAAAAAAACAAATGGCCGTCAACAAAAAGCTGGAATGCAGCAGTCGATCTTTGCCCGTAAGGTTTCCACAAAGTACAAACCGAGCTGTGCAAACCTGATTATCCCACGAAGTAGCAACTAAGTGGTTGGCCCTCGGGCTAAAACTCAGGCTCGAAACGGAATCGCTGGGAGGTTGAATCACCTGACATCGTCACATTCGAAAGAGCTTAGCCAAAGACATTAAGCTAACCTCTACAACCAACCGTCCCATCAAAACAGCAATCAAATCGCCAAACTGATCACACACGCACAACGCATAATTCACCGAACGTAAATCTACTGATCGCGGCTTCCTAAGGAAGGCGTCTCCCTAATGGAAATCCGAAAACAACGCGAGCAATCGGAGCTAAACCGAACTTATTTAAGCATCCAAAGGAATCGCCGGGAAAAAACCAACGGCGAGCACGCACGACAGCACGCCAGTCCTCTAGCTTGAAACTGATCGATCATCGCCCTCGGGTTTAACGCCCATCTAACTCCGAACGACGCAGCAGCAAGAAAACACTCACACTGCTGTAGCAGCGAAGAGCAGGTACCTCGGAAGACTTGTTAGGGTTATGGTTCCCGACGGGAGCTGCTCCGAAAGCGGCCATTGCAGTGGCGGAGCGAGGAGGAGGAGGAGGAGGGAGGAGGAGGAGGGCGGGCGCTGTCGCGGCTTCGAGGGGGAGAACTTCTCTCTCGGAAGAGGGAAAAAGAGGGAAAATTTTCAAGTGCGGGTTTTAGAGAGTCTGCGTTTTATTTATAGGTTGAGGTGCTTGCCTTTTTTGGATTTGGCGTAGCGTTGTTGTGACGACGACGCTCGTTCGCCCGCGCCAAAGTGAAGCTGTTTGATCGAGATTTTCAAATTTATCGTCATCCCTATCATCTAGCATCATATATTCTCCGAAAATCCAGTTTTCTCAAAAAATCATCGTGAAAATATTTATATTTTCATAGCATAAGGTGCGCTCTTTTAATATTTTCTTTCCTTTTTTCCGATAAATTATGTGACGCTTAAACCGGCGATATTATTTCTTAACAGGAAAAGAAGTCAATTCAATTTCATTATTGCCGATTGCTCAATTTTGAAATTTGGAAATTCTTGTTAGATACACTTAATGATTGTTCGTAAAATTCTAAATACAAGTGAACGTATCAAGCAAGTAATATAATGATAAGAAAAAGTATTGTCCCATAAAGATTGATAATTAATATACTAATTAAATACTAAAATATATTAGTTTTAAAATTTATCTAATGGATCAAAATATAATCGAGAATAAATTAAAAACAAAATTTGAAGACTAAATACAGTAAATCAATGAGATAAATATGTTAGAGCATCCGATTTCACCATAACCACTAGATATAAATTTCAGATTGTTGTGGGTACAAGAACGATATCAAACATGTGATAGCGGAATTTCGTAATCTTTTTTTTTTTGTCAGTCTTACTCTATGCCTACTCTACACTCACTCTCGGACTTTTGCCCTGCCTCTTGCAGGGCGTGGGAATCGAAACCCACTCCTGAAACTTATTTGTCCCCAACCCCATCCCTCCTGAGAAGGTGGGGATTTGAATTCCTCACCTCCCCCTTCCATGTTAGAAGGGTGGCCTACTCAATTTATTAATCCATTATATATCTATGTAAATTAGAATAAACATAAGTGCATTAAAAACTATAAATATTCCCGACTTACAATGAATCTTTTGGATCACATTATCACCGAAAACTACACAAATAATGCAGTATATTTCTATCCACGTTTAATTCATAGTTATATATTATAATGAGCAATTGTATATTATCACTTCTCAGTCTCAAACATGCACATCAGATCATTCAAGTGGTGGCTAGTCACTCAAAAGCATTATGCACAATAATATATAACTCACATGAATGAAATCAATTATAAAACATAAAAATAATGAAATTCACATTATCATGGTTAGGCTATACCGTAGCCCTAACAAAAGAAAATTTAAACATAGTAGATGAAGAAATAAAAATATAAATTAAACCCAACATCTTGAATCAAAGAACAAAAATTCTGTCACCACTTTTGTCTTCTCTTCAAAATACTTGATAAATAATCAGAACAATGAAAAACGAAACTGCTCTCTCTCCCTCTCAATGTTCTATCAGATATTTGATATCTATCTCCCAACACAGATAACATTAGGGAACAAAATCAAGGATTCCCTAATTTGATATCCATATTCCATTCTTTTTTTATTTGAATTTATGATTTTTGTCATTCTCTTCTTTATCTTCTCCATATCTCATTATTCTGCATAAACAAGGAAAATTCGAATAATCAAAAGGAAATCCAAATATTTTATCATAGATATTGAATTATTTGTTGCCTAAAATAGGTAAAATAACTCTATTTTTATAGAGTTATTAATGATTTTTGTACACGTGGAATAAAATATTCGCTTCGATCTTTTCATTCAACCTTTATGAAATGTATTGATTGATATAATAGTCTATTAATTAATGTGTAATGATCTAGTGTGTTGACTTGATAATATTTATGTTATTGATGTTGAACATTGATCTAACATAGAGATGTATGAGTGGAAATAGATCCTATATTGATATATAGTGTGTCCATTAAAATCTTAGCAAAGCTAATTCTTTATTCATAAATTTTAAAATAAATTATATATATGTGGATATATGGTTGGCATAATTGAAAATAGGAGGTTTAATTTAAATGGTTCCAAAAGTCTCAGGGGCATACAATTTTAGAAATTAGAAGCATTTTAAATGTGCAACAATCATCTCTTCATTGAAAATCTTTAGGAAATTATAATCAAGTTGAAATTAATAATTAAATTTCAAAGGGCAAAAAAATAATCCAGTTTCGTGGGTAAAATTCTAAAAAAAATAAGCGAAAACATGCCATACAATTGTTATTGAGATCCAAAGCAACCTCATCCGGTTCAAAGTTTTCTTGTAAAAATTAAGAGACGTGTGAATTTTCATCTCCTTAATATGATATTGTGTTTTATAATTTCATATTAATCATTTGATAATTGCGAGTTTGAGTCTTGGAATTCATAATCATTATATATTCTAAGAAAAGTCAAGCTTGGGCACAAACTTTAAATATGCCTGAACTAAACTTTTTCAATAATCCATATTAAAGTTAACTTGACCCGATAAAAAGTTTTGAGACTAGACTAGTCTAGTCCTACTCAAGTCAGTGCTCAAGCAGTGACTTGGGAGCAAAGGGGTTGCGCCACTGCTGGCGTGAGCCTGTGTAGGGCCAGGCAAACACGGTCTGCCGGTCGGCCACTCCTGATCAAAAACATTTTTAAGCATGTAAGTTAAGTCCCGAAATCAAAATTGAGGTCAAATTTTTTTTTTTTTTTTTTGGGCAAAGAGGTCAAAATTTGATCTCCTCTATTCAAACAATCCTAACTAGTAGGTAGGAAAGGCTTTCATTTGTCGATCTGGTCCAACAATCTCTAGCCCACCATAAGAGCCCGCATTACCCCAACCCAAAGCTCGTGGCCGCTCGACCGGATGACTCCGCCATCGACAACCACCGCCACCACCCAGTGGACACCTCGAGCTTGCTTCCCTCCAATCGCCGCTGATCTCACTACCTGCCTCGCTCCACAACCACCTGGTAGGTTTCAATCTCGTTCATTGTGTCCACGCAGTTCGCGTGCGACTTGGAAGCGAAGTGGTTGCTGTTCATATCTGATAACCTCCGAGCGTTTTCTGCTTTCGAGATTGATCGGGGATTGATGTGGCATGGATGTGATATAGCGGTCTTTGATGTTGATTGGGTGTATTATTGGGATTTTAGCCTCCGAAGTTGTAGTAAATATACCTAGGAAATTGGAGAAAATATTGCTTACGCCGCACTGCAGTGTGCTGAAAGGTTGTACCTTTTCGGCTGTTGATTCATCCAACAGGCGGGGAAAGATTCTCGACGCTGTATTTTAGCTCTCCGATGATTTGACAAGTTATTTAGAATGCGAATCGCGGTCTTGACCATTGGAATGTGGATGCATTCCAGTTATATTTCCCATGCCAGGGAACCTCCTCTATTAGAATTTGTCCGAAATCATCTAAGTGGAGTCCTTCCCATGAAAATTGGCAACTTGAAAGATTTGGATGCTTTAGATGTGATATCCCAAAATTTAGTTCCTATTTCGAAATATGTGAAATGATTATTTCATCAATGCACTTATGATTATTTTACTCAGAACTGATCACTCATGAGTAACTAATCTATTGGGTGAGGCCGTAAAGGTTTAAAACGCGAAAGACTAGAAAATTTAGTTAGAAATCGATTGCTTGACCATAAAAATCAACAATGATCAATGCTACGTTGTTATAAGTCCATTAGCGAATGAATATAAATCAATTCGACGGAAGTACATAGTAGGTTTGTTGGTAATTCCGCACAATTACGATACTCACGTTGAACGACGATAAACTGATTTTCTATTGATATTAAATATGGGGTACGTAAGTGAATCCTCACGATTATATGACAAGCGATGGTCGTAAATGATTCGAAGAGGCACAAACATGAATAGAAAATTATCGACCACGGGTAAACCCCTAAAAGCCACCTGATAGTTTAGGTCGTAATAAAATCTCATTCGATCATTTTTTAACCATGAAATTTAATTTGATATCGGGCATCAAACTTTTGAGGGTTTTAAGACTAATTTATTGTACGTCGCCTCATCTATTTGCGAATTATCGACAAGTTCAAAATTTTCCAAAAAGGAATTATGGACCCAAAAAAAAAAAAATGGAAACTAGAAAAGGAGTCGGACCCAGTGGCAAAATTGTGATTTTTGGACAAAAAGTGAACTTTTTAAGAAAATTGAAACAAAAAGGGAAAAAAAGATGCGGAGGAGAGGAGTTTATGGAAGATTTTGTAAAAAATATCATTTTTCTCTCTCTCCTTCTCTCTCTCTCTCTTCTCCGACAAAAGAATGCTTCAAGTGCCATAACTTGACACAAAAGGATACTTAAGTGCCATAACTTACGAAATGTACACTTGAGTGTCACATTCAAGAAAAACAGATCATTTAAGTGCCACTTTGGCCAAAATGTTGACGTGTTAAACGATGTTGTTTTGCATGCTGACGTAGACAAATAACGCAAAGCGCGTCGTTTTGGACTGACGTGATAAAAAATAATATAAAAATTAATTAAAATAAATTTAGTTAAAATATTAAAAAATAATAATTTTAATATTAAAATTTTATTTAAAAAAAAAAAAGTGAGGGAGGTGGTTGAGGGTTGAGCCCTCGGTCGCGCTGCCTTCCACCGTCGCCGGGAAGGGCCGGCGACGAGGGGAGAGGGTCGGCCAAGGTTGCCGAGCCTTGGCCGGGGGCTAGTGACCCCGGCGACCAATGGTGAGGGCTCATGAGCCTTTGCCCCGGATCGGGGTGAGGGTTGCAGCCCTCGCCCAAATCCGACTAGGGTTGGCGACCCTCGCTTGGCCGGGCCACGGCCGCCGACCCTCGCCGGATCGGGCAAGGGTCGCGACCCTCGCCCGGATCCGTGGCGAGTGTCGCGACCCTCGCCCGGATCCGTGGCGAATGGCGAGGCTCGTGAGCCCTCACCACCGGTCGGCCGGGGTCACCAACCCCGGCCGGGGCCCGGCAACCCCCCCCTCCGTCTCCGGCCTTCTCGGCGACGACGGGGAGGCGGCGGCAACGGCTGAGGGAGCCCTCGGCCTCCCCCTTTTCAATTTTTTAATTTTTTAATATTAAAATTATTAGTTTTAAATCTTTTAACTAAATTTAATTTAATTAATTTTTATATTATTTTTTTACCACGTCAACCTAAAACCACGCCATTTTTGAATTATTTGACCATGTCAGTGTGCAAAACAGCGTCGTTTTGCACTCGCATCACTGGAAAATTGACACATCAGCGTTTTGGCCGGATTTTGGCCAGAGTAGCACTTAAGTGATCCGTTTTTCTCGAATGTAGCAGGTAAATGTACATTTCATAAGTTATGGCACTTAAGTGTCACTTTGTGCCATATTATGGCACTCTAGGGGTCTACGCCTCCTTTTTCCCCTTCATGCCACCCCATCTGCCCACTCCCTGTTCTCTCTCTCCCTCACGTTTTATTCCCCCCTCTTCATCCGAACTCACCTATTTCCTTCCCCTTCCATTATCTTTCATTTCCCCTCAAATTCTTCATCTTTTTCCTCTTCATTTTTTTTTCTTTTGCCGCCCCCTTGTCCATTCTTGACCACCGCTATTCACTTCACCTTTGTCCGCCTATTGAAGCCGTGCCACTTGTTGTCTTCACCACCGAACCACCAAGCTTGGCTACTCCTCAACTTCATCAAACCACCATCTTTGGCCGCTGGATCACCGCTGCCCATCACCACATCTGTGCCGTCATTCGAGCCACCACCGCCGTCCTCATCACCTCAAGCCACCACCTTCACCATTGTACCACCACTGAACCCTCTCTTTGTGGTCGTGAGCCTTGAGAGGCTTCGCTACCACCATTCAAGCTCCTGTTCAAGTCGAGAACACTGTATTCTCGACCTCATCACGCCGCAATCGCTATAAGCTCGCCATCATCAGAAAACCCATGAGTTAACTCATAATCCTTGATTATGGTGTTAATTACGCTTAGGGGTAAGTTAGTAAAGGATAATGATGGTTAGCGTTAGTTAATTTTAGTTTAACCTTAATTACCATTAAGGGCGGTTTAGATTAAATTTAAGTGTGATTAGTTTAAGTAATTACGATTAGATTAATTAATTGTGGTTAGATTAATTAATTGAGTTTAGTTTAATTAATTGTGATTTGATTGATTAATCATAATTTGTTTAATTAATCGTAAAATATTTAATTAATTGTAATTATTTCAATTAACGACGATTAATTTTTTTATTAATTATAGTTAGGCTAATTAACCGAGTTTAGTTTAATAAATCGTACTTAGCCTAATTAATCGTGATTAGTATAATTAATGATATATTAGCCATTAAGTAGAATTTATGCTTATTTTATTGGATGGATCTATGCATAGTTCTGATTATTTGAGCTTGTTATGCTGTGTTATTGGTTGTTTAATGTATATGCTTTACTTATTATTTTCAAAGAAGGTTTTTATGGACAAGAAAAATAGCGAATTTTGAGGTGTTGGGTTTGGACTCTTAATTTTACGCGTGAAATAAAGCATCGGGGTTTTAAAATAAAACTGGACAAAGTTTAATGGGTTGATTTCAAATACGTGACTATGTATGAATATTTTATTAGAATTTTAAGTGTGAAAATTTGCCAAAGTTGATTGTTTGAATGCAAATTCTTTTATATTAGGCTAATTACTAGCAGATAAAAATTGACTTGGTTGATAGTGTACTTGAGTGGTCATTTAATCAAACCTGTCATCCAATGAGAGTTCGGAAGCGATGCTCGATTTTTATCTGATGCTCGGCAGGGGTCCGAATGCGTAGTCATTGTTGAGATTGAACCAATGCTCCTTATGGAATGCTATCTAAGCGGGGTTTTAGACGATGCCATGCCCGATGGGGCGGAATGATACCCGATCATATCAGAAGACCGCTAACTCGTGTGTTAGCCGTGGCTCGAAGGGTCGTAATAATCAAAACACCTGTGAATGATTGTGATGCATTGCGCTTGATCATGGGGTAAAATTGTGAGGCAAGGCATGGGATGAGCCAAAACGGATTTTAGATTATAATCGGGACCCGTGTATATGCAACGTGTATGTTCTAGTTATTGATTATACTTGTTGCATTGATAATGACATATGTGATCTACTAATATGCAGGGGTGTGCCAAGGGGAGGGATGATTGTATCCCATTGTATGTTTAGGCTGCCTTCGAGACGAATTCGCGTTCTAATTTGTGTTTAGGCTATTAACTCGCCGAGATTTATATTTCACCTCATTGTTGTTTATTATTTTCAGAGCTGTGGTTTAGAGAACCGTCATGTTCGGTTTAGGGTCCCTGTGGCGTCGAGGAGTTGGCCTCGCCGCTAGAGAAGTTTAAGTTAACCTTAAACCCCTGCCGGTTTTTGAAAAAGGCTTGTAATATTATACTTCCTAGGGTTAACAAGTACATAAATAAAAGTGCTATTTTTGGAAAAGTTGGTTGGTGTGTTTTTACTATCCCTGTTGTTTGTTGATTGACCAGGTGTTTATGTTAAATACTCCCGCTTGCATTTAATCGAAAGAGAAAAAGAATGGGTCGGTGACCGGTCCTGAGCTGTTGCAAATTAATCGACCGTCATGGGATGTTCGCACGCTCGGGGTTCGAGGAGTAACATTAGATGTCTCGGGAAATATTTTAGACGATGAAATCTCCAGTAGTCTAAGCAATTGTGATGGACTGATAATACTAAGAATGCGAGGTAACCTTTTCCATGGGTCCATTCCTCAACCAATTAGCTCAATAAGAAGTATTGAGGAATTAGATCTTTCCAACAACAATTTCTCTGGTGAAATTCCAAAGTTCTTGGAGGCATTTAAGTTTTGGGAGAGCTGAATTTATCTTAAATCGTTTGGAAGGCCCACTACCAACTCAACGTGTTTTTAGGAATGTGAGTGTGACTTTTGTTGCTGGAAATGAAAAGCTCCGTGGAGGAATGCCTGAATTTGAGCTCCTCAAGTGCATCTCACGAAACTCCAAAAACAAAGGATGAGCCACAAGTTGAAACTCATTGTCACCATCCTTTTTGGTCTTCTCGGAATAACTCTCGTTGTCACTTTCCTATATCTATGTCGGTTGAAGATGAAAAGAAATGAGCTAATTTCAAGCTCCTTAGATGATTCTATGTTGAATCTATCTTATGGAGCTCTTCTAAAAGCAACCGATGGTTTTTCTTCAACTAATTTGATTGGGATAGGGAGTTTTGGATCTGTCCACAGGAGGTTGCTCCAGGAGAACGGAATTGTCAATCATTCTAACTATAATCTCAAATAGATTTGATGCCAATCCAATAAGAAGAGGTAAAACTTTTTTTAGTCTTGGATTTCAAGCAAAATAAGGATGTAAAGATCCCTTTCCACGAAAGTGTGATTTGAGTTCAAACTCACTGTAAGAACGTGGAAAATGATGCGTGGAAAATGATGTGTCTGGAGTGTCCAATGGTTAGTGGCATCAACATATCATAATACTCTCACAAAATGGTTTTGTTGACATTAACTGGTCATTGCCAATGGTTGCTCAAACGTGTCTTTTGGGCAGTTGGATTGGAAAAAAGGTGGGTGGAGAAAATGCTACACGAGTTATAGCATTAGAAGACCATCTTATGCTACGTCACACATACTTCGAATGGATTTTGTGGTTTGAACGCGTGCAGGAGACAACTCTTTCAGGGTCCTACACAACTTCTCTAAAAGGTCTTCTCTGTGAGGCTGTTTAATATATCACTCAAGTTGCTCAACCAATATATATCACTTCAATCATTTTTTCTTACCCTCCCTTTGAGATTTTGTACCCAATTTATACTCACGAAATGACACATTTACATCTCATTTGTGCAAAACTCCTTTGTCTTTGACCGATGGTAATATAATTATTGGTGAAACAATCGTTGATTAAGAGACGAAAGAAGTGATTCTTCTAATAACCCAACATGGGTATTGATTGTTCTTCATGACCTGCATTCCATAATTTGCGCAGTATACTATTTCTTTTAATGAATTATCGTGATTTCAGCTTAGAGAGAGTGTAAATATGACAACAAAATGCATAATTGATGAAGAAAATGTTGATGTTAGCACCACATTGTCGCGACCAATTTTTCGGGTGTGAACCACCTAGGGTTTGGCTAATGGATTGTTAAGCCTAGACTTAACTCGGGCTCTCCCAAGCCCATACCAATTCGCGACTTAAGGTTCAAGTTTTTAACATGCAAATGATTTTTATCTAGGAGTCGCTACTAATCTATTTTTGGTGGGTCGATTAGAAACCCAAGTAAAGTAATGGGAGATTTACTTTACTTCTACGAATCAGAGAATCTTGGTACGAGGACTTGGTTACACTAGATTTCTCTAATGCCCTTTTGGTACCATTCTTTTTATTTTTGAAAAATATTTGGCAAGCAACTTGAATTGATTTTAATTGTCTCCCTAACATGTGAGGTGATCATGCGGGTGCGCAAACCGCCAATTTAACACCCAAGAAAAACAACGAATATATTACAAAACTTACCTCAAAGCAGCAAAAGCATTTGCAATGTTAAATTAAAATCCATATCAACAATCCTAAATATGGTTTCTAAATTAAATGACATGAATAGAATAGATCCTAAAGAATTGCAATAATTTAAATAGCAACTTAAATGACCTAATATGCAAATTTTAATTAAATGGCCCTAAAATGCAAATTACTTAACATGCACCTAATGTTGCTAATAAACCTATTACGCAAGTTAACATGCACCTAATGTTTTTGGATTTTTTATCTGAAATTTCGAATTAACAAAAGTCCTAATTGAACTACTCTAAATGAATAATTTTCTAATTCACGTTTGGGATTAATTCGAATTAACCCTATTCTGACTTAGAAAATCATTTCTTTATTTTTTTTGTTTTTTTTTAAAAGATGCCAACTTTTCTAAGGATAAATTTATCTAGATTTGACCCTAACCTATTTCAAAAAAAAGATTTCTAAAAAAAAAAATATAATCCTAAAAAATGTGATTCTAAAAAAAAGCCTAATTTACTAGCCTAAATGTCTTATTTACTAAATCTATATATCTAATTCTACATGCTCATGCAAGATTTTTTTATGACTTTATGATTTTTATTATTCTCCTTTTTCCTAAAATGTGCAATTTATCCTAGAAAAGTGAGTAATTTACCCTAAGACTTTTGTATGAAATTCCTAACTAAATTAAAATTCCATCCAATTTAAATTAGGGATTAAGTCACACTAAATCCTAATTTAAACTAGGACATTATTTTAATTTAGCAGTTTCTAACCTAAGATGCAACCTATCTAAAAGATTGATCTAAGCTTAAAATTAAACATGCAATTCTATTCTAAAATGCATGATGATTTTTGTTTGCTTTTTTTATGACCTAAAATAAAATCCTTAATCTAAACACGCAAGACCATAAAAAACAAACATAATCCTAATTCAACATTTTTTTATTTTTTTAATCTCCTTTTTATTTTGAAATTAACAATTCCTAAACATGCAACCTAAACCAGTTAATTTGATTTTTTTGATTTTTTTTATTATTTAAAAAAAATGAAATTTCTATCCTAAGCATACAAACCCTAAAACTACATTTTTGATTTTTGATTTTTTTAAAGAAAATTAATTCAAACAATCCTAGCAAATCAAGCAAAATTAACTCCTCAAATTGACAAGCCGTATCTCGCGCATGAGATCGGGTTGGCCAATTTCAAGAAAAATCACAAATCGGATCTCGGGCGGGAGATCGGATTGGCAACCTTTTTAAGTAATTACGAGTCGGATTTCGGACGTGAAAATCGGACTGACAATTACTAATTTCATGACAAATTCATATCATGGAATTTCAACTTAACATTAAAGGGACAATTACACCTAATTTTTTTTTTGCTTTTTTTTTTCTTTTCTTTTTTGAAGAAAAAAGAGGAAAAAGGGGGAGGGCTGGCGAGGGGGACGCCGGCTAGGGTTCCGGCGGAGCTCGAGGACGGCACGACAGCGGCATGACACGGGGGGCTTGGGCGTGGCGGATCGGCGACGGGGCGCGCGCGATTGGCTCTTTAACGCGTCGGGGGCGTCGGGGCAACAGGGACATCGCGTGAGGGCTTCGAGGCGGCGGGGGCGTCGCGGGCCGAGGATCTTGCAGACGGGGGCGACGGGGAGCTCCGACGGCAGTAGATCTGGACAAAGGCGAGACCGAGGGCTTCGGGGCGGCAGGGGCGTCGCGTGAGGGCGTTAGGCTACCGCATCGAGGGGCTCGGCGTCGCGAGCTATGGGACCGGCGGAGGGGCTCTGTGTCGGCGCGCACACGGACAGGGATCAGCAGCGGGGGGCGCGACAGCGATGGCAGTGTGGCGCGGCGACGATGGCGTCGACGGCGACGGAGGCTGGCGAGGACTTCCCCCTTCGGGGAAGACCAACGGGCGCGCCAGGAAGGGGGGCTTCGGCCCCCCTTTTTTTTTAAAATTTTTCCCTCTCCCTCAACTCACTTTCACTTTTGCTTTTTTTTTTTTTTTTGTTCTCCCTTTTTTCAGCCAAAAGAGCACCCCCCCTAAAACTACCGAACACAACCCTTTTTATACACCAAAAAATTGTATCTTTGCAGCATATTTTACTACCAATTTTGCTCGTGTAAAATCCCATCAAATATATTTTTTCACCCTGCACAATATCTTTTGCATATTTGATCAAAAAACTTTCCCTTCTTGCGCAAAGATACATATTCCAGTGTATATTTCCTAAACCCATAAAAATCTCAATAAAATAAGACAAAATATAACAAAATCAAAAAAATAAAATATGCCTAAACTATATGCCATGCATTTTTATTATTTTTATTTTTTAGCAAAAAATAACTCCAAAAATTTAGGTGTCAACACACATCAAAAGCCCGGTCAACAACAGGTACGACGACACATGTCACCACATGGCTAATGCTGTGGTGGTGCCACCTCATATGGTGGCATGACAATTCAGGGGATAGCACTGCCACATAAGCGTGACGTGAATGAATCACATGTTAACATGTGGCAGAAAGAGCTGCATCTATAGTCGATTGGCTCGAGCATATAAAGCCACCTGTATGGTGCAGTTGAGTCACATTCTCAGTGAATAATATAAACACATGAATATAAATAAGTAGAGTTAAGCTAATGAGATTGTGATTTTCTTTAATAATTATAGAATACAAATAAGTTTAAAATAGAATAACTCATAATTGTTAAGAAAATATTAATAGTTATATATCATATATTATTTAAGAAAATGTTATTGAAATTTTCTTTCCCTTGTGGGGCACAGTTCCTCGTCTCGGGAGGATGTGCCCCTAATCCACCCCACATTTGGCGATCGAAACTGATGCTATTGTACTCCATAAGAACATAATTGTATAATCTTGAAATATTTAGTTAAAAGCGTTTAGAATTTCTGATATAATATTTCTTTTTCATGTTTATTGCATGTGCAAGGGAATCGCAATCCATACTAATTATGATGATCAACTTTTGTCTTAATCCTCCTCCTCCTTTCGCAATGTAAATAAGGCACTAAACATGCTAGAATTATTTTGAGATTATCGAAATCATTCTCTCCACAAATTGTCACACTAATAGAACAAGGGCAGCAATTCATAACTGGGATAAACTTGAGCAAGCCATAGACATATCGAGAAAAATCCTACACTACACGTGACAAAGTTAATTTAAAGATAACACAAATTGACACACTGTCTGGGTATTTAATTGAAATAAATTGCAATTAGCGCAAAACGATCCAAATTGTTAGTATTAGATTGATGATATGAATTGTCAATCATTCTGATATAATCCCCAATTAGATTTGACATCAATCAAATAAGAAAAAGTAAAACTTTTTTAGTCTTGGATTTCAAGCGGAATAAGGACATAAAGATCCATTTACACAGAAGTGTGACTTGGGTTCAAACTCACTGTAAGAACGTGGAAAATGATGTGTATGGAGTGCCCATTGGTTAGTGGCATCCACATATCATAATCCTTTCACAAAAAGGTTTTGTTGACATTGAATGGTTATTGCCAATGGTTGCCCAAGCATGTACTTCGGGCATTCGAATTGGAAAAAAGATGGGTGGAAATAATGGTACATGATTTATAGCATTAGAAGACCATCTTAGGTTGCGTCATACTTTGAACAGATTTTGTGGGTCGAACATGCGTCAGAAAACTCTTTCAGAGTCCTACATAGCTTTTTATAAAAGGTATTCTCTGTGAGGCTATTTAATATATAACTCAAGTTGCTCAATCAATACATATCACATAAATCTTCTTGCCCTCCCTTTGAGACTTGATACTCAATTTATGCTCATAAAATGGCACGTTTGGGTCTCATTTGTCCACAACTCCTTTGTTCTTGTCTTCTTTTGGCTGCCCTCCTCATGTCATGCTTCATTATCATCGTTTCTGCTATTAATGATACAGAAAGGCTTGCATTACTTACATTCTGATAAAGGCTAGTAAGCACATCTAGAGGGGGGTGAATAGGTGTTAATAATTTTCTTTTGAAACTTTAGAATAATTCAATCAACTTTAAAATATAAATCATTGTATAAAGACTTAAAGTAAAACACTTCACCAAAAATCGTGTAGCAATATAAATAAAGAGATTAAGGTAAGAAGATTTGAATATAGAGGTTTATAGTGGTTCGGCTTAATCCAAGCCTACGTCCACTCTCCACGCTGACAGCCCACCGACTGGATTTCATTATGAATCAAAAGAGATTTGAACAGCTTGTGATGTAGACTTCTTCAGTGGAGAGTCTTAGCTATTACACACACAAATCGTCATTGTATGTTTCTCTCCTTTATACACAACTATAGCTCAAAGAATTATGAGAATAAGGAGCTTCAGAGATTCAGACTTTCAAAATTTTCTATCAGCGCACTCTTTTCAAACAACGACGACTTCACCTTTAAATACTCCCTCATGCCTTCATAGTCATTAGCACCTTCCAAAGGAGTTCATTCAATCTATCCGTTGGAATGAATCAATTAAGGTGATCTTCAAGCTGTCGTAAGGATGTGAAAGATAGCTCGTCAATCCTGCTCGCCTATACAATTAGGATCTTAAGTTTCCATAAGTAGAACCTTCCAAATTTTGCTTGTTCTTCAACGGATATTCAAAATCGAGATAGATCTTGATAAGAATAACCAAATAATCTTCGAGCTAAGTCTAGCCAGAGATCTTCCATAAAATAGAACGGATCATTGAAGATATTATCCAATCTTTAAAATCCTAAACCATTAGATTAGAAAGCTGTCAACTTGGGCAAACTCTGAAATTTGAATCTAACTATCTTCAGACTTTGATAGTATAGTCTAGAGATCTTAAGACTTTGATGATTGAATCTAGAGATCTTCAGACTTAAAACATTTGGGTCTTGAACTCTTCAGACTAGATTGACGAAGATGTTTTGTTAGCTTCAAAACACTAAAGGAGTTTTCTCCAACAATCTCCCCATTATTGATAGTGACAAAACATCTCGGTAGATTTGAAAACTTTTGACCTACAAAGAAAAACTTATACATAATTTGAGGAATAATTTATATTACTTCTGCAACCATAAAAAAAATGTTAGTCCTACAAATGATTATCCTCAAAAGTATAATATAAACCTGCAAGTTCAAAAGTCCAAACCAAATCATCAATAACACCAGTAGTAAAAGTCCAAACACACCATCCAATCAAAGTCTTAAGGTCAAAACATGAATGAAAAGTCCAAATGAAAACGAAATCGAAAATCCAAATGAAATAAGTCCAAACGAGAGAATCAAATCTGCAGGACTCTTCCCCTTTTTATCACAGCAAAAGGAGGTAGAAGATAAAAGAAAATTGATGAAAGAGATGATCAAAATCAAGGCTATTTTGGGATCCGAACAAGCTGAAATTCTCCTAATGAGATAACCGTCTTCTCAAGGCTCGCAAAGGCTTCCTTCAAAGATTCCAAATCAGCACCCTTCACATTTGACTATACTTGATTTTTGAGGGCGTCGATTTGATCCTGCTTCAATACGGAAGTAGCCGAGAGTGCTTTCTTTAGATCCCGCATGTCGTATTCCATCCCATATATCTGCTTCTTGAGATCCAGCATTATATCCATCAGCTTTGAGAAATCTGCTAAATGATAATTACCAGTACTTGGACCTGTAGACTATGTTTTTTGAGTCTTGAAGCTTGGGGGTTCATTTCCAGCCCTTTCACATTCTGTGGGAGAAGGTACCTCAACTTCTGGAAAATGTGAGGCATACACATCCTCAGGGTCTGCACCTGACCTACTAACATCACTTGCAAAGAATGGCGATGAAGTACCTTTAGCTTCAGCAACTCCCCCTGTTTTGGTACTAGTAGGTGGAGTAGAAAATTCTTCGCCATGCTCTGCTTCTTCTTCTGCAGAAGCAGAGTGATGTTTTCCATCATCTTCTCCGGATGGTGGTACTGCAGTAGATGGCTAAAGGGATTCTTCGAATTCCTCTTGTGCCTTACTCTCCTTCTCCTGTTCTTCTCTTCTCATCCTCTCCTCTTCTTCTCTTCCTTGTCCTTCTTCTTCTTTTTCTTCTATTGCTTTCTTTTCTCTTTTTCTCTCACCTCTTCTCTTAGTCTCTCTTTCTCTCATCTCATGCTCCTCTCTTTTGTAACGAAAACTAACAAAGCTCTTCAAATCTCTTAAGGTTGCAAGGGTCATGGCATCATCAACATCTTCATCATCTTCGTCCTGCAAGATGATTTTTCTTCTTTTCTTTTCAGGAGTAGCCATGGGCTCCTTGCCTTTCCTTTTTGTAGCAGTAGCAGCGGATTCTTTGACAGACTTTGAAGGAGATTTCTCCTTCAATCCCTCAAAAGCCTTTTTGAGCTCTCTCAGCTTCATCTTCATAACCATCTTATAACCAACGAGCAAGTTTGGGACACCTGGAGTGTCATAACTTGGCACGGGGGGACACTTAAGTGCCATAACTTTAAAATGATACACTTAAGTGCCACTTTTTTTTTTTTTTTCAAATGAGACACTTAAGTGCCACCTCCGGCGACCCTTGCCGGAATTCCTACGTGGCGCGTTTTTACTATTTTTTAATGCTTACGTGGCCGCCGGAGAGCCGAGTCGGCTTTGAGTCGCGAAACGACATCGTTTGCATAATAAAAAATTAATTAAATTAAATTAAAACTTAATTTTAATTAAAAATATTCTAAAAATTTAAAAATTCAAAAAAAAAAGGGGGACGAAGGGGTCGGGCGGGCGAGGGCGAGCCCTCGCCGCCGCCGCCTCCCCGTGGGCGAGGGCTCGCAGCCCTCGCCGCCGATCGGCCGAGGGCCGGCTACCTCGGCCGACCCTCCCCCTCCGTCGCTGGCCCTTCCGGCGACGGCGGGGAGGCGGCGAGGGCCCGCAGCCCTCGCCGGATCGGGCGAGGGCCGCGACCCTCGCCCTAGATGCGGGTGAGGGATCGCTAGGGCGAGGGATCGCGGGCCCTCGCCGCGATCCGGCGAGGGCTCGTGGCCCTCGCCGCCGGTCGGTCGGGGCCGGCGACCTCGGTCGACCCCCTCCATCGCCGGCCCTTCCGGCGACGGCGGGGAGGCGGCGGCGACGAGGGCTCGGCCCTCGCCTGCCCGCCCCCTTTGTCCCCCTTTTTTAAATTTTTAATTTTTTAATTTTTAGAATATTTTTAATTAAAATTAAGTTTTAATTTAATTTAATTAATTTTTTTATTATTTTTACACGTCGGACGCAAACGGCGTCGTTTTTGCATTTTTTCGTCATGTCGGCGTGCAAAACGACGCCGTTTTGGACCTCCATCGTCGGAAAATTGCCACGTCAGCCGTTTGGCCGGATTTTCGCCGGAGTGGCGCTTAAGTGTTCCATTTAACTCCGATATTGGCACTTAAGTGTCCCATTTGAAAAAAGAGTGGCACTTAAGTGTACCGTTTGAAAGTTATGGCACTTAAGTGTCCCCCCGTGCCAAGTTATGGCACTTGCGCTGTTCTTTACCCCCAACGAGCATAAGAGCAGAGTTAGTCAGACACAAGGGAGTAGGGATTTCAATCCTAAACTGCCTGAAAAATCGAGTGACAAGAGCGGAGTAAGGAAGTTGACCCTTATCCTTAACCACAGTCCTGTACATATGAAACAGGATTGTGTGTGGGAGAGAGAATCTAACTCCTTCATTGATAGCAAACATCAGTTTTGCCTCCGTCTTCGAAACATCTGTTTTTGACGTCGATTTAGGCTTGAGACAGTTGATCACAATCTTGTCGAGCATAACGTTAGAGGCACTCATCCTTGTATAGGAGATCTTGACCTCTAGGCTTCTATCACGCACTAGCTCCAATGTAGCATGTGCAATGGACACTTTAATCGGTTGGAAACCTGATCTTTCCATCCCAATTATGTCAGCCAAAGTGTCAGCATCTACCACATACTCCTTACCCTTAAAAGTGAAGGAAAATCTATTCGCATCCAAAAATGATAGATTCGAATAGAAATAAGCAGTCAGTTTGGGATAGGCGATTGTAGAGTCGGTACAAAAGGCCTCAAGCTATAATCGAGACAACTTTCCTCGCAGATTGACTTTAATCAAATCAAGGAAATCAAAATCCACGCTCCTAGGGTTCATGATCGCTCTTTTCAGCAATTTCGAATAGATTCTCTCCTTTTTTTTTTTAGCGAAAGATGTTTCGTTCAGAGCAAACAGAGTTGACAGCCACACCCATTTTCGGTTGAAATTGAGTAAACAGCCTTTCATCATCATCCAAAGGCTGGTTTGTGGTACCAAACCGTGGGTCACTTGTCATGTTCTCAAAAGCTCTCTTTGCTTCTCCTTCATCAGCCACTCCTAACTTTTCCATTTCACGCAAAAAGATAGTCTCATTTCTATAACCCCTTTCTTTTAGAAAACTGCCAATCAAGTTTATATCTGTTCCTCCCTCTTTCAGTTTCTTGTACAAAGAATAAGCAAGTTTCGGTCATAGGGTTCTTACTGGTTCAACATTCTCGACGACTTCTTCTTGTCGTTGCTAACTAGATTGATCTTTTTGAGGAGAATCTTCTTCCTCGGTGAGATCAACTCGAGTAGGTCCCTCATATCTCTTCTGTGGTCCCTTGCTAGCAAGCCTTGACGACTTCCTTGAAGACATGTTAACTTTAAGGGAGAAAAAAGGCAGAATGTCCACAAAAAGAAGAGATTTTTATGGAGTGAACAAAGGTAAACGAGATTGCAAGTGGAATTTTTTTAAATTCTAGGGTTTTGAAGAGAGCGTGAAAAAGAAAGACGACGAACTAGAGGTATATATAGCAGGAACAAAAAGAAGAGACTGAACCGTCGCAAAGGAAGGCGAAAACTACCTTTTTGAAAAAAGAAAATTGCCATATTTTGAAAAAGAAAACCACCATAAATAAAAGTATCAAAAAATAAATAAAAGGCAGATATTGATATTCCAAACATAAATATAAATCTATTATGGCATATATAAAAACTTACAGACGTAATTATGAAACAAAACTCATTCAGACGTTACGTATGAGTTTGAACACTTCAAGACTTTATCTTAGAGTCTGAACACTTCCAGACCTTACCTTAGAGTCTGAACATCCTCAAACTTTATGATGTTCAGTCTTGAGCGAATAGATTCAAAATGACTTTTCTCTAATGGCTTTGTGAATATATCCACCAGTTGATTTTTTGAGTCGACAAACTAAGTCGTCACTTCTCCATTTTGAATATGATCTCTAATAAAATGATGCTTAATTTCAATGTGCTTTGCCCTTGAATAAAGTATTGGATTCTTTGTAAGATTGATGGCACTAGTATTGTCGCATTTGATTTCTGTGCATGAATCTTCAACTCCAAAATCTTTCAGTTGTTGTTGCATCCACAATATTTGAGAACAGTAACTTCCAAGTGCTATATACTCTGCTTTAGCTGTTGAAAGAGCTACGTTATTCTGTTTTTTTGAGAACCAAGATACTAACCTGTTTCCCAGCAATTGACATGTACCTGAAGTACTCTTCCTGTCCACTTTATAGCCAGCTAAGTTAGCATCTGAATATCCAAGGAGAGTGAAGTCTCCTTTTTTTGGAATACCATAGACCTAACTTAGAAGTTGTTGCAACATATTTGATAACACGCTTCACAGCAGTTATGTGAGATTCCTTAGGATTTGATTGAAATCTAGCACAAATGCAAACACTAAACAAAATATCAGGCCTAGATGCAGTGAGGTAAAGAAGTGAACCAATTATACTATTGTATAGCTTTTGGTCTACACTTTTTCCTTATTCATCTTTGTCCAGCTTCAAGGAACTTGACATTAGAGTTTTTGTCTTCTTGCGATTTTCAAGTCCATATTTCTTGATTAAATCTTTTGCATACTTTTATTGGTGAATGAAAATTCCTTCTTTGGATTGTTTGACTTGTAGTCCCAGAAAGAAGTTTAACTCACCCATCATGCTCATCTCAAATTCATCCTGCATGCATCTTGAGAATTTCTTGCATAGATTTTCATTAGAAGAGCCAAAAATCATGTCATCAACATAAATTTGAACAAGTATAAAAAATTTTCCTTCTCTTTTAATGAATAAAGTAAGTAGTATCTACTTTACCTTTAGCAAAACCATTTTGAATTAAAAAAAATTACTTAGTCTTTCATACCATGCTCGAGGTGCTTGCTTTAATCCATATAATGCCTACTTTAGCTTGAAGAAAAAATTTGGTTTCCTTGGATCTTCAAAACCAGGTGGTTGTGCCACATAGACTTCTTCTTGGATAACTCCATTTAAAAATGCACTCTTCACATCCATTTAGAATAACCTGAAATCTTTGAAACAAGCAAAAGCAAGAAGTAATCTTATTACTTCTAACCTTACTACTGGAGCGTAGGTTTCATTATAGTCGATTCCTTCTTCTTGTGTATATACTTTTGCTACGAGTCTTGCTTTCTTTCTCACCACCTTTCCTTGTTGATCTAACTTGTTCCTAAAAACCCATTTAGTTCTAATGATTGACTTACCTTTTGGTTTAGGAACAAGTTCCCAAACATTATTGATTCTGAATTGATTTAATTCTTCTTGCATAGCTTCAATCCAGCTTTCATCAATCAAGGCTTCTTCTATCGTCTTGGGCTCGATTTTTGAGACAAGTGCTAGAGCACTAGACTCCTCACGCCTTTTGGATCTTGTACGAATCCCTTCATCAATGTTGCTAATGATGAGATCTTTAGGATGACTAGACTTATGCTTCCAATTGCTAATTGGTTTGTCATTTTGCTGAGTCTCTGTTTCAGTTGAAGCTACTGATTCAGTTTGCTGTTGAATTTCTAAAGTTTGAATTCCTTCGAGGGAATTTAGATTTGTAGAAACTTGCATAGATTCATATTCTTCAGGTTGAGTCTGATTGATATAATTCTGTATTGAGTCTTCAAACTTCACATGCAAGGATTCTTTCACAGTTTGAGTCTTCTTGTTGAATACTCTGTAAGCCTTGCTTGACATTGAGTAACCAAAGAAAATCCCTTCATCTGATTTTTCTTCAAACTTACAGTTCGATCATTTGCATTCTTTAAAATAAAACATTTGCAACCAAAAACGAGGAGAAATATTACTTTCAATTAAAAGAGTTATTGCCATTTCTTGTAATAAACGATTTTTTCTTTCCACAACTCCATTTTGCTATGGAGTGTATGGAAATGAAAAGTTATGCTGAAAACCAGAGTCATCACAGAAATTAGCAAAATCTTGATTTTCAAATTCACCTCCATGATTAGTACGAATACTTGTTATAGCATAATGTTTTTCATTTTGAACTTTCTTAGCAAACTTAATAAAGTAAGATAATGTTTCAGACTTGCTTGAAAGAAAGAATACCCAAGTAAAACGAGAGTAGTCATCTACTATTACCAAACAGTATCTTTTTCCACCAATGCTTTGAGTTCATGTTGGTCCAAACAAATCCATGTGCAGAAACTGCAAAACACGTTTAGTAGATACCTAATTTATTGATTTGAAGGAATTTCTAACCTATCTTCCTAGCACGAAGGGTGTGCATAAATCACGTTTTTGATATTGCAGGTTGGGTAGCCCTCAAACTAGCTTTTTGGATGATACTTTTGCAATTTGTTTCATGTTGATGTGTCCAAGCTTTTTGTGCCAAAGATTAGCTTCATCTTGAATGAATATCAAGCATTGAGAACTATTAGACTTTATATCTAGTAGATAGATATTTCCATGTCTTTGTCCAGTGAATGATTGAGAGAGATCTTTGCTTATTCCATAACACGTATTTTCTTGAAAATTGATCTTGTATCTAGTGTCACACAGCTGACTGATACTGAGAAGATTATAATTTAAACCTTCAACTAAAGAGACATTGTTGATTGTGAGATTTCCTATCTTCACGGTTCCACATCCAACAATTTTTCCTTTGTTGTTGCCACCAAAAGATACACTTCCTCCTTTCACTAGTAAGAGATTTGTGAAACAAGTTGAATCTCCTGTCATGTGTCTTGAGCAGCCACTATCTAGGTACCATTTAATCTTCTTCTTGATAGTAACCTATAGTTAAATGAAGAACTCAAGCTTTCTTTGGTACCCACACTTTCTTGAGTCTAACATTGTTAGTGCCAAACACAGTCTTTATCCAATCTCTCTTAACAGGTTTCCAAACTTTAGGACATTCATTCTCAAAGTGCTCTAAGCTATTACACCTTGAGCACTTGAGAGCACTTCGCCCAATAGGTTTTACAAAAGCCCTTTGAAAATGATTTTTGTAAAAAGACTTTGTGGGTCTATTTTTGATTCTTTCCTTTACCTTTGGAAAATCAATCAAGGGAATAGTTTCTGGTGTCATTCCCAAGCCGGACTTATTAAAATAGGGTCTTTGGATTGAAAGAATTTTGTTTAACTTTTCAGATCATATTGAAAACCTTTTAGTAACTTTCAAAATGTCTTCTTTCAAGGAAATATTTTCTTTTGAAAGAGTAGTTTCATTTTCTTTTGATTCAGTAAAACATTATATTCCTTCCCGTCGAAGTAGGGTGGTTTGGTGTTGCTTTGGCCTTCAACCAAACCTGGAGCCAAAATACTAGCCATGGATCTTTAGCTTAAGAAGTATAAACACTTCCAACAATCAAGCACACAAGCTCTGATACCAATTGATAAAGGCTAGTAAGCACACCTAGAGAGGGGTGAATAGGAGTTAATAATATTCTTTTGAAACTTTAGAATAATTCAATCAACTTTAAAATATAAATCAGAGTATAAAGACTTAAAGTAAAACACTTAACCAAATAAATCATGCAACAATATAAATAAAGAGATTAAGGTAAGAAGATTTGAACACAGAGGTTTATAGTGGTTTGGCTTAATTCAAGCATACGTCCACTCTCCATGCTAACAGCCTACCAGCTAAATTTCACTATGAATGAAAAGAGATTTGTACAGTTTGTGATGTAAACTTCTTTAGTAGAGAGTTTTAGCTATTATACATACAAATCCTGACTGTATGTTTTTCTCATTTGTACACAACTATAGCTCAAAGAATTGTGAGAACAAGGAGCTTCAGAGATTCAGACTTTGAAATTTTTCTATCAGCGCACTCTTTTGAACAACAATGATTTCACCTTTAAATACTCCCTCATGCCTTCATAGCCATTAGCACCTTCCAAAGGAGTTCATCCAATCTATCCATTGGAATGAATCAATTAAGGTGATCTTCAAGCTATCGAAAGGATGTGAAAGATAGCTCGTCAATCCTGCTCGCCCATACAATCAGGATCTTGAGTTTCCATAAGTAGAACCTTCCAAATTTTGCTTGTTCTTCAACGGATATTAAAAATCGAGATAGATCTTGATAAGAATAACCAAATAATCTTCAAGCTAAGTCCAGCCAGAGATCTTCCATAAAATAGAATAGATCATCGAAGCTATTATCCAATCTTTAAAATCCTAAACCATTAAATTGGAAAGCTGTCAATTTGGGCAGATTCTGAAATTTGAGTCTAACTATCTTCAGACTTTGATAGTAGAGTCTAGAGATCTTAAGACTTTGATGATTGAGTCTAGAGATCTTCAGACTTAAACCTTTGGGTCTTGAACTCTTCAGACTAGACTGACGAAGATGTTTTGTTAGCTTCAAAACACTAAGGGAGTTTTCTCTAACACATTCAAGGCCAAAATAACTAGGGGTCCTTTTGGATCACTTAACTCATGGAACAACAGCACCGACTTCTGCTGATGGTATGGGGTTATATGCGGTCGTCGACATTACAGAGTCACTATACTAGACCTTAATTCCCAAGGACTCATGGGACCCAACTCCTCTCACATAGGGAACCTCAGCTTCTTGAGGTTGTTGCTGCTCCAAAACAATAGCTTTAGGCTTGAAATCCCTCCACAAATTGGCCTGCTACGTCGGCTCCAATTCTTGGATTTATCCAATAATTCACTAATGTGCGAGATTCCTAGGAATATATCAAGTTGCACGAATCTTCTAGATTTAAGCCTCCGTTACAACCAGTTGGTTGGAGGAATTCCAGTCGAGCTAGGCTCCTTTTCAAATCTTCAAAGGATTAGCTTTGGTATAAACCAACTAGCTGGCAGCATCCATTCGTTCATAGGCAATTTATCATCTCTAAGGATTATTGCTTGTCCCTCCAACGGTTTGAGTGGGATTATTCCCCAATCTCTAGGTCAACTAACCAAACTACACGTGCTCGCCTTAGGAGTCAACAGGCTTTCAGGTACCATTCCACCTTTTGTCTTCAACTTTTCTTCGCTGACTATATTTGACATGAACCAAATCCATGACAATCTTCCTGAAGATATAGGATTCACTCTTCCGAATATTCAAATTTTTAGCATTGCTGAAAACCACTTCATTGGATCAATTCCCTCGTTGATATCCAATTCCACAAATCTAAGAGTGCTCCAACTTGCTGGCAATGAGCTCTTTGGGAAAGTCCCCTCATTGGCAAATCTTCGTAAGCTTCGGATTTTTGTCATATTCGACAATTATCTCAGGAGTGGAAGGTCCAATGCAGGTGATCTGAGCTTTCTTTGCTCACTAACAAATGCCACTAACTTAGGGAGATTTTTGGCGCATAATAATAGATTGGGTGGAACCCTTCCTGTATGTATCAATAATCTTTATGCTACTTTAACAGATATGTCACTTGCCCTGAATCTAATTTCGGGTGAGATCCCGAGAGAGATTAATAAAGTTGTGAACTTGTGAATATTAACATTTGTTGAAGAAAAATCCCTTGAAGTTTTGAAGTTGACAAAACAGCCTCTACAGTATGGTCTGAAGATTCCAAGACTTAGTCGATTACGTCTGAAGATTTCAAAGTCTAAAGGTTTTCCGTCTGAAGACAGTTAGACCCAAAGATCGGTCTGAAGTTTTTTCCGTCTGAAGACAGTCAAGACTCAGTTTCAGTCTGACGATCTTCAAGACCCAAATCTCAGTCTGAAGACCTTCAAGACCCAAATCTAAGTCTGAAGACAGTTTGCGATTTTGATAGGCTGGCCAAAGGTTATTTTTATGGTTAAGGAATGTAAGATATTAGATTTTATATTTCCTAATCTTAACCATGGAATATCTCTGGCTGTGATCGTGAGCTTGGAAGATTTATTCTTCGGATTTTATCCGTCGAAGATCAAGCTTATTTTTGGAAGAATCTAATTTTGGGAACTCAAGATCCTGATTGTATGGGCAAATAGGATTGACGAGCTGCTGTCTACTTACATTTTCGACGACAAGGAGATCACTTAAATTGATTCAGTCCAATGGGTTGATTGGATGAACTCTTGGTAAGTGCCAACGGGTATGGAGGCACGGAGGCTATTTAAGGTGGATCGGTGTTGCTCGAAAAGAATGAGAGACTTGGTAGAAAAATCTTGATGTTAGAATCTCTGAAATCACTTGATCTCTAAAATCTTTCATGTTCATATTGTGTATCAAAGAGAGTTACATATAGTGCGAAAATAGCAGGAAGCTGTAGGAGAGACTGTCTATTGAAGAAGTCTAGTTTGTGAACTATAACAGCTCTCAATTGCTACATAGTGATTACAACCAGTTGGCTGCCAACGTGGAGAGTGGACGTAGGCTTGGAATAAGCCGAACCACTATAATCCTTGTGTCAATTCTCTTTTACTCTACTCTATTTACTTTATGAATACGTGTTTTATTTGTTATTGATATATCTTTGATATTAACGTATTCTACCGCAAAAGATTCCAAAAGAATTCCGCAATAACCTATTCACCCCCCTCTAGGTTGATTCACTAGCCTATTTCAATTGGTATTAGAGCCTGGCTGCTTATTTATTAGAAGTATTATTATTTCTAAAGCTAAAGATCTATGGCTAGTGTTTTGGCTCCAGGTTTAATTGAAGGGCAAAGCAATACCAGACCTCCCTACTTCGATGGAAAGGAGTACAACGTATGGAAAAACAAGATGAAGGCATTCCTAAGATCCAAAGATCCTCTGGAATGGGATTAGTGGAAAATGGAATTGCTCCTAAAGTTGCATCAATTACAGGGAAAGAATTACCTGAAGGAGTGGGAATGTCTTGAACTAATATTCCAAAAAGACAAGCCCTTGATGCTAAGGCTATTTATTCTCTCTATTGTGCTTTATCTCCTACTGAGTATAATAGAATTTCATCTAGTGAAACAGCCAAAGAAGTTTGGGACAGATTGCACGTCACCTATGAAGGAACAGATCGAGTTAAAGAAACCAAGATCAACATCCTTCTTGGACAATATGAAACCTTCAAAATGAAGCTAGGAGAATCCATCTCGAATATGTTCAGCCGATTTACAGAAATTGTAAATGGCCTGGCATACCAAGGACAGCCAATCTCGGGACTTATGAAGGTCAATAAACTGTTGAGAGGACTCTCCAAAGATTGGAATCACGTCAAGACATCTATAAGAGAAACACAAAGGATGATGCCTCTTTCAGTAGATGAATTGGTCGGCACACTTCAATCTTATGAAGTCAAGCAATTCAATGAGGAATTTGACACAAAAGGTAAGAAGTCAATTGCTTTAAAACCTAATGATGATTCTGATATTACAGATTCAAAAGAAGACTTGGATGATGAAGAATTGGCACTTCTGATTAGAAAATTCAGAAGGTTAAATAGAAAAGGCCGAAGGTTCAATGGAAAGAGACAAAATAATCAAAGATTTCAAAAGAGATCAAATGAAGAAGAAGATACCAGCAAAGAAGTTGTTTGCTTTGAATGCAAGAAGAAGAGACAAATTAGACCCAATTGTCCCTTGTTGAAGAAAAAGAAAGGAAAACCTGAAGGGTTCAAGAAAGCACTCAAAGCTGAAACTTGGAGTGACACTGAATGTGAGGAGAGTGACGAAGAGTATGCAAATATTTGTCTTATGGCAAACTCGGACTCGAGACTCAAACTCGGACTCGGACTCGAGACTCGAGACTCAAACAAGCGGTATCAAGGTTAGAAATTTAAAAATTCCTACCAAAGTATCAAAATACATTGATGAAGTTTGTCTCGGTCTTAAAGGCTCTCTTAAAAGGATTTCGAACGGGCGAAAAGGGAGAATTCCAAACTGAAACAACAAGAAAAGATTTTAATTAAAAAAGTTGAAAGTCTAGACAAGTCTCTTGCTGTTTCAAAAGAAAATGAGAATGAACTTTCAAAAGTAAATGCTTGCTGGAAAGAAGATTTATTGAAAGTCTCAAAGAAATTTTCAATGGGTTCTGAAAAGTTAGATAAAATTCTTTCTATTCAAAGACCTTACTTTAATAAATCTGGTCTAGGAATAACACATGAAACCGTTCCTTTGATTGATTTCCCAAAGGTAAATGAAAGAATTAGAAATAGGCCAACAAAAACTTTTTTATAAAAATCACTTGTAATGACCCGGGCCCCACTGTATAATATTGTCCGCTTTGGATGGGATTGCACGAAGCCATTTCCCTCCCTCACGGCTTTAAAACGCGTTATACAGATTAAAGGGACCCAAGCCATTATAAACTAGCCCAGAACTCCCTCCCTAGGCGATGTGGGACAGAGACCCCTTCCTTGCGCACGTCCAGAGATTGAGGCGCGGACGCACCGCCATCCCTCCTCCCCGTGCACCGCCGCTCGGGCTGTCACACTCTCCCCTCCTCGGGAGCACAGCGCCCTCGCTGTGGCCCCACACGCGGTCGGGAGTCGGCTCTGATACCATTAGTAAGGACCTGGGCCCCCACTGTGTGATATTGTCCGCTTTGGGTCACCCGCCCTGGCGCGGACAAACCGCCATCCCAGCCACGGTCTTTTCCCTCACGGTTTTAAAACGCGTCACACATACTAAGGAACCCAAGCCTTATAAAGGCTCCCAAGGCTCCCTCCCTAAGCGATGTGGGACAGGAGAAATGCCCTTAGCCTCGCTCGCGTACTGCCGAGGCGATCTTAGTCCGTCCCTCCGTCTTGTCCCGGGTGCAGGTCGTCACATTCTCCCCCTTAAGGCACGGCGCCATCGTTGTGGCCCCACACGCTGCGGGAGTCGGCTCTGATACCATTTGTAAGGACCTGGTCCCCCACTGTGTGATATTGTCCGCTTTGGGTCACCCGCTCTGGCGCGGACGAACCGCCATCCCAGCTACGGTCTTTTCCCTCACGGTTTTAAAACGCGTCACACATATTAAGGGACCCAAGCCCTTATAAAGGCCCCCAAGGCTCCCTCCCTAAGCGATGTGGGACAGGAGAAATGCCCTTAACCTCGCCCGCGTACTGCCGAGGCGATCTTAGTCCGTCCCTCCGTACTGTCCCGGGTCTGGGTCGTCACATTCGTGTGACAGCCTGAGCGGCGGTGCGCGGGGAAGAGGGATGGCGGTGCGTCCGCGCCTCGGTCTACGGACGTGCGCAAGGAAGGGGTCTCTGTCCCACATCGCCTAGGGAGGGAGTTTCAGGCTAGTTTATAATGGCTTGGGTTCCTTTAATCTGTATAACGCGTTTTAAAGCCGTGAGGGAGGGAAATGGCTTCGTGCAATCCCATCCAAAGCGGACAATATTATACAGTGGGGCTCGGGTCGTTAAGGGGGGAGAATGTGACGACCCAGACCCGGGACAGTACGGAGGGACGGACTAAGATCGCCTCGGCAGTACGCGGGCGAGGTTAAGGGCATTTCTCCTGTCCCACATCGCTTAGGGAGGGAGCCTTGGGGGCCTTTATAAGGGCTTGGGTCCCTTAATATGTGTGACGCGTTTTAAAACCGTGAGGGAAAAGACCGTAGCTGGGATGGCGGTTCGTCCACGCCAGAGCGGGTGACCCAAAGCGGATAATATCACACAGTGGGGGCCCAGGTCCTTACAAAAAAACAAAGGGATTAGCGCTAATTAAACCGCGGGCGCGCAGGCGTGCAAAGTGCTAATCGCGCCAAATAATCGCGCACCACACACGGGTATGGTGGGGCCTAGCGGTGGCGCAGCTGGCTTTGGGCTCCCTCTCCCTCATGAAGGGGAGGAGTTCGAATTCCAGAGGCGTCGCATTCGTGCGACTCAAACGCGGCTAGGTCTGTGGTGGTGGCTCAGTCTGCCTCGGGTTTTCGTTCAGGTTTACGTCTAGGCTGCCAGCCGACGGCGATTCCCGGGTCATAAAAAAAGGAATATTTGGTTGGGGCTAGGCCCCACCATACCCGCGAGTGGGTGCGCGATTATTTGGCGCGATTAGCACTTTGCACGCCTGCGCGCCTGCGGTTTAATTAGCGCTAATCCCTTTATTTTTTTGTAAGGACCTGGGCCCCCACTGTGTGATATTGTCCGCTTTAGGTCACCCGCTCTGGCGCGGACGAACCGCCATCCCAGCTATGGTCTTTTCCCTCACGGTTTTAAAACGCGTCACACATATTAAGGGACCCAAGCCCTTATAAAGGCCCCCAAGGCTCCCTCCCTAAGCGATGTGGGACAGGAGAAATGCCCTTAACCTCGCCCGCGTACTGCCGAGGCGATCTTAGTCCATCCCTCCGTACTGTCTCGGGTCTGGGTCGTCACATTCTCCCCCCTTAAGGCACATCGCCCTCACTGTGGCCCCACACGCCGCGGGAGTCGGCTCTGATACCATTTGTAACGACCCGGGCCCCACTGTATAATATTGTCCGCTTTGGATGGGATTGCACGAAGCCATTTCCCTACCTCACGGCTTTAAAACGCGTTATATAGATTAAAGGGACCCAAGCCATTATAAACTAGCCTGAGAACTCCCTCCCTAGGCAATGTGGGACGAGACCCCTTCCTTGCGCACGTCCAGAGATTGAGGCGCGGACGCACCGCCATCCTTCCTCCCCGTGCACCGCCGCTCGGGCTGTCACACTCTCCCCTCCTCGGGAGCACAGCGCCCTCGCTGTGGCCCCACACGCGGTCGGGAGTCGGCTCTGATACCATTTGTAAGGACTTGGGCCCCCACTGTGTGATATTGTCCGCTTTGGGTCACTCGCTCTGGCGCGGACGAACCGCCATCCCAGCTACGGTCTTTTCCCTCACGGTTTTAAAACGCGTCACACATATTAAGGGACCCAAGCCCTTATAAAGGCCCCCAAGGCTCTCTCCCTAAGCGATGTGGGACAGGAGAAATGCCCTTAACCTCGCCCGCGTACTGCCGAGGCGATCTTAGTCCTTCCCTCCATACTGTCCCGGGTCTGGGTCGTCACATTCTCCCCCCTTAAGGCACAGCGCCCTCGTTGTGGCCCCACACGCCGCGGGAGTCGGCTCTGATACCATTTTTAACGACCCGGGCCCCACTGTATAATATTGTCCTCTTTGGATGGGATTGCACGAAGCCATTTCCCTCCCTCACGGCTTTAAAACGCGTTATACAGATTAAAGGGACCCAAGCCATTATAAACTAGCCCAGAACTCCATCCCTAGGCAATGTGGGACAGAGACCCCTTCCTTGCGCACGTCCAGAGATTGAGGCGCGGACGCACCGCCATCCCTCCTCCCCGTGCACCGACGCTCGGGCTGTCACACTCTCCCCTCCTCGGGAGCACAGCGCCCTTGCTGTGGCCCCACACGCGGTCGAGAGTCGGCTTTGATACCATTTGTAAGGACCTGGGCCCCCACTGTGTGATATTGTCCGCTTTGGGTCACCCGCTCTGGCGCGGACGAACCGCCATCCCAGCTACGGTCTTTTCCCTCATGGTTTTAAAACGCGTCACACATATTAAGGGACCCAAGCCCTTATAAAGGCCCCCAAGGCTCCCTCCCTAAGCGATGTGGGACAAGAGAAATGCCCTTAACCTCGCCCGCGTACTGCCGAGGCGATCTTAGTCCGTCCCTCCGTCTTGTCCCGGTGCAGGTCGTCACATTCTCCCCCTTAAGGCATAGTGCCCTCATTTGTGGCCCCACACGCCGCGGGAGTCGGCTCTGATACCATTTATAACGACCCGGGCCCCACTGTATAATATTGTCCTCTTTGGATGGGATTGCACGAAGCCATTTCCCTCCCTCACGGCTTTAAAACGCGTTATACAGATTAAAGGGACCCAAGCCATTATAAACTAGCCCAGAACTCCCTCCCTAGGCAATGTGGGACAGAGACTCCTTCCTTGCGCACGTCCAGAGATTGAGGCGCGGATGCACCGCCATCCCTCCTCCCCGTGCACCGCCGCTCGGGCTGTCACACTCTCCCCTCCTCGGGAGCACAGCGCCCTCGCTGTGGCCCCACACGCGGTCGGGAGTTGGCTTTGATACCATTTGTAAGGACCTGGGCCCCCACTGTGTGATATTGTCCGCTTTGGGTCACCCGCTCTGGCGCGGACGAACCGCCATCCCAGCTACGGTCTTTTCCCTCAGGGTTTTAAAACGCGTCACACATATTAAGGGACCCAAGCCCTTATAAAGGCCCCCAAGGCTCCCTCCCTAAGCGATGTGGGACGGGAGAAATGCCCTTAACCTCGCCCGCGCTTGCCGAGGCGATCTTAGTCCGTCCCTCCGTCTTGTCCCGGTCCGGGTCGTCACATTCTCCCCCTTAAGGCACAGTGCCCGCCATTTGTGGCCCCACACGCCGCGGAGTCGGCTCGATACCATTTGTAACGACCCGGGCCCCACTTTGTATAATATTGTCCGCTTTGGATGGGATTGCACGAAGCCATTTCCCTCCCTCACGGCTTTAAAACGCGTTATACAGATTAAAGGGACCCAAGCCATTATAAACTAGCCTAGAACTCCCTCCCTAGGCAATGTGGGACAGAGACCCCTTCCTTGCGCACGTCCAGAGATTGAGGCGCGGACGCACCGCCATCCCTCCTCCCCGTGCACCACCGCTCGGGCTGTCACACTCTCCCCTCCTCGGGAGCACAGCGCCCTCGCTGTGGCCCCACACGCGGTCGGGAGTCGGCTCTGATATCATTTATAAGGACCTGGGCCCCCACTGTGTGATATTGTCCACTTTGGGTCACCCGCTCTAGCGCGGACGAACCGCCATCCCAGCTACGGTCTTTTCCCTCACGGTTTTAAAACGCGTCACACATATTAAGGGACCCAAGCCCTTATAAAGGCCCCCAAGGCTCCTCCCTAAGCGATGTGGGACAAGAGAAATGCCCTTAACCTCGCCCGCGTACTGCCGAGGTGATCTTAGTCCGTCCCTCCGTACTGTCCCGGGTCTGGGTCGTCACATCACTTCCAAAAGGTTTTTGTAAAGCCTGTTAGTAGAAATGCTCTTACATGTTCAAAATGTAAAAGTGTAGAACATTTTGAAAAGGAATGTCTCAAAGTTTGGAGACCTGTTAAGAAGAGCTGGGCAAAGACTGTTTATGCTACTAACAATGATGGACCCAAGAAAATTTGGGTACCAAAGAAGACATGAGTCTTTCTTTTAAATGCAGGTCACCTTCAAGAAGAAAATCAAGTGGTATTTGGATAGTGGATGTTCAAGACACATAACGGGAGACTCAAATTGTTTTACAAAACTCTCTCATGTAAAAGGAGGAAATGTTTCTTTCGGTGGTAACAACAAAGGAAAATTTGTTGGTCAAGGAACCGTAAAGATTAGAAACCTCACAATCAACAATGTTTCTCTTGTTGAAGGATTGAACTGCAATCTATTGATTATTAGTCAACTATGCGATACTGGATACAAAATCAACTTTCAAGAAGATACATGTTTTGGAATAAGCAAGGATCTCTCACAATCCTTTATTGAACGAAGACATGGAAATATTTATTTGCTAGATGTAAAGTCTGATAGTCCACAATGCTTGATTTCAATTCAAGATGAAGTCATTCTCTGGCATAGGAAGCTTGGACATGTCAACCTGAAGAAATCGCAAAAGTGTCATCTAAAAAGCTTGTTCGAGGATTTCCTAACCTCAAGTATCAAAAGTATGAATTATGCACTCCGTGTGTACTTGGAAAACATGTTAGAAATTCCTATAAATCTATAAATAAGGTATCTGCTAATCGTGTTTTGCAGCTATTACACATGGATTTGTTCGGGCCAACAAGAATTCAAAGTATTGGAGGTAAAAGATATTGTTTGGTCATAGTAGATAATTACTCTCGTTTTACTTGGGTATTCTTTCTTGCAAATAAATCTGATGCATTATCTTATTTAACTAAGTTTACAAAGAAAATCCAAATTGAAGGTTATGCAATTTCAAGTATTAGAACTGACCATGGTGGAGAATTTGAGAATCATGATTTTGCTAAACATTGTGATGACTATGGTATTCAACATAATTTTTCATCCCCATACACTCCACAACAAAATGGAGTTGTAGAAAGGAAAAATCGTTCTTTGCAAGAAATGGCAAGAACTCTTTTGATTGAAAGTAATAGTTCGCCTCATTTTTGGGCTGAAGCTACTTCTACTGCTTGCTATATTATAAATAGAATCTTTCTAAGACATATTTTAGAGAAAACACCTTATGAACTGCTCAAAGGTAAGAAACCAATTGTTTCATATTTTCATATATTTGGTTGTAAATGTTTTATCCTAAAGAATTCCAGTGATCGAATTGGTAAGTTTGAAAAAAAATCAGATGAAGGAATCTTCCTTGGTTACTCTATGACAAGCAAAGCCTTCAGAGTCTTCAACAAACGGACTCAGACCGTGGAAGAATCCATGAATGTGAAGTTTGAAGACTCTGCTCAAAATCAGACTCAACCTGAAGATTATGAGTCTGGCCAAGTGTCTACAAATTCTCTTGAAGAAAATCAAGCCTCAGACACTCAGCCACAAACCAATTCAGTAGTTCCAACTGAAGAAGAGCTTCATCAAACTGACAAACCAACTACAAATTGGAAACACAAATCGAGTCACCCTCCAGACCTCATCATTGGCAATATTGATGAAGGAGTTCGTACAAGATCTAAAAGGCGTGAAGCTTCTAGTGCTCTTGCACTCATTTCTGAGATCGAACCGAAAAACATAGAAGATGCATTGAAAGATGAAAGCTGGATTGAAGCAATGCAAGAAGAATTGAATCAATTCAAAATCAACAATGTTTGTGACCTAGTTCCTAAACCAAAAGGTAAATCAATTATTGGTACCAAATGGGTTTTCAAGAACAAGCTTGATCAACAAGGAAAAGTGGTAAGGAACAAAGCAAGACTTGTGGCAAAAGGCTACACACAGGAAGAAGGCATCGACTATGATGAAACCTATGCTCCGGTGGCAAGGTTAGAAGCTATAAGATTACTTCTTGCTTTTGCTTGCTTTAAAAATTTCAGGTTATTCCAAATGGACGTGAAAAGTGCATTCCTAAATGGAATTATCCAAGAAGAAGTCTATGTGGAACAACCACCAGGATTTGAAGATCCTAAGAGACCAAACCTTGTTTTCAAGCTGAAGAAAGCCTTGTATGGCTTAAAACAAGCACCCCGAGCATGGTATGAAAGGCTAAGTAATTTCTTAATTCAAAATGATTTCTCTAAAGGTAAAGTAGATACTACTTTATTTATCAAAAGAGAAGGGAAGGATTTCATACTTGTTCAAATTTATGTTGATGATATTATATTTGGTTCTTCTGATGAAAAGCTTTGCAAGAATTTTTCAAAGTGTATGCAGAATGAATTTGAGATGAGCATGATGGGAGAATTGAACTTCTTTTTTGCGACTTCAGTCAAACAATCAAGTGAAGAAACTTTTATTCACCAAGAGAAGTATGCAAAAGACCTTATTAAGAAGTTCGGAATGGAGAATTGCAAGAAAATAGAAACTTCTATGTCAAGCTCACCAAAGCTGGATAAAGATGAAGAAGGAAAGAGTATAGACCAAAAACTATACAGAAGTATAATCGGGTCACTTCTTTACCTTACAGCATCTAGACCTAATATTCTATTTAGTGTTTGCATATGTGCTAGATTTCAATCTAGTCCAAAAGAATCTCATATGACTGCTGTTAAGCGTATTATTAAATATATTGCAACTACATCTAAGCTAGGTCTGTGGTATTCCAAACAAGGAGATTTTACTCTCCTTGGATATTCTGATGTTGACCTTGCTGGTTGTAGAGTGGATAGAAAAAGCACTACAGGTACATGTTAACTACTGGGAAACAGGATGGTGTCTTGGTTCTCAAGAAAACAGGGTACTGTGGCTCTTTCAACCGCTGAAGTAGAGTACATAGCTCTTGGAAGTTGCTGCTCTCAAATCCTATGGATGCAACAACAATTGAGGGACTTTGGAGTTGATGAAACAAATCGGAAATCAAATGTGACAACACAAGCGCAATCAACCTCACAAAGAATCCAATACTTCATTCAAGAGCAAAGCACATTGAAATCAAGCATCATTTCATTCGAGACCATGTTCAAAATGGTGAAGTTGTGATTAAGCATGTAGATTCAAAGAATCAATTAGCAGATATATTCACAAAGCCCCTAGAAAAGGCTCACTTTGAATCAATTCGCTCAAGACTAAGTATCGTAAAATTTGAAGATGATTAGACTCAAAATTAAAGTCTGAAGGTGGTTTAGACTTATCGCTAGGTCTGAAGGCAGTTCAGACTCAACGCTAGGTCTGAAGGCTGTTCAGACTCAATGCAAGGTCTGAAAGTGTTTCAGATTCTACATAAAGTCTGATGGTGCTAGACGCAAAGGTAAAGTCTGAAAAGAGTTCAGACTCAGAGGTAAAGTCTGAACAACTATCAGACTCTGTATTTTTAGTCTTTTTACGTATTTTAATTTCCTCGTATTCTCTACTTTATTTTATTTTTGGTAATTTCTTTTCAATTTTTCAAAATCTCTTCTTACTCTTTTTCTGACATGTATTTATGGCAGTTTATATTTTCAAAAAGGCAGTTTTCTTTTTCAAAATTATGGTTTAGTTTTAGCAGTTTTTATCTTTACTTTTTGGCGACGATTCAAATTCCCATTTTATTCTCTCTCACTATTTACACTCTCGAATTGTCACTTTTCATCCGCAACTACTTTTTTGCAATTCATCCTCATATTCTTTCGTTTTCAAAACCCTAAAAGTTTCACTTGCCGTTCCTGTTTCATCCCTTTTTCGGCACAAAGATTCCATCTTTTTAAGCGTTCAAGTTGAATCTTTGCTTGCTCTCCAAGAATGTCGTCTCGCAAGTCTTCTAGAATCGCCAGCAGGGGACCACAGAGACAACCAGAGGATCCTACAAGGGTGGACCTCACGGAAGAAGATTCTCCTCAACGAGAAGTAGAAAGTCAACACTTTGAGGAAGTGGTTACAGAAGCAGAACCGGTAAGAATACTCAAACCGAATGTTGCTTATGATCTTTACAAAAGGCTTAAGGATGGAAGGGTAAGCCTTAAGACGATTGAAGAATATTTTAAGGAAAGAGGGTTTAAAAGCGAGTATTTGCTTTTGATGGAGATGGAGAGGTTGAATGTTGTAGTGAAAGGAACAGCACAAAGGGCGCTGGAGAATATTTAGAGTAATCCACTTGAAAATACTCCTGCTGAGACCCTAGATGATGATGAGAGACTTTTCTCTCACTTTGAGCCGCGATTTGGTGTGGTTGCTAATTCTGTTTGTCCTTCGGGAAGTCTATTTCGGTCGAAGGAGCATGAGCGAGTATATGTGAAGCTGTTAAAGAGGGGTGTGGTTAATCCGAAGAGTGTGGATTTTGACTTCCTAGATTCGTTGAAGATTAACTTAAGAGGGAAGTTTGCTAGGTTGCAATTGGAGAGATTCTGCACGGACATGACAGAGGCCCACTCTGAACTCACAGCTTACTTTTACTCGAACTTGTCATTTTTGGATGCAAATCGGTTGTCCTTTTCTTTCATGGCCAAGGACTATATAGTTGATGTTGACTTGCTGGCTGACATTATTGGTGTGGAGAGAAAGAGTTTCCAACCAATCAAAGTCTCAACAGCCTATGCAACTTTAGAAATTGTGCGTGATGTAATCAGAGGGCAAGATATCCTATACTAGGATGAATGCCACAAATGTATTGTTGCACAAAATAGTCATCAACTGCATCCGGCCAAAGACAACTTCGAAGACCGACGTCTCCAAAACGGAAGCAAAGCTGATGTTTGCCATCAACCAAGGCAGACCATTCTCTCTCCCACATGTCATTCTTTTCCATATGTACAGAACTGTGGTTAAGGATAAGGGTCAATTGCCTTATTCATCAATCATCACCAAGCTATTTAGGCATTTCGATATTCAAATCCTTGCATCCTTATGCTTGACCAAGTTGAATTTGATGCTTGTTGGTCAAAAAATGGTGATGAAGATGAAATTTTCAGAGTTGACTGTTGCACTAGAAAGGTTGAGGAGGGAAACACCTTCAAAGGAGATCCCCACTGCTTCTTCAAAAAGAAAGGGCAAAGAGCCCATGGCTGAAAAGAAGCGACGGAAAATCATCCTGCAAGATGAGGAGGATGAGGAAGATGCCATGACTTTGTCCATCTCTCAAAGTTGAGGAGCCCTGTTATTTTGAGAATAGAGGCTAAAGAGAGAGCAAGAAAAGAAGCAGAGGAGAAGGAAGCCGAGAAACAGAGGAAAGAGGTAGAAAAACAGAGGAAAAGGGAAAGGAAGAGAAGAGAGGAAGAAAGAAAAAGAAGAGAAGAGGAGGAGAGAAGAAGAGAAGAGGAACAGAGAGAAGAAGAAGAGAGACAGAGGAAAGCTGAAGAAGAAGAGGAAGAATTGAGAAGTGAAGAAGAGGAAAGAAGGAAGAAGGATGAGGAAGAAAGCAGATTGCGGGAGGATATGGCTGCAGGATTAGAGCCATCATTTGCTGGGGAAGAGACCGAGAAACATCCAAGTGCTGATATGGATGTTGGCGATGAATATTCTACTCCACCCACTGGCAGCAACACAGGGGGAGTTGCTGCAGAACAGGGTACTATATCGCCACTACACTTTAGTGATGTGAGTAGGTCAGGTGCCGACCCTGAGGAGGTCTATGCATCTCATTTCCCAGAGCATGAAGAATCCTCACCTATCAAGAAAGAAAGGGCTGAGAAGGAAGCTCCTAGTTTCCAAACTCAATCTGCTGGTCCAAGTGGAAGTAATGCAAATTCGACAGCCTTTATACAGCTGTTGGATATCATGTTGGACCTGAAAAAGCAGGTATTTGGAATGGACTTCGAGCTTAGGGATTTGAAAAAGGCGCTGCTGAGTACTTCCGTGAATATGCAAGACCAGATCAACGCACTAAGAGCTCAAGTGGAATCGAATCAGACCAGTGCAGAGTTAGCTTCAGTGAAGGAAAATCTTGCAAAACTCGAGAAGTTAGTACAGGAGCTCAACAAGTTTCAACTTGTTCGTTTCCTTGCTGGCCCCTAAATCTTTTCAAAACCTTCCCACATTCACTCTACCTCTTTGATGGGACAAAAATGGGGAGAGTTTGCAGATTTGAGATTTGAAGATTTGAAGCTTTTTGATTTGAAGCTTTGAGAAGTTTTCTTTGATTTGAAGCTTTGAGTTTATTTCGTTTGCTTTTGTTTGCTTAGACTGTTTTTGATTTGGATTTGATTTTGGATTTTGGTTGGGTTGTTTATTTGAACTTCTGTGATTTTATGCTGATTTGATGTTTGGATCTAGACTTGTGAATTTGCATTGCAGGATCATTATATTTGTGAGGATAATTGTTATTGGACTAACACTCTGTTTTGCAGAAATAATCCTCAAAGTATATATGAGTTTTTCTTGCAGGTTTTTAAAATTCGCAAATCTGTTTGAGGGTTTTGTCACCATCAAAAAGGGGGATATTGTTGAAGGAAAATCCCTTGGAGTTTTGAAGTTGACAAAACAGCCTCTACAGTATGGTTTGAAGATTCTAAGACTCAGTCGGTTACGTCTGAAGATTTCAAAGTCTAAAGGTTTTCCGTCTGAAGACAATTAGACCCAAAGATCGGTCTGAAGCTTTTTCCATCTGAAGACAGTCAAGACTCAGTTTCAGTCTAACGATCTTCAAGACCCAAATCTCAGTCTGAAGACCTTCAAGACCCAAATCTAAGTCTGAAGACAGTTTGCGATTTTGATAGGCTGGCCACATATTATTTTTATGGTTAAGGAAAGTAAGATATTAGATTTTATATTTCCTAATCTTAACCATGGAATATCTCTGGCTGTGATCGTGAACTTGGAAGATTTATTCTTCGGATTTTATCCGTCGAAGATCAAGCTTATTTTTGGAAGAATCTAATTTTGGGAACTCAAGATATTGATTGTATGGGCGAATAGGATTGACGAGCTACTGTCTACTTACATTTTCGGCGACAAGGAGATCACTTAAATTGATTCAGTCCAACGGGTTGATTGGATGAATTCTTGGTAAGTGCCAACGGGTATGGAGGCACGGAGGCTATTTAAGGTGGATCGGTGTTGCTCGAAAAGAAGAAGAGACTTGGTAGAAAAATCTTGATGTTAGAATCTCTGAAATCACTTGATCTCTAAAATCTTTCATGTTCATATTGTGTATCAAAGAGAGTTACATATAGTGTGAAAACAGCAAGAAGCTGTAGGAGAGACTGTTTATTGAAGAAGTCTAGTTCGTGAACTGTAACAGCTCTCAATTGCTACATAGTGATTACAGCCAGTTGGCTGCCAGCGTGGAGAGTGGACGTAGGCTTGGAATAAGCTGAACCACTATAATCCTTGTGTCAATTCTCTTTTACTCTACTCTATTTACTTTATGATACGTGTTTTATTTGTTATTGATATATCTTTGATATTAACGTATTCTACCGCAAAAGATTCCAAAAGAATTCCGCAATAACCTATTCACCCCCCTCTAGGTTGATTCACTAGCCTATTTCAACATTAGTTCCCAACCTTCTTTCGGGTTCGATCCCATCTAATTTAGGAAACCTTTCGAATCTTCTACCATCGAACTTAGAAAGCAACAATCTATTTGGCATAATCCGATCCTCTTTGCAAAATCTGCACTGGTTAAACAAGCTTAGTCTTGCCGAAAATAACTTGAAAGGGCTGATTCCTTCATATGTAGTCAAATATCAGAGCTTGACATACCTAGATCTTCTAGCAACTATCTTTGTGGTCCGGTTATATACCTCGTGGCAGGAAACCTCCTCTATTTGAATTTGTTTCGAAACCATCTAAATGGAGTCCTTCCAATGAAAATTGGCAACTTGAAACATTTGGACACATTAGATGTCTCAGGAAATATTCTAGAAAGTGAAATCCTTAGTAGTCTAAGCAATTGTGATGGATTGACAATACTGAAAATGCAAGATAACCTTTTCCACGGGTCCATTCCTCAATCAAATAGCTCATTAAAGAGCATTGTGGAGTTAGATCTCTCCAACACCAGCTTCTCTGCTGAAATTCCAAAGTTCCTAGAGGCATTTCAATTTTTGGAAGAGTTGAATTTATCTTACAATCATTTGGAAGGCCCGCTACCAACTCAAGGTGTCTTTAGGAATGTGAGCGCGATTTTTGTTGCTGGAAATGAAAAGCTTTGTGGGGGAATGCCTGAATTTAAGCTCCCTAAGTGTGTCTCTCGAAACTCCAAAAACAAAGGAGGAGTCCACAAGTTGAAACTCATCGTCACCATCCTTTTTTGTCTTCTCGGAATAACTCTCTTTGTGGCTTTCTTATATCTATGTCGGTTGAAGATGAAAAGAAACGCGCCAATTTCAAGCTCCTTAGATGATTCTATGTTGAATTTATCTTATGAAGCTCTTCTAAAAGCAACCGATGGTTTTTCTTCAACTAATTTGATTGGGGTCGGAAGTTTTGGATCCGTCTACAAGGGGTTGTTCCAGGAGAACGGAATTGTCATTGCAGTAAAGGTGCTTAATTTAACACGATATGGTGCTCTCAAGAGTTTCAAAGCTAAGTGCAAGGCTTTAAAGTGTATAAGACACCAAAATCTTCTGAAAGTCTTGACAGCGTGCTCAAGCATTGATCATAAGGGTGATGAGTTTAAGGCTTTAGTTTACGAGTTCATGATCAATGCCAGCCTAGATGAGTGGTTGCACCCAAATCCAGCTCCAAATGATGCGGATGGGCATTCTAAGAAATTGAGTCTCCTCCAAAGGATAAACATTTCCATTGATGTTGCTTCGGCGTTAGATTATCTCCATAATCATTGTGAAAGCCCAATTATCATTGTGATCTAAAGTTAAGCAATGTCCTTCTAGATGCTGATATGGTTGGACATATTGGTGACTTTGGGTTGGCGAAGATTGTCCTCCAATCCATGTCTGACACTAGAGCAAATATGAGTACTGCTGGTTTAAGAGGAACGGTTGGTTATGCTGCTCCCGGTAAACATCTCTCCCCCAAAAGAAAGCTTAGACCTTGTCATTATCAACTTGTCCTTATAGACACTAGTGTTTTTTTGTTTTGTGAATTCAAATTCTTGTTTTTGACATTTCTTATGCCACAATATGTGTAAACTGTAGAATATGCTAGTGGAAGCCAGGTATCAAGAGAAGGTGATGTTTATAGCTACGTCGTCCTCTTATTAGAGATGTTCACGGGATTAAGTCCCACTAGCGACATGTTCAGAGATAATTTGAATACTATACTCATAGTTATGTTGTGGAGGCTTTGGCCCAACGAGTTGTGGAGATTATCGATCTCGTGTTGCTTCACGAAGGAGGGAGCCACAGCCGTTCCCAAGATTTGCTACACAAAAGAAGCAACATATTTTAGGAATGCTTGGAAACAGTATAGTATTGGACTCGCTCGCTCTGTGGAGGAGCCTAGAAGACGCATGAGCATCAACAAAGTTGCAACCCAGCTACACTCGATCAGGAATAAACTTTTTGTAGCTTCTTTACTTGGATAGATGAGGCATGAATAGATTACATCGAAATTATCATGTTCTTCATTTCCAATAATGAATCTCTCCAGTGCTCTTTGCAAATTAAAAAGGAAAGTATGAATGTTTGATTTTCCTAATTTCCTTGTGAACCTAAGAGAGTACCATCTCAAGCATTCCTACCTGAGGCCGTCAATTCATACTTTTTAACATTTTTTTGTCAAAATGACATTTCATGACAAATTAATAGGATAAAAAGCCAAATTTATGATATAAATTGACCTGCAATTATGGATTTTTTGAGTCGCAACTTATAATTACCGATTCAATCTACATGAAATGGGACAAGTCCCTCTGATCTGCACAAAACTCTGCTCTCTATATGGCTCCATTGCTATTAGGATGTCATCATGCTTTGTTGATCGAATCTGGTTGGTAGTTCTACGAGGAAAAACGAAAAGTTTCATTGCAACTTGAGAGGGTCCATCCGCACTTTGCTTAAAAACTAAGTTGCAATTGGTTTTATATAAATGTGGCATCCTTCTAATTAACAATTCTGATTTTTGAGGTGAATTTTCAAGCATCGCGTTTGAGGAAAAAGCTTGTTTTCGTCCTGACCACAAGCGACGGTTTGCATTAGAGGTTGATTATTAAAGTAAAAGCTTTGGGATTTGATTGGTCTCCTCGCCAACCACTTATATATTATAGCTATTTTGTCCATCCTCCGAAGTCCAGGAGCCAGTCCACTACCCAGAGGTGACCGAAGCATCACTTTCACAATTGAAAGTATTTGAATTCATTTTTCTACTTGCGAGGACAACTAGTACAGCCGACAAGGCAAGAATTTGAATGAAATCCTAAGAGCATCTAAAAGCCATATGCCAGCTCCGCAAACATAATCACACGATGGCAAGCTCTGATTGTGCCTGGACCATAGATGCTAAGCCGATCTCAGTAAAGTAGAATGAAAATTAGCACCCTCCGGCGTGCTGCTTCGACCAATCGAAACCCGCAATCCAATCTAGGGGGACCTATCAATAGAACGGTTTCTCATAATGGTGCGGGTAAACTACAGCCAAAATAAAGCAGATGAGCTCAAGACTTATTGAATTGTTTGCATCATCTGCCTTTTGAGTTCAACCGACAGTTCCTCAAGCTTGGCTCCTTGATGGCGATTCATGAGATATTGCACATTAGCAAATATTATTAACTATGATCACGGTAAAATCAGTAGTCAAGGACAAGTTATGATAGGCCCCTAGACGAAAACAGAAGTTCAGGGATAATTATCGGCAACTTCATATGTTTGGGGACGAACGCAATTCATGCAATGGTGAGCAAGTCATGCTCTAGACATCTTTTATTTCTGATGATACTTGTGAAAATGTTGTTTGTGCTCCTAAGAGGTACGAAATTTATTCAATCTTCAAACATCAACGTGATATAAGCAACTAAAAGGGACTTTCTCGGGTTACTGTTCATCTCATCCTCTCTACTGGTTGTTACGACATATAGAAAATATTATCTGTACTTGAAACAAGTTGCATCAAGAAATTCCTCCGAAAAATAATATCGGGCTGCAGATATCATGGATCATCAAGGAAGAAACATTGCAAGTCCTATCCTCATGGTACATTGTTAAGATAATTATATGCACACATCTTCATGCAAATAATGTAAGGTCATTATCCTCCAAAATTGATAAGACAAAGACAGAAGAGCATGACTAATGCAAGTCTCAACATAATTATAACAGCAAAAATTAAAAGATCAAAGCTACTACATAATGCAGCATCGGCTCAGTCATGAGATAGTGCTGCTCCATCCATGCACTACAATTCTATGCTAGAATTACAAACATTGGAATTATGAGAAAAATTTGATTGCAGCACCACCGCTGATACCTGTACCACCTAATGTTATGTCAATTAAATTGACAGTTAAATGCAGCAGAATGTGATAACATACTCCTATGCCATGCATACAAATGAAAAGCAAAATAACTCGTACTTCAAGGTTTTGTCCCAGCTTCCTGTAACTAAGACGTTTGTCTATGGGATGCAAGCAATCTCCTTAATGGGTGCGTCATGCATGGCAACTGTCACTGGCTGACCTCCAGACAATAAAGACCACATTCTTGCTTGTTTATCACTGCCGCCAGAAAAGGCAGTCGTTCCATCATCCTTCCAAGCTGAACAAGGTACCTTTTAAAAGAAATGGAGATATTTTCCAGAGAGCATATGTGAAAACATATTAGAACATGGAAACCAAAACTCAGACAAAATCCTTTTAATACAAAACCGAAGTTAGACAATCACCGGTTGGTCATGTGATATTGACACCTTGGGCACGCTAGATACAGAAGCCCCGTTCTTCATGAAAAGGGCTAGTAAACACACCTAGAGAGGGGTGAATAGGTGTATAATTTTTTTTTTTTTAAAGACTTTGAGGAGATTCAATCGACTTTGAAATATAACTCATAATGTAAAAGACTTGGAGTAAAACAATTAAACAAATGAATCAAGCAGCAATTAAAATAAGGAGATTAAGGTAAGAAAAATTGAACGCAAAGGTTTATAATGGTTCGGCTTAATCCAAGCGTACGTCCACTCTCCCGCGCCGATAGCCCACCGGCTAGATTTCATTATGAATCAAAAGAGATTGGTACAGCTTATAGTCTAGACTTCCTCAGTGGAGAGTCTCAGCTAATTCTCACAAATCCTCACTGTATAATTCTCTCTTTTGTACACAAATATAGCTCGAAGAATGAGAAGGCGAGGAGCTACAGAGATTCAAACTTTGAAATTATTCTATTAACTACACACCAAACAACAAAGAGTCCACCTTTAAATACTCCTTCGTGCCTTCATAACCGTTGGCACCTTCCAAAGGAGTTCTTCCAATCTACCCGTTGGAATGAATCAATTAAGGAGATCTTGAGTTGTTAATTAAATGTAGAAGATAGCTCGTCAATCCTGCTCCCCATACAATTAGGATCTTGAGTTTCCATAAGTAGAACCTTCCAAGTTCGCTTGCTCTTCAAAAAGGATATTCAAATCGAAATGGATCCCATGAGAATAACCAAATAAATTTGAAGCTATATCCAACCAAAAGATATTCTATAACCAAATAGAACGAATCTTCAAAGATATAATCCCATTTGCAAGAGTCGTAATCATTCGGTCTGGAAACTATCAACTTGGGCAGACTTTGAAACTTGAGTCTAGCTATCTTCAGACTTTGAAGATAGAGTCTGGAGATCTTCAAACTTTAAACACTTGAGTCTTAGAGTCTTCCGACCAGACTGACGGAGTCAACTTCAAAACAGTAAAGGAGTTTTCTCCAATAATCTCCCCCTTTTTTATGGTAACAAAACTTCCCGGCAGATTTGAAAACTTTTAACCTGCAAAAATACTTATGCATAATATGAGGAATAAAATAGGATAAGTTGTATCACTTTTGCAACCACAGAAAAACAAGTTAGTTCTGCAAAATAATTATCCTCAAAATTATGACATAAACCTGCAAGTACCAAAAGTCCAAATCACCAATAAACAGTCAACCAGCAAGTACTAAAACAATACCACAACAATTCAAGTCAAAGTCCAAACAAACAACCAAACAAACAACCAAACAAACGACAAGTCAAAACAACAAGTCAAAGTTCATCAAAAACAAATTTGCAAACTCCTCCCCCTTTTTGTCATAGCAAAAAGGTAGAGAATAAAAAGCTTGATGAGAGAGAATGAAAGTTTGAAATCGGGTTGCTTGGGAATGCGGACAAGCTGGAACTCTCCCAAGGAGTTAACAGTCTTCTCAAGGCTGGCAAAAGATTCCTTCAGTGATTCTAAATCTACACCCTTCACATTTGTCTGGACTTGATTCTTGAGGGTGTTGATCTGATCCCACAACGATACTGAAGTAGCCAAAAGAGCCTTCTTGAGATCCCGCATATCATACTCCATTCCATACATTTGCTTCCTGAGATCCAACAAGATATCCAGCAGTCTTGAAAAGTCTGTTGACTAAGCATGACTAGCACTAAGACCTGCTGATTCTGTTCTTGGAGTCTTGAAGCTTGATGATTCTTCACCAGCCCTTCCACCATCACTCGGAGAGAATGCCTCAACTTTTGGAAAATGAGAGGCATATACATCCTCTGGATCTGCAGCTGACCAACTATCATCACTTGCAAATAACGGTGACGAAGTACCTCTTGTTTCAACAACTCCCCCTATTTGTGTGCCAGTAGGTAGAATAGTGAATTCTTCGCCATGTTCTTCCTCTTCAGCAAAAGCAGAGTGATGTTTTTCAGCATCTCCTCTTGACAATGGAACTGCAAAAGATGGCTCAAGGGAATCTTCATGTTCCTCTTGTGTCTCACTTTCCTTCTCCTTCTCTCTTTCTTCTCTTCTCACTCTCTCCTCCTCTTCTTATTCTTCTCTTCTTTCTTCTGCTCTTTTCTCTGTCTCTTCTTCTCTCCTCTCTTGCTCCTCTCCTGTCACGAAAACTGACAAAACTCTTCAAGTCTCTCAAGGCTGCAAGGGTCATTGCATCTTCATCATCTTCATCTTCATCTTGCAAGATGATTATTCTCTTCTTCTTTGCAGGAGCAATCATGGGCTCCTTCCCTTTCCTTTTCGCAGCAATAGAGTCTTTGACAGTCTTGGTAGGAGATTTCTCCTTCATTTTTTCAAGCACCTTGTTGAGCTCCTTCAATCTCATCTTCATGATCATTTTGTATCCAATGAGCATAGGAGCAGAGCTTGTCAAACACAGGGGTGCAGGAATGTGAATCTTGAAATGCCTAAACAGGCGAGTGACGAGAGCAGAGTAAGGGAGTTGACCCTTATCCTTCACCACAGTCTTGTACATATGAAACAGGATTGTGTGTGGGAGAGAGAATCTAACACCAGCATTGATGGCAAACATCAATTTTGCTTCTGTCTTGAAAACATCTATCTTGGAAGTTGATTTTGGTCTGAGGCAATTGATCACAATTTTGTGGAGCAGTACATTAGAGGTGCTCATCCTCGTGTAGGAGATCTTGCCCTTTAAGCTTCTGTTTCGAACCAACTCCAAGGTAACATGAGCAATGGACACTTTAATCGGTTGGAAACTCAATCTTTACCCCAATTATATCAGCCAAAGTGTCCACATCTACCACATACTCCATGTCCTTAAAGGTGAGAGAAAATCTATTTGCATCTAGAAAAGATAGATTCGAATAGAAATAAGCCGTAAGTTCAGGGTCAGCAATTGTGGAATCAGAACAAAATGCCTCAAACTACAATCTATTGAAAAAAATCCCTTAAGTGTTTTGAAGCTAACAAAATATCTTCGTCAGTTAAGTCTGAAGAGTCCAAGACTCAATCGCTTAAGTCTGAAGAGTTCAAGACCCAAATGTTTCAGTCTGAAGATCTTTAGACTCAACTATCAAAGTCTGAAGTCAGTTAGACTCAAAATTTTAGAGTCTGCCTAAGTTGACAGCTTTTCAATATAAAAGTTTAGGATTTCAAATATTGGATAATATCTTCTATGATTTGTTCTATTTCATGGAAGATCTCTAGCTGGATTTAGCTCGAAGATTATTTGGTTATTCTCATCAAGATTTATCTCGATTTGAATATCCGTTGAAGAACAAGCAACATTTGGAAGGTTCTACTTATAGAAACTCAAGATCCTGATTGTATGGGCGAACAAGGTTGACAAGCTATCCTCCACATATATTCGACAGCTTGAAGATCAGCTTAATTGATTCCAATGGGTAGATTAGATCAATTCCTTTGGAAAGTACTAACAGCTATGAAGGCACGAAGGAGTATTTAAAGGTGGAGTCATTGTCGTTCGAAAAAGGATGTGCTAATAGAAAATTTCAAAGTCTGAACCTCTGGAACTTCTTGTCCTCAAATTTCTAGACCTATAGTTGTGTACAAAAGGAGAGATACATACAGTGAGGATTTGTGAGCAATAGCCAAGACTTTCTACTGAAGAAGTCTAGATCATAAGCTATATAAATCTCATTTGCTACATAGTGAATTCAGCTAGTGGGCTGTCAGCGTGAAGAGTGGACGTAGGCTTACATTAAGCCGAACCACTATAAACTTCCGTGTTCAAATCTTCTTACATTAATTTCTTTATTTTTGCATGATTTAAATTGCTTAAGTGCCTTGTTTCAAGTCTTTTTACTATGATTTTATTTCAAGTCGAGTGATTTGGATTAAAGGTTTCAAAATAAATTTATAAACACCTATTCACCCCCTCTAGGTGTGTTTAGTAGCCTTTATCACAATCGAGCCAATTTTTCTCGAAGATTGACTTTAAGAGAGTCAAGAAAATCGAAATTCACGCTCCTAGGGTTCATGACCCCTCTTTTTAGCAATTTCAAGTAAATTCTTTCATGTTTCTTGGAGCGAAAAATGTTTCCCTCGGAGCAAACAGAGTTAACTGCCACTCCCATTCTAGGCTAAAATTGATAAAACAGCCTTTTATCGTCATCCGGAGGCTGATTTGCGATACCAAATCATGGATCACTTGATATGTTCTCAAAAGCTTCCTTAGCTGCTCCTTTGGGAGCCACACCCAGATCTTCCATCTCACGCAAAAATATTGTCTCATTTCGATAACCCATTTCTTCCAAAAATCCGTCTATTAGATTCAATTCAGTTCCTCCCTCTTTCAGTTTCAAATAAACAGAATAGGCAAGTCTCGGTCTCAAGGTTCTTACGGGTTCAACGTCTTCGACCACTTCTTCCTCTTGACGCTGTTGATTAGGTTGATCATGTTGAGGAGAATCTTCTTCTTCGGTAAGGTCAAAGTGTGTAGGACCCTCGAACCTCCTTTGTGGTCCCTTGCCAACGATCCTTGAAGACTTCCTTGAAGACATACTAACTTTTTTGGGAGAAAGTTATAGATTATCCACAAAAAAAAGAAATTTTTATGGAGTATCAAGGGTAAAAGAGATCGCAAGTGGGAGTTTTTAATTCTAGGGTTTCAACAGTGAGAGTGAAAACGAAGACGATGAAATAGAAGTATACATAGTAAGTGAAGAGAGGTGAATGAAGCGTCGTAAAGGAAAAGCGAAAACTGCCTTTTTGAAAAAGAAAAGTGCCATAAATTCAAATGTCAGAAGAAAAAAAAAAAGGCAGGAGTCGATTCGAAATAAAAATATACCAAAAATAAATATAATCCAATTTTGACATATTTAAAAAATTACAGACGTATCTGAGTCGAAATTCCTTCAGACTTTATGTCTAAGTCTGAACTCTTCAAAACTTTACCTTAGAGTCTGAACACTTTCAGACTTTATGATGTTCGGTCTTAAGCGAATAGATTCCAAGTGGCTTTTCTCCGGTGGCTTTGTAAACATGTCCACCAGTTGATTTTTTGAGTCAACGAATTGAATCATCACTTCTCCATTTTGAACATGATCTCTAATAAAATGATGTTTAATTTCGATGTGCTTTGCCCTTGAATGAAGAATTGGATTTTTTTTTTTTAAGATTGATGGCACTGGTGTTGTCGCATTTGATTTCTATGCAGGAATCTTCAACTCCAAAGTCTCTTAGTTGTTGTTGCATCCACAATATTTGAGAACAGCAACTTCCAAGTGCTATATATTCTACTTCAGCTGTTGAAAGAGCTACGGTACTCTGTTTTTTTTTAAAACCAAGATACCAACCTGTTTCCAAGCAATTGACATGACCTGAAGTACTCTTCCTGTCCACTTTACAACCAGCTAAGTCAGCGTCTGAATATCTAAGGAGAGTAAAGTCTCATTTTTTGGAATATCATAGACCTAGTTTAGAAGTAGTTGCAACATATTTGATAATACGCTTTACAGCAGTTAAGTGAGATTCTTTGGGATTTGATTAGAATCTAGCACAAATACAAACACTAAACAAAAATGTCAGGTCTAGATGCAGTAAGGTAAAGAAGTGAACTGATTATACTCCTGTATAGCTTCCGGTCTACACTTTTTCCTTCTTCATTTTTGTCTAGCTTCGAAGAACTTGACATTGGAGTCTCTGTCTTTTTGCAATTTTCCAGTCCATACTTTTTGATAAGATCCCTTGCATACTTTTCTTGGTGAATCAAAATTCCTTCTTTAGATTGTTTGACTTGTAGCCCCAAAAAGAAATTTAACTCACCCATCATGCTCATCTCAAATTCATCCTGCATACATCTTGAGAATTTCTTGCAAAAATTTTCATTAGGAGACCAAATATCATGTCATCAACATAAATTTGAACAAGTATAAAATATTTTCCTTCTTTCTTGATGAATAACGTAGTGTCTACTTTACCTTTAGCAAAACTATTTTGGATTAGAAAATTACTTAACCTTTCATAGCATGCTCGAGGTGCTTGCTTTAATCCATCTAATGCCTTCTTTAGCTTGAAGACAAAATTAGGTTTCCTTGAATCTTCAAATCCAAGTGGTTGTTCCACATAGACTTCCTCTTGGACAAATCCATTTAAAAAGGAACTCTTCACGTCTATTTGGAATAACCTGAAATTTTTTAAACAAGCAAAAGCAAGTAATAATCTAATTGCTTCTAACCTTGCTACTGGTGCATAGGTCTCATCGTAGTCAATCCCTTCTTCTTATGTGTAACCTTTGGCCACGAGTCTTGCTTTGTTTCTTACCACCTTTCCTTGTTCGTTCAGCTTGTTCCTGAAAGCCCATTTAGTTCCGATAATTGATTTACCTTTTGGTTTAGGAATAAGTTCCCAAACATCATTAATGCTGAATTATCTTAGCTCTTCTTGCATAACTTCAATCCAACTTTCATCAATCATGGCTTCATCTATTGTCTTGGGTTCGATTTCTAAAACAAGTGCCAAGGTACTCGACTCTTCACGCCTTTTGGATCTTGTCTGAATCCCTTCATTAATGTTTCCAATGATGAGATCCATGGGATGACTAGACTTATGCTTCCAGTTGCTAGTTGATTTGACATTTTGCTGATCCTCTATTTTAGTTGGAGCTTCTGATTCAATTTGCCGTTGAACTTCTGAAGTTTGATTCTCTTCGGGGGAATTTGATTTTGTAACAACTTGCACAGGTTCAGATTCTTCAAGTTGAGTCTGATCAGTTTGATTCACATTGAGTCTTGAAACTTCACATTCATATATTCTTCCACAGTTTGAGTTTTCTTGTTGAATACTATGTAGACTTTGCTTGAAATTAAGTAACCAAGGAAAATTCATTCATCTGATTTCTCCTCAAACTTACCAGTTCGATCATTTGCATTTTTTAAAATAAAACACTTGCAACCAAATACATGAAAGTAAGAAACAATTGACTCATTTCCTTTGAATAACTCATAAGGAGTTTTCTCCCGAATTGGCCTTAAGAAAACTCTGTTAATAATATAACAAGCAGTTGATATTACTTCAGCCCAAAAACGAGAAGAAATATTACTTTCAATTAAAAGAGTTCTTGCCATTTCTTGCAACGAACGATTCTTTCTTTCCACAACCCCATTTTGCTGTGGAGTGTATGGAGATGAAAAGTTATGCTGAAAACCAAAGTCATCACAGAATTTAGCAAAGTCTTGATTTTCAAATTCACCTCCATGATCAGTACGAATACTTGTAATAGCATAACCTTTTTCATTTGAACTTTCTTGGCAAATTTAAAGAAGAGAATACTTTAGACTTAATTGAAAGAAAGAATACCCAAGTAAAATGAGAATAGTTATCTACTATTACCAAACAATATCTCTTTCCACCAATGTTTTGAGTTCTAGTTGGTCCAAAGAGATCCATATGCAGAAGCTACAAAACGCGTTTAGTAAAAACCTGATTTATTGATTTAAAAGAATTTCTAACATGTTTTCCCAGCACATAAGGTGTGCATAGGTCATGTTTTTGATATTTCAGGTTGGGTAGTCCTTGAACTAGCTTCTTGGAGGATACTTTTTGCAATTTGCATCCTGTTGATGTGTCCAAGCTTTCTGTGCTAGCGATTAGCTTCATCTTGAATAGATGTCAAACATTGAGAACTATCAGATTTTATATCCAGGAGATAAATATTTCCATATCTTCATCTAGTGAAAGATTGAGAGAGATCTTTACTGATTCTAGAACATGTATATTCTTAGAAATTGATCTTATATCCAGTGTCACACAGCTGACTGATGCTTAGAAGATTGTAATTTAAACCTTCGACCCGGGAAACATTGTTGATTGTGAGACTTCCTATTTTCACAGTTCCACATCCAATAATTTTTCCTTTGTTGTTACCACCAAAAGACACTCTTCCTCCTTTCACTTGTAAGAGATTTGTAAAACAAGTTGAATCTCCTGTCATGTGTCTTGAGCAGCCACTATCTAGGTACCATTTGATCTTCTTCTTGATAGTGACCTGTAGCTATATAAAGAACTCAAGCTTTCTTTGGTACCCACACTTTCTTGGGTCCAACATTATTAGTACTGAACACAGTCTTTGCCCATTATCTCTTAACAAGTTTCCAAACTTTAGGACATTCTTTCTCAAAGTGTTCTGAGTTATTACACTTTGAGCACTTGAGAGCACTTCGCCCAACAGGTTTTATAAAAGCCTTTTGAAAATGATTTTTGTAAAATGACTTTGTGGGTCTATATTTAATTCTTTCCTTTACCTTTGGAAAATCGATAATGGGAATGGTTTCTGATGTCATTCCCAAACCGGACTTATTATAGTAAGGTCTTTGGATTGAAAGAATTTTATCTAACTTTTCAGATCCCATTAAAAACTTTTTAGTGATATTCAAAATGTCTTCTTTCGAAAAGGTATTTTCTTTTGAAAGAGACCTTTAATTTTCTTTTGTATCAGTAAGACTTTTGTTTAAATTTTCAACTATTTTAATCAAAGAAATTTCTTGTTGTCTCAGTTTGGAATTTTCCTTCTTTAGTTCGGAAATTCTCTTAAGAGAGGCTTTGAGGCAAAGACAAAATTCATCTATATACTTTGAGAATTTAGTAGGAATTTTTAAATTACTAACCTTGACCTCACTGTCTGAGTCTGAATCTGAGTCTGATTCTGATTCTGAGTATGATTTTGCCATAAGACAAATATTGGCATAATCTTCATTACTATCTTCGCATTCTATGTCACTCTATGTTTCAACTTTGAGAGCTTTCTTGAATTTTTCTGTTTTTTTTTTTTTTTTTCTTTAGCAAAGGACAATTGGGTTTGATGTGTCCCTTTTTCTTACATTCGAAACAAACCACATCCTTGTTGGTTTTATCTTCTTCATTTGATTTCCTTTGAAATCTTTGATTGCCATGTTTCTTCCAGTTGAACCTTTTTCATTTCCTGTTCAACTTCCTAAACTTTCTTATCAAAAGTGCTAGCTCTTCATCATCCAAGTCATCTCCAGAGTCTGTATCATCAGAATCATCATCAGATTTTAAAGCAATTGACTTCTTACCTTTAGTATCTATTTCCTCATTGATTTGCTTGACCTCATATGACTGTAGTGTGCCAACCAATTCATCTACAGAGAGGCATGATCCTTTGTTTTTCCCTTATATAAGTTTTTACGTGGTTCCAATCTTTGGAAAGTCCTCTCGGCAACTTATTGACCTTCATTGGTCCTGAGATTGGCTGTCCTTGATATGCTAGGCCGTTTACAATTTCTGTAAAACGATTAAACATGTCAATAATAGATTCTCCTGGCTTTATCTTGAAGGCTTCATACTGTCCAAGTAGGATATTGATCTTTGTTCCTTTAACTCGATCAGTTCCTTCATAGGTGACATGCAACCTGTCCCAGACTTCTTTAGCTGTTTCATAAGATGAAATTATGTTATACTCAGTAGGAGATAAAGCACAGTACAAAGAATAAATAGCTTTAGCAACGAGAGTCTGTCCCTTGGTTATTTTAGTTTGCGACAGTTCTCCAGCATCTACTATTTCTTTTCTTACTGTTGATGTAGCTTTAGGAATGATTCCTTTTTCTACAACATCCCATTACAGGGGATCCTTCAATCTTAGGAATGCCTTCATCTTGTTTTTCCATACATTATACTCTTTCCCATCAAAGTACGGTGGTCTGATGTTGCTCTGGCCTTCAACCAAACCTGGAGCCAAAATACTAGCTATAGATCTTTAACTTAAGAAGTATAAACACTTCCAACAGTTAAGCACACAAGCTCTAATGCCAATTGAAAAGGGATAGTAAACACACCTAGAGAGGAGTGAATAGGTGTATAAAAATTTTCTTTTAAAGACTTTAAAGAGATTCTATTGACTTTGAAATATAACTCAGAATGTAAAAGACTTGGAGTAAAATAATTAAACAAATGAATCAAGGAGCAATTAAAATAAGGAGATTAAGGTAAGAGATATTAAACACAGAGGTTTATAATGGTTCGGCTTAATCCAAGCCTATGTCCACCCTCCCGCGCTGACAGCCCACCGGCTGAATTTCATTGTGAACCAAAAGAGATTGGTACGGCTTGTAGTCTAGAATTCCTCAGTGGAGAGTCTCAGCTAATTCTCACAAATCCTCGCTGTATGATTCTCTCTTTTGTACACAAATATAGCTTGAAGAATGAGAAGGCAAGGAGCTATAGAGATTCAGACTTTGAAATTTTTCAATCAACTACACACCAAACAACAAAGAGTTTACCTTTAAATACTCCCTTGTGCCTTCATAACTGTTGGCACCTTCCAAAGGAGTTCTTCCAATCTACCCGTTGGAATGAATCAATTAAGGAGATCTTGAGTTGTTGATTAAATGTAGAAGATAGCTCGTCAATCATGTTCGCCCATACAATTAGGATCTTGAGTTTCCATAAGTAGAACTTTCCAAGTTTGCTTGCTCTCCAAAAAGGATATTCAAATCGGAATGGATCCCATGAGAATAACCGAATAAATTTGAAGCTATATCCAGCCAAAAGATCTTCCATAACCAAATAGAACGAATCTTCCAAGATATAATCCCATCTGCAAGAGTTGTAATCCTTCGGTCTGGAAACTGTTAACTTGGGAAGACTTTAAAACTTGAGTTTAGCTATCTTCAGACTTTGAAGATAGAGTCTAGAGATCTTCAGACTTTAAACACTTGAGTCTAAGAGTCTTCCGACCAGACTGATAGAGATGTTTTGTCAACTCCAAAACAGCAAAGGAGTTTTCTCCAACATTTCGTAAGTTCCCAGCACCGTACCTACAAAGATTTTCGAGACGGCAATCAATCTTCGCCCGTAAGCTAAAACGCAGCAATCAATCTTCGCCCATAAGGTTTCCGCAAAGTACAAACTGAGCTGTGCAAACCTGATTATCCCACGAAGTAACAACTAAGGCAGTGTTTCTTTATGTTCTTTTTTTTTTTTATAAACAAAATTTCTGTTTTTTTTGTTCCGAGAAACAAAAAAAAAGAACAGAAACATGTTTGTTTGCATTTTTGTTCCAAATCTATTTTTTTGTTCCTAGGAACACATTTGGAACAGGAACAAGAAACAAGAAAAACTTGTTTCTTATTTCTAGAAAAAATTTTAGAAACAGATTTTCTCTCTCCTCTCTTTTCTTCTCTCTTTTTTCTTCTTCTTTTCTTCTTCTTTTTTCTTTCTTTTTTCTTTCTTTTTTCTTTAGCTAGTTGCTAGCCTCGGCCATGGTCGGTGACCAGTTGTCGAGGGCCGGCGACCTCGTCGGAGCGTCATCGGCCTTTGGCGAGGCTTGGCCTCGCTTTGGCGGGCGAGCTCGAGCTCACCCCGGATCCGGCAAGGCCGAGCTCGCCCCACCGACAAGGCTCGGCGTCGCCGGCTTGCCCGGCCAAGGCGAGGCCGAGCTCGCCCAACCACCGGCAAGGCTCAAGCATCGTTGGGCGGCATTGCTTGCCGGTGGCCCCGCGACGCCGAGCCTCACCGATGGTCGGGCGAGCTTGGCCTCGCCAAATCTAGGCGAGCTCGAGCTCACCTAACCAAGGTGAGGTCGGGCCGACCCAACCACGATGAGGCTCGGCCTCACCCAGCCATGGCGAGGCTCGGCCTTGCCGAGGGCCGGCGAGCCTCACCGTGGCTGGGCAAGGCCGCCGGCCCTCATCGACCGATCGCCGGCCATGGTCGAGGCCAAGAACCGGGCAAAAGAAGAAAAAGAAAAAGGAAAAAGGAAAAATAAGAAAGAAAGTAAGAAAAATAAAATAAAAATATTAAAAAATAAAAGAAATAAAAAAATTATACAAGTTTACCAAACGCGTTTTTGTTCAAAAATTGTTCTCGGAGTAGAAATAGTTTTTTCTATTTCGTTCCCGGAACAATTTTTAAACGAAAACACAAACAAGCGCATCCTAAGTGATTGGCCCTCGGGCTAAAACTCGAGCTCGAAATGGAATCGCCGGGAGGTTGAATCACCTAACATCATCACATTCAAAAGAGCTTAGCCAAAGACATCAAGCTAACCTCTACAACGAACCGTCCCATCAGAACTAACAGAAAAAATCCACAAAACAACAATCAAATCACCAAAAGAAAAAAAAAAAAAGGAAAAACAAATAACAAAATAAGAAAGAATATAGGAAAAATAAAATAAAAATATTTAAAAATTAAAAGAAATAAAAAAAAAATTATACAAATTAACCAAACGTGTTTCTGTTATTTTTCTATTTTTGGAATAAATTTACCAAACGCGTTTTTTCTGTTCAAAAATTGTTCCCGGAACAGAAATACTTTTTTCTATTTCTGTTCCCATAAACAATTTTTGAACAAAAACGTTACCAAATGCACCCTTACCATCCCCTCCCAATCACACACACCGTACAACGCACAATTCACCGAACGCACATCCACGAATCGGAAGTCCCTAAGAAACGCCTCTCCCTAATGGAAATCTGAAAACACCGCGAGCAATCGGAGCTAAGCCGAACTTATTCAAGCATCCAAAGGAGTCGCCAGAAAAAGCCACGACGAGCACGCAGAATAACACGCTAGTCCTCTAGCTTGAAACCGATCGATCATCGCCGTCGGGTTTAACGCCCATCCAACTCCGAACGACGCAGCAGCATGAAAACACTCAAACCGTCGTAGCAGCGAAGAGGGAGAAAAACGGAAAATTTCAAGTGTGGGTTTTAGAGAGCCCGCGTTTTATTTATAGGTGCTTCCGTTTTTAGGTTTGGCATTTTTGAGCGCAGCGGTGTTGTGACGACGACACTCATTCACCCGCATCAAAGTGAAGTTTTTTGATTGAGATTTTCAAATTTATCGTCATCCCTATCATCTAACATCGTCTATACTCCGAAAATTCAATTTTCTGAAAAATCGTGGTGAAAATATTTATGTTTTCATAAAATAATTTGAGCTCTTTTGACATTTCTTTTTCTTTTTTCTTGATAAATTATGCGACACTTCTTAATGGAAAAAGAAGATAATTCAATTACATTCTTTCCAATTGCTTAATTTGAAATTTTGGAAATGCTTCTTAGACACACTTAGGGTGCATTTGTTTGTATTTCTGTTCAAAAATTGTTCCAAGGAATATAAATAGAAAAAAGTATTTCTGCTCCGTGGAACAATTTTTGAAGAAGAATGTGTTTGGTAAACTTGTATAATTTTTTTGTTTTTTTTAATTTTTTAATATTTTTATTTTATTTTTCTATTTTCTTTCTTATTTTTCTATTTTATATTTTATATTTTCTTTTTTCTTTTTCCTTCCTTTTGGCTGGGCCGACGACCGATCGACGGCCTTGCCCAGCCACAACAAGGCTCACCGGCCCCCGGCTAAGTGAGGCTCAACCTCGCCTTGGCTGAGCGAGCTCGAGCTCGCCTAGATCTGGCAAGGCCAAGCTTGCCCAGCCACCGGCGAGGCTAAGCCTCACCAAGGGCCAGCAATGCTTGGCCTTGTGGGGGGCCGGCAACGCTCCAACGAGGTCGCCGGCCCTCGATGGCGTCACCGGCCCTGGACGGCCGGTCGCCGAGGCCAGTGACCGGCCAAAGAAAAAAGAAAAAGAAAAGAAGAGGAAAAAAAAAAAAGAGAGGAGAGAGAAATTTTGTTCTTAAAAATTGTTCCAAAAACAAGAATAGATTTGACCTTTGTGAAATACATCAATTGATATGGAACAAAAACGCAAACAAACGCGTTTTTGTTCTTTTTGTTCAGGGAACAAAAAAAAAACAATAATTTTATTTATAAACAAAAAAAAAAAGAAACACAAACAAACACTACGTTAATGATTTTTCTGAGACATGGAATATAAGTACTTACCTCGGCTTTTTCACTTGACCTTTGTGAAATACATCAATTGATATAATAGTTGACCGATAATTGTGTTATGATCCTATATGTTGGATTTATTATACAGAGACGTACGAGTGGAAATGGATCATATATCAATATATAGTGTGCCCCATTGAATTCTTAGAGATGAAAATTTTCTCTTCATAAATTTTAAAATAAATTATATCTATATGGATAAATGGTTGGCATGATTGAAAATTGGAGGTTTAATTTAAACGGTTCCGAAAGTCTCAAGGGGTTTTAGAAATTAGAAGTACTTTAAAAAGGTAATGTGCAACAATTGACGAATTGAGTAATTAAATCACCCGTTCATTGAAAATCTTAATAAAATTGTAAACCAGTTGAAATTAATCAATAGACTTCAAAAGGGCCAAAAATAAAAAATAAATCTGATTATGTGGGTAAAATTATGAAAAATAATAAGTAAAAACATGTCATGCGATGGATTTTGAGATCCAAAGTGACCTCGTTCGGTTCAAAGTTTTCTTTTAAAGTCAAGAGACGTGTGAATTTCCATCTCCTTAATGTAGTATTGTATTATGTAATTCCATATTAATCATTTGATAATTGAGAGTTTGAGTCTTGGAATTCATAATCAATATATAGTATTTTTCGAAAAATATATTATAAGAAAAGTCGGGCTTGGGCATAAACATTAAACTGAACTGAACTTTTCAAATGATTCATATTTAAGTAAACATGATTCGATAAAAAGTTTTGGGACTAGGCTAGCTCAAACCTATCTGAACCCATGCTCGAGCATTGACCCGGTAGCAAAGGGGCCATGCCACTGCTAGGCACAAGTTTGTGTAGGGCCGCGCAAACACGGTGGGCGGCCATTCTTGATCAAAAACATTTTTTACGCATGTAAATTATGTCCTGAAATCAAAATTTGAGATCAAATATCGATCACTTTTATTCGAACAATCCTAGCAAGCAGGAAGGCCTTCATTTGTGAATCTGGCCCAACAATATCCGGTCCACCACAAGAGCCCAAATTCAAGCATTACCCCAACCCAACCCCCGCGGTCGCTCAAGCAGATGACTCCGCCACCGACCGCCGCCTCCACCACCCAGTGGACACCTCGGGCTCGCTTCCCTTCGATCGCCGCCAATCTCGCTGTCCGCCTCGCTCCGCGACGACGTGGTAGGTTTCAATCTCATTCATTGTTTCCGTGTAGTTCGTGGGTGACTTGGAAGTGAAGTAGCTGCTATTCATGTCTGATGCCCTCCTAGTGAATACATGGAAGAAGTTGATTTGTATATCCAATTTGATGCTTTCACTTCATGTCATGATCTAAGATCCTCTTCATGGCAGAGGATATTGGGTTCTCTTCACTTATCTTAATTTACAATTCGTTCCGTTCACATATCTTAATTCACCGCCAACTAATTTACCTTGCTAATAAGTGGGAATTATGTCAAATTGATAGATGTAAGATTGGTTGTTGAGAACTAACAATACAATCAAGAAACACTAGATATGAAAGTTGAGCCACGACAAACACTGGGTAACGGAAAATTGATCTTCAATGCTAATGCGTAGTCTAGTTCTATTAGAATTTATGGAATAACTTATCGATTTGATAATTTCTTATTTATAGAAAGTAACTATATGTTTAATATTACTGAGAAAAAAGAGATATTTAATATGAGATGACACTTTTTATCATTAAAATAACTATTTTACCCACTCATTTCTAAACCCAATGTGCTAAATAAGATTTTAATCACGTGCTGGGGAATTTATCTCGGATAATTTAGGCTTCCTAGATAAAAGGAAATTTTCTCAATGATGACCGAACTTCTTCATCATGCGTGGGGGACGATTAATTTCGCACTTTGGCAGAAAGGATCAGGTAACCATGTGAAATGGTAATCAAGGGGAGGTTGTTTGCTTTCAAAATAAGAACACCTCTTGCAGAGTAATGTTTGCTTCACTCATTGTTAGACTAAAGGCAATTCTATTTTGTTTGAATATATATCAGGACAAGCCTAGCCTATTATCCCCAACTCATGTGCTTCTTGGAGTTTCCCTAGTATGGGTAAGCGCCACTATGCTTAAACCAAGCCATCATCATCGGTTGAAATGGGAGGCGATTAAGTGATGTAAGAGATAACAACAATCCTCTTATTTGCAACCTATTTTCATCCTAAGGTAAAAGAAAAGTAATAGTTTGAAAGAACAAAACAAATTACTTTTAGTATTCCATAATTTGCGCAGTATACTATTCCTTTTAATGAATTGATTTAGGCTAGAGAGAATCAAATATGACATTAATGTGTATAAGTGATGAAGAAAATGCTGATGTTAGTGCCACATCAAAAGCCCAATCAACAACAGCTACGGCAACACATGTCACCACATGGCTAACGCCGTGGGTGCAAAGTCAGATGGTGGTGTGACAATTCATGGGATAGCACTGCCCCGTGAGCATGATGTGAATGAATCACATGTTGACATGTGGCAACAAGAGCTGCATCTATAGATGATTGGCTCAGGCATATAAAGCCACGCATATAGTGTAGCTCAATCGCATCGTCAAGTGAATAATATAAACACATGAATATAAATAAATAGAGTTAAGCTAATGAGATTGTGATTTTTTTAATAAGTATAGAATAAAAATAAGTTTAAAATAGAATAACTCATAATTGCCAAGAAAATATTAATAGTTATATATCATATATTATTTAAGAAAAAGTTATTGAAATTTTTTTTCCTTACAGGGCACAGTTCCTCGTCTCGGGAGGATGTACCCCCACTCCACCCCGTATCTGGTGGGCGGAAACCAATGCTGATAATTGTACTCCATAAAAATATAATTGTGCTATCTTGAAACATTTCATAAAAAGTGTTTAGAATTTTTAATATAATTTTTCTTTTTCATGTTTATCACATGTGCACGGGAATCACAATCCGTACTAATTATGATGATCAACTTTTCTCTTATTCCTCCTCCTTTTGTGATGTAAATAAGGCACTAAACATGTTACAATTATTTTGAGATTATTGAAATCAATCTCTCCACAAATTGTTATACTAATAGAACAAGAGGTGGCAATTCATAACTAGGACAAATTTGAACAAGCCATAGACGTATGGAGAAACAAAGTTAATTCAAAGATGACACAAATTGACACACTATCATTGGTATTTAATTAAAATAACTTGCAATCAATGCAAAATGACCCAAATAGTCAGTATTAGGTTGATGATATGAATTGTCAATCATTTTGACTATAATCCTAATTAGATTTGATGTCAATCCAATAAGAAAAAGTAAACTTTTTTAGTCTTGGATTTTGAGCAGAATAAGGACGTGAAGATCCCTCGTGATTTGGGTTCAAATTCAATGTAAGAATGCGGAAAATGATGTGCATGCGGAAAATGATGTGTATGGAGTGTCCAATGATTAGTGGCATCAACATATCATAATCCTCTCCCAAAAAGGTTTTGTTGACATTAAACTGTTATTGCCAATGGTTGCCTAGGCATGTGTTTTGGGCATTTGGACTGGGAAAAAGGAAGGCGGGATCGGCTGACGTGGATCCTTGCTTTCTCTCCTCTCTCGCGCGTGTTGAGAGAGAATTTTTTATTACACAATTTTGAAATGGAAAGGAGAGATCTTGTTTTTGGTTCAGTTATTAATGGAGTTGCGAACAATTACCATCAAATCGAAGATCCGATACTAAAAGTAGGATTTGGAGGATAAGCACAGGAAATATGGGTACTGTTACTTAGGAAAATAGAATCGAAGATTTGGTTCAATAAATTTGTTAGAGATATTTATATGACATTGTTTCTGATTTTTCATATCCCTTTTAATACCCATCTTTGATTTGATTTCCTTATATTGTCATTCGTGTACTCCTTTTCTCTATAGACATCAAAGAAATTTCTCTACTCAAGCCGACATTCTCGCTTCCGCTTCGTCCACTCGTGCACTCGTGGGTGCTTCCCCTAAGGCGGAACGCTCCCTATTTTATCCACACATTTCTAAACCCAACTGAAAAGTTATATTATGAAAGATTTAATCACATGTGAGGCAACTTACCTCGGATAGTTTAGGCTTTCTAGATAAAGGAAATTTTCTCAGTAGTGACCGAACTATTATTTTCGCACTTTGGCAGAGAAGATCAGGCTACCGTGTGAAACGGCAAACAATAGGAGGTTGTTTGCTTTCGAAATAAGAACACCTCTTGCACAGTAATGTTTGCTTCGCTTATTGTTATACTAAAGGCAATTCTATTTTGTTTGGATATATATATCATCAGCTCAAGCCTAGCCTATGATCCCCAATTCATGTGCTTCTTGGCGTTCCTTTGTAAGGGAACAGTTAAGTGTGGATAAGCACCGCTATGCTTAAACCAAGCCATCATCATCAGTTGAAATGGGAGGTGATTAAATGATGTAAAAGATAACAACAGCCCTCTTATTTGCAGCCTATTTTCATCATAATGTAAAACAAAAGTAATAGTTTGGAAGAACAAAACAAGTAACTTTTTTCTTCTCGAAGAACCGTACGTTACGTGCAAGAGTAAACTTGAATTGTACGGATCAAGTAGCATAATTGGCCATCCAAACTTCCAGTGCATTTGTTTTTGCTTTGTGATTGTGCTTTCGACCGCTGGTAATACAATTATGGGTGAAACAATCGTTGATCAAGAGACAAAAGGTGTGATTCCGCTAATAATCCAATGTGGATATCGGAACCAGTATTGATTGTTTTTCATGCACCACATTCCATAATTTGCGCAGTATATTATTTCTTTTAATGAATTATCATGATTGTGGCCTAGAGAGCGTGCAAATATGATAGCAAAATGTATAAGTGATGAAGAAAATGCTGACTTTAGGGCCACGTCAAAATGCTTGTCAACAACAATTATGGCAACACATGCTAGGTAGCACTGACACGGACACGCGACAAGCGACACGACACGACACGACACGCCGACACGTCATTTCTTAAAAATAGAGAATTTCGACACGTTCCGACACGTTATATATTAAATATATTTTTATATATAAATACATAAATAAATAATAATAAAAATAACCTAGAATTAATTTACACAAAAAATATTAAATAATATCATTCATTATTTTAATTTGTTACAATAATACACAAAACCCAGAGAAAAAAACATTGTTTGAAAAAAAATGCTGGAATGATATTTTTAAATTTATTTATTTATCATATATAGCATTTTTTATTACTTCTTTCATAGTAAAAGACTTTTAAAAATATAAAACAATTCTAAAAGACAAAACTGAAAAAAATAAAAATATTGACCCCGTGCGTGTATATTTATAGCAATTTTATTACTTCTTTTGTGTATATTTATATTTTGACCCCTCAAGTATTAGAAATTTTTAAAATTGACCCCGTGCGTGTCGGAGTCGCGTGTCGGAATTCTAGACTTGCGTGTCGGAGCGTGTCGGAGAGAGTTGACCACATGTCGGATTTTTCGACACTCGTTGACCGCGTGTCGGAGCGTGTCAGACACGTGTCGGAGTGTCGGACACGACACGGAGACTTCCGGAGAGTGTCCGTGCTACATAGAACACATGTCACCACATATGGTGGCGTGACAATTTAGAGGATAGCACCACCACGTAAGCATGATGTGAATGAATCACATGTTGGCATATGTCAGAAAGAGCCGCGTCTATAATTGACTGGCCCAGGCGTATAATGCCCCACCCATATGATGCGTCTCATTTGCATTATCAACTGAATAATACAAACACATGAACATAAATAAGTAGAGTTAAGCTAATGATATTGCGATTTTTTTAATAATGATAAAATACAAATAAGCTTAAGATAAAATAACTCATAATTGCTAAGAAAATATTAATGGTTATATATCATATATTATTTAAGAAAAAGTTATTGAATTTTTTTTTTTAGTTATTGAATTTTTTTTTCCCTTACAGGGCACAGTTCCTCGTCACGGGAGGATGTGCCCCCACTCCACCCAACATCTAGCGGTTAGAAACCGATGCTGACAATTGTACTCCCTAAGAACAAAATTGTGTTATCTTGAAACATTTTGTAAAAAGTGTTTAGGATTTCTAATCTCATTTTTCTTTTTCATCCTTATCACATGTGCAAGGGAATCGCAGTCTGCACTAATTATGATGATCAACTTTTCTCTTAATCCTCCTCCTTTCGTAACGTAAATAAGGTACTAAACATGTTAGAATTATTTTGAAATTATCGAAATCATTCTCTCCACAAATTGTCACACCAATAGAATAAGGGTAGCAATTCATGACCGGGATAAACTCGAACACGTCATAGACATTTCGAGAAAAAGTCTACACAACACATGACAAAGTTAATTCAAAGATGACATAAATTGATGCACTGTCATTGGTATTTAATTGAAATAAATTGCAATAAGCGCAAAATGACCCAAATAGTTAGTATTAGATTGATGATATGAATTGTCAATCATTCTAAGGATTAGATTTGATGTCAATCCAATAAGAAAAAATACAACTTTTTTGGTCTTGGATTTTGAGCAGAATGAGGACGTAAAGAATCCCTTTCCATAAAAGTGTGATTTGGGTTCAAACTCATTGAAAGAATGTGGAAAATGATGTATATGGAGTTTCCAATGGTTAGTGGCATCAACATATCATAATCCTCTTGCAAAAAGGTTTTCTTGACATTGAACGGTTATTGCCAATGGTTGCCCAAGCATGTCTTTTGGGCATTTGGATTAGAAAAAAGGAGGGTGGAAATAATGGTACACAAATTATAGCATTAGAAGACCATCTTAAGCTGCATCATACTTACTTCGAATGGATTTTGTGGGTCGAATGTGTGCCAGAAACAGCTCTTTCAGGGTCCCACATAGCTTCTATAAAACGTCTTCTTTGTAAGGCTATTAAGTATATAACTCAAGCTGCTCAACCAATACATATCACTTCAATCATTCTTTCTTGCCCTCCCTTTTGAGACTTGGCACTCAATTTACGCTCATAAAATGGCACATTCGCGTCTCATTTGTGCACAACTCCTTTGTTCTTGTCTTCTTTTGGCCACCCCTCATCATGTTGGACTTCCTTATCATCGTTTATGCTATAAACGATACAAATAGGCTTGCATTGCTTGCGCTAAAATAACTAGGGATCCTTTCAGATCGCTTAACTCATGGAATGACAACACCAACTTTTGCCAATGGTATGGGGTTATATGCGGTCATCAACACCACAGAGTCACTGTATTGGACCACCATTACCAAGGACTCTTGGGATCCATCTCCTCTCACATAGGGAACCTCAGCTTCTTGAGATTGCTATTGCTCCAAAACAATAGCTTTAGCCTTGAAATCCCTCCACGAATTGGCCGACTATGTCGGCTCCAATTCTTGCGTTTATCCAATAATTCACTGACGGGTGAGATTCCTAGGAATATATCAGGCTGCATGAATCTTCTAGGTTTTTACCTCCATTACAACCAGTTGGTTGGAAGAATTCTAGTGGAGCTAGATTCCTTGTCAAATCTTCAAAAGATCAGCTTTACTGTGAACCAATTAACTGACGGCATCCCTTCATCCATAGGCAACTTATCATCTTTGGAGTGGATTGTTTGTGCCTACAACCATTTGAGTGGGATTATTCCCCAGTCTTTAGGTCAACTAAAAAAATTACAAATACTCAACTTGGGAGTCAACGGGCTTTCAGGTACCATTCTACCTTCCGTCTTCAACTTGTCTTCACTGACCATATTTAACGTAGTTCTAAACCATATCCATGGCAATCTTCCTGAAGATATAGGATTCACTCTTCTGAATCTTCAATCTTTTAGCATTGTTGATAACCACTTCATAGATCAACTCCCTCGTCGATAGCCAATTCCACATATCTAAGAGTGCTCCAACATGCTGGCAATGAGCTCTCTAGGAAAGTCCCCTCATTAGCAAATCTCCGTAAGCTTCGGGCTTTTACCATATTCTACAATTATCTCAGGAGTGGAAGGTCCAATGCGGGTGAACTGAGCTTCCTTTGCTCACTAACAAATGCCACTAACTTAGAGATATTGTTGGCGCATAAAAATAGATTGGGTGGGACCCTTCTTGTATGTATCGGCAATCTTTTTGCTACTTTAATACACATGTCACGCCGCCATAATTTGATTTCGAGTGAGATCCCAAGAGAGATTAATAAACTTGAGAACTTGCAATTATTAAAGTTAGGTCTCAACCTTCTTTCGGGTTCGATCCCGTCTGAATTAGGAAGCCTTTTGAATCTTGTACTATTGGATTTGGAAGGCAACAATCTATCTAGCATAATCCCATCCTATTTGCAAAATTTGCAATGGATGAGCATTTTTAGTCTTGCCGAAAATAACTTGAAATGGCCGATTCCTTCATACCTAGTCAAATATCTGAGCTTGACACACCTAGATCTTTCCAGCAACTATCTTAGTGGTCCGATTATATTCCCTGTTGTAGGGAACCTCCTCTATTTGAATTTCTCTCAAAACCATCTAAGTGGAGTCCTTCCAATGAAAATTGGCAACTTGAAATGGTTGAACACATTAGATGTCTCGGGAAATATTTTGGACGGTGAAATCCCAGCAGTCTAAGCAATTTTGATGGACTGATAATACTAAAATGCAAGATAACTTTTCCACAGGTCCATTCCTCAATCAATTAGCTCATTAAGAAGTATTGAGAAATTAGATCTTTCCAACAACAATTTCTCTGGTGAAATTCCAAAGTTTTTGGAGGCATTTCAATATTTGGAAGAGCTTAATTTATCTTACAATCATTTGAAAGGCCCGTTACCAACTAAAGGTGTTTTAGGAACGTGGGTGCGACTTTTGTTTTTGGAAATGAAAAGCTCTATGGAGGAATGCTTGAATTTGAGCTCCGTAAGTGCGTCTCTCGAAATTCCAAAAACGAAGGAGTCCTCCACAAGGTGAAACTCATCGTCACCATCCTTTTTGGTCTTCTCGGAATAACTCTCGTTGTCACTTTCCTATATCTATGTCAGTTGAAGATAAAAAGAAACGAGCCAATTTCAAGCTCCTTAGATGATTCCATGTTGAATCTATCTTATGAAATCTTCTGAAAGTCTTGACGGTATGCTCAGGCATTGATTATAAGGGTGATGAGTTTTAAGGCTTTAGTTTATGAGTTCATTGTCAATGGAAGCCTAGATGAGTGGCTGCACCCAATTCTAGCTCCAAATGATGCAAAGGGATATTCCAAGAAATTGAGTCTCCTCCAAAGGATAAACATTTCCATTGGTGTTGCTTCAGCATAAGATTATCTTCATTATCAATTATCTTCATCAATGTGAAAGCCCAATAATTCATTGTGATCTAAAGTCAAGTAATGTCCTTCTAGATGCTGATATGGTTGGACATATTGGTGACTTTGGGTTAGCGAAGATTGTCCTCCAATCCATGTTTGACACCAGAGCAAATATGAGTTCTGCTGGTTTAAGAGGAACGGTTGGTTATGCTGCTCCTGGTAAACATCTCTCCCCCAAAAGAAAGCATAGACCTTGTCATTATCAACTTGTCCTTATAGAGACCGGTTTTTTTTTTTTTTTTTTTTTTTTTGGTGAATTCAAATTCTTGTTTTAGACATTTATTATGCGACGATATTTGTAAACTGCAGAATATGCTAACGGAAGCTAGGTATCAAGAGAAGGTGATGTCTACAGTTATGGTGTCCTATTATTAGAGATGTTCACGAGATTAAGTCTCACTAGCAACATGTTCAGAAATAATTTGAATCTTCATAATTATATTGCTGAGACTTTACCCCAACGAGTTATGGAGATAACCAGTCTCGTGTTTGCTTCACGAAGGAGAGAGCCAAAGCAGTTCCCAAGATTCACTTCACGAAAGAAGCGGCATATTTTAGGAATGTTTGGAAACAGTATATCATATTGGACTTGCTCGCTATGTGGAGGAGCCCAGAAGACGCATGACCATCAACAAAGTTGCAACCCAGCTGCACTGGATTAGGAAGAAACTTTTTACAGCTTCTTTACTTGGATAAATGAGACACGAATAGATGTCAATGACATCGAAATTAGCATGTTCTTCATTTCCTTTAATGAATCTCTCTAGTCCTATTTGCGAATGAAAAAAGAAAGGACGAATTTCTGACCTTCCTAATTTCCTTGTGAATCTAAGAGAGTACCGTCTCAGTCATTCCTATTTTAAGCCATCAATTCACACTTTTTAACATTTTTTTTGTCAAAATGACGTTTCATGACAAATTAATGGGATAAAAAGCCAAATTCATGAGCCAAATTGACTTGTAATTACTGATTTTTTTGGGTCATCACCTGTAATTACGGATTCTATGTTCACGAAATGGGATAGGTGCCCCTCTGATCTGCACAAGGCTCTGCTCTCTATGGTTGCGCATGGCAACTATTTTGGGCTGGGGAACAATTTTTTTTCAGAAATGGTTCTTTTCTATTTCTATTCTGGGGACAATTTCTGTGTAAAAAAACCCGTTTGGTAACTACACAAAATTTCTACTCTAGAAATAGAAAAAGAATAGAAATGCGTTTGGTAAAAACAGTTTCTTTTTTATATTTATTTGTTTTTTATTTTTGTTGGCCGATCGCGCGCAGCGGGCGGCCGGTCGGCCGGCAGCGACATGCGGCGGCGGGCATAGGTTGGCCAGCGGCGGCGGCGGCGGCGGCGGGCGGTCGATCGGCCTTCGACGACCAACGGCGGTCGGCCGGCGGCGGCGGCGGCGGTCGGCCGGCGGCGGGTGGAGGTCGGTCGGCGGCGGCGGCGGCAGTCGGCCGGCGGTCGCGCTGGTAGGCAGCTGGCGGTGGCGAGCAATCAATCGGCCTCCGGCGACCAATGGCGGTCGATCGGCCTCCGACTACCGACGGCACCGGCGGCCGGCGGCGGTCGGCCGTCGGCCGGTGGCGTCGGCCTGCGAGCGGCGGTCAACGGCGGTCAATGGGCCATGCGCAAGAGAAGAATAAAAGAAAAAAAAAATTCACTTATTTCTTAAACTTGTTCCCGGGAACCAGAAGCAACTTTTTTTTACTTCTCATTTCTATTCCCGGGCTAACTTTTTATTCCCAAGAACAAAAAACTAACGTACGATTATCATGTAGGTTTTTATTCTTTTTTTTGTTCCCGGGAACAAAAGAATAGAAATTCTTCTTCCCGTGAGTGTTACCATGCAGTACCTATATGGCTCCATTGCTATTAGGGTGTCATCATGCTTTTTTGATTGAATCTGGTTTGTGGGTCTGCCAAAAAAATAGCAAAAATTTTCATTGCAACTTGTTAAAGTCTGTCCGCACCGCTTAAAAACTAAGTTGCAAATGTGGCGTCCCTCTAATTAACAATTCTAATATCTGAGGTGAATTTCCAAACATCACGTTTGGGCAAAAAACTTGTTTTCGTCCTGACCGCAAGCAACGATTTGCATCAGACGTTGATTATTGAAGCTTGAAGCTTTGGGATTTAATTGGCCTTGTTGCCTTGCCAACCGCTTATATATTATTGCTATTTTGTCCGTCCGTCGAAGTCCAAGAGCTAGTCCATTATCCAGAGGTGACCGAAACGTCACTTGCTGAAATCCCAATTGAAAGGATTCGAATTAATTTTTCTACTTGCGAGGTCAACTAGCAAAGCCGGCAAGGCAAGAATTTGAATGACATCCTAAAGAGCATCTAAAAGCCATATGCCAACCCCGCAAACATGATCACACAATGGCAAACTCTGATTGCGCCCGAACCCCATATGTAATAGATGCTAAGCCAATCTCGGTAAAGTAGATTGAAAATTAGCACCCTCCAGCATGCTGCTTCGACCAATCGAAACCCAAAATCCCTATCTACTGGGACCTATGCATAGAACAGTTTCTCATAATGATGCGGGGAAACTACAGCCAAAATAAATCAGATGAGCTCGGGACTCATTACATTGTTTACAGCATCTACTTTTCGAGTTAAGCCGACAATTTCTCAAGCTTGACTCCTTGATGACGGTTCATGGGATATTGCACATTGGCAAATATTGTTAACTATGATCACGGTAAAAGCAGTAGCCAAGGACATGTTATGATCGGCCCCTAGCTGAAAACAAAAGTCCAGGGATAATTATCGGTTCTTCATATGTTTAGGGACGAACGCAATTCATGCAATAGTGAGCAAGTCATGCTCCAGACATCTTTTATTTCTGATGATACCTGTGAAAATATTGTTTGTGCTCCTGAGAAGTACGACATGTATTCAATCTTCAAACATCAAAGTGATAGACATGACATGACAAAAACAATACTGAAATAAGCACCACTCTTCCCATCCTCCACAGTGAATAGAACTTGGCCTATCAGAGACAACAAAAGTTACTGGTATATGAAAACGACAAAAAAAAAAAAAAAAAAAAAAAAAAAAAAACGAACATATCAACAATGGATTACTATGACTCAGAAAACCACAATGAGAGGGAAGGACCATTCCTCTCCTACAATTTCTGACAAATGAACAGCACCATTTTATTCACTGCCACAGTTTTCCTCAAAACTTCCCATTTTAAACTAATCAGCAACTTCACTTCCTGATAGTTGTTCCAACCCGCGGCTTCGCTTTGACCTCTGATTCCTGTAATCCAATCAAGATGCATATGTAGCCATTTACAAGTAATCCCCCATTCAGGCACTTCTAAGTACAAGTAAAAGAGCAGTCAGTGGAAAGGAAGATTAAAAAAAACCTGTGGTATGTGCAAGAAGATATAGGTCTTTGCTGTAGCAGGATTGTGATTTTCTGCCCCCTTGCTCCAGTCGTAACAGACCTGTACGCAAGTTGAACCACAAATTTCAGTGCTAGTCATATCCCTCATCGTCCTTGATACAATCATTGTCCTCCTGCATACATAAGAAAAACCAAAAGGAAAGCACTGCCTGGCCATGCGTGCAAATCACATCATAACATATTCAAAATATGTAGTTGGGGTCACTATAGAAATTTTAAATCAAACAGTATACATTTGACTTGACATAGAGGGAGTGGCTGCTATGAGCAGAAGGCTGATGGAGCCACATAGGTAGATGCTATAACTAACGAACAACTTTAATGTTTTCTAGAAAAATCTAACCTGAACAGCCTGTAGAAGCACGGAAATGTCTTTATTTTCAACTTATTCAATATTGCATAGACCTTTTTTAGGATAAAGCAATAATATCACAAAGACTTGCTTCCTCCATATTCTTCTCAATTTATAAGAGAAGATTTGGCTATTAAGAAAGTCCAATCATAGGCAACCAAAAAAAATAACCAGAAACACCATGAGCCTGAGCCTGTCGTAAAAGCAAAGTGGGCATGCAATAAAAAACTGAAAGAAGGGGCCGCGGCTCAACAAGTCGCGTGTGAAATGAAGTGAATCTACACTAGACTAGTGAAGTGAATCTACCAAGAAAATAACCAGAAACGACATGAGCCTGAGCCCCTTCTAAAAGGAAAGTAGGTATGCAATAAGAACTGAAAGAGGGGGTGGTGGCTAAACGAGTCATGTATGAAGTGAAGTGAATCTACACTAGACTAGTGAAGTGAATCTACCCTAGTTATAGTCTATATTGATATGTCGTCAGACGGAGTTGGCAAATATCAAGTATAGAACAATGACATCTCTTTCAGCACAGTCAAACGTTGGATGTATTTACACAAATGCACATGAGAACATCTCTTGATATGTTCATACGAGGAAGTGGTATGATTGACTCCTTCAGTATGCATCTCTCTTCTGAAGATAAAATTGATTACAGAAACAAGATGGACTAGGAATCTATCTACAGAATGTGAAAAGAGACTCACCGAATATGCATATATTGTGCCGTCATTATTGAAGGTACTACAAGGTATTGGTTGGCTGCATCTTGACATTGCCTGAGAATAGCAACAAAGTAGTTTTGAAACAATTACCAGTCTACTCCAAACGGGAGCTTCATCAAGTACTTCTTTTATGCTTTTGAAAATTACTTAATTGGATACCTTCACCCTTGAAGTGAGACTTTCAGAGGGAAATCATGAAGAGGTTTGCAAAAAGATAATTGATTATTTAGATGAATTAAGATGATTCAACTATATTTCATTTAGACTCTACAAACATGGTCATGTCTAACATAAGCAAAGTCTCCCTAAGGCCTAAAAGGAAAGGAAATGAAGATGATCTACTCAATACATTATGGGTAGCCTGAGTAATAGCACGAGAGACAGGTGAAGAGCCCTATGACCACTCAAAAAGTACTCTCATTTTATGAAGATGCTGAAAACCTTATACTATAATATTCTAAACCGTGTTAACCTTGGACCTTACCATGATGGTACTCAGGGGGAGGGGAAAAAAAAAAGAGATGCATCAATACTGGCCAAACTCAACCACAGAGAGAGAGAGAGAGAGAGAGAGAGAGAGAGAGAGAGAGAGAGAGAGAGAGAGACCTTAAGTCTTTGCTTACTATCCTTGTCCCAAAAGTTAAAAGTACCATCAGATCCAGCACTGGCAAAGGTATGATGCACCTGAAGTAAGAAAATTAAATTCTGGATGAATATTGACTGTCTGGATGAGGTTGCCAATATGGATTACTGAAGATTGACTTACTGGATGGAAATTCAAGGAGTTGACAGAATAAATGTCGTTGTTATCCCTATGACACCTAAATGTGTAGTTTTTACTGATCTGGGAATCATCCAGGTGATGAACAGCAACCCTCCCCTCGATGGATCCAACCTAGAGCCAACAGAATTTTACCATTACCATAGGAGCAAAAAGTTAAAGGACCGCAATAAGAATATAGTACAAGATAAAAAATATAAAAATGTCATTGAGTGACAAAGACCAATACACTTAATCATGAAAAAGGATGATAAGCATGGTTTAATCTGAATTATATCACAATATAAGGTTTAGAAGCAATTGACCATTGTTTCATTCTCATCATGTCAACATAACTCAACTGCCTTGTACATATTCTCATCACTATAATTCATATTTTATTGAGCAAATGAATAGCAGAAAACGATGCACATCATACACATGATAACTAGCTGAACTGAGTACTTACCAAAAAACCTTGTTGGTCAGGGAAAGCTGCAACACATCTTGTCTGGTACTTTAGGGGTGAAATAAATCTCTTGAACTCAGCCTGTTATCATAAAACGTCAATAACTTGAAACTCATTCCAGTAGTACTGGAAAATTGAGGTGGATCAACTGTGAGCAAAGAATGAAAGACGACTTCTTTTTCTTTCGATTTCTTCTTAAAGGGAAAAAAATTGTTTTATAACTGCCATTAGCAAATTCAGACCATTAAAGAAATTAGAGAAAAGTTGTGTGCAACAACAGGTGAATAGGCCATTATCACAAAATCTAATCCTGGATAGAAAAGGATAACTGCCATCTTATATGCCGAGTAACATTGCGTTGCCATGCGCTAAGTGATGTAAACATACTGCAATCGAGAGCCCTATGAAAATATTAAATTAATTAGTTGCTTTAGTCTCCTTGCGAAATAGGTCTAGCAAGTGAAGGAAAACTTCGCCTAATATCCATTATCTTGAGTTTAAGGTCAACATGAGCAATAACCATCTCCAAATCCTGTATTGGCGTACAAGTACAATGGATGTGCAAAGTATCCTATTGCTGTTCCTTCTTTAAAGTGGTTGCCAAGGTTACATGATGTCTGGGCACACAATTAGCAGAAAATAATGCAAACAAGCATCCAATGTCTCTTGTTCCCATCAAAATTGCATACCTTAAAAAGGGGACCAATATTGTCCTGAATGTAGCTTAAAACACAAATAAGTGGCCACTTATGGAGGATAACAATTGCAATGTCAAGTGATATTCCATGGGAACAAACACGTTAAACGACTTAAGAACATTCGATTAGATTGAAAATTTAGAAGGTTATACCTGAGGATTCTGCAGATTAAAGACAATAAGATTCCTATCTGAAGTGCCAACAACCATCAGGGGATATCTCACTGTCATTGCATAGCAGCGCTCTGGGAGCTGTTGAGTATGTACTGGATTTGACTGCCTCATGTCCCAGTACCTTAATCATGTCGAAACGATATATAGAAAACATTATCAGTACTTGAAACAAGTTGCATCAAGAAATTTCTCCAAAAAATAGTATCAGGCTGCAGATATCATGGATCAACAGGGAAGAAACATTGCGAGTCCTATCCTCATGGTACATTGTTAAAATAATTATGTGCACACATATTCATGCAATTAATGTAAGGTCATTATCCTCCAAAATTGATGCAACAAAGACAGAAGAGCATGACCAATGCGAGTCTCAACATAATTATAACAGCAGAAAATTAAAAGATCGAAGCAACTATATAATGCAGCATCGGCTTAGTCATGAGATAGTGCTGCTCCATCCATGCACTACAATTCTATGCTAGAATTACAAACATTGGAATTATGAGAAAATTTTGATTGCAGCACCATCACCACCTAATGTACATCAATTAAATTGACAGTTAAATGCAGCAGATTGTGATAAAATACTCCTATGCCATGCGTACAAATGACAAGCAAGATAACGCGTACTTCAGGGTCTTGTCCCAGCTTCCTGTAACTAGGACATTCATCTCTGGGATCCAAGCGACCTCCTTAATGGGTGCGTCATGCATGGCAACCGTCACTGGCTGACCTCCAGACATTAAAGACCACATTTTTGCTTGTTTATCACAGCCGCCAGAAAAGACAGTCGTTCCATCATCCTTCCAAGCTGAACAAAGTACCTTTTAAAAGAAATGGAGATATTTTCCAGAGAGCATATATAAAAACATATTAGATCAAGGAAACCAAAGCTCAGACAAAATCCTTCTAATACGAAACCAAGGTTAGACAATCACCGGTTGGTCATGTGATATCGACGCCTTGGGCACGCTAGTTACAGAAGCCCCATTCTTCGTAAGTTCCCAGCACCGTACCTACAAAGATTTTCAAGACGGCGACAGGAAAAAAAAAAAATGGGCGTCAACAAAAAGCTAAAACGCAGCAGTCGATCTTCCCCCGTATGGTTTCTGCAAAGTACAAACCGAGCTGTACAAACCTGATTATCCCACGAAGTAGCAACTAAGTGGTTGGCCCTCGGGCTAAAACTCAGGCTTGAAACGGAATCGCTGGGAGGTTGAATCACCTGAGATCGTCACATTCGAAAGAGCTTAGCCAAAGACATCAAGCTAACCTCTAAAACCAACCGTCCCATCAGAACTAACAGAAAAAATCCACAAAACAACAATCAGATCGCCAAACTGATCACACACACGCACAACGCATAATTCACCGAACGTAAATCTACTGATCACGGCTTCCTAAGGAAGGCGTCTCCCAGATGGAAACCCGAAAACACCGTGAGCAATCGGAGCTAAACCGAACTTATTTAAGCATCCAAAGGAATCGCCGGGAAAAAACCAACGGCGAGCACCCACGACAGCACGCCAGTCCTCTAGCTTGAAACCAATCGATCATCGCTGTCAGGTTTAACGCCCATCTAACTCCGAACGACGCAGCAGCAAGAAAACACTCACACCGCCGTAGCAGCGAAGAGCAGGTACCTCGGTAGACTTGTTAGGGTTATGGTTCCCGGCGGGAGCTGCTCCGGAAGCGGCCATTGCAGCGGCGGAGCGAGGAGGAGGAGGAGGAGGGCGGGCGCTGTCGAGGCTTCGAGGCGGAGAACTACTCTCTCGGAAGAGGGAAAAAGAGGGAAAATTTTCAAGTGCGGGTTTTAGAGAGCCTGCGTTTTATTTATAGGTTTAGGTGCTTGCCTTTTTTGGTTTTGGCGTTTTTTTCGCGTAGCGTTGTTGTGACGACGACGCTCGTTCGCCCGCGCCAAGGTGAAGCTTTTTGATCGAGTTTTTCAAATTTATCGTCGTCCCTATTATCTAACATCATATATACTCCGAAAATCCAGTTTTCTCAAAAACATCATCGTGAAAATATTTATATTTTCATAACATAAGATGCGCTCTTTTAATATTTTTTTTTGATATATTATGTGACGCTTAAACTGACGATGTTATTTCTTAACGGGAAGAGAAATTAATTCAATTTCATTATTACCAGTCGCTTAATTTTGAAATTTGAAAATTCTTATTAGATACAATTAATGATTTTTTTGTAAATGTGGAATAAAATATTCACTTCGATCTCTTCATTCGACCTTTGTGAAATGTATCAATTGATATAATTGTCTATTAATTAACATGTAATGATCTAATGTGCTGACTTGATAATATTTATGTTATTGATGTTGAACATCGATCTAACATATGGACCTGAGCGGGTCATTAAACTGCTCAATGGAGGTAAAGGCGGGAGAATCGCCCAGGGGTGGGTGACCTCGTACTTGCCTCCCCTACTTTCCAATAGGCAAGTTAAACAACCATTGGAAATTAGGGGGCACCTAGGAGGTGGAGGTACACACCACGTTAGCAAGCTTGCTTGCTAGCTAGGCTTGGGGACTTCCCTCGGTAACAGTTTGGGGTGCGCCTCCCAACCTGATAGGATGGTTGGTGAAATGCCAACGGGTTTGTTAGCATGCCTTCAGCACCGTTTCTGAACCAACGGGCTAACAGACCTCCCCCGATTTCAGAAACGGTGCTAAGATGTATGAGTGGAAATAGATCCTATATCAATATATAGTGTGTCCATTAAAATATTAGCGAAGCTAATTTTTTATTCATAAATTTTAAAATAAAATTATATATATGTGGATAAATGGTTGGCATAATTGAAAATATGAGGTTTAATTTAAATGGTTCCGAAAGTCTCAAAGGCATACATTTTTAGAAATTAGAAGCATTTTAAAAATATAATGTGCAACAATCATCTCTTCATTGAAAATCTTTAGGAAATTATAATCAAGTTGAAATTAATAATTAAATTTCAAAGGGCCAAAAAATAATCCAGTTTTGTGGGTAAAATTCTAAAAACATAAGCGAAAACATGCCATACAATGGTTATTGAGATCCAAAGCGACCTCATCCGGTTCAAAGTTTTCTTGTTAAAATTGAGAGAAGTGTGAATTTTCATCTCCTTAATATGATATTGTATTCTGTAATTTCATATTAATCATTTGATAATTGCGAGTTTTGAAACTAAATTAATCCAGTCTTACCCAAGTTAGTGCTCAAGCATTAACCCAGGAGCAAAGGGGTCGTGTGTGACATCCAGAATTTTCAGTATTGTTTTCAATTGAATTAATCGAGCCGTTTTTGTACAATTGGAGCCGGGAATTAAAAATTGAATAGAAAATTGAGATGCAAGGTGGGTTATTGGATGATGAAAAATAGCAATTGAGGCATTGAGATATCCATTGATTTTATAGAAGCCATTTGGGGTGGAATTGAAGAGAAATGGGTGTCTAATTGAGAGAGATATTTGCCATTTCCCTTCCAATTTCGTAGCACCACTTTGGACCTAACATTTGGACTACCTAAGGGCTTCTAGAAGGGGCGTATTTGTCAAAAAAAAAATGAAGGGTGGCAGACAGCTGGGTAGGTGCGGCCAAAGAGAGAGAGAGTGAGAGAAAAGAAAGGGAAATTGGCTTTCTCTTCTTCCCTTCTCTCTCCCCCGTCGCTGCTTCTTTCCCCTCATCTTCTTTTTCGGTTTGGCCTCCATGGAAGTCGAAGACATCAACTCTCTCATCGTCGTCGCACGCCTCACGCCGCCGTCCCAACGAAGCCGGAGCCGAGGCCATCGTAGCCGCCTCACGCCGCACAGCGTGGCAACTCCACGATCGCCCGCGCGCCCTCCGTCTTCTTTCCCCCTTCTACTTGGCGTCCCACCAGATCTTAGAAGACGCAGAAGCAGCAGCCACTGTCATTTGAAGGCTGAAGTAGCTCTTCGTCGCCGCCGCATGCCGCCATGCTGCCGTCCACTCGCCCTCCGCCTCTCTCTCTCCCTCCAGTTGCCGCGGGTGCCCCACAGCTCGACGAAGCTGCTCCTTCGTCCTCAACTTCTCTAGCAACGAAGGCCCAGGGAAGCCAGCGTGGATTTTTCCTCAGCCAGCTACCGCTTCTCTCTCTCCGCTCAGCTCACGCCCCACGAAGCAGAACCCCATGCGTCCGAATCTGCCCCATCTTCGTTTCTACCTTGCCGCACTGCGCTAGCTCCTTTGATTCTGCTTCAATTGCAGCGTGCAACCCCGCGAAGGCCAGGCCCACGGATCCTCTTCCATTTCCCATCGTAGCCCATCTTGGGGCCTTTTTGGTGTAGCCCACCGAGCAGCCCAGCTTCCAGCTTGTAATTTGCTCAGCCCATCTCTCCAGCAGCTCCATTGAGCCCAAATCAGCAAGCCCAAACAAGATGCAGTCCAGCCCAATGAAAATCTTCAGTTTTCAGTCCACAAATTCAGCCCATTCTCAGTCCATTGAAGTTGCATTTCGGCCCACTTGATTCAGCCCATAATCCAGTGAAGTCCAGCAAGTTCTTTTGAAGCCCAAGCCCGCAAAGCAAGGTCTTTGGGCCCAGCTCGAGGGTCCATCGACGCCGCCAAAATTTTGGAATTCAGCCGCCGTTGTGTCGCCGTCGCAATGCTTTAGTCTTCGCTTTGCGCAAGTGAGTTTTACTCACTAATGCCTTCTTAGTTTGCTAAGTATACTTAAAGGTTAATTAGATTTAATTATTTGCAATTAGGTCGATAGATTAGATTAAAGTAATTAAATTAAAGACTCATTAATGCATGTTAATTAAATTAATTGTGCATTTAGCTATTAAACATGTCATATTATTTATTGGATGCTTCTTGGGATTTTTTCCGTCCCTTATCGAGTGTTAATTAAGTAATTCGGGGCTAAATGGAATTTTTAGGAATTAAATATTAATTTTCGAAATTAATTAATTAATTAATTATTTAATTATTTATTTCTCGAAAATTCAACTAGGATGACCAGGGACCGGGATTTTATGCTGATGATCGTAGTGTAGACCATTTATTTAATTGAGTTTTATATTGTGCTAAATTGAATTTATTGTATTTATTTATTTATTTATTTTAAATTAATTATTTAATTATTTATTTTCCGGAAATTCAACCGGGATGGCCGGTGACCGGAATTTCGTGCTAATCGTCGTGGAGCAGTCCATTTATTTATTTGAGCTCTAGTTCATGTTGAATTGATTTAATTATGATTAGTTTTAGGATTTATTCCTATTGAGTTGATTGTTAGTTATGTGATTGAGAATTCGTTGGGTATCGGTTGCCAGTATTGAAAGTGAGTTGGTAAATCACCTAGAGGATGCACGTGGCCCGGTGAATTGGAATATCACCTGGGAATGACATGTGGCTCGGTGATTGGATATGTCACCTTGGCGAAAAGGTAGCCTTAGAGAATGCACGTGGCTCAGAGACTCGGTATGTCTTCTTGGAGAATGCACGTGGCTTAGTGACAGAGCATTGATTATTGAAAGGGTCGGGTGGGACCGTAAAGTCACTAAGTATTGAAAGGGTCAGGTGGGACTATAAAGCCACTAAGTTTTGAAAGGGGTCGGGTGGGACCGTAAAGCCACTAAGTATTGAAAATGGTCGAGTGGGACCGTAAAGCCATTGAATTTTGAAAGTGGTCGAGTGGTGTGACATCCAGATTTTCGGGTCCTAATTTCAACTGAATAAATAAGACCATTTTCGTTCACTTGAAGCCGGGGATTGTGAAATTGAGGAGTATGAGGGGTTCTTAGATAAAGAAAATAATCAATTTGATAAGTGAGACATCAATTGATTTTATGAGAGTGATTTGAGAGAAATTCGAGAGGGAAATTGGATGCATAAATGCAAGAGGGGAATCAAGAATTCTAGTTGGAATTTCCTTTGGCATTAATTGAGCTTATTCAAAAGAAATTGGAGTAAGAACTTTCTATTTGAGGAAATTCTTTTCTTTTGAATTTAATCCATCTCTTTTTCCCATTTGGCCAAACACCTAATTTTTCCCACAAGTCTTTCTTTCCTTCTTTCTTTCTTTTTCTTTTTCTCTCTCTCCCTCTTTTCTCTCTCTCTTCTCTCCTCTCCCTTCCCCTTCGTATGATTCCCCCCCCAACAACCGAACACCCCTTGCCAATTTCAAATTGGCATATTCTCCCTCTTTCTTTTTCACTTTTGACTAGTCAAAAGTTCCTTCTTCTTATCTTTTCTTTCTTTCTTCCTCTCTCTCCTCTCTCTTCTCCCTCATTTCCCACGTGACCGAACTAGCTCCTTTCTTCTTCCCCCCTGTTCGTGAAAGACCAGAAACTGAAGAAGAAAAACAGCAGCTCGCCGTTGCCGCCGCACGCCGCCGGGCCACCGTACGCACCACCCGCGCGACGCCACGCGTTCGGCCGCCCGCCCCTCACGCCTAGGCGTCCTCCCCATGCGAATCCACCTCTGTCCAGCCCCTGTTTCGCCTCTGTCCATCTCTGTCCATGAGCCTCAAGAGCTACCGGAGCTCCCTCCGACCACCTTTGGCCACCATGAAGCCTCGCCTTGGTCTTGTTCAGCCCCTCCGCCCATCTAGGTCCATTATTGCTTCAATTTGAGCTCGGATTCACCCCCATTCAGCAGGAGGCAGAGAGGAGGAACGTGGGTTTGACAGCAACTTCGTGGGCCGTTTTGGCCGCCTTCCCGAGCCCGGATGCTCGGCCCGCTTTGGGGAAAATCGATCCTCGCATCGAGCCCGTTGTTTTATGTGAGTTTTACTCACTAATACTCTATTAGTGTGCTAATTATACTTAATGGTTGATTAGTGTTAATTAAGTGTAATTAGTGGTTAGATTAGAATGGATTAGCAATTATTAGTTAATTACATTGCACGTTAGTTGTTTGGTTAGTGTAATTAGATAGAGAATTGCCTATAGTATTTATTGGATGTTTCTTGGGATTTTTCCTGTCCCTTATCGGGTGTTAATTAAACAAATTGGACCTAGGTGGAATTTTTAGGAATTAAATATTAATTTTTGAAATTAATTAATTAATTATTTATTTATTTATTTATTTATTACCCAAAAATTCAATTTGGATGGCTAACGACCGGGATTTTATGCTGATGATTGTGGCGCAGATGTTTATTTAATTGAGCTTTATATTGTGCTAAATTGAATTTATTGTGTTTATTTATTTAATTTCCGAAATTAATTAATTATTTATTTATTCTTGGAAATTTAGCTAGGATGGCCAGTGATCGGAATATTATGTTGATGACCATGGTGAAGTCCGTTTATTTAATCAGGCTTTATTTTGAGTTAAATTGAATTTTAATATTAATTATTTAATTTCATAAATTAATTATTTATTTATTTATTTTTCGGAAATTAAGGTTGAGATGGCCGACGACCGAAATTTCATGCTGATTGTCATGGTGCAGTCTGTTTATTTATTTGAGCCCTACGTTGTGCTGAATTGATTTAATTATGTATTTTTAGGATTTATTCCTAAATGATTTGAATTGTGGTAATTGATTGGTAATTACCGGGCGTCGGTTCACAGCGCCAAAAATGTGTTTTATCGGCTGTTAAAAATGATGGGAAGTTCTAAAAGCAAAATATGATATTTTAGCTAAGGCCGGTCGTGTCCCCCACACACGTGTATTTTTTGGAGTTGATAAAGAAATTGGTGGTTGATTGAATGATCAGAACATTATACTATATCATCCTACGGGCTCTGATATGTCAGCTTAGTGAGAGCAGTATATCGGTATACTATATCAGCCTATGGGCGATATGTCAGCTTAGCGAGAGCAGTATACCTTAACCCTATTAGCTTAGTGCGAGCTATACTATCTACTTATCAGCTTAGAGTGAGCAGTCCTAGACTATGGTCGGACTTATAGATAGTATTGAATGTGCCGACCAAGCGTGGGTCGTGATGACATATATTCGACTAGGTCGATTGATCGATGATTCAATTTGAGTGTGATTTGATGTGATTCATTACCTTGATCTGCTATGTGAATTGATTGATCGAATGGAAATGACCATGAGTGGTCTTGTTGGCGTGTGATCGACTAAGTCGATTTGATCGATGCTTCGATCTGAGATGTGATTGCTTGGATGCCTATTTGATCTATGCTAACATGCAGGTGGAATCTAAGGCCAAGGTAAGTCCTCTGACTCATGTTGTGCTTAGGCAACCCTAAGGTGTATTAGTTTACTAATCGGGTCTTAGGGGGTAGAACTTGCTGAGACATAGTCTCATCCCAGTTGTGAGATTATATTTCAGGCCCCTAGATTCCCCGAAGACGAGCCATCATTTGAAGTCGAGGATGAGCAAGAAGAAAGTGATGAAGAGTTTGAAGAAAATGAGCCTAGTGGTGAAAGACTTGAGGAGGACTGCGATGATGATCTCGAGCATGGTCCTATCCTCTTTTGTAAATCCTGTACATGTGTAGTTGTGAATTTCAATAAGTAAAATTATGGCCTACTTCCCTATCCCATTGCTTTATTGTCTGGGGATTTATAACTACTTCCGCATGTGCATATAAAGAAAAAGAAAGGGTCGGCGATACTTAGTCTTGGGATATCGCATTTTAAAAATCGACCAAAGGTAAGGGATGTGCGTGTGCCTAAGGATCGGGGCGTGACATCCCCTTTTTGTGATATCAGAGCAATGGTTAGGTATTGGAGTGATAAGGTGCGATGACCTATGGGATAGTAGTAGGAAAGGCCTTTAAATTCATGACTGGCGTATGTCTTTGATAGCTTATTAGTAGAGTTGTTTGTTGTGTGTGAATCACTTGCTTTTAATCTTGTGATTTCGAAAGGCAGAGTGTTGACTCTGGCCAACTCGAGCGTAAGAGTGCCACCGCAGGTTGGTACTAGTTTGGCAGCGTTGAATGATCCTAAGTTTGATAAGATCGATTTGATGCAAGTGTTCCTTGGGATATGGATGAGTCAGTGAGATCAAAATCAAGTTGTTGTTGCTACCTTTATTGAGGTCCAACCTGGAAGGTTGATCAGGGAATAGATTTCGATATTGAGTCAAGTTTCAGCACAAGAAGACTTGGAATTTGGTCAGGATAAAGACTGATGTTGAGGGAAGGATATTCTACTTCACCCAATAGAAAGGATGGAATAGTCAAGTCAGCATTCAGAGAAATGGAACATGTTGTTCTATGAGAGATGGTATGAATCAGTCTCGTGTATTTTGAGGACAGGAATTTGTGGTAAGTGTTGTCAGCACAGCTATCGGGTGAAACCCTATCAGTGCGAGTCCAAGGGAGCATCGATACTGATACCGCATATAAGACGCCATTAGAATGGCAAAAAGGAACAGAAACGAAATTAACTATGCCTTATTCAATGGAAGAATGTTTTGAGGTGATTTCATCATATTGGTGCCAGATAGTGTTGGAATTACAATTGTGGAATTTCAGTTGTTTGTTAAGGCTGTAGGAAAAGAATCACGGATAAGAGTTGTACTTGATTGGCTGTTTGTGTACAACTTATTCGTCAAGTGTGGAAGGAATTGGCTCTAAAGCACTTTGTGGTGATGAATTACTATAGTGAAGTAACCCAATTTATTCCAGGAACAGGTAGAAGTGCCAAGTCTTATTGAGGGTTGAGAAGGGTCCTCGACTTCTTTAATCTCGTCACTGGAGGCAATCCATTTGTTAGACGAAGGTTGCCTAGGTTACCCGACGATTGTCAAAAATAAGATAGATTGAAGAATTGAAAATTTAGGACTCCTCAGTAGTCCAAGAATTCCTGGAAGTGTTGCCAGAAGGATGGTTAGACAGAAAGGGAAAGAATTACGATCGAGCTAACATCTGTAACAGAACCATTCTCTAAAGTTTCTTACCGGTTGTTGTCGTCTGAATTGATGGAACCATTGGTGCAGACATGAGGATTGATGAATGAGGAATTCATGCATGTCGGTGCATTACCTAGGAGAAACATCAACCTCATAGCAAGAAAGAAAGAAAGAAAGATAGTTCATTACAATTATGCATCAACTATAGTCGACTCAATCAAGTGACAATTAAGGATAATTGTTCATTGTCAAAGATTGACGAATTGGGTGACTTGTTATAAAGAGTATTGATGTCTTCAAAGATCGACTTAAGGACAGGTTATCGTCAGTTGAGAACCAGGAAGGAAGTTATACTGAAGATAGCATTTCACACTTGGTTTAGCCTTTGTGAGAATAATGTAAGGCCATTTGATTTGACAAACGCTCCAACCACTATCATAGATTTGACAAACCGAGTGTTCAAAGAATATCTAGATCAATGGTGATCGTGTGGTGTAGCGACATTCTAGGGTATTCATTAAGTGCTAAGGATCGTGTGGGTCCCTAAGAATGGTCATGTGATTACAAGTAAAGGAATCTTCATGGACCCAGCTAGGATCAAATCAGTTGTTAACGGACCGAAACTGACATCAATGTCAGAGATCAGAAGATGTGAGGATTGGACAGATTACTACAGAAGGTTCATGAAAGAATTTTCAGCATCAATATCATCGTGGACTTGAACTCTTAAGAAAGAAGAGAAATTCATCGGCATAGACAAGTACATGGATAGTTTCTAGAGCTTAAATGACTGGGTACGTATTGATGCAACATGAGAAGATTGTTGCATACGCATCCCGCCAGTTGAGATATCAGGAGCTAAATTACCAACGCATGACTTGGGACTCGTAGCATCAGAATTTTACTTTAAAGATTTAAAGTTATCATTGAGATGAAGAAAGATTCCGGATCCTCATCAACTATTAAAGTCTCAAGTGTTATTCTCTCAGAAGGAGTTGAATATGAGATGGTGTCGTGAATCAGAATTTCGGCAGGACTATAATGGTATTACCCTGGGAGAATGAAAGAAGCCACTGATGCTTTGAGTCAAGAGTCTACAATTGTGCCAGACTAACTAAAGCATAGACTCTACTTAAAAAGGGTTCGAAATTTGGTTTTCAAAATTGAGGTAGGCTACCTTTTGAATTTTATAACCACCCTCAAAATTGAACTAAATGTTCAAGTTCAGGTTCCATTAGTGATTGAGTGCACTTGACGGTGTAACACTCAGGGAAAAGATCTTGTCAGAAATTCACGATAGTATTGCAGTTTTGACCAGATGGTGCAAGTAAGTCAGAATCGGCATCAGCTAGATTGGTAGGCTGATATGAAGATAGATATCACCAAGTAGGTTGCAAGTGTCAAATGTGTTAGTAAGTGGAAGTTCAGTAATGCAAACTAGGACTTTTATCATCACTTAAGAGTCCCAGTGGGAATGAAAATATATCACAATGGAACACTGTGACAAGCTTACCAAAGATTTAGGGAATTACTGATACCACTTGAGGATAGTGGTTGATTGATAGATGGAGTTGGTCCACTTTGGTATAGTATGAATAGATCTTGTTTTGAGTGTGTGACATCTAGATTTTTGGATTCTGACTTTGATTGGATAAATTGGGCATTTCATCTGTGTGACTTCAGTGTTTTTCTCTGAGTTGGCCACTCACGAGATAACTAGACTAGCTGGGTGAGTTATTAAGGACTTTAAGGCAAATAGACTTGGGAATTCGACCAGAAATCGATTTCTCGACCGTGTTCATCTTTAGAGATCATTATGGCACAATTAAAAAGCGAATTAAGATCAGAGATAGGTCGGTTTGACTGAGATGAATGACCAATCGTGGGTGACCCCACTAAATTGGAAAACTCTCATCAACTGGCACTAATTTGATTTTACTATCGTTTTGGTACCCTGTGTTCGTATTTGAATCCTCGAGATTTTCACGACAATCGAGAATCGACGATGTGTCGAGTGGGTTCATTGTGGCTCGAAGAAAATCGACCACGGGTCATTTGTCCTAAAAAGCTCTAAAAATTACCCAGTAGCCTAGGTCACACTAAAAGCGTGTCAAAGTGAAATTAACCACCAATCTAAGTTCAATTTCAGAAATTGAAAATTCTGTCCTGTCATAGAGTGGATATACCGAAGTGTGGGTGCATCAGATGATTCACCGGCATGGAGTACTGGGGATGAATTATATTTTGAATCTAGATCAGAGATTATAAGTTTGACAGAGTTTTCATAGGGTTTTTTCTTAAGCAATGCATAGCAGAGGGTACATAATTCAGTGGTAAAAAGAAAGTGAAGAAAGATCACAGACTAGAGTCAACTCATAAATCAGTATTTGCAGTTGTTAGATCAGTGTTAGAGTAAAGACTGCACAGTACTGTCAGAAATTTTGAATTGTTGAACTTCAAAGGTTCATTTGGGAATCGAGAAAAAGAGATCAAATGTGAACGACAGAGTGTCATATGTGAGAAGCCCAGTTCATTTGTTGGTTCAGAAAGAGCAGATTTTGTATACCAAGATGGTCTCCTTGGTCAAAATGGTCGGACAACACCACGACACTGAAGGATTAGTATGGAATAATGAGACTCAAGGAAACAACAATACCCCCACCTTTTGTATAAGGATTGGTAAAGGTTTAAATTTCGAGGACGAAATTTTTATAAGAGGGGAAGAGTTGTGACAACTAGATTTTCGGGTCCTAATTTCAACTGGATAAATAAGGCCGTTTTCGTTCAGTTGAAGCCGAGGATTGTGAAATTGAGGAGTATGAGGGGTTCTTGGATAAAGAAAATAATCAATTTGATAAGTGAGACATCAATTGATTTTATGAGAGTGATTTGAGAGAAATTCAAGAGGGAAATTGGATGCAAAAATGCAAGAGGGGAATCAAGAATTCTAGTTGGAATTTCCTTTGGCATTAATTGAGCTTATTCAAAAGAAATTGGAGTAAGAATTTTCTATTTGAGGAAATTATTTTCTTTTGAATTTAATCAATCTCTTTTCCCATTTGGCCAAACACCTAATTTTTCCCACAAGTCTTTCTTTCCTTCTTTCTTTCTTTTTCTTTTTCTCTCTCTCCCTCTTTTCCCTCTCTCTTCTCTCCTCTCCCCTCCCCTTCGAGTGATTTCCCCCCAACCGAACACCCCTTGCCAATTTCAAATTGGCATATTCTCCCTCTTTCTTTTTCACTTTTGACTAGTCAAAAAGTTCCTTCTTCTTATCTTTTCTTTCTTTCTTCCTCTCTCTCCTCTCTCTTCTCCCTCATTTCCCACGTGACCGAAACAGCTCCTTTCTTCTTCCCCCTTGTTCGTGAAAGACCAGAAACTGAAGAAGAAAAATAGCAGCTCGCCGTTGCCGCCGCACGCCGCCGGGCCACCGTCCACACCACCAGCGCGACGCCGCGCGTTCGGCCGCCCGCCCCTCGCGCCCAGGCGTCCTCCCCGTGTGAATCCACCTCTGTCCAGCCCCTGTTTCGCCTCTATCCATCTCTGTTCGTGCACCTCAAGAGCTACCGGAGCTCCTTCCGACCACCTCCGGCCACCGTGAAGCCCGCCTTGGTCTTGTTCAGCCCCTCCGCCCATCTAGGTCCATTATTGCTTCAATTTGAGCTCGGATTCACCCCAATTCAGCAGCAAGCAGAGAGGATGAACGTGGGTTTGACAGCAACTTCGTGGGCCGTTTTGGCCACCTTCCCGAGCCCGAACGCTCGGCCCGCTTTGGGGAAAATCGATCCTCGCGTCGAGCCCGTTGTTTTGTGTGAGTTTTATTCACTAATACCCTATTAGTGTGCTAATTATACTTAATGGTTGATTAGTGTTAATTAAGTGTAATTAGTGGTTAGATTAAAATGGATTAGCAATTATTAGTTAATTACATTGCACGTTAGTTGTTTGGTTAGTCTAATTAGATAGAGAATTGCTTATAGTATTTATTGGATGTTTCTTGGGATTTTTCCCATCCCCATGGGGTGTTAATTAAGCAAACCGGGCCTAGGTGGAATTTTTAGGAATTAAATATTAATTTTCGAAATCATTTATTTATTTATTTTCCGGAAATTCAATTTGGATGGCTAATGACCGGGATTTTATGCTGATGATTGTGGCACAAACCGTTTATTTAAGTGAGCTTTATATTGTGCTAAATTGAATTTATTGTGTTTATTTATTTAATTTTTGAAATTATTTATTTATTTATTTATTTCCCAGAAATTTAACTGGGATGGCCAGTGATCAGAATATTATACTGATGACCGTGGTGAAGTCCGTTTATTTAATCGGGCTTTATTTTGAGTTAAATTGAATTTTAATATTAATTATATAATTTTCGAAATTAATTATTTATTTATTTATTTTTCGGAAATTAAGGTTGAGATGGCCAACGACCGAAATTTCATGCTGATTGTCGAGGTGCAATCTGTTTATTTATTTGAGCCCTACGTTGTGCTGAATTGATTTAATTATGTATTTTTAGGATTTATTCCTAAATGATTTGAATTGTGGTAATTGATTGGTAATTACCGGGCGTCGGTTCATAGCGCCAAAAATGTGTATTATGGGCTGTTGAAAATGGTGGGAAGTTCTAAAAGCAAAATATGATATTTTGGCTAAGGCCGGTCATGTCCCCCACACACGTGTATTTTTATCAGAGTTGATAAAGAAATTGGTGGTTGATTGAATGATCAGAACAGTATACTATATCATCCTACGGGCTCTAATATGTCAGCTTAGTGAGAGCAGTATACCGGTATACTATATCAACCTATGGGCGATATGTCAGCTTAGCGAGAGCAGTATACCTTAACCCTATCAGCTTAGTGCGAGCTATACTATCTACTTATCAACTTAGAGTGAGCAGTCCTGGACTATGGTCGGACTTATAGATAGTATTGAATGTGCCGACCAAGCATGGGTCGTGATGACATATAATCGACTAGGTTGATTGATTGATGATTCGATCTGAGTATGATTTGATGTGATTCATTGCCTTGATCTGCTGTGTGAATTGATTGATCGAATGGAAATGACCATGAGTGGTCTTGTGGCGTATGATTGACTAAGTCGATTTGATCGATGCTTCGATCTGAGATGTGATTGCTTGGGTGCCTGTTTGATCTGTGCTAACATGCAGGTGGAATCTGAGGCCAAGGTAAGTCCTCTGACTCATGTTGTGCTTAGACAACCTTAAGGTGTATTAGTTTACTAATTGGGTCTTAGGGGGTAGAACTTGCTGAGACATAGTCTCATCCCGGTTGTGGGATTATATTTCAGGCCCCTAGATTCCCCAAAGACAAGCCAGCATTTGAAGTCGAGGATGAGCGAGAAGAAAGTGATGAAGAGTTTGAAGAAAATGAACCTAGTGGTGAAAGACTTGAGGAGGACTGGGATGATGATCCCGAGCATGGTCCTATCCTCTTTTATAAATCCTGTACATGTGTAGTTGTGAATTTCAATAAGTAAAATTATGGCCTACTTCCCTATCCCATTGCTTTATTGTCTGGGGATTTATAACTGCTTCCGCATGTGCATATAAAGAAAAAGGAAGGGTCGGCGATACTTAGTCCTGGGATATCGCATTTTAAAAATCGATCAAAGGTAAGGGATGTGCGCGTGCCTAAGGATCGGGGCGCGACAAGTGGGACCGTAAAGCCATTGATTATTTGAAAGTTGTTTGGTGGAGTCGTGATTTCCACCTATATCAAGTGTGTCCTAAGGACCGTGATTCATATTTGTGATTTGAGTTGAATGGTTGAAATGATCGGAAGTGGTCTCGTTGTTATGTAGTCGACTAAGTCGATTGATCTTTACTTCGATTTGAGGTTGTGAATTGATTGATTGATTGGGAATAACCGTAAGTGGTCTTGTTGGCGTGTGATCCAATTTGATCGATGCTTCGATCAGTGATTTGATTGCTTGGGTGTCTATTTGATCTGTACTAATATTCAGGTGGAATCTGATGCTAAGGTAAGTCCTCTGACTCATGTTGTGCTTAGGCAACCATAAGGTGTATTAGCTTACTAATCGAGTCTTAGAGGGTAGAACTTGCTGAGACATAGTCTCATCTCGGTTGTGGGACTATATTTCAGGCCCCTAGATTTCCCGAAATCGAGCTGATATTTGAAGTCGAGGATGAGTGAGAAGAAAGAGATGAAGAGTTTGAAGAAAATGAGCCTAGTGGTAAAAGACCTGAGGAGGATTGGGATGATGATCCTAAACTTGGTCCTATATTCTTTTGTGAACCCTGTACATGTGTGGTTGTGAATTTCAATAAGCAAAATTATGGCATGCTTTTTTATCCCATTACTTTATTGTCTGGGGATTTTATAATTGCTTTCACATGTGCATAAAAATAAAAAGGGTCCGCGATATGTAATAATGGGATATCGCATTTTAAAATCGACCAAAGGTAAGGGATGTGCGCGTGCCTGAGGATCAGGCCGTGACATCATGCCACTACTTGGCACAAGCCTGTGTAAGGCCAAGCAAACACGGTGCGGCAACTCCTTGTCAAAAACATTTTTAAGCATGTAAGCTAATTGAGTTGCCAACGATTACCATCAAATCGAAGATCTCATACTGAAAGTAGGATTTGGAGGATAAACACAGGAAATATGAATAGTGTTTCTTAGGAAATAAAATTGAAGATTTGGTTTAACTAATTTGTTAGAGATATTTAGACGATATTGTCCTTGATTTTTCATATCCATTTTAATATGCATATCAGATTTGATTTCCTTATATTGTCATTCTTGTGCTCCTTTTCAATATAGACATCAAAGAAATTTCTCTATTCTTATCTTCTGCATTATTCTTATCTTAATGATTATTACTTTCATGAATTTTCTTTGTTCGGATTCTATCATTTGAAGCGATAAAATTGTTATGAATATAATTCATCACATAATAGGAAGTGTTGAAATGCCACGTTTTTGCGACAATTACTTTCAGATTACCAGTTCCCATCATGAAGCGTGTGACCAAATTATATTTATTATTTCAGAGTGCCATGTTGGTATGTAAGTGGGACTGCACGCTAAATTACCAAGCAAAGGGCCTACGCGACCAAGCTTCGGCATGAATATTTGACTAAGCAGAAACGTATTGCATCATGTCTACCTTTCGAGTCTCTTTTGGGGTTCAATCAGACAGTTTCTCAAGCTTGTTCTTATGGTAAGTTCGGCTTTACATTTCCAGCCGAGGTCGACAAGGATTACAATCCTCAAACGTCATGGAAAGCAGCGAGAGGGGCAATTGCAGAAAGCTAGAAATACAACAACAAGGCCGTACATGAGCCATGACAACAAGCCCATGCATGATCAGCACGGCAAGAAAACCACAATACTGGATAGCGAGCGATGGTGTTGTAAGCTCGTGATTACGATGATCAAAGACGACAACGAACAAGAGGCGCATTCGATTCGTATTCATTTCATGATAAGACCAAGTTTATTATTCTTCACAAGCTATTAATAGATTGATATAGTAATGATGGCAAAAAAATAAAAAGTCACAAGTTTAGCCCAACATTTTAATTTCAGTGTCTTTTGGTAGGTGGAAGAGGCAGTGCATGGAGAAGTTGCCAATTGCCATTTGATGGCTCTTTTGATGGAAGTCAGGCTCTGAATCTTCTGGGTGAAACTTCATCGGATGCTTTTGTTCGATTAGTGACTTTATACGTGGTCGACAGTCGACCAGAAAAGGAGCGCGAAAGGAGCAGATGGGGTATTTAACCATTCGGAGCCGCCTGCAAAAACGGACGCTCGAGATATGGGATACCGCCCAAAGTTGTTGGAATCGAATGCTCGTCGAGCAAGTTCATGAGTAAATGAAGCGGCTCTTCCTCGGTCTTTTTTCTAACTCTTTTATTTGAGGTGTGGTAAATGATGTTAGGTATGTATGTAAGGGATTTTATGAACTCGACCATCAATATTTGCAAAGTACGGTTTCTGGCTTCTTAGTGAATACTTGGAAGAAGTTGATCCGTACATCCAATTTGATTCTTCACTTCATGTCATGATCTAGGACCCTCTTCATGGTGGATGGTGTTAGGTTCTCTTCACTTATCTCAATTTACAATTCGCTCTGTTCACTTATCTCGATTCACAATCGCCAACTAATTTACCTCACAAATAAGTGGGAACTATGTCAGATTGACACATGTAAGATTGGTTATTGAAAATTGACAATAAAATAAAAATAAAAAAAACACTAGATATGAAAGTTGAGCCTCGACAAACATTGGATAACGGAAAATTGATCTTCAATGCTTATGTGTAGTCTAGTTCTATTAGAATTTATGGAATAACTTATCGATATGATATTTTCTTATTCATAGAAAGCAACTATATGTTTAATATTACGGAGAAAGTAGAGAGATATTTAATATGAGGTCAGACTTTTTATAATCAAAATAACTATTTTACCCACACATTTCTAAACCTAACCGAGAAGTTATACTACGAAAGATTTAATCACACGTGAGGTAATAAGAACACCTTTTGCACAGTAATGTTGGCTCATTGTTAGACTAAAGGCAATTCCTTTTTGTTTGGATATATATCAGGACAAGCCTAGCCTATGATCCCCAACTCATGTGCTTCTTGGAGTTCCTTTGTGAGGGTACAGTTCGCTGTGCTTAAACCAAGTCATCATCATCGGTTGAAATGGGGATGGTATAAGAGATAACAACAATCCCTTATTTGCGCCCTATTTTCGTCCTAAGGTAAAGGAAAATTAGTAGTTTGGAAGAGCAAAACAAGTTACTTTTTCCTTGTCGAAGAACTATAGGTTGCATGCAAGAGTAAACTTGAATTGTACGGATCAAGTAGCACAATTGGCCGTGTAAGGCTGCGCATGGCAACATTTCTTGGCCAGGGAACAATTTTTTTTTTTTTTTTCAGAAATAGTTCTTTTCTATTTCTATTATGAGGAACAATTTCTATGTAAAAAAAATCCGTTTGGTAACTACATAAAATTTTTATACTAGAAATAGAAAAAGAATAGAAATACGTTTGGTAAAAAACAGTTTCTTTTTTATATTTATTTATTTTTTATTGCCACCGGATGCTGTCGCCGCCACCGGACAACCGCCGCCGCCGGCCGACTGCCGCCGGCGATCGCCGCCGGCTAACTGCAGCCGGCAATCGCCACCGCACGGCCCATCGGCCGCCGTCGGTCAGCTGGTGGCGACGTGCGGCGGTGAGCCGGGCGGCGGGCGGCGGGCGGCGGCGGGTGACGGCGGCGGCAGCGGCGGTGGTCGGTGGTCAACGGCAGTCAATGGAAGTCGGCAAGAGAAGAATAAAAGAAAAAAAAATTCACTTATTTCTTAAACTTATTCGGGAACAAGAAGCAACTTTTTTTTACTTCTCATTTCTATTCCCGGGCTAACTTTTTCTTCTCAGGAACAAAAAGATAACTTGCCATTACCAAACAGGTTTCTGTTCTTTTTTTGTTCCCAGGGACCAAAGAATAGAAATTCTTTGGCCAAGGAATGTTCTCATGCAAGCCCTAAACTTCCGATGTGTATTTTTTGCCTTTGTGATTGCGTCTTCAATTGCTGGTAATACAATTATTGGTGAAATAGTTGTTGATTATGAGACGAAAGGTGTGATTCCACTAATAACCAAGCATGGGTATCGAACTGGTATTGATTGTTTTTCATGCCTCGTATTCCATAATTTGCACGGTATACTATTACTTTTAATGAATTATCATGATTTTGGCCTAGAGGGAGTGCAAATATGACATCAAAATGTATAAGTGATGGCAAAAGAATAATGTAAGTGTCAAAATTTGGCACAAAGGACACTTAAGTGCTAAAAGTTATAAAATGTACACTTAAGTGCCACTTTTTTAGAAAATTGTGATACTTGAGTGCCAAATCCGACGACCATAGCCGAAAATCCTTCATGGCAATTTTTTATTAGTATAACTTGCCTACATGGCTTATAGGAGAGCCAACCAGCAAAGAAGAGTCAAAACGACATCATTTTGCCTTTTTTTGAATTTAATATAAAGATTAATTAAATTATAATATTTTAAAAGGAGGAGGAGGAGGAGGCAGAAGGAGAGGGCTTAGCCCTCATTGCCGCCTCCCCACTATTGTTGAGAAGGGTCGGCAACAGTGGGCAAAGGGTCGGCGAGGGCCTAGCGAGTGACGGCACTTGGCCCGACCAGGCGAGGGCCAGCAACCCTTATCGAATCTGGGAGAGGGCTGCAACTAAGTTTATTCAAAGATGACACAAACTGACACATTGTCATTGGTATTTAATTGAAATAAATTGCAATCGGCGCAAAATGACCCAAATAGTCAGCATTAGATTGATGATATGAATTGTCAATCATTCTGACTATAATCCTAATTAGATTTGGTGCCAATCCAATAAGAAAAAGTAAAACTTTTTTTAGTCTTGGATTTTGAGCAAAATAAGGACGTAAAGATCCATTTCCACAAGTGTAATTTAGGTTCAAACTTACTGTAAGAATGTGGGAAATGATGCGTATCGAGTGTCCAATGGTTAGTGGCATCAACATATCATAGTCCTCTTGAAAAAAAAGTTTTGTTGACATTGAACAGTTATTGCCAATGGTTGCCCAACATGTCTTTTGGGCATTCAAATTGGAAAAAAGGAGGCCGGAGATAATGGTACACGAATTATAGCACTAGAAGACCATCTTAAGCTGCGTCATACTTTGAACGGATTTTCTGGGTTGAACACCTATCGGAAACCACTCTTTCAAGTCCCACATAGCTTCTATAGAAGGTCTTCTTTGTGAGGCTCTTTAATATGTAACTCAAGCTACTCAACCAATACATATCACTTCAATTATTCTTTCCTGCCCTCCCTTTGAGACTTCGTACCCAATTTATCCTCATCAAATGGCACATTTGCATCTAATTTGTGCACAACTCCCATGTTCTTGTCTTCTTTTGGCTGCTCTCCTCATGTCGTGCTTCATTATTATTGCTTTTGCTATTAACGATACAGACAAGCTTGCATTGCTTGCATTCAAGGCCAAAATAACTAGGGATCCTTTCTGATCGCTTAACTCATGGAATGACAGCACAGACTTCTGCCGATGGTATGGGGTTATATGCAGTCGTCGATACCATAGAGTCACTATATTGGACCTCCATTACCAAGGACTCTCAGGACTCGTCTCCTCTCACATAGGGCACCTCAGCTTCTTGAGACAATTGTTGCTTCAAAACAATTGCTTTACCCTTGAAATCCCTCCACAAATTGGCCAATTGCGTCGGCTCCAATTATTGGATTTATCCAATAATTCACTGATGGGCGAGATTCCTAGGAATATATCAGGTTGCACGAATCTTCTACTTTTTAACCTTCGGCGCAACCGATTGATTGGAGGAATTCCAATGGAGCTAGGCTCCTTGTCAAATCTTCAAATCTTCAAATTTTCTATGAACCAATTAACTGGCGGCATCCCTTCATTCATAGGCAACTTATCATCTTTGGAGATGATTTCCTGTGCCTACAACCATTTGAGTGGGATTATTCTCCAATCTTTAGGTCAACTAACCAAACTATACGTGCTCGCCTTGGGACGCAATGGGCTTTCAGGTACCATTTCACCTTCTATCTTCAACTTGTCTTTGCTGACTATATTTGACATAGTTCTGAACCAGATCCATGGCAATCTTCCTAAAAATATAGGATTCAATCTTCCGAATCTTCAATTTTTTTAGCATTGTTGATAACCACTCCATTGGATCAATTCTCTCGTCAATATCCAATTCCACAAATCTAGGAGTGCTCCCTCTTTCTAGCAATGTGCTCTCTGGGAAAGTCCCTTCATTGGCAAATCTTTATAACCTTTGGGTTTTTGCCATATATTACAATTATCTCGGGAGTGGAAGGTCCAATGCAGATGATTTGAGCTTCCTTTGCTCACTAAGGAATGCCGCTAACTTAAGGGATTTGTTAGCGCATAATAATAGATTGGGTGGGACCCTTCCTATATGTATCGGTAATCTTTCCGCTACTTTTATAAAAATGTCACTTAACCAAAATTTGATTTCGGGTGAGGTCCCGAGAGAGATCAATAAACTTGTGAACTTGCAGGTATCATCATTAGGTTTCAACCTTCTTTTAGGTCTGATCCCATCTGATTTACGAAACCTTTCGAATCTCCTAGCATTGGCCTTGGAAGGCAACAATCTATTTCGCATAATCTCATCCTCTTTGCAAAATTTGCACCAGTTAGACGAGCTTAGGCTTGCCAAAAATAACTTGAAATTGTCGATTCCTTCATTCCTAGTCAAATATCAGAGCTTCACACATTTAAGTGTAATCCTTCCGATGAAAATTGGCAACTTGAAACATTTGTATGTGTTAAATGTCTTTGGAAATATTCTGGATGGTGAAATCCCCAGCAGTCTAAGCAATTGTGATGGACTAATAATACTAAGAATGGAAGATAACCTTTTTAGCGGGTCCATTCCTCAATCAATTAGCTCATTAAGAAGTATTGTGGAATTAGATCTTTCCAACAACAGTTTCTTTGATGAAATTCCAAAGTTCTTGGAGGCATTTCAGTTTTTGGAATAGCTGAATTTATCTTACAATTGTTTGGAAGGCCCGCCACCAACTCAAGGTGTTTTTGGGAATGTGAGTGCAACTTTTGTTGCTGTAAATGAAAAGCTCTGTGGAAGAATGCCTGAATTTGAGCTCCCTGAGTGCATCTCTCAAAATTACAAAAACAAAGGAGGAGTCCACAAGTTGAAACTCATCGTCACCATCCTTTTTTGTCTTCTCGGAATAACTCTCATTGTCACTTTCTTATATCTATGTTGGTTGAAGATGAAAAGAAATGCACCAATTCCAAGCTCCTTAGATGATTCTACGTTGAATCTATCTTATGGAGCTCTTCTAAAAGCAACCGATGGTTTTTCTTCAACTAATTTGATTGGGGTCGGAAGTTTTGGATCCGTCTACAAGGGGTTGTTCCAGGAGAACGCAATTGTCATTGCAGTGAAGGTGATTAATTTAACACGGCATGGTGCTCTCAAGAGTTTCAAAGCTGAGTGCGAGGCTTTAAAGAGTATAAGACACCGAAATCTTCTGAAAGTCTTGACGTTGTGCTCAAGCATTGATTATAAGGGTGATGAGTTTAAGGCTTTAGTTTATGAGTTCATGGTCAATGGCAGCCTAGATGAGTGCCTGCACCCAAATCCAACTCTAAATGATGTGGATGGGCATTCCGAGAAATTGAGTCTCCTCCAAAGGATAAACATTTCCATTGGCGTTGCTTCGGCATTAGATTATCTCCATAATCATTGTGAAAGCCCAATAATTCATTGTGATCTAAAGCCAAGTAATGTCCTCCTAGATGTTGACATTGTTGGACATATTGGTGACTTTGGGTTGGCAAAGTTTGTCCTCCAATCCATGTCTGACACTAGAGCAAATACAAGTTCTACTAGTTTAAGAGGAACAGTTGGTTATGCTGCTCCCGGTAAACATCTCTCCATCGAAAGAAAGCTTAGACCTTGTCATTACCAACTTGTCCTTATAGAGACTAGTGTTTTTTTGTTTTGTGAATTCAAATTCTTATTTTTGATATTTCTTATGCCACAATATGTGTAAACTGCAGAATATGCTAGAGAAAGCCAAGTGTCAAGAGAAGGTGATGTTTACAGTTACGGCTTCCTCTTATTAGAGATGTTCACGGCGTTAAGTCCCACTAGCGACATGTTCAAAGACAATTTGAATCACTATGTTGCGGAGTCTCTACCCCAATGAGCTATGGAGATTACCGACCCTGTGTTGCTTCATGAAGGAGAGAGCCATAGTCGTTCCCAAGATTCGCTTCACGAAAGAAGCAGCATATTTCAGGAATGTTTGGAAACAATATATCATATTGGACTCGCTTGCTTTGTGAAGGAGCCTAGAAGACGCATCAGCATCGACAAAGTTGCAACCCAGCTGCACTCAATTAGGAAGAAACTTTTTGCAGCTTCTTTACTTGGATAGATGAGGTATGAATAGAAGACATCGAAATTAGCATGTTCTCCATTTCCTGTAATAAATCGATCTAGTACTATTTGTGAATGAGAAAGGAAAGGCAAATGTCTGACTATCCTAATTTCCTTGTGAATCTAAGAGAGTACCATCTCAGTCAGTCCTACTTTAAGCCGTCAATTCATACTTTTTAACTTCTTCTTTTTTTTTTTTTTTGTCAAAATGACATTTCATGACAAATTAATGGGATAAAAAGCCAAATTTATGAGCAAAATTGACCTGTAATTACGGATTTTTTGAGTTACCGCTTGTAATTACAGATTTAATGTACATGAAATGGGACAAGTGCCCCTCTGATCAGCACAAGGCTCTGCTCTCTATATGGCTCCATTGCTATTAGGGTGTCGTCGTGCTTTGTTGATCGAATCTGGTTTGTAGGTCTACCAGAAAAATAGCGAAAAGTTTCATTGCAACTTGGAAAGATCTACCCGCTCCGCTTAAAAACCAAGTTGCAATGGGTTTTATATAAATGTGGCGTCCCTCTAATTAACTATTCTGATATTTGAGGTGAATTTCCAAACATCACGTTTGGGCAAAAAACTTGTTTTTGTCTTGACCGCAAGCAACGGTTTGCATCAGACGTTGATTATTGAAGCTTGAAGCTTTGGGATTTGATTGGTCTTAATGCCTTGCCAACCGCTTATATATTATTGCTGTTTTGTCCGTCCTTCGAAGTCCAGGAGCTCGTCCATTATCCAGAGGTGACCAAAACGTCACTTGCTGACATCACAATTGAAAGAATTTGAATTAAATCCTAATAGCATCTAAAAGCCATATGCCAGCCCCGCAAACATAATCACACGATGCCTAGCTCTGATTGCGCCTGGACCCCAGATGTAATAGAAGCTAAGCCAATCTCGGTAAAGTAGATTGAAAATTAGCACCCTCCGGCATGCTGCTTCGACCAATCAAAACCCAAAATCCCTATCTACTGGGACCTATCAATAGAACAGTTTCTCATAACGATCCGGGGAAACTACAGCCAAAATAAAGCAGATGAGCTCGGGACTCATTATTACATTGTTTACAGCATCTACCTTTCGAGTTAAGCCGACAGTTTCTCCAGCTTAGACTCCTTGATGACGATTCATGGGATATTGCGCAATGGCAAATATTGTTAACTATCATCACGGTCTAAGCAGTAGCCAAGGACAGGTTATGATCGGCCCCTAGCTGAAAACAGAAGTCCAGGGACAATTGTCGGTACTTCATATGTTCAAGGACAAACGCAATTCATGCAATGGTGAGCAAGTCATGCTCTAGACGTCTTTTATTTCTGATGATACCTATGAAAATATTGTGTGTTCCTGAGAAGTACGAAATGTATTCAATCTGCAAACATCAAAGTGATAGACATGACATGACATGACAAAAACAATACTGAAATAAGCGCTGCTCTTCTCATCCTCCACGGTGAATAGAACTTGGCCTATTAGAGACAACAAAAGTTACCGGTATATGAAAACAACCAAAAAAAAAAAAACATATCAACAATGGATTACTATGACTCAAAAAACCACAATTGCATATTATCACTTCTCATTCTCAAACATGCACATTAGATCATGGTGGCCAGTCATTCAAAAGCATTATGCACAATAATATATAACTCACATAAATGAAATCAATTATAAAACATAAAAATAATGAAATTCACATCATCATGGTTAGGCTATACTGTAGCCCTAACAAAAGAAAATTTAAACATAGTAGATGAAGATATAAAAATATAAATCAAACCCAACATCTTCAATCAAAGAACAAGAATTCTGTCACCACTTTTGTTTTCTCTTCTCAAGGAATTCGAGTAGGCGAAAGACGACTTACTTGATTCCGATGCGCAAACAGAAAATAGCCCCGGAACGAACGTTGAATTACCGATGAAACACAAACAACACTTCCTTACGTTGGTCTGGATGCAATCACTAGGAAAACACCCAATTTCCATGGCGTAAATGCCGATTGTTCTTGCGAAATTGAAATGGAAAGCCTTCTTCTTTTGATGGAAAAATGGGAGAGAATTTTGTGTATGAATGATCTGCCAACAACAACATCTAACGGTTGTCTTCTAAGAGGTTTTTATACCTCTCACTTCATACCCTTTCAATAATAACTCGCAGCCCATCATGGACGCACCCATTCAATTACAACATCTCCCACTCGGACATGATGGGCTTGATAGCTCTCTATCAATAATTTAAGGCATTCAACATTCATCAACTTTATAAAACAATTCATACTTGCAAATAAGCCGTGCGATCAGCGAGTACACCTGCACTTGGGAGCTCAAATTATGCACCTGTTAGGGATAACATAATGGCTACAACCCCGAAAAGAAATAATCAATCGATGCCTCACAGTGCCCCAGACCTATTTTGTTACATCAGTCTAAGTATACATATCCCTTAAAGGCTATACTTGACTATTCTCAAAAAACACCATGTATTTACAATTACATCCACAACCACATAAGGCGATATAATTGGTCGACCAGTAAATACATGTGATGGATGTATAACAACAATAGTCTTCCTTTGCACTCATGTCTCTCTCCATTTCAGAACAACTGCTTTCCTAGTCACCTCCCATAAGGCCATATCTATTCATGACCGCCGATAACATGCTAAAGTAGCAACATTGATCTTTCATTTTGAGAACATAGTCAGAAGTAACATAGGGCACAAAATGAGGTAAGTTATAAATTACCTCAATGACTCACACGATGAGTAAATAGGGATTATTTCACTCACCTTCCCTTGTCGGTCGTATAATGCACATGTAGTATAAATTACATGCTATAGTGGATTTCTCTTTATATAAGAGCGTATGTCATTCATTAAATATATCCACTATACGGATCTTAGCCTAAACATAGTCACGTGCTTCTCACGTACTCATGTTTAGCTCGAGTGCTATTTCAGCTCGCCTTCTACAGCGCCCAATTAAGTACTCGCATCCGGCATTTTTCAGGCATACATGATTGTGAGACTATCATGTTCGGTCTTATTATAAACAAATTACAGACCTCATCTTGACTCCAATCAAGGCGACATGTTTTATGTACCAAACTTGCTCTTCAGCATTTATTTGTACATAACGTCTCATCTCAACGTGCTAACTACAGCACTTGAGGCGATTGCTCGTGTGAGTAAGCCAATCATTGCCTGATGACATACTTTTCAATAATATATGTGTGTATGTGCTAGTCTCATAATGGATTCGTACTTATTGATAAAACATCAAGTCACTAAAAAAACAAACAAGTACAATACATATGTCCACAAATACATAAACCAATGATCCTCCACAATTACACATATCACATTCTACGCAATCCTAGTGACATCCTATGGGTCAAGAATATGTCTCTAGGAATAGCCTTCGTAAATGGATCAGCAATCATTCTATTAGTTGAAATGTATTGCAGGATCACTTCTTTCTGCGCTATAACATCTCTGATGAAGTTGTTCCTTATGTCAATATGCTTCGTTCTTTAATGATACTTGGGATCTTTGACATAGGCAATGGCTGCTTGACTATCGCAATAAACTGTCACCGGTCTTGGAACCTCAGTGACAATGGCTAAATCTTCCAAGAAACGTTTTAGTCATATTGCTTCTTGCACTGCGGCAGAACATGCAATAAATTCTGCCTCCATAGTAGATAATGCCGTGCATGTCTGTTTCTTGCTATTCCAAGAAACTGCGCCTCCATTGAGCAAGAACGCATATCCAGAAGTCGATTTACGCTCGTTGAGGTCTCCACCCCAATCAGCATCTGAATAGCCTAATAGGCGTAAATCATTCCCTTGGTAACAAAGTCGATAGTCCATGGTGTCCTTCGAGTATCTAAGGATCCTCTTCACTACTTTCCAGTGTGCTTGACCGGGATTTGATTGATATCGGCTCACCAATCCCACGGCATAACATATGTCAGGTCGAGTACACATCATAGCATACATCAAACTTCTGATCGCACTAGCATAAGGAACAGTTTTCATTGCTTTAATTTCTTCTGGAGTCTTAAGACACATCTCAGCACTTAGACCTTCACCTTGCATGACAGGGGTATCAATGGGATTACAGTGCTACATATTGAAACGTTCAAGAATATTCATAATATAAGACTCTTGTGATAAAGCAAGGAGTTTCCTTGATCGATCTCTTTTGATCTTAACTCCTAATATATAAGCAGCTTCTCCCATGTCCTTCATTTCAAAGTTGGACGACAACCATTCTTTTATAGTGATAACCATAACCTTGTCATTTCCAGTCAACAGAATATCGTCCACATAAAGTGATAAAATCACAAATTTATCTTCGGATCACTTGACATATACACAGTGATCCTCTTCGATCATCATGAAACCAAAAGTTGTTATAGCTTGATGAAAACGAAGATACCACTATCTATATGATTGCTTAAGGCCATAAATCGAGCGATGAAGTTTGCATACTTTATCATCTTGGCCTTTAGCTATGAAACCTATCGGCTGCTTCATATAGATTTCCTCATCTAGTTCTCCATTGAGAAATGCCGTCTTTACATCCATTTGATGTACTTCTAGGTCCAAATGTGCAACGATGGCTAGAATAAGGCGTATTGAGGCAAACCTTACAACCGGTGAAAAAGTTTCCTCATAGTCTATACCCTCTTGTTGAGTATAACCTTTTGCCACAAGGCGACCCTTATATTTTTCAATGGATCCATCTGCTCTTCGCTTAATCTTAAAGACCCATTTGTTTCCAATGACCTTGCGATTTGGCGGTAGATCAACCAAGTCCCAAACATGATTTGCCCTCATTGACTCCATCTCATCTTCCAAAGCTTTTCTCCATTCTTCCTTGTCAGAGGATGAGAGAGCCTCTTGAACAGTCTTTGGCTTAGCATCGTCTTTTTAAGCAATCATAAATGATTCCCCTTCAATCTCAAAATGACGACGAGGAATACTTTTACGATTACTTTTGCGCAACTGAATTTCTCTTGAATTCGGTTCGCCGGCGATGCAACACTCCCACTAGGTCTTGCATGTTGAGGGAAATCTTCATTTCCCTCTACAACATTAGTGGGTGTGTTATTGGGATCTTCCATCTCATATAATTGGAAGTCCTTATCAATCTCACCTCTACTAGGAAAATTATTCTCCAAGAACCTGACATCTCGTGACTCCATTTCGGTCACACTTCCATCAACTTGTTCACCTATGAACACATACCCTTTGGAGTGTTCAGAATATCTAATAAAGATACATTTCTTCCCTCTAGGACCTAATTTGCCATATTTATGGGAAGAATCATGAACATAAGCTGCACATCCCCATGGACGTAGACTACTTAAGTCTGGTTTCCTACCAGTCCATAATTCATAAGGGGTGGAAGTGACCAACTTTGAGGGCACTCGGTTAAGTACATAGGCAGCAGTTAATAATGCATCTCCCCAATAAGAGATAGGTAAATTTGCTTGTGCCATCATGGATCTAACCATTTCCAATAGGGTTCTATTCCTTCTCTCAGCTACCCCATTTTGTTGTGGAGTACTGGGAATAGTCAATTGTCGTACAATTCCCTTTTTCATCACATAGAGTCTTGAATTGCTCCAATAGATACTCACGTCCGCGATCAGTTCTCAATGCCTTTATCATTTTGTTTAACTGATTCTCTACCATCGCTATATATCGTCTAAAGCAGTCCAATGCTTCTGACTTATGGGAGATTAGAAAGACATAATCAAAATGCGTGAAGTCATCTATGAAAGTGATGAAATATGAAGCTCCATGCCTCGCCCTCACATTCAAAGGACCACAAATGTTAGAATGTATGAGTTGCAATGGAAATTCGGCTCTAGTCCCTTTACCGAATGGTTTTCTAGTTACTTTTCCAGCTAGACAATGTTCACATACAGGTAGATCAACATTAGTGAGTGACCCCAAAAGGCCTTCTCTAGCTAATCTTTGCATTCTTTGCAACCCAATATGACCTAATCTAGCATGCCAAGTACTTGCATCAATCTCAACATTACTAGCAGATGCAATTAAAGAAGAACAACCATCAACATTAACATTGTACTGATTGTAGTCAATGTTCAACACCATAAAACCATTCAATACATGACCTGAACCATAATAAACTGTTCCAAACAAAATGTCAACACAATCACCATGGAAATTCAATACATAACCTAAGCTAAGAAGGACAACTACGGAGACCAAGTTTCGTCGAATATCTAGAGCATAAAGGACATCATGCAGGAACAAGTTTCGACCACCACGTAAAATCAATTTACATGTGCCGATACCCTTCACTTCAACTCTAGAGTTATTCCCAACATATATCCATCTTCTTCCAGGCGGTATCCGACGATACTCCACAAATGCTTCTCGATCTCTAGCTACATGGACTGTTGCTCCTGAGTCTACAGTCCACATTGGATGAGATTCAGCAAGCATGACAATACTAGAAACAAAAGCATTATTTAAAGTAATGGAGTAATAGGGTACCTTTTTCGGCTCAGTGCATTCACGAGCAAAATGACCCATCTTGCCACAATTGTAGCACTCCATCTTGGCCTTGTCCTTCTTCTTACCACGCTTCTTGCGTCGGAAGGTCTTAGCCCTCTTAGGTGCCTGATCAGTCTTCTTCCCTTTGTTGTTGAATGGAGAATTCCTTTTGCGCTTGAAACCCGAAGCTTTGCACAAACTCGATTCAGCAACATAAGCATGGGTGGAGGATCTCGCAGCCTCTAGGCGCTCATCCTCTAATTCCAAGTGACGCGCTATATCATCAAAAGTGATAATATTCTCATTATGCGTCATATTGATCTTCATATGCTCCCAATTATCAAGAAGAGACCTTATAATAGCCTGAACTTGCTGTTCATCAGTAAGGGAGTGACCTGCTGATTTCAGCTCACGAATCATGTTTGACATCTCCCGAAGGTGCTGTCTCATCGTTACATTTGGGCGCTTTCGGAATGTGTCAAACTTGATGGTGAGTCTCCTCAGCTTAGTGGTAGATGTACCCCCAAACTTATCTTTCAAGGCAATCCACATAGCTTGAGCTTTGTCATAACTTTCAAACTCACACATGAGATCATCTTGCATACAGCTCAGCAACGTGATGCGAGCAATGCTATTTTTCTTTTTCCGAGCTTGATAAGCTTCTAGATCTCTCCTGTGTTGAGCTAAAGTTTCATGCTCAGGTTCATCCATGGTGTGGTTGAGGGTTTCCAAAACCTCTTGCTCCTCAAGGATGTACTGAACTTTTCGGTGCCAAATATCATAATTGTCACCGTTCAGTTTCTCACCCTTATTAAGGTCAGCCACAATGGTCTTGGATGCCGAAGCCATAATCAATTTCTATTGCACATTGACTTAATAAACGCAAAATCAATACTAGCACATTTTACAAAGTAACACACATATTTAATTTGCAGCAAAGACAAACTAAATTAATGATAAATCAACAAAAGACACAGAGGCAAAAGTTCACTATGTTCCCAATCAACTTCTATGTACAATTGTTCTATTATCATTAATTAGTCTAATTTGCGCAAATTTTAAGTTCTAGGTGAGAACTCTCTCAATTCTACCAACCTATGAACTCCCACTAGGAAAAAATAATTACATGACCTTATATAATTTCTACATTTTTCCATCAACACAAAAATATAGCATGATATGAACCAATGTACAAATAACAATCATACTACAACTATTAATATATTAAAAAAAAAACGCAATTCAACATTTAATGGATTTCCTACCATTGTTCTAATTTTCTAGCAATTAGAAAATTGCAAGTATATTAAAATATATACATCATATCATTGAACCAAGCTCTACACAGCATGTATAACATCATTTGCATACAAGCTAGCTACTGTATTTTAAATCACAAGAAAAATACAAGCTACACAAATGAATAAACTTCATTTATACCTTAGAATATGTGTACATAGGGTTTCGTACCCAATTTTAGACATTTATAAAACTCAAATATCCAAAATAAATATACCACGGTGTCGGGAACATCCATACGAACCAAACGCCACCAACCACGCTCCCATCAGAGCTCGCACGCGCCCACATGCGCCGCCTAAGTGCGCGGCGCCTGTGGCGCACGCGCCAACGAGCCAAAAGGCTCCTGGCCGATCCGACCGGTCCGACCGGTGACCGGTTCGACTGTTGACCAGTCCGACCGTTGACCGGTTAATGGTCGGGTCGGGTCGTCGATCAACCGGGTCGGGTCTCGGGCCGAGTCAACCGGGTCGGGTCGGGTCGGGCCGCCGGCGACCAGCCGGCCAACCGCCACCATCGATGACGTCATCGATGATGTCATCCCAACGGTTACAAGCCGTTGGGTGACGTCACCACGCGCCGGTTGGCGAACCGGCGCATGACACGCAGCCGCCGGTCCGCTGACTGGCACGTGTTGCGCACGCACTGGCGCTGCCAGCTCTCCAGGTGTGTGGCGCCCAGGCGCAGCGGCTTCTGGCCGCGCGTGTGGGTGCGTCCGACGTCCTCTCGCCGCGCGTGTGGGTGCATCCGACGTCCTCTCGCCGCACTCGACCCACCGTCGGACTTGTCTCGACAAGTACTTTCATCCTGTATATTCAAAAGTTGATTTTGGCCAAAAAAATATTTCGAAAATTGGCCAAAACCGTACGGATGCACGCGACCCCAAACCCGTTCTTCACTCCAGTTGAATTTCGAGTTTTTCATATGGCAATTCCGACTATCAGAGATCCAAACAGCGTAAATTTCATACTCTTGATCTCAATATCAAATGGTAAACGAGAAAATTCAATGAAAAACAAGGCAGAAATCGCGACCGTGCTCTGATACCAATCAAGGAATTCGAGTCGGCAGAAGACGACTTACTTGATTCTGATGTGCAAACAGCAAATAGCCCCAGAACGAATGTTGAATTGCCGATGAAACACGAACAACACTTCCTCACGTTGGTCTGGATGCAATCACTAGGAAAACACCCGATTTCCACGGCGTAAATGCCGATTGTTCTTGCAAAATTGAAATGGAAAGCCTTCTTCTTTTGATGGAAAAATGGGAGAGAATTTTGTGTATGAATGATCTGCCAATAACAACATCTAACGGTTGTCTTCTAAGAGGTTTTTATACCTCTCACTTCATACCCTTTCAATAATAACTCACAGCCCATCATGGACGCACCCATTCAATTATAACATCTTCAAAATACTTGATAAACTATCATACCAATGAAAAACGAAACTACTCTCTCTCCCTCTCAATGTTCTATCAGATGATCTTTTATTTGATATCTATCTCCCAACGCAGATAACATTAGGGAACAAAATCAAGGATCCCCTAATTTGATATCCATATTCCATTATTTTTTATTTGAATTTTTTATTTTTGCCATTCTTTTTTTTATCTTCTCCATATCTCCTTAATATGATATTGTATTTTGAAATTTCATATTAATCATTTGATAATTGCGAGTTTGAGTCTTGGAATTCATAATCATTATATATTCTAAGAAAAGTCAAGCTTGGGCACAAACTTTAAATATGCCCTGAACTAAACTTTTCAATAATCCATATTAAAGTTAACTTGACCCGATAAAAAGTTTTGAGACTAGACTAGTCTAGTCCTACTCAAGTCAGTGCTCAAGCAGTGACTTGGGAGCAAAGGGGTTGCGCCACTGCTGGCGTGAGCCTATGTAGGGCCATGCAAACACGGTCCGCCGGCCGGCCACTCCTGATCAAAAACAGTTTTAAGCATGTAAGTTAAGTCCCGAAATCAAAATTGAGGTCAAAATTTGATCTCCTCTATTCAAACAATCCTAGCTAGTAGGTAGGAGAGGCTTTCATTTGTCGATCTGGCCCAACAATCTCCAGCCCACCACAAGAGCCCGCATTACCCCAACCCAACCCCCGCGGCCGCTCAACCGAACGACTCCGCCACCGACCGCCGCCGCCACCACCGAGTGGACACCTCGAGCTTGCTTCACTCTGGTCGCCGCCGATCTCGCTATCTGCCTCGCTCCGCGACAACCTGGTAGGTTTCAATCTCATTAATTGTGTCCGCGTAGTTCGCGTGCGACTTGGAAGCGAAGTAGTTGCTGTTCATGTCTGATAACCTCCGAGCGTTTTCTACTTTCGAGATTGATCGGGGATTGATGTGGCATGGATGTGATATGGCGGTCTTTGATGTTGATTGGGATTATTATTGGGATTTTAGCCTCCGAAGTTGCAGTAAACATACCTAGAAAATTGGAGAAAATATTGCATACACCGCACTGCAGTGTGCTGAAAGGTTGTACCTTTTCGGTTGTTGATTCATCCAACAGGCGGGGAAAGATTCTCGACGCTGTGTTTTAGCTCTCTGATGATTTGACAAGTTATTTAGAATGCGAATCGCGGTCTTGACCATTGGAATGTGGATGCATTCCAGTTATATTTCCCATGGTAGAGAACCTCCTCTACTTGAATTTGTCCGAAATCATCTAAGTGGAAAACCTTCCCATGAAAATTGGCAACTTGAAAAATTTGGACGCATTAGATGTGATATCCCAAAATTTAGGTCCTATTTTGAAATATGTGAAATGATTATTTCATCAATGCACTTATGATTATTTTACTCAGAACTGATCACTCATGAGTAACTAATCTATTGTGTGAGGCCGTAAAGGTTTAAAACGCGAAAGACTAGAAAATTCAGTTAGAAATCGATTGCTTGACCGTAAAAATCGGCAATGATCAATGCTACGTTGTTATAAGTCCATTAGCGAATGAATATAAATCAATCGACGGAAGTACATAGTAGGTTTGTTGGTGATTCTGCACGATTACAATACTCACGTCGAACGACAATAAACCAATTTTCTATTGATATTAAATATGGGGTATGTCGCGACCAAATTTTCGGGTGAACCACCTAGGGTTTGGCTAATGGATTGTTAAGCCTAGACTTAACTCAGGCTTTCCCAAGCCCATACCAATTCGCAACTTAGGTTCAAGTTCTTAGCATGCAAATAATTTTCAATTGGGAGTCGCCACTAATCTTTTTTTAGTGGGTCGATTAGAAACCCAAATAAAGTAATGGGAGATTTACTTTACTCCTGCGAACCAGAGATTCTAGATATGGGGACTTGGTTATGCTAGATTCCTCTAACACCCTTTCGGTACCATTTTTTCATTTTGAAAAAAAATGTTTAGCAGGCAGCTTGAATTGATTTTAATTTATCTCCCTAACATGTGAGGTGATCATGCGGGTGCGCAAACCACCAATTTAACACCCAATAAAGCAATGAGTAAATTACGGGACTTACCTTATAGCAACGAAAGCATCTGCATTGTTAGATCAGAAATCATATCGACAATCCTAGATATAATTTCTAATTAACATGCAATCACTCAATTTCTGGTTTTCACTTTGTTTAATGGGAACTTAGTCTATATGCAATGCATGCTAATAATCTAATATGACATGGCATGACATGATAGTGTAGTCTAAACTATATGAATGAGTAAAATATTTTTTTTTTTTTTTGTGTTTTCTTAATGAGCACGCAATAATTAAATATGCAATCTAAATTAACCAAAATGACCTAATCATAATGATGGGCAATTTCTAATTAAATTAATCTAGCAACAATCACTAAATGACGTGCATTTTATGAACCTTATTCTATATGACGTACACATGATTTTTATTTTCTTAATAAGTATGCAATCTACCCTAATATGCAATGACATGCAAAGAATGCTCTAATTCTAAATTTTTTCTTTTTTCTTTTATGAAATTCGAAATTAAAATTGCCACATAATTAAACATGCATTTAAAAAAGCTAACATCCTAAACGAATGCATTTTTTTTAATTTTTATTTAAGGAATTCGAAATAAATAAATTTCCTATTCTAGACGTGCAAAATAACCTAAAACAAGTAATATCCTAACATGCATCTAATCTAACTCAAATATATATTTTTTCGGGTTTTTCCTTTACGGGAGCAATCAAATAAGAACAACACGGCACCAAATCAAGCAAGATATCATCCATGTCCATTTAATTTTGGGAAATAAATTGACGAATCGTATCTCACGCATGAGATCGGATTGGCTAATTTTTAAAATAAAATCACGAATCATATCTTGAGCGTGAGATCGAATCGGTGATTTTTCCGTACGATTGCGGGTCGTATTTCGAGCGTGAAATCGGACCGTCAATCATATGTACATTGTAAAATTAGGAAGATTTCCCAATTTAAAGACTACTCGACATTTTGTAAATATGATGGTATCATTCGAATATTCAAAGAAATATTGCGATATCACAAATTAGGCAGTGACATATATGAAAATCAGATTAATTGAGAGTTTTACCTAATACACAATATCACGCGGGTGACGCTTCCAAATTCGGACGGATGATGGTGGCATCGGCGATGGCTTATGCTGTACTAATCAGCACGATGGGGCTCGCGATTGCAACTCGAATCACACGCAGCAAAGTTTCTAGCTCCGAGAGTAGTCACGAATTGTGGTTGGTTCAAAAATCTACACGTAAACTTCGAGACGAGACCTGCAAAACAATAACTTTCGTCATGGTGGTGGCCTGCGGCAATACAGGGATCGTTGGGTCAGCAAACGTGCCGGTGAAGTTCGCCTGAATTACTCAATGAGGCACTTGGATTGTTAAAAGGACATGGTGCTGATGTGAGAGGAACGTCCAGGGGCTGCCACCTGCTTTGGATTCACCAAAAGTCCTGCTAAAAAAAAAAAAAAAAAAAAAAAAAACTCTACACTAAAAAAATTTACACGTGATAAAATGGCCAAGTGACTCCAAATTTCTATAAAATAAATGTGTAAAATCCTCCCCCCCTTTCAATGTATACGTCCTCCTTTACTCAAAGAACATGTGCGCTTCTCTAGTGCAGGTTTTAGTGACCCGGATGTTTGCTGAATTTTGACTGAGCTCAACGGGACGGTAGCTTGTCTTGGCATCGGCCCAAAGGACGGCGTCAGAGTAGCTCACGTCGGATTTTCACAGCTCAGCATGGCAGGGCGGCGGTGCGAGCTCGTGGGCAAGGGAACCCCGGTAGTGACGCGGCGAGGGGGTGGAGTCGCGATCAGCAACGGCTCGGTGGAGCTTCGGGTCGGAAATCTCGGCGGCGAGGCGAGCGGACCCACAGACGTCAGCAACAGGGTTGGGCTTTTGATCGCGGTGGTGAGACGTGCGGGTGTGGCGGCGCAGCTTGGATCTTCGGCGAAGGGGTGATGGAGGCAGCAGCGCACAAAGAAGACCCAATCCCCTTCTTTCTTTCTTTTTTTTTTTTTTAAATATCTTTTCCTGCCGCACATGTCCCCTCCGTTGTTGTACTTTTCAGCATAAGAGAAAAAGCTCCTGCTTCCTCTTTCTCTCTCTTCTGCTGCACTTTTTTTCTTTTTCAACTAAAGCCAAAAATCCTTGACCTTTTCTTCTCAAACCCTAAAGAAACGATCGAAAATTTTCTCCTCTCGCATGAATTTTTTAAACCTTCGAATCACAGAGAAAACCCACAATATGGCCGTATATTCAATGTGTGGCCTCTTTTATTTTTACTCAAAATCAAATATTTGACTAGGCAATCCACATCCTCCAACAATCAGCCATTGTCCAGCAGTAGTTCACGGTTTTACTCATTGCATGAAACAAAGATGGTCTTCGTCGAGGGAGGAAAGCAAGGTAGCAGCAACGTCGTCGGTCCAGGATGGCGGGGGCACGAGATTGAGCAGCAACTCATCAGCGTCGTGGGCTGGTCGGTGGTGAATCAATAGGACCATGAGATTCACGGCCAACAACTCGCCACGGGCAACAAACGGAGACGAATCAACAGCACATCATCAATTTAGGACACGGGGGCGAGGACTTCATGATGGTGAGAAATAGCGGCCGATCGTCATTGAGGGGCAGCAGGCGTGGTGCGGCGGCTTGTCGAGACGATGGGAAGTAGCGGTGTCGGGAATTTGGGGTACTCAGTCAAAGACGACTGAAGAAGATGACCAACCATGCTCCTTCTCACTCTCTCATCTGATTTCTTTCTTTTAGAGTATCAGACTCACATGGGAGGAAAAGAAAAAAGCCTTGACCTCACGTTCTCTCCTTTTCTCTCGGAATTTTGGCCGTGTCTGTCAATAAATGGGTGCCCCCCTCTGTTTTAATCATGTGTGGCCCTTTTTATACAAACGAAGGACTTAATTTTTGGCAAATGTTCTTTATTTTTCCTTTCCTTTTCGGCTCACGCACGAAATCCACTTTGATTATGTAATATTTCTTATTTTGAGTCGAGGAACATATTACTCAATATATGCCCCCACGTGCAATATTCTCTTTATCTTTTTCTAATATTCCACTTGAAACTTTCCTTTCTACCAAAAAATATATCCATCGGTGTATATTTCCTGAATATGTGAAAAATCTCGCACCATATCGTTTAATATTGGAAAAATTAAAGCTCATCTATCATCAGTCGGTCCAATGCAAATGTGACTAAAATAAAATAAATGCTCCTAAAACTATATGATATACAAATTGATATTTTTTTTATCAGGGATAAAATTAACCCCTAATTTTCTATGCAATAAATAAATGATCAGACCGTCAAAATTTAGGTGTCAACAGGGTACATAAGTGAATCCTCGCGATTATATGACAAGCGATGGTCGTAAATGATTCGAAGAGGCACAAACATGAATAGAAAATTATCAACCACGGGTCAACCCCTAAAAGCCATCCGATAGTTTAGGTCGTAATAAAATCTCATTAGATCGATTTTTAACCATGAAATTTAATTTGATATCGGGCATCAAACTTTTCAGGGTGTTAAGACTAATTTATTGTACGTCGCCTCATCTATTTGCGAATTATCGACAAGTTCAAAATTTTCCAAAAAGGAATTATTGGAAAAAAAAAATTGGAAACTAGAAAAGGAGTCGGACCCAGTGGCAAAATTGTGATTTTTAGACAAAAAGTGAACTTTTAAGAAAATTGAAACAAAAAGGGAAAAAAAGATGCGGAGGAGAGGAGTTTATGGAAGATATTTTGTAAAAAATTATCAATTTTCTCTCTCTCCTTCTCTCTCTCTCTCTTCTCCGGCAAAAGAATGCTTCAAGTGCTATAACTCGACACAAAGGGACACTTAAGTGCCATAACTTACAAAATATATACTTAAGTGCCACATTCGAGAAAAAGGGATTATTTAAGTGCCACTCCAGCCAAAATGTTGACGTGTCAATTTTCCGGTGAAGCGAGTGCAAAACGATGTCTTTTTTTGCATGTTGACGTAGCCAAATAACGCAAAAACGACGTCATTTTGGGCTAACGTGATAAAAAATAATATAAAAATTAATTAAATTAAATTTAGTTAGAATATTAAAAAATAATAATTTTAATTTTAATTTTTTTTTAAAAAAAGTGGGGACGCGGGCCGAGGGCCGAGCCCTCGGCCCGCCGCCCTCCTCGCCGTCACCGGGAAGGGCCGATGACGAGAGGGGGTCGGTCGGGGTCACCAAGCCTTGGCTAAGGGCTAGTGACCCCGGCCGACCGACGGCGAGGGCTCGCGAGCTTTTGCCCCAGATCGGGGCGGGTTGCGGCCCTCGCCCGGATGCGGCTAGGGTTGGCGGCCCTCGCTTGGCCGGGCCACGGCCGCCGACCCTCACCGGATCTGGGCAAGGGTCGCGACCCTCACCTAGATCTATGGCGAGTGCTGCGACCCTCGCCTAGATCTGTGGCGAGTGGCGAGGCTCGCGAGCCCTCGCCATCGGTCGGCCGGGGTCACCCCCCGGCCGTGGCCCGGCAACCCCCATTTGTCGCCGACCTTTCCCGGCAACGGCTGGGGGAGGCGGCGGCGCGGGCCGAGGGAGCCCTCAACCTCCCCCCTTTTCAATTTTTTTAATTTTTAAATATTAAATTTATTATTTTTAAATATTTTAATTAAATTAAATTTAGTTTATTTTTATATTATTTTTTTACCACATTAACCTAAAACTACGCCGTTTTTGCATTATTTGGCCACGTCAACACGCAAAACAACGTCGTTGTACACTTGCTTCGCCAGAAAATTGACACATCAGCATTTTGGCCGGATTTTGGCCAAAGTAGCACTTAAGTGATCCGTTTTTCTCGAATGTAGCAGGTAAATGTACTTTTAGTAAGTTATGGCACTTAAATATCACTTTGTGCTAAATTATGGCACTCCAGGGGTCCGCGCCTCTTTTTTCCCCTTTATGCCACCCCTTCTGCCCACTCTCCGTTCTCTCTCTCCCTCACATTTTCTTCCCCCCTCTTCAGCCGAACTCACCTATTTCCTTCCCCTTCCAATTGCTTTCATTTCCCCTCAAATTCTTCATCTTTTTCCTCTTCATTTTTTTTCTTTTGCCGCCCCCTTGTCCGTTCTTGACCATCGCTACTCACGCCACCTTTGTCCGCCGCTTGAAGTGGTGCCACTTGCCGTCTTCACCACCGAACCACCAAGCTTGGCTGCTCCTCAACTTCACCGAACCACCATCTTTGGCCGCTAGATCACCGCCGCTCATCACCACATCTATGCCGTCGTTCAAGCCACCACCGCCGTCCTCATCACCTCAAGCCACCACCTTCACCGTCATATCACCACTGAACCCTCTCTTTGTGGTCGTGAGCCTTGAGATGCTTCACCACCACCATCGAGCTCCTATTCAAGTCGAGAACGCTGTATTCTCGACCTCGTCACACCACCATCGCTGTAAGCTCGCCATCGTCAGAAAACCCATGAGTTAACTCATAATCCTTGATTATGGTGTTAATTACGCTTAGGGGTAAGTTAGTAAAGGATAATGATGGTTAGCGTTAGTTAATTATGGTTTAACCTTAATTACAATTAAGGGCGGTTTAGATTAAATTTAAGTGTGATTAGTTTAAGTAATTATGATTAGATTAATTAATCATTGTTAGATTAATTAATTGAGTTTAGTTTAATTAATTGTGATTTGATTGATTAATCATAATTTGTTTAATTAATCGTAAATTGTTTAATTAATAGTTAGGCTAATTAATCGAGTTTAGTTTAATTAATCGTACTTAGCCTAATTAATCATGATTAGTATAATTAATGATATATTAGCCATTAAGTAGAATTTTATGCTTATTTTATTGGATGGATCTATGCATAGTTCTGATTATTTGAGCTTGTTATGTTGTGTTATTGGTTGTTTAATGTATATGGTTTACTTATTATTTTCAAAGAAGGTTTTCATGGACAAGAAAAATAGCGAATTTTGAGGTGTCGGGTTTGGACTCTTAATTTTACGCGTGAAATAAAGCATTGGGGTTCTAAAATAAAAGTGGACAAAGTTTAATGGGTTGATTTCAAATACGTGACTATGTATGAATATTTTATTAGAATTTTAAGTGTGAAAATTTGCCAAAGTTGATTGTTTGAATGCAAATTCTTTTATATTAAGCTAATTACTAGCAGATAAAAATTGACTTGGTTGATAGTGTACTTGAGTGGTCATTTAATCAAACCTGTCATCCAATGAGAGTTCGGGAGCGATGCCCGATTTTTATCGGATGCTCGGTGGGGGTCCGAATGTGTAGTCCCTATTGAGATCGAACTGATGCTCCTTATGGAATGCTGTCTAAGTAGGGGTTTTAGACGATGCCATGCCCGATGAGGCGGAATGATACCTGGTCATGTCGAAAGACCGCCAACTCATGTGTTAGCCGTGGCTCAAAGGGTCGTAATAATCAAAACACGTGTGAATGATTGTGATGCATTGCGCTCGATCATGGGGTAAAACTGTGAGGCATGGTATGGGACAAGTCAAAACGAATTTTAGATTATAATCGGGACCCGTGTATATGCTTGGTGTATGAGAGTTATTTGTTCTAGTTATTGATTATGCTTGTTGCATTGATAATGACGTATGTGATCTACTAATATGCAGGGGTGTGCCAAGGAAAGGGATGATTGTATCCCATTGTATGTTTAGGCTGCCTCCGAGACAAATTCACGTCCTAGTTTGGGTTTAGGCTATTAACTCGCTGAGATTTATATTTCATCTCATTGTTGTTTATTATTTTCAGAGTCGTAGTCTAGAGAGCCGTCATGTTCGGTTCAGGGTCCCTATGGCATCGAGGAGTTGGCCTCGCCGCTAGAGAAGTTTAGTTAACCTTAAACCCCTGTCAGTTTTTGAAAAAGGCTTGTAATATTATACTTCCTAGGGTTAACAAGTACATAAATAAAAGTGCTATTTTTGGAAAAGTTGGTTAGTGTGTTTTTACTATCCCTGTTGTTTGTTGATTGACTAGGTGTTTATGTTAAATACTCCCGCTTGCGTTTAATCGAAAGAGAAAAAGAATGGGTCGGCGACCGGTCCTAAGCCGTTGCAAATTAATCGACAGTCATGGGGTGTTCGCATGCTCAAGGTTCGGGGAGTAACATTAGATGTCTTGGGAAATATTTTAGACGATGAAATCTCCAGCAGTCTAAGCAATTGTGATCGACTAATAATACTAAGAATGCGAGATAACCTTTTCCACGGGTCCATTCCTCAACCAATTAGCTCAATAAGAAGTATGAGGAATTAGATCTTTCCAACAACAATTTCTCTGGTGAAATTCCAAAGTTCTTGGAGGCATTTCAGTTTTTGAGAGAGCTAAATTTATCTTACAATCGTTTGGAAGGCCCGCTACCAACTCAACGTGTTTTTAGGGATGTGAGTGTGACTTTTGTTGCTGGAAATGAAAATCTCCATGGAGGAATGCCTGAATTTGAGCTCCTCAAGTGCATCTCATGAAACTCCAAAAACAAAGGATGAGTCCACAAGTTGAAACTCATCGTCACCATCCTTTTTGGTCTTCTCGGAATAACTCTCGTTGTCACTTTCCTATATCTATGTCGGTTGAAGATGAAAAGAAATGAGCTAATTTCAAGCTCCTTAGATGATTCTATGTTGAATCTATCTTACGGAGCTCTTCTAAAAGCAACCAATGGTTTTTCTTCAACTAATTTGATTGGGATGGGGAGTTTTGGATCCGTCCACAGGAGTTTGCTCCAAGAGAACATAATTGTCAATCATTCTAACTATAATCTCAAATAGATTTGATGCCAATCCAATAAGAAAAGGTAAAACTTTTTTTAGTCTTGGATTTCAAGCGAAATAAGGATGTAAAGATCCGTTTCCACAAAAGTGTGATTTGAGTTCAAACTCACTGTAAGAACGTGGAAAATGATGTGTGCAAAATGATGTGTCTGGAGTGTCCAATGGTTAGTGGCATCAACATATCATAATACTCTCACAAAATGGTTTTGTTGACATTGACTGTTCATTGACAATGGTTGCTCAAGCATGTCTTTTGGGCAGTTGGATTGGAAAAAAGGTGGGTGGAGAAAATGCTACACGAATTATGGCATTAGAAGACCATCTTAAGCTGCGTCACACATACTTCGAATGGATTTTGTGGTCCGAATGCGTGCCGAAGACAACTCTTTCAAGGTCCTACACAGCTTCTCTAAAAGGTCTTCTTTGAGGCTGTTTAATATATCACTCAAGCTACTCAACCAATATATATCACTTCAATCATTCTTTCTTGCCCTCCCTTTGAGATTTCGTACCCAATTTATACTCATGAAATGGCACATTTACATCTCATTTGTGCAGAACTCCTTTGTCTTTGACCGATGGTAATACAATTATTGGTGAAACAGTCGTTGATTAAGAGACGAAAGGAGTGATTCTTCTAATAACCCAACATGGGTATTGATTGTTTTTCATGAACTACATTCCATAATTTGCGCAGTATACTATTTTTTTTAATGAATTATCATGATTTCAGCCTAGAGAGAGTGCAAATATAACAAAATGTATAAGTGATGAAGAAAATGTTAATGTTAGCACCACATCAAAAGCCCGGTCAACAATAGGTACGGCGACACATGTCACCACATGGCTAATGCTGTGGTGGTGCCACCTCATATGGTGGCATGACAATTCAGGGGATAGCACCGCCACGTAACAATTCAGGGGATAGCACCGCCACGTAAGCGTGATGTGAATGAATCACATGTTAACATGTGGCAAAAAGAGCTGCATCTATAGTTGATTGGCCCAGGCATATAAAGCCACCCGTATGGTGTAGCTGAGTCACATTCTCAAGTGAACAATATAAACACATGAATATAAATAAGTAGAGTTAAGCTAATGAGATTGTGATTTTGTTTAATAATTATAGAATACAAATAAGTTTAAAATAGAATAACTCATAATTGTTAAGAAAATATTAATGGTCATATATCATATATTATTTAAGAAAAAATTATTGAAATTTTCTTTCCCTTGTGGGGCCTAGTTCCTCATCTCAGGAGGATGTGCCCCTAATCCACCCCATATTTGGCGATCGGAAACCGATGCTAACAATTGTACTCCATAAGAACATAATTCTATAATCTTGAAATATTTAGTAAAAAGCGTTTAGAATTTCTAATATAATATTTTTTTTCATGTTTATCGCATGTGCAAGGGAATCGCAATCCATACTAATTATGATGATCAACTTTTGTCTTAATCCTCCTCTTCCTTTCGCAATGTAAATAAGGCACTAAACATGTTAGAATTATTTTGAGATTATCAAAATCATTCTCTCCACAAATTGTCACACTAATAGAACAAGGGGCGGCAATTCATAATTGGGATAAACTTGAGCAAGCGATAGACATATCGAGAAAAATCCTACACTACACGTGACAAAGTTAATTTAAAGATGACACAAATTGACACACTGTCTGGGTATTTAATTGAAATAAATTGCAATTAGCGCAAAACGATCCAAATTGTTAGTATTAGATTGATGATATGAATTGTCAATCATTCTGATACAGTCCCAATTAGATTTGATGTCAATCAAATAAGAAAAAGTAATACTTTTTTAGTCTTGGATTTCGAGCGGAATAACGTAAAGATCCCTTTCCACAGAAGTGTGATTTGGGTTCAAACCCACGTGGAAAATGATGTGTATGGAGTGCGCATTGGTTAGTGGCATCCACATATCATAATCCTCTCACGAAAAGGTTTTGTTGACATTGAATGGTTATTGCCAATGGTTGCCCAATCATGTACTTCGGGCATTCAGATTGGAAAAAAAATGGGTGGAAATAATGGTACATGATTTATAGCATTAGAAGACCATCTTAAGTTGCGTCATACTTTGAACGGATTTTGTGGGGGCAAACATGCGCTAGAAACAACTCTTTCAGAGTCCTACATAGCTTTTTATAAAAGGTATTCTCTCTAAGGCTATTTAATATATAACTCAAGTTGCTCAATCAATACATATCACATAAATCTTCTTGCCCTCCCTTTGAGACTTGATACTCAATTTATGCTCATAAAATGGCACATTTGGGTCTCATTTGTCCACAACTCCTTTGTTCTTGTCTTCTTTTGGCTGCCCTCCTTATGTCATGCTTCATTATCATCATTTCTGCTATTAATCATACAGAAAGGCTTGCATTACTTACATTCTAATAAAGGCTAGTAAGCACACTTAGAGGGGGTGAATAGGTGTTAACAATTTTCTTTTGAAACTTTAGAATAATTCAGTCAACTTTAAAATATAAAATAGAGTATAAAGACTTAAAGTAAAACACTTCACCAAATAAATCGTGTAGCAATATAAATAAAGAGATTAAGGTAAGAAGATTTGAACACACAGGTTTATAGTGGTTCGGCTTAATCCAAGCTTACGTCCACTCTCCACGCTGACAGCCCACTGGCTGGATTTCACTATGAATCAAAAGAGATTTGTACAGCTTGTGATGTAGACTTCTTCAGTAGAGAATCTTAGCTATTACACACACAAATCCTCATTGTATGTTTCTCTTCTTTGTACGCAACTATAGCTCAAAGAATTGTGAGAACAAGGAGCTTCAGAGATTCAGATTTTGAAAATTTTCTATCAGCGCACACTTTTCGAATAACAATAACTTCACCTTTAAATACTCCCTCGTGCCTTCATAGCCGTTAGCACCTTCCAAAAGAGTTCATCCAATCTATCTATTGGAATAAATCAATTAAGGTGATCTTCAAGCTGTCGAAAGGATGTGAAAGATAGCTTGTCAATCCTGCTCACCCATACAATTAGGATCTTGAGTTTCTATAAGTAGTTACTTCCAAATTTTGCTTGTTCTTCAACGGATATTCAAAATCCAGATAGATCTTGATAAGAATAACCAAATAATCTTCAAGCTAAGTCCAGCCAGAGATCTTCCATAAAATAGAACAGATCATGGAAGATATTATCCTATCTTTAAAATCCTAAATCATTAGATTGGAAAGCTATCAATTTGGGCAGATTCTGAAATTTGAGTCTAACTATCTTCAGACTTTGATAGTAGAGTAGAGAGATCTTAAGACTTTGATGATTGAGTCTACAGATCTTCAGACTTAAATAGTTGGGTCTTGAACTCTTCAGACTAGACTGAAGAAGATGTTTTGTTAACTTCAAAACACTAAGGGAGTTTTCTCCAACAATCTCCCACTTTTTGATGGTGACAAAACATCTCAGTAGATTTGAAAACTTTTGACCTACAAAGAAAAACTTATACATAATTTGAGGAATAATTTATATTTCTTTTGCAACCACAAAAAAAAATGTTAGTCCTGCAAATGATTATCCTCAAAAGTATAATATAAACCTGCAAGTTCAAAAGTCCAAACCAAATCATCAATAACACTAGTAGTAAAAGTCCAAACACACCATCCGGTCAAAGTCTTAAGGTCAAAAAATGAATGAAAAGTCCAAATGAAAACGAAATCCAAAATCCAAAATAAGTCCAAACAAAATAATCAAATCTGCAACACTCTCCCCCTTTTTGTCACAGCAAAAGGAGGTAGAAGATAAAAGAAAATTGATGAAAGAGATGATCAAAATCAAGGCTGTTTTGGGATCCGAACAAGCTGAAATTCTCCTAATGAGTTAACCGTCTTCTCAAGGCTTGCAAAGGCTTCCTTCAAAGATTCCAAATCAGCACCCTTCACATTTGACTGTACTTGATTTTTGAGGGCGTCGATTTGATCCTGCATCGGTACGAAAGTAGCTAAGAGTGCTTTCTTCAAATCTCGCATGTCGTATTCCATCCAGTATATCTGCTTCTTGAGATCTAGCATTATATCCATCAGCTTTGAGAAATCTGCTAAATGATCATTACCAATACTTGGACCTGCAGACTTTGTTCTCTGAGTCTTGAAGCTTGGTGGTTCATTTCCAGCCCTTTCACCTTTTGTCAGAGAAGATACCTCAACTTCTGGAAAATGTGAGGCATACAAATCCTCTAGGTCTGCACCTGACCTACTAACATCACTTGCAAAGAATGGTGATGAAGTACCTTTAGCTTCAGCAACTCCCCCTGTTTTGGTGCCAGTAGGTGGAGTAGAAAATTCTTCGCCATCCGCTACTTCTTCTTCTGTAGAAGCATAGTGATGTTTTCCATCATCTTCTCCTGATAGTGGTACTGCAGTAGATGGCTCAAGGGATTCTTCGAATTCCTCTTGTGCCTTACTCTCCTTCTCTTGTTCTTCTCTTCTCATCCTCTCCTCTTCTTCTCTTCCTTGTCCTTCTTCTTCTTCTTCTTCTTCTATTGCTTTCTCTTCTCTTCTTCTCTCACCTCTTCTCTTAGTCTCTCTTTCTCTCTTCTCATGCTCCTCTCTTCTGTCAGCAAAACTAACAAAGCTCTTCAAATCTCTTAAGGCTGCAAGGGTCATGGCATCTTCATCATCTTTGTCCAGTAAGATGATTTTTCTTCTTTTCTTTTCAGGAGCAGCCATGGGCTCCTTGCCTTTCCTTTTTGCAGCAGTAGCAGCAGATTCTTTGATAGACTTTGAAGGAGATTTCTCCTTCAATCCCTCAAGAGCCTTGTTGAGCTCTCTCAGCTTCATCTTCATAACCATCTTATAACCAACGAGCATAAGAGCAGAGTTAGTCAGACACAAGGGAGCAGGGATTTCAATCCTAAAATGCCTGAACAATCGAGTGACAAGAGCGGAGTAAGGAAGTTGACCCTTATCCTTAACCACAGTCTTGTACATATGAAACATGATTGTGTATAGGAGAGAGAATCTAACTCCTTCATTGATAGCAAACATCAGTTTTGCCTCCGTCTTCGAAACATCTGTTTTTGACGTCGATTTAGGCCTGAGACAGTTGATCACAATCTTGTGGAGTAGAATGATAGAGGCACTCATCCTTGTATAGGAGATCTTGCCCTCTAAGCACACACTAGCTCTAATGTAGCATGTGCAATGGACACTTTAATCGGTTGGAAATCCAATCTTTCCACCCTAATTATGTCAGCCAAAGTGTCAGCATCTACCACATACTCCCTATCCTTAAAAGTAAAGGAAATTCTATTTGCATCCAAAAATGATAGATTCGAATAGAAATAAGCAGTCAGTTCGGGATAGGCGATTATAGAGTCAGTACAAAAGGCCTCAAGCTGTAATCGAGACAACTTTCCTCGCAGATTGACTTTAATCGAATCAAGGAAATCAAAATCCACGCTCTTGGGATTCATGACCCCTCTTTTCAGCAGTTTCGAATAGATTCTCTCCTTTTTTTTTAGCGAAAGATGTTTCCCTCAGAGCAAACAGAGTTGACAGCCACACCCATTTTCGGTTAAAATTGAATAAACAACCTTTCATCATCTTCCAAAGGCTAGTTTGCGGTACCAAACCGTGGTCACTTATCATGTTCTCAAAAGCTTTCTTTGCTTCTCCTTCATTAGCCACTCCTAACTTTTCCATTTCACGCAAAAAGATAGTCTCGTTTCTATAACCCCTTTCTTTTAGAAAACCGTCAATCAAGTTCATATATGTTCCTCCCTCTTTCAGTTTCTTGTACAAAGAATAAGCAAGTTTCGGTCTTAGGGTTCTTACTGGTTCAACATTCTTGACGACTTCTTCTTCTTGTCGTTGCTGACTGGATTGATCTTTTTGAGGAGAATCTTCTTCCTCGATGACATCAACTCGAGTAGGTCCCTCGTATCTCTTCTGTGGTCCCTTGCCAGCAAGCCTTGACGACTTCCTTGAAGACATGTTAACTTTAAGGGAGAAAAAGGCAGAATGTCCACAAAAAAGAAGAGATTTTTATGGAGTAAACAAAGGTAAATGAGATTGCAAGTGGAAGTTTTTTAAATTCTAGGGTTTTGAAGAGCGCGTGAAAAAGAAAGATGACGAACCAGAGGTATATATAGCATGAACAAAAAGAGGAGACTGAATCGTCGCAAAGGAAGGCAAAAACTACCTTTTTGAAAAAAGAAAACTGCCATATTTTGAAAAAGAAACCGCCATAAATAAAAGTGTTAGAAAATAAATAAAAGACAGATATCGATATTCCAAACATAAATATAAATCTATTATGGCATATATAAAAACTTACAAACGTAATTATGAAACAAAATTCATTCAGACTTTACATCTAAGTCTAAACACTTCCAAACTTTACCTTAGAATCTGAACATCCTCAGACTTTATGATGTTCAGTCTTGAGCGAATAGATTCAAAATGACTTTTCTCTGATGACTTTGTGAATATATCCGCCAGTTGGTTTTTTGAGTTGACAAACTAAATCACCACTTCTCCATTTTGAATATGATCTCTAATAAAATGATGCTTAATTTCATTGTGCTTTGCCCTTGAATGAAGTATTGGATTCTTTGTAAGATTGATAGCACTAGTATTGTCGCATTTGATTTCTGTGCATGAATCTTCAACTCCAAAATCTTTCAATTGTTGTTGCATCCACAATATTTGAGAACAGCAACTTCCAAGTGCTATATACTCTGCTTTAGTTGTTGAAAGAGTTACGATACTCTGTTTTCTTGAGAACCAAGATACTAACCTGTTTCCTAGCAATTGACATGTACCTGAAGTACTCTTCCTGTCCACTTTACAGCCAGCTAAGTCAGCATCTGAATATCCAAGGAGAGTGAAGTCTCCTTCTTTGGAATACCATAGACCTATCTTAGAAGTGGTTGCAACATATTTGATAATACGTTTCACAACAGTCATGTGAGATTCCTTGGGATTTGATTGAAATCTAGCACAGATACAAACACTAAACAAAATATCAGGCCTAGATGCAATGAGGTAAAGAAGTGAACCAATTATACTCCTGTATAGCTTCTGGTCTACACTTTTTCCTTCTTCATCTTTGTCAAGCTTCGAGGAACTTGACATTGGAGTTTTCTTGCAATTTTTAAGTCCAAATTTTTTGATTAAATCTTTTGCATACTTTTCTTGGTGAATGAAAATTCATTCTTTGGATTGTTTGACTTGTAGTCCCAAAAAGAAGTTTAACTCACCCATCATGCTCATCTCAAATTCATCCTGCATGCATCTTGAGAATTTATTGCATAGATTTTCATTAGAAGAGCAAAAAATTATGTCATCAACATAAATTTGAACAAGTATAAAATCCTTTCCTTCTCTTTTAATGAATAAAGTAATATCTACTTTACCTTTAGCAAAACCATTTTGAATTAAAAAATAGTCTTTTATACCATGCTCGAGATGCTTGCTTTAATCCATATAATGCCTTCTTTAGCTTGAAGACAAATTTTGGTTCCCTTGGATCTTCAAAACCAGGTGGTTGTTCCACATAGACTTCTTCTTGGATAACTTCATTTAAAAATGCACTCTTCATGTCCATTTGGAATAACCTAAAATTTTTCAAACAAGCAAAAGTAAGAAGTAATCTTATTGCTTCTAACCTTGCTACTGGAGCGTAGGTTTCATCATAGTCAATTCCTTCTTTTTGGGTATATCCTTTTGCTACAAGTCTTGCTTTGTTTTCTCACCACCTTTCCTTGTTGATCTAGCTTGTTCCTGAAAACCCATTTAGTTCCAATGATTGACTTACCTTTTGGTTTAGGAACAAGTTCTCAAACATTATTGATTCTGAATTGATTTAATTCTTCTTATATAGCTTCAATCCAGCTTTCATCAATCAAAGCTTCTTCTATTGTCTTAGGCTCGATTTCCGAGACAAGTGCTAGAGCACTAGACTCATCACGCCTTTTGGATCTTGTACGAATCCCTTCATCAATGTTGCCAATGATGAGATCTGTAGGGTGACTAGACTTATGCTTCCAATTGCTGATTGGTTTGTCATTTTGCTGAGTCTCTATTTCAGTTGGAGCTACTGATTCAGTTTGCTGTTGAATTTCTGAAGTTTGAATTTCTTCAGGGGAATTTAGATTTGTAGAAACTTGCACATATTCATATTCTTCAGGTTGAGTCTGATTGATATGATTCTGTATTGAGTCATCAAACTTCACATTCAAGGATTCTTCCACAGTTTGAGTCTTCTTGTTGAATACTCTGTAAGCCTTGCTTGACATTGAGTAACCAAGGAAAATCCCTTCATCTGATTTTTCTTCAAACTTACCAGTTCGATCATTTGCATTCTTTAAAATAAAGCATTTGCAACCAAACACATGAAAGTAAGAAACAATTGGCTTCTTTCCTTTGAACAATTCATATGGAGTTTTCTCCAAAATAGGCCTTAGAAAAATTCTGTAAATGATATAACAAGCAGTTGAAGTTGCTTCAGCCCAAAAACGAGGAGAAATATTACTTTCAATTAAAAGAGTTCTTGCCATTTCTTGTAATGAACAATTTTTTCTTTCCACAACTCCAATTTGCTGTGGAGTGTATGGAGATGAAAAGTTATGCTAAAAACCAGAGCCATCACAGAAATTAGCAAAATCTTGATTTTCAAATTCACATCCATGATCGTACGAATATTTGTTATAGCATAACATTTTTCATTTTGAACTTTCTTAGCAAACTTAATAAAGTAAGACAATGCTTCAGACTTGCTTGAAAGAAATAATACCCAAGTAAAACGAGAGTAGTCGTCTACTATTACCAAACAGTATCCTTTTCCACCAATGTTTTGTGTTCGTGTTGGTCCGAACAAATCCGTGTGTAGAAGCTGCAAAACACGTTTGGTTGATATCTAATTTATTGATTTGAAGGAATTTCTAACCTATTTTCTAAGCACGTAGGGTGTGCATAGATCATGTTTTTGATATTTCAGGTTGGGTAGCCCTCGAACTAGCTTCTTGGAGAATACTTTTGCAATTCGTTTCATGTTGATGTGTCTAAGCTTTATGTACCAGAAATTAGCTTCATCTTGAATGGATATCAAGCATTGAAAACTATCAGACTTTATATACAGTAGATAGATATTTCTATGTCTTAGTTCAGTGAATGATTGAGAGAGATCTTTGCTTATTCCAAAACACGTATTTTCTTGAAAATTGATCTCGTATCTAGTGTCACACAGCTGACTGATACTGAGAAGATTATAATTTAAACCTTCAACTAAAAAGACATTGTTGATTGTGAGATTTCCTATCTTCACGGTTTCACATCCAACAATTTTTCCTTTGTTATTGCCACCAAAAGATACACTTCCTCCTTTCACTTGTAAGAGATTTGTGAAACAAGTTGAATCTCCTATCATGTGTCTTGAGCAGCCACTATCTAGGTACCATTTGATCTTCTTCTTGATAAAAACCTGTAGTTAAATGAAGAACTCAAGCTTTCTTTGGTATCCACACTTTCTTGGGTCCAACATTGTTAGTACCAAACACAGTCTTTGCCCAATCTCTCTTAACAGGTTTCCAAACTTTAGGACATTCCTTCTCAAAGTGTTCTATGCTGTTACACCTTGAGCACTTGAGAGCACTTCGCCCAACAGGTTTTACAAAAGCCCTTTGAAAATGATTTTTGTAAAAAGACTTTGTGGGTCTATTTTTGATTCTTTCATTTACTTTTGGAAAATCAATCAAGGGAATAGTTTCTGATGTCATTCCCAAGCCAGACTTATTAAAATAGGGTCTTTGGATTGAAAGAATTTTGTCTAACTTTTCAGATCCTATTGAAAACTTTTTAGTAACTTTCAAAATGTCTTCTTTCAAGGAAACATTTTCTTTTAAAAGAGTAGTTTCATTTTCTTTTGATTCAGCAAAACATTTATTTAAGTTCTCAACTTTTTCAATCAAAGCCATTTCTTGTTGTCTTAGTTTGGAATTCTCCTTTTTTAATTCAGAAATTCTTTTAAGAGAAACTTTAAGGCTAAGACAAAGTTCATCTATATATTTTGAGACTTTAGTAGGAATTTTTAAATTTCTAACCTTAACCTCACTGTTTGAATCTGAGTCTGAATGTAATTATGAATCTGAGTCTGATTTTGCCATGAGGCAGATGTTGGCATAATCTTCATCACTGTCTTCACATTCTATGTCACTCCATGTTTCAACTTTGAGTGCCTTCTTGAATTTTTCTGTTTTTCCTTTCTTTTTCTTTAGCAAGGGACACTTGGGTTTGATGTGTCCCTTTCTCTTGCATTTGAAGCAAACAACATCCTTATTGGTTTCATCTTCTTCACTTGATTTCTTTTAAAGTCTTTGATTACTCTATTTCTTCCAATTGAACCTTTTTCCTTTTCTGTTTAACTTTCTGAACTTTCTTATCGAGAGTGCTAGCTCTTCATCATTCAAGTCATCTTCTGAATCTGTATCATCAAAATCATCGTTAGACTTTAAAGTAATTGACTTCTTACCTTTGGGATCTATATCCTCATTGATTTGCTCTGTGGCATCCTCACTTTTATAGCTTATCAAGGTTATGTTCGATTAGATTTACAATGAATTGTCGAGATGTACAAGTGTGACTAAAATGGATTTTTAGACTTTGAGCATTAGTATATAAGTCATGATTTAATTAGGTTAGTGAGGGTGGCGGAATATGTGGTGCAATTTTAATTGGAGAATGGGACAAATATCGTTGTGGTTATATGTGTATTCAATTTTGGCCAAGTGAATTGTTGGTTAGATTGTGATTTAATTTAATTGCTTTTGCGGGAGGCTAAGGGAATTAAATCGAACTAAGAGGAGGATTGATGAACAAATTAAATAGCCATACTCGGCTAGGACGTGCGAATGAGGGGGAGTGACCAATTGAGATTTCTGGGTGCATGTGAAAAATAGTGTGGCCATGTGAGTGAAATGGTCAAGTGAGGTGTGTGCTGTGTGTGCTGAGTTGGCGCCACATGTCACAAGCCAAGGAGGTGTAAGAGAGAGAGAGAAGGTCGGTTAAGTGAGTGAGTGGGTCGACCAGGAGGGAAAGAAAGAGAAGGAGAGAGAGAGAGAGGAGACGTCGGGCGTGCGCAGGAGGAAGAGAAGAGCCGAGGGTTTTTGCTGTGGAATTCTGCCGTTTCTTCACCATTTTCTGCGAAATCAAAGGCAAGATAAATGTTTCTAGTCTTCTCATGTTCTTGTGTTGCAACTTAGAGGTAGAAATCGTGGGGTTTTTCGGCTGGTTTGATGAAAATCTGATGAAGAACAAAACTGGGCAATTTCGGACCTCTAAGAACCATACTACACGGTTTGCTTGCATGTCTTTGTAGAGTGTGTTAGAGGGAGAATTGAGGCCCGAGTTCTTCATGGAAGTTGTTGTAAACTTCCTGAGCTGCAACATAGTCGAAAATGAGAATTTATGGAGATGATTTGAGGGGTGAAAATCGAGTCCTACGGAGATGAAGTGTTCTCGGGCGGGCCAGTAGACTGGTTTGAATTGCTGTTCATTGTTCGTGTGGTTACAGGGAGAATTACAAGTCGACCTCTTGTAATGAAATGTTGTGGACATCTTGGGTAATCACATACTAAAATTTGAGCTGGTTTCGTTTAGGATAGCTAGGTGAATTTCATGATTCTTGCTGTCGTTGCGATCTGAAAGCTACTGGATAGGGTGCCAGTGAACCCTGTTGGCTTGATGTGTGTTATTCGCGTGGTTATGTGGAGTAATTCAATTCGACTACTTCTAATGAATTGTTAAGGACTTCATGATGCATCTTGTGGTAAAATTTGAGTCTATTCCAGTGAGTGTAGCTTATGATTTCGAATTTTCTTTGTTAGCTTGTATACTGGAATTTTAGCCGAGGAAAGGACCAGTGACTTGTGAACTTGTAAACTATATTTTCTTTAAGGAATTGGATGTCGACCTCTAAAGAGAAATTGTAAGAAATGGTTCTGGCTATAACATATCCAAAAATGAGATAAAAAGAGTGAGTGCAAGTGGGTGTTTCGAATTTATTTTGTTAGCCGTGTAACTGTGTATAGCTGAATGACAGTTGGAAGTTACTGATTTTTAAACTACAATTTGTAGATCGAATTTGAAGATAATTTCTTCTAATGAAATGTTTATTTACTCTTTGGCTATAACATGTTAATTTTTGAGAATTTTTGAAGGTAATTTACTGTCTTAACTTTGTGAAACCCGAATACAGTATAAACTGGAATTTTTGGGTATATGTACTACGTGGCCGAGAATGAATATGGTGATGTTCTATGCTCTAATTGTTGATTGTAAAATGTAACTGGCTACTTTACTTGCTGTATTAAATGTGAACTTAAGCTATGATGTCTGATATTAGTTTATATAAGGTATTGGGAATATTTTGGACTTGATTTGATGCTGGATTTATGGACATCTCTCTTGATCACCTTATGCCGATGATAATGTGGACTGTGCTTGATGAGTATTCATGCTGAATCTTCAATATGCACGCTGAATTGATGGAGTGTCCTTTTGAGATGAATGTATACATGCCATGTAGGGTTGATAAATGGGCATCTATTGTTGAACTCACTTGACACATGTGTTATACATGCTGTTTTTTTTTTTTTTTTATGATGGGATCATTGGTTGAGCATGTAGACCTTTGGCATGTGATGTGATTAAACGTATGCATTGTTGTCATGCTTGTGTTCCATGGACATGCTTGTGAATCATGCATGGAAAAAAAAAGAGATTGTTGCATGACATGCATTGCTTGCTATTTTTGCTCATGAATAGCATGGAACATGTAATGAGGCACATTTAAGTGAAATCCATGTCTTGTGAGAGAGGACATGTGATGTAGCTTGCTGTGGCCAAATTGAACATCATGTAACATGTCATAAGAGCATACATATGGAAGAGATAATTGCATGACATGGGTGATTATTCCTCGGGAGTATCGGGGTGCCCGGCCAGGGAGTGAAAATGCCGGATGCCCAGTAGCCCTGTGTGCGTAAATCTGGATGGCCCCGGAGTTGGGATGCCCGGAGCGTTGGGGGTGCCGGAAGCACGGATGGTGTGTGCCGTGAATGCCTCGTGATGCCAGTTGGGGTACGAGATACCCGGCCAGGGAGTGTAAATGCCGAAAGCACGGAGTGTGTGTGCCGTGAATCCCTCACGATGCCAGTTTGGGTGTGAGATGCCCGGAATGTGGGGGGGGCCGGAAGCCGGTTGGTTCTTATCGGGATTTGCATTTGAAATTGCAAGAATTTGATATGAATGCATGAGCATTGTGAAATTGTGAAAGGTGCACATAAAGTTGGTCATATGCATGAGTATTGTGAAACTTTGAAAGGTGTACATGACGTTGTTGATATGCATGAGCATGAATTGAGCTGATCATGTGAGTCATGCACAAGAGGTGAAACATTGGCATATGTCTTTGCTGAATGATGTGACATGCTCATATGTATAAAAGATGCTAATGTGAAATGTATATGGGTGACGAACTAGGTGAACATGAGAAATACTTGCATTATGAGCACACATGTTTGATGGATGTATGCTTTGAGGTTAATGTCAAGGCAAGGCATGTGGTTGAATTGTTCACCTGCGATCATGATTTTGATATACTAAGGCTTTCGATTGTCTTGTGTGATTATGAAAGGCTTGCATGATGAGATGTGTATACATTGTTGAAATGCTGATTTGTAAAAGCATGATGTGACTGCAATTTAATGACTGAAATGCTTGTCTATGTTGCTTACATGTTGTTGTGATGTGCTTGATTGCAAGGTATGGGTAGTCTAGAGATTTTATCTTTGCTGAGTGGTTGTACTCACCCCTTTTGGGGACCAACATTTCAGCTTAGACATGCCGTTGCGACTTGAAGCCTTGGTCATGGGTAGAACGTGAGGCGAGATGGGGAAGACCGATGGATTCCTTTTGACGAACCGGTTCTCGATGGATGAATGGACAGCTTTTGTGTATAGATTGTATAGATGTTATCTTTGATGATGGGTAATGCTTTTGGGATTTTGATGTATTCATTACCCCGAAAAGGACCAAAGGAAAATCCATCCTTATGATACATAAATAAAAGAACTGGTTCCTACTATTCATATCCTATAGTTGTGTGTGCATTGGCCCGAGTTGTTTGGGAGAGTCGTTACTTCGCTTCCGCCGTTGATGTGCGATGGGACCTAACATTATAAAAAAAAAAAAAAAAAAAAAAAAAAAAAAAAAAAAAAAAGAGAGCCTAAGAGTATACAGCTTTCAAAGGATAGGTAAATACGACTGTAATAGCCTCAAGGGGGTTTGGGGTGTTACATGCTTGACTTCATATGATTGAAGTGTGCCAACCAATTCGTCTACAGAAAGAGGCATGATCCTTTGTGTTTCCCTTATAGAAGTCTTTAGGTGATTCTAGTCTTTGGAGAGTCCTCTCAGCAACTTATTGACCTTCATTGGTCTTGAAATTGGCTGACCCTGATATGTTAAGCCATTTACAATTTCTGTAAAATAATTAAACATGTTAGTAATGGATTCTCCTGGCTTTATCTTAAAGGCTTCATATTATCCAAAAAGAATATTTATCTTTGTTTCTTTAACTCGATTGGTTCCTTCATAGGTGACATGCAACCTATCCCAGACTTCTTTAGCTGTTTCACAAGATGAGATTCTGTTATAGTCAGTAGGAGATAAAGCACAATATAGAGAATAAATAGCTTTAGCATCAAGAGCTTGTCTCTTTGTTATTTCGGTTTGTGACAATTCTCCTACATCTGCTATTTTTCCCTGTGGATGATGTAGCTTTAGGAATGATTCTTTTTTCTACTACATCCCATTCCAGAGGATCTTTTGATCTTAAGAATGCCTTCATCTTGTTCTTCCATACGTTATATTCGTTCCTGTTGAAGTAGGGTGGTTTGGTGTTGCTTTGGCCTTCAACCAAACCTGGAGCCAAAATACTAGCCATAGATTTTTAGCTTAAAAAGTATAATCACTTCCAATAATCAAGAACACAAACTCTGATACCAATTGATAAAGGCTAGTAAGCATACCTAGAGGGGGGTAAATAGGTGTTAATAATTTTCTTTTGAAACTTTGGAATAATTCAATCAACTTTAAAATATATATAAGAGTATAAAGACTTAAAGTAAAACACTTAACCAAATAAATCGTGCAGCAATATAAATAAAGAGATTAAGGTAAGAAGATTTGAACACAGAGGTTTATAGTGGTTTGGCTTAATCCAAGCCTACGTCCACTCTCCACGCTGATAGCCTATCGACTGGATTTCTCTATGAATCAAAAGAGATTTGTACAACTTGTGATGTAGACTTCTTCAGTAGAGAGTCTTAGCTATTACACACACAAATCCTCATTGTATGTTTCTCTTCTTTGTACGCAACTATAGCTCAAAGAATTGTGAGAACAAGGAGCTTCAGAGATTCAGACTTTGAAATTTTTCTATCAGCGCACTCTTTTCAAACAACAATGACTTTACCTTTAAATACTCCCTCGTGCCTTCATAGCCGTTAGCACCTTCCAAATGAGTTCATCCAACCTATCCGTTGGAATGAATCAATTAAGGTGATCTTCAAGCTGTCGAAAGGATGTGAAAAATAGCTCGTTAACCCTGCTCGCCCATACAATTAGGATCTTGAGTTTTCATAAGTGGAACTATCCAAATTTTGCTTGTTCTTCAATGGATATTCAAAATCGAGATAGATCTTGATAAGAATAACCAAATAATCTTCGAGCTAAGTCCAGCCAGAGATCTTCCATAAAATAGAACAGATCATTGAAGCTATTATCCAATCTTTAAAATCCTAAACCATTAGATTGGAAAGCTATCAACTTGGGCAGACTCTGAAATTTGAGTCTAACTATCTTCAGACTTTGATAGTAGAGTCTAGAGATCTTAAGACTTTGATGATTGAGTCTAGAGATCTTCAAACATAAACATTTGGGTCTTGAACTCTTCAGACTAGACTGACGAAGATGTTTTGTTAACTTCAAAACACTAAGGGAGTTTTCTCCAACACATTTAAGGCCGAAATAACTAGGGATCCTTTTGGATCGCTTAACTCATGGAACGACGACACCGACTTCTACCGATGGTATGGGGTTATATGCAGTCATCGACATTACAGAATCACTATACTGGACCTCCATTCCTAAGGACTCATGGGACCCAACTCCTCTCACATAGGAAACCTCAGCTTCTTGAGGTTGCTGCTGCTCCAAAACAACAGCTTCAGGCTTGAAATCCCTCCACAAATTGGCTTGTTGCGTCGGCTCCAATTCTTGGATTTATCCAATAATTCACTAATGGGTGAGATTCCTAGGAATATATCAAGTTGCACGAATCTTCTAGATTTAAGCCTCCGTTACAACCAGTTGGTTGGAGGAATTCCAGTCGAGCTAGGCTCCTTTTCAAGTCTTCAAAGGATTAGCTTTGTTATAAACCAACTAGCTAGCAGCATCCATTCATTCATAGCAATTTATCATCTCTGAGGATTATTGCTTGTCCCTCCAACGGTTTGAGTGGGATTATTCCCCAATCTCTAGGTCAACTAACCAAAATACACATGCTCACCTTAGGAGTCAACAGGCTTTCAGGTACCATTCCACCTTTTGTCTCCAACTTTTCTTCACTGACTATATTTGACATGAACCAAATCCATGGCAATCTTCCTGAAGATATAGGATTCACTCTTCCGAATATTCAGATTTTTAGCATTGCTGAAAACCACTTCATTGGATCAATTCCCTTGTTAATATCCAATTCCACAAATCTAAGAGTGCCCCAACTTGCTAGCAATGAGCTCTTTGGGAAAGTCCCCTCATTGGCAAATCTTCGTAAGCTTCGGATTTTTGTCATATTCGACAATTATCTCGGGAGTGGAAAGTCCGATGTAGGTGATCTGAGCTTTCTTTGCTCACTAACAAATGCCGCTAACTTAGGGAGATTGTTGGCGCATAATAATAGATTGGGTGGAACCCTTCTTGTATGTATCAATAATCTTTATGCTACTTTAACAGATATGTCACTTGCCCTGAATCTAATTTCGGGTGAGATCCCGAGAGAGATTAATAAAGCTGTGAACTTGTGAATATTAACAACAGAAGGTCCCAACCTTCTTTTGGCTTCGATCCCATCTAATTTAGGAAACCTTTCGAATCTTCTACCATTGAACTTAGAAAGCAACAATCTATCTGGCATAATCCCATCCTCTTTACAAAATCTGCACTGGTTAAACAAGCTTAGTCTTGCCAAAAATAACTTGAAAGGGCTGATTCCTTCATATGTAGTCAAATATCAGAGCTTGACATACCTAGATCTTTATATTCCTCGTGGCAGGAAACCTCCTCTATTTGAATTTGTTTTGAAACCATCTAAATGGAGTCCTTCCGATGAAAATTGGCAACTTGAAACATTTGGACACATTAGATGTCTCAGGAAATATTCTAGACAGTGAAATCCTTAGTAGTCTAAGCAATTGTGATGGTTTAACAATACTGAAAATGTGAGATAACCTTTTCCACAAGTCCATGTGAAATTCCAAAGTTCCTAGAGGCATTTCAATTTTTGGAAGAGCTGAATTTATCTTACAATCATTTGGATGGCCCGCTACTAACACAAGGTGTCTTTAGGAATATGAGCGCGACTTTTGTTGCTGGAAATGAAAAGCTTTGTGGGGGAATGCCTGAATTTAAGCTCCCTAAGTGTGTGTCTCTCAAAACTCCAAAAACAAAGGAGGAGTCCACAAGTTGAAACTCATCGTCACCATCCTTTTTTGTCTTCTCGGAATAACTCTCGTTGTTGCTTTCTTATATTTATGTCGTTGAAGATGAAAAGAAACACGCCAATTTCAAGCTCCTTAGATGATTCTATGTTGAATTTATCTTACGAAGCTCTTCTAAAAGCAACCGATGATTTTTCTTCAACTAATTTGATTGGGGTCGGAAGTTTTGGGTCTGTCTACAAGGGGTTGTTCCAGGAGAACGGAATTGTCATTGCAGTGAAGGTGCTCAATTTAACACAACATGGTACTCTCAAGAGTTTCAAAGCTGAGTGCAAGGCTTTAAAGTGTATAAGACACCGAAATCTTCCGAAAGTCTTGACGGCGTGCTCAAGCATTGATCATAAGGGTGATGAGTTTAAGGCTTTAGTTTACGAGTTCATGATCAATGGTAGCCTAGATGAGTGGCTGCACCCAAATCCAGCTCCAAATGATGCGGATGGGCATTCCAAGAAATTGAGTCTCCTCCAAAGCATAAACATTTCCATTGATGTTGCTTCGGCGTTAGATTATCTCCATAATCATTGTGAAAGACCAATTATCATTGTGATCTAAAGCCAAGTAATGTCCTTCTAGATGCTAACATGGTTGGACATATTGGTGACTTTGGGTTGGCGAAGATTGCCCTCCAATCCATGTTTGGCACTAGAGCAAATATGAGTACTGCTGGTTTAAGAGAAACCGTTGGTTATGCTGCTCCCAGTAAACATCTCTCCCCCAAAAGAATGCTTAGACCTTGTCATTATCAACTTGTCCTTATAGACACTAGTGTTTTTTTGTTTTGTGAATTCAAATTCTTGTTTTTGACATTTCTTATGCCACAATATGTGTAAACTGTAGAATATGCTAGCGGAAGCCAGGTATCAAGAGAAGGTGATATTTATAGTTGTGGCGTCCTCTTATTAGAGATGTTCACGGGATTAAGTCCCACTAGCGACATGTTCAGAGATAATTTGAATACTATACTCATAATTATGTTGCAGAAGCTTTGGCCTAATGAGTTGTGGAGATTATCGATCCCATGTTACTTCACGAAGGAGAGAGCCACAGCCGTTCCTATCACGACCCGATCCTTGGACATGCACACATCCTTCCACTTGGTCGATTTTAGAATGTGATATCTCAGGACTAAGTATGGCTGACCCATTCATTAATTAAGCACATGCGAAAGCAGTTATAAATCCCTAGACAACAAAACAATGAGATAGAAAAGCAATGCCATATTTTCATATTGAAAACGCATAACCAAACTTTTATACATAACAAAAGCCAAGTACTTCACAACTATTTACAATCTCAAAGTCTCACTTTATCTACACCTAGGCAAGGTTCACAAAAAGGAGGATAAACTCTCAATCCTCGTCAGGGTCATAATCAAGATCATCCTAATCCCCTTCAGGTTCTTCCTCATCTGGTTCATCCTCGTCGAACTCCTCATCTGCTAGCTCTTCCTCCACCGGTTCCTCCTCAGCAGGCAGCTCCTCATCCTCCTCCCACTCTTCGTCCACTTCCTAGTCGTCATCTTCCTCCGATCCTTCTGCCTCCTGCTCTGGAATCTCATGTTCTCCTTCATTCCAGTTGGCATCACTCACAGAGTACACAGAAGAGGTAGGCTCACCCGCCAATGTAGGATCACTAGCATCGACCACACCATCGCCCTCGGGATCAGTAGTCCCTGCCCCAAAGGTCTCCTCTAGGACAATGAATGGCACTTCCTCTTCTGGTATGGGACCTATCTGTCTCCCGTCAAAATAGTTGCGATACCGGGATCGATACTCATAGGGCACCAGATCATCCCTGCCCTTATCAACCCAAACAATAGACTCAATCAACACATATTCTAATCCTTCGGGGTCAGGGTGAATGTGAAAATGAGTAGTCTTCTCGGAGATGCTTTCTGGAATACCGGACTCTTCAGGAGGAGGGAGAGGTGAAAGTCCTAGTGCTGCCATCTAAGGGCCTGAAATGGTTTTATATCAACTAATGAGACTATGTCTCAGCAAGTTCTACCCCCTAAGACTCGACTAGGGAACCAATACGCCACAAAGTTACCTAAGAGCACAACATGAGTCAAAAGACTTACCTGGGCATCAGTCCCAACCTATAACTCAAGATTAAGCACATATGCCTCATATATTGCAACAAACAGCAATCAATTCACAAATATGAATCACGGTCCTTAGGACACAGCTTATAACAGGTAGGAATTACAACTCCACCAAGCATATCTCAGTACTCAATAGCTTTACGGTTTCACTCGACCCTTTCAATATATAAATGGCTTTATGGTCCCACTCAACCCTTTTCAATACTCAAATGGTTTTATGGTCTCGTTCAACCCTTTTCAATACTCAAATGGCTTTATGGTCCTACTCGACCCTTTCTCAATAATTAAATCAGCATGAAATAAAGCTCAATTAAATAAATGGATTGCACCATGACAATCAGCACAAAATTCCGATCACCAACAATCCTGGGGTGAATTTCCAGAAATAATTAAATAATTAATTTCGAAAATTAAATAAATACAATAAATTCAATTTAGCACAATATAAAGCTCAATTAAATAAACGGGCTGCACCACGATCATCAGCATAAAATCCCGATCACTGGCCATCCCAATTGAACTCCGAGAAATAATTAATTAATTAAATTAATTTCGAAAATTAGTATTTAATTCCTAAAAATTCATTTTAGGCCCAAATTACTAAATTGAAGCCCGATAAGGGTCGGGAAAAATCCCGAGAAGCATTCCATAATTAATAGGATATCTCTACTTGCTAAATGCACATTCAATTTAACTAATATGCACTAATAAGTCTCTAATTTAATTATTTATATCTAATCTATCCACCTAATTGCAGTTAAATAAATCTAATCAACCCTTAGGCATAATTAGTCCACTAAGAAAGCATTAGTGAGTAAAACTCACTTGCACAAAACAACGACCGGGACACTGCGACGACGACGCAACGGCGGCCGAAAACGAGCTTGCGACGACTCCCACGGGCTTGGACTGGGCCACAATCTTGACCCAACAAATCTCAACCCAATTGAGATGTAATCTTGCGCTAGACTGGGCTCACTCTTGGGCTTGAACTTGAAATACAACTAAACTGGCCGAGCTTCAAGTGGCTGAGTTGCTGAATTTTTGGGCCCAGCTATACTAAGAATTACTGGACTTGAAGACTGCCGGTTTGGGCCAAGATTGCTGACTTCGCTAGACTGCTGGAGATGGATCGGTTTGATGGGCTCGCTGGCCACGTGCGGCGAAGGAAATGAGGCACGGATGCAGGGGCGCGTGGACTGAGCGGACGCAGGGTCTGGAAGATGGAGCAGCTGCTGCGTTTCGCTGTCTTCGCTTGGCGAGGGCTGACGACCAAGAGAGAAGCACGGACGAACGGCTTTGTCTTCGAGTGAAATGGTGCTGGCCGCGTGGAGTCAATGGAGAGGAGAGAACTTCAGTGGGACGTTGGTTTCGTGGGTGGAGGTGACGCCGAAGTGGAGGACGCGTGGAGAGGGAAGAAGCTGTGGCATCAAGCTACATCGGTGAGAACGTGGGGCTTCGGTCAACGTTTGAGACCCCAAGAATTTACGGTTGACTAGCTGGACATGGCAGAGACAAATGAAAGTGGAGCAGGGGCGTGCGTTTTCAATGGAATGGAGCTGCACGTGAAGATGGCAGCTGGCGGTCAAAGATGGAAGCTCCACGGCAAGGGTTTGGCTCGACAGAGGCAGAAATGGTGGGATGGCACACAGCTGAGGGAAATTTTCGGTGGAGTTACCCTTTTTAATTAAAAATTTAAGGAAAGGGAAAAGCAAGAGCTACTTCGGACGGACGGGGGGCGGTCTTAACTTGCCGAAGAAGCTGCCAGTAGAGGAGCCCACAAATTCTATCCTTTCCATTAATTGCTTGTCTCCCTTTAACCCCTCAAACTTATCCAAGTTGTCCTTTAATACTTTCTAGGATGGATAATGCCACAATTTTTTCCAAACTGACACCAAAATATAGCCTTTAGTCCAAGCTCCGAATTTTACCGATTAAACTTAAATTCCTTCACTCAATTTCTCAAATTGAGGTCCAATTTCGACGTAGAAAAATCTCAAACAAATTTCTATAAATCCCTGACACTCATAGGCTCGGTCTGAGAGTCCAATTTCCCATCAATTTAACCAATCTAAATTTTCGTCAAATTTCCACGACGTCCGAACCCAATTTTCGTAAAAATCTCGGGACCTCTGAAAAATCTTCTAAGACTGAGTTGACGTTCCAAAAATAGCTCGTGATGCCACAGAACTTTCAATTTTGAAATCAGGCTCAAATTGACGGTTAATTTCATTCCGGCGCGCTTTTAGCGTGACCTAGACTACCGGGTAGTTTTCAGAACTTTCAGGGCAATTGACTCGTAGTCAATTTACTTCGAGCCATAATGAACCCACTCGACACATTGGCGACTCTCGATTGTTGTGAAAATCTTGAGGACTCAATTACAGACACTGGGTACCAAAACGACAGAAAAATCATATTAGTGCCGGTCGACGAGAATTTTCCAATTTAGTGGAGTCACCCACAATCGGCCACACATCTCAATCGAACCAACCTATCTCTGATCTCAATTCGATTTTTAATTGTGCCGTAATGACATCTAAAGATGAACATGGTCGATAAGCCAATTCCTGGTCGAATTCTCAAGTCTATTGCCTTAAAATTCTTTAATGGCTTACCCAGCTAATCTAGTTATCTCAAGAGTGATCAGTTCTGAGAACATTGCTATAGACGCGTCAATGAAATGCCCGATTAATTTAATAGAAAACAGTACTGGAAATTATGAATGTCACAGTTCCCAAGATTTGCTACACGAAAGAAGCAACCTATTTCACGAATGCTTGGAAACAGTATATCGTATTGGACTCACTTGCTCTGTGGAGGAGCCTAGAAGACGCATGAGCATCAACAAAGTTGCAACCTAGCTGCACTCGATCAGGAAGAAACTTTCAGTAGCTTCTTTACTTGGTTAGATGAGGCATGAATAGATGACATCAAAATTATCATGTTCTTCATTTCCAATAATGAATCTCTCCAGTGCTCTTTGCAAATGAAAAAGGAAAGGATGAATATTTGATTTTCCTAATTTCCTTGTGAATCTAAGAGAGTACCATCTCAAGCATTCCTACTTTAGGCCGTCAATTCATACTTTTTCACATTTTTTTTGTCAAAATGACATTTCATGACAAATTAATAGGATAAAAAGCCAAATTTATGATCCAAATTGACCTGCAATTACGGATTTTTTGAGTCGCAACTTATAATTACCGATTCAATCTAGATGAAATGGGACAAGTCCCTCTGATCTGCACAAGACTCTGCTCTCTATATGGCTCCATTGCTATTAGGATGTCATCATGCTTTGTTGATCGAATCTGGTTGGTAGTTCTACCAGAAAAACGAAAAGTTTAATTGCAACTTGAGAGGGTCCATCCGCACTGCTTAAAAACTAAGTTGCAATTGGTTTTATATAAATGTGGCATCCCTCTAATTAACAATTCTGATATTTGAGGTGAATTTTCAAGCATCTCGTTTAAGGAAAAAGCTTGTTTTTGTCCTGACCGCAAGCGACGGTTTGCATCAGAGGTTGATTATTAAAGTAAAAGCTTTGGGATTTGATTGGTCTTCTCGCCAACCACTTATATATTATAGCTGTTTTGTCCGTCCTCCGAAGTCCAGGAGCCAGTCCATTATCCAGAGGTGACCGAAGCATCACTTTCACAATTGAAAGTATTTGAATTCATTTTTCTACTTGCGAGGTCAACTAGTACAGCCGACAAGGAAAGAATTTGAATGAAATCCTAAGAGCTAAAAGCCATATGCCAGCTCCGCAAACATAATCACATGGTGGCAAGCTCTAATTGTGCCTGGACCATAGATGCTAAGCCGATCTCAGTAAAGTAGAATGAAAATTAGCACCCTCCGGCATGCTGCTTCAACCAATCGAAACCTGCAATCCAATCTAGGGGGACCTATCAATAGAACAGTTTCTCATAATGGTGCGGGTAAACTACAGTAAAAAAAAAAGCAGATGAGCTCGAGACTTATTAAATTGTTTACAGCATCTGCCTTTCGAGTTCAACTGACAGTTCCTCAAGCTTGGCTCCTTGATGGCGATTCATGGGATATTGCACATTAGCAAATATTATTAACTATGATCACGGTAAAATCAGTAGTCAAGGACATGTTATGATAGGCCCCTAGCCGAAAACAGAAGTTCAGGGATAATTATCGGCAACTTCATATGTTTGGGGACGAACGCAATTCATGCAATGGTGAGCAAATCATGCTCTAGACATCTTTTATTTTTGATGATACTTGTGAAAATTTTGTGCTCCTAAGAAGTACGAAATTTATTCAATCTTCAAACATCAACGTGATATAAACAACTAAAAGGGACTTTCTTGGGTTACTGTTCATCTCCTCCTCTCTACTGGTTGTTACGACATATAGAAAATATTATATGTACTTGAAACAAGTTGCATCAAGAAATTTCTCCGAAAAATAATATCGGGCTGCAGATATCATGGATCATCAGGGAAGAAACATTGCAAGTCCTATCCTCATGGTACATTGTTAAGATAATTATATGCACACATCTTCATGCAAATAATGTAAGGTCATTATCCTCCAAAATTGATGCGACAAAGACAGAAGAGCATGACTAATGCAAGTCTCAGCATAATTATAACAGCAAAAAATTAAAAGATCAAAGCTACTATATAATGCAGCATCGGCTCAGTTATGAGATAGTGCTGCTCCATCCATGCACTACAATTCTATGCTAGAATTACAAACGTTGGAATTATGAGAAAAATTTGATTGCAGCACCACCGCTGATACCTGTACCACCTAATGTTATGTTAATTAAATTGACTGCTAAAGTGCAGCAGAATGTGATAACATACTCCTATGCCATGCATACAAATGAAAAGCAAAATAACTCGTACTTCAAGGTTTTGTCCCAGCTTCCTGTAACTAAGACATTTGTCTATGGGATCCAAGCAATCTCCTTAATGGGTGCGTCATGCATGGCAACAGTCATTGGCTGACCTCCAGACAATAAAGACCACATTCTTGCTTGTTTATCACTGCCGCCAGAAAAGGCAGTCGTTCCATCATCCTTCCAAGCTGAACAAGGTACCTTTTAAAAGAAATGGAGATATTTTCCAGAGAGCATATGTGAAAACATATTAGAACATGGAAACCAAAACTCATACAAAAATCCTTTTAATACAAAACCGAAGTTAGACAATCACCGATTGGTCATGTGATATCGACACCTTGGGCACGCTAGATACAGAAGCCCCGTTCTTCATGAAAAGGGCTAGTAAACACACATAGAGAGGGGTGAATAGGTGCATAAAAAATTTCTTTTAAAGACTTTGAAGAGATTCAATCGACTTTGAAATATAACTCAGAATGTAAAAGACTTGGAGTAAAAAATTAAACAAATGAATCAAGCAGCAATTAAAATAAGGAGATTAAGGTAAGAGAAATTGAACACAGAGGTTTATAGTGGTTTGGCTTAATCCAAGCCTACGTCCACTCTCCCGCGCTGACAGCCCACCGGCTGGATTTCACACTATGAATCAAAAAAGATTGGTACAGCTTGTAGTCTAGACTTCCTTAGTGGAGAGTCTCAGCTAATTCTCACAAATCCTCACTATATAATTCTCTCTTTTGTATACAAATATAGCTCGAAGAATGAGAAGGCAAGGAGCTACAGAAATTCAAACTTTGAAATTTTTCTATTAACTACACACCAAACAACGAAGAGTCCACCTTTAAATACTCCCGCGTGCCTTCATAACCGTTGGCACCTTCCAAAGGAGTTCTTCCAATCTACCCGTTGAAATGAATCAATTAAGGAGATCTTGAGTTGTTAATTAAATGTAGAAGATAGCTCGTCAATCCTGCTCGCCCATACAATTAGGATCTTGAGTTTTCATATGTAAAACCTTCCAAGTTTGCTTGCTCTTCAAAAAGGATATTCAAATCGGAATGGATCCCATGAGAATAACCAAATAAATTTGAAGCTATATCCAACCAAAAGATCTTCCATGACCAAATAGAACGAATCTTCAAAGATATAATCCCATCTGCAAGAGTCATAATCCTTCGATCTGGAAACTGTCAACTTGGGCAGACTTTGAAACTTGAGTCTAGCTGTCTTTAGACTTTGAAGATAGAGTCTGGAGATCTTCAGACTTTAAACATTTGAGTCTTAGAGTCTTCCGACCAGACTGATAGAGATGTTTTGTCAACTTCAAAACAGTAAAGGAGTTTTCTCCAACAATCTCCCCTTTTTTTATGGTGACAAAATTTCCAAGCAGATTTGAAAACTTTTAACTTGCAAAAATACTTATGCATAATATGATGAATAAAATAGGATAAGTTGTATCACTTTTGCAACCACAGAAAAACAAGTTAGTTATGCAAAATAATTATCTTCAAAATTATGACATAAACCTGTAAGTACCAAAAGTCCAAATCACCAATAAACAATCAACCAGCAAGTACTAAAACAATACTACAACAATCCAAGTGAAAGTCCAAACAAACAACCAAACAAACGACAAGTCAAAACAACAAGTCAAAGTTCATCAAAAACAAATCTACAAACTTCTCCCCTTTTTTGTCACAGCAAAAAGGTAGAGAATAAAAAGCTTGATGAGAGAGACTGAAAGTTTGAAATCAGGGCTACTTGGGAATACGGACAAGTTGAAACTCTCCCAAGGAGTTAACAGTCTTGTCAAGGCAGGCAAAAGATTCCTTTAGTGATTATAAATCTGCACCCTTCACATTTGTCTGGACTTGATTCTTGAGGGTGTTGATCTGATCCTGCAACGATACTGAATTAGCCAAAAGAGCCTTCTTGAGATCCCACATATCATATTCCATTCCATACATTTGCTTCCTGAGATCCAACAAGATATCCAGCAATCTTGAAAAGTCTGCTGACTGAGCATGACCAGCACTAGGACCTACTGATTCTATTCTTGGAGTCTTGAAGCTTGATGGTTCTTCACCAGCCCTTCCACCATCACTTGGAGAGTGTTGAAGAAAAATCCCTTGAAGTTTTGAAGTTGACAAAACAGCCTCGTCAGCAAAGTCTGAAGAATCCAAGACTTAGTCGGTTAAGTCTGAAGAGTTCAAAGACCCAAAGGTTTTCCATCTGAAGTCAGTCAGACTCAAAGTTCGGTCTAAAGCTTTTCCGTCTGAAGACAGTCAGACCCAATTACAGTCTGAAGACCTTCAAGACCCAAATCTAAGTCTGAAGACAGTTTGCGATTTTGACAGGCTGACAGCAGGTTAATTTTTGTGGTTAAGGAAAGTAAGTTTTGGATATTATATTCCTAACTTATCCATGGAATATCTCTGGCTGTGATCGTGAGCTCGGAAGATTTATTCTTCGGATTTTATCCGTTGAAGATCAAGCGAAATTTTGGAATGATCTAATTTTGGGAACTCAAGATCCTGATTGTATGGGCGAGTAAGATTGACGAGCTATTGTCTACTCATATTGGCGACATGAAGATCACTTAAATTGATTCAGTCCAACAGGTTGACTGGATGAATTCATAGAAAGTGCCAACGGGTATGGAGGCACAGAGGCTATTTAAGGTGGATCGGTGTTGCTTGAAAATAAGAGAGAACTGATAGGAAAATTTCGATATTAGAACCTCTAAAATCTCTTGTTCTCTAAAATCTCTCATGTTCAAACTGTGTATCAAAGAGAGTCATTTATAGAGCGAAAATAGCAAGAAGCTGTAGGAGAGACTTTCTGCTGAAAGAAGTCTAGCTCGTGAATTGTAACAAGCTCTCATTTGCTTCATAGTGAGTACAGCCAGTTGGCTGCCAGCGTGGAGAGTGAACGTAGGCTTGGAATAAGCCGAACAACTATAATCCTTGTGTCAATTCTCTTTTACGTTACTCTATTTACTTTATGAATGCATGATCTATTTGTTATTGATATATTCTTCATATTAAAGCATTCTACGGTAAAAGATTCCGAAAAGAATTTCGTAATCACCTATTCACCCCCTCTAGGTGGATTCACTAGCCTATATCAATTGGTATCAGAGCAGGTTGCTTATTTGTTGGAAGTGTTTATTATTTCTAAAGTTAAAGATCTATGGCTAGTATTTTGGCTCCAAGTTTAATTGAAGGGCAAAGCAATACCAGACCCCCCTACTTCGATGGAAAGGAGTACAACGTATGGAAAAACAAGATGAAGGCATTCCTAAGATCCAAAGATCCTTTGGAATGGGATGTAGTGGAAAATAGAATTGCTCCTAAAGCTGCATCAATCACAGGGAAAGAATTACCTGATGGAGGGGGAGCATCGCACACCGATATTTCAAAGAGACAAGCCCTTGATGCAAAGGCTATCTACTCTCTATATTGTACATTATCTCCTACTGAATATAATAGAATTTCATCTTGTGAAACAGCCAAAGAAGTTTGGGATAGATTGCACGTCACATATGAAGGAATAAATCAAGTCAAAGAAACCAAGATTAATATCCTTCTTGGACAATATGAAGCCTTCAAAATGAAGCCAGGAGAATCCATCACGGATATATTTAGTCGATTTACAGAAATTGTAAATGGCTTGGCATACCAAGGTCAACCAATCTCAGGACCTATGAAGGTCAATAAACTGTTGAGAGGACTCTCCAAAGATTGGAATCACGTCAAGACATCTATAAGAGAAACACAAAGGATCATGCCTCTTTCAGTAGATGAGTTGGTCGGCACACTTCAATCATATGAAGTCGAGCAATTTAATGAGGAATTTGACACCAAAGGTAAGAAGTCAATTGCTTTAAAATCTAATGATGATTCGATGCTACGATTCGAAGAAGACTTGGATGATGAGGAGTTGGCACTTCTGATTAGAAAATTCAGAAGGTTAAATAGAAAAGGTAGAAGGTTCAATGGAAAGAGACAAAACAATTAGAGATTTCAAAAGAAATCAAATGAAGAAGAAGATACCAACAAGGAGGTTGTTTGCTTTAAATGCAAGAAAAAGGGACACATCAGACCCAACTGTCCATTATTAAAGAAAAAGAAAGGAAAATCTGAGAGGTTCAAGAAGGCACTCAAAGCTGAAACATGGAGTGACACCGAATGTGAAGAAAGTGATGAAGAGTATGCCAATATCTGTCTTATAGCTAACTCAGAATCAAGCTCAGACTCAAACTTAGACTCAAACAGCGGTATCAAGGTTAGAAACTTAAAAATTCCTACCAAAGTATCGAAATATATTGATGAACTTTGTCTCAGTCTTAAAGGCTCTCTTAAAAGGATTTCTGAACTAAAAAGGGAGAATTCCAAATTGAAACAACAAGAAAAGATTTTAGTTGAAAAAGCTGAAAGTCTAGACAAGTGTCTTGCTGCTTCAAAAGAAAATGAGATTGTACTTTCAAAAGAAAATACTTGCTTGAAGGAAGATTTGTTGAGAGTTACAAAGAAATTATCAATGGGTTCTGAAAAGTTGGATAAAATTCTTTCTGTTCAAAGACCTTATTTTAACAAATCTGGTCTGGGAATGACACATGAAACCATTCCTTTGATTGATTTTACAAAGGTAAAGGAAAGAATTAAAAATAGGCCAACAAAATCTTTTTATAAGAATCATTTCCAAAAAGTTTTTGTAAAACCTGTTGGTAGAAATGCTCTTACATGTTCTAAATGCAAGAGCGTAGATCATTTTGAGAAGGACTGTCCCAAAGTTTGGAGACCTGTTAAGAAGAGTTGGGCAAAGACTGTTTATGCTACTAACAATGATGAACCCAAGAAGGTTTGGGTACCAAAGAAGACATGAGTCCTTCATTTAAATGCAGGTCACTATCAAGAAGAAAATCAAGTGGTATTTGGATAGTGGCTATTCAAGACACATGACGGGAGACTCAAATTGTTTCACAAAGCTCTCTCATGTAAAAGGAGGAAATGTTTCTTTTGGTGGCAACAACAAAGGAAAAATTATTGGTCAAGGAACCGTGAAGATAGGAAACCTCACAATCAACAATGTTTCTCTTGTTGAAGGATTGAACTACAATCTTTTGAGTATTAGTCAACTATGCGACACTGGATACAAGATCAACTTTCAAGAAGATACATGTTTTGGAACAAGTAAAGATCTCTCACAATCCTTTACTGGACGAAGACATGGAAACATTTATTTGCTGGATGTAAAGTCTGACAATCCTCAATGCTTAATATCAATTCAAGATGAAGCCATTCTTTGACATAGGAAGCGTGGACATGCCAACTTGAAGCAAATTGCAAAAGTTTCATCCAAAAAGCTTGTTCAGGGACTTCCTGACCTGAAGTATCAAAAGCATTATTTATGCACTCCTTGTGTACTTGGAAAACAGGTTAGAAATTCTTATAAATCTATAAATCAGGTATCCACTAATCGTGTTTCGCAGCTATTACACATGGATTTATTCGGTCCAACAAGAACTCAAAGCATTGGAGGTAAAAGATCTTATTTGGTAATTGTTGATGATTATTCTCGTTTTACTTATGTATTTTTCCTTGCAAATAAATCTGAAGCCTTAACTTAGTTTACTAAGTTTGCAAAGAAAATCCAAATTGAGAAAGGATATGCAATTTCAAATATTCAAACTGACCATGGTGGAAAATTTGAGAATCATGATTTTGCTAAATATTGTGATGACTATGGTATTCAACATAATTTTTCATCCCCATACACTCCACAACAAAATGGAGTTGTACAGAGGAAAAATCATTCTTTGCAAGAAATGGCAAGAACTCTTTTGATTGAAAGTAATATCTCTCCTCATTTTTGGGCTGAAGCTACTTCAACTGCTTGCTATATTATAAACAGAATTTTTCTAAGACCTATTCTAGAGAAAACACCTTATGAACTTTTCAAAGGGAAGAAACCTATTGTTTCTTATTTTCATATGTTCGGTTGTAAATGTTTTATCTTAAAGAATTCTAGTGATCGAATTGGTAAGTTTGAAGAAAAATCAGATGAATGAATTTTCCCTGGCTACTCTATGACAAACAAAGCCTTCAGAGTTTTCAACAAACGAACTCAGACTATGGAAGAATCCATGAATGTGAAGTTTGAAGACTCAGTTCAAAATCAGACTCAACCTAAAGACTATGAGTCTGGCCAAGTGTCTAGAAATTCTATTGAAGAAAACCAAATTTCATACACTCAGCCGCAAACCAATCCAGTAGCTCCAACTGAAGAAAAGCATCAACAAAGTGACAAACCAATTACAAATTGGAAGCACAAATCAAGTCACCCTGCAGATCTCATCATTGGCAACATTGATGAAGGTGTTCGTACAAGATCCAAAAGGCGTGAAGAATCTAGTGCTCTAGCACTTGTTTCTGAGATTGAACCTAAAACCGTAGATGATGCATTGAAAGATGAAAGCTGGATTGAAGCTATGCAAGAAGAATTAAACCAATTCAAAATCAACAATGTTTGGGAACTTGTTCCTAAACCAAGAGGTAAATCAATTATTGGTACCAAATGGGTTTTCAGGAACAAGCTTGATCAACAAGGAAAAGTGGTGAGAAACAAAGCAAGACTTGTAGCAAAAGGTTACACACAAGAAGAAGGCATCAACTATAATGAAACCTATGCTCCGGTGGCAAAGTTAGAAGCTATAAGATTACTTCTTACTTTTGCTTGTTTTAAAAATTTTAGGTTATTCCAAATGGACGTGAAAAGTGCTTTCCTAAATGGAATTATCTAAGAGGAAGTCTATGTGGAACAACCACCAGGATTTGAAGATCCTAAAAGACCAAACCTTGTTTTCAAACTGAAGAAAGTTTTATATGGCTTAAAACAAGCACCTAGAGCTTGGTATGAAAGGTTAAGAAATGTCTTAATTCAAAATGGTTTCTCTAAAGGTAAAGTAGATACTACTTTATTTATCAAAAGAGAAGGTAGGGATTTCATACTTGTTCAAATTTATGTTGATGATATAATATTTGGTTCTTCTAATGAAAAGTTTTGTAAGAATTTTTTGAGTTGTATGCAGAATGAATTTGAGATGAGCATGATGGGTGAATTAAATTTCTTTTTAAGACTTCAAGTCAAACAATCAAGTGAAGGAACTTTTATCCACCAAGAAAAATATGCAAAAGACCTCTTCAAGAAGTTTAGAATGGAGAATTGCAAGAAAACAGAAACTCCTATGTCAAGCTCATCAAAGCTGGATAAAGATGAAGAAGGAAAGAGTGTAAACCAAAAACTATACAGGAGTATAATCGGTTCACTTCTTTACTTTACAGCATCTAGACCTGATATTTTATTTAGTGTTTGCATATGTGCTAGATTTCAATCTGATCCTAAAGAATCTCACATGACTGCTGTGAAGCGCATTATTAAATATGTTGCAACTACACCTAAGCTAGGTCTGTGGTATTCCAAACAAGGAGACTTTACCCTCCTTGGATATTCTGATGCTGACCTTGCTGGTTGTAAAGTGGATAGAAAAAGCACTATAGGTACTTGTCAACTATTAGGAAACAAGATGGTATCTTGGTTCTCAAGAAAACAGGGTACCGTAGCTCTTTCAACTGCTGAAGCAGAGTACATAGCTCTTGGAAGTTGCTGCTCTCAAATCCTATGGATGCAACAACAATTGAGAGACTTTGGAGTTGAGGAAACTAGTACATAAATCAAATGTGACAACACAAGCGCAATCAACCTCACAAAGAATCCAATACTTCACTCAAGAGCGAAGCACATTGAAATCAAGCATCATTTCATTCGAGATCATGTTCAAAGTGGTAAAGTGGTGATTCAGCATGTGGATTCAAAGAATCAATTAGCAGATATATTCACAAAGCCTCTGGAAAAGGCTCACTTTGAATCAATACGATCAAGACTGAGTATCGCAAGATTTGAAGATGTTCAGACTCAAAATTAGAATCTTGAAAAGTTCAGACTCAATGTAAAGTCTGATGGTGCTCAGACTCAAAGGTAACGTCTGAAAGAATTCAGACTCTGAGGTAAAATCTGAACACTCTCTCAGACTCGAACTTTAAGTCTTTTTACGTATTTTAATATTCTTTTTCGTATTCTCAGTATTATTTTTGTTAATTGCTTTTTCGAATTTTCAAAATCTCTTTTTACTCTCTTTCTGACATGCATTAATGGCAGTTTTCTTTTTCAAAAAGGCAGTTTATTATTTTTCAAAATTACAGTTTATTTTTGGCAATTTTTATCTTTACTTTTTGGCGACGGTTCAGTATCCCGATTTTATTTTTATTTTCTCCTACTGTTTATACTTTTGAATCGTCACTTTCATCCTCTACTACTCTCCAGAATTTCATCCCCATTCTCTCTCGCTTTCGAAACCCTAAATCTCCATTTGCCATTCCTGTTCCATTACCTTTCTCGTCAAAAATTCCATCTTTTTTAGCGAACAAGTTGAACTTTCGCTTGCATTCCAAGAATGTCATCTCGGAAGTCTTCCAGAATCGCAAGCAGGGGACCACAGAGACATCCAGGGGGTCCTACAAGGGCGGACTCACAGGCGAAGAATCTCCGCCAAGGGAAACCCAAAGTCAGCACTTTGAAGAGGAGATCACTAAAGTAGAACCGGTAAAAACTCTAAAACCTCAGCTTGCTTTTGATCTTTACAATAGGCTAAAAGTTCAAGGAGTAAGCCTAAAGACGATTGAGGATTATCTAAAAGAAAGAGGAAGAGAAACATAAGAGAAGAGAAGAAGAAAGGAAGAAGAGAGAAGAGGAAAAGAAAAGGAAAGAAGAAGAATAGAGAAAAGAAGAAGAAAGACAGAGGAAAGCAGAAGAGGAAGAAAGAAAAAGGGAAGAAGAAGAAGAGATGAGAAGAGAAGAAGAAGAAAGAAGGAAGAAGGATGAAGAAGAAAGCAGAATGTAGGAGGATATGGCTGCAGGATTTGAGCCATCATTTGCTCAATCTGGGGAAGAGACCGAGAAACATTACAGTACTGATATGGATGTTGGCGAAGAATATTCGACTCCACTAACTGGCATCAACACAGGAGGAGTTGCTACAGAACAAGGAAGAGTATCGCCACAACATTTTAGTGATGTGAGTAGGTCAGGTGCTGACCCTGAGGAGGTCTACGCATCTCATTTCCCAGAGCATGAAGAATCCTCACCAATGGAGAAGGAAAGGGTTGAGAAGGATGCTCCTAGTTTCCAAACTCCCAGAACTGATTATGCTGGTCCTAGTGGAGGTATTTCTAACTCAACAGCTTTTACACAACTGTTGGACATTATGCTGGACCTAAAGAAGCAGGTGTTTGGAATGGACTATGAGCTAAGGGATTTAAAGAAGGCGCTGCTGAGTACTCCTATGAATATGCAAGATCAAATCAATGCTCTGCGAGCTCAAGTTGAATCAAATCAGAACAGTGCAGAGTTGATTTCAGTGAAGGAGGCTCTTGCTAATCTCGACAAGACTGTACAGACGCTCAGCAAATTTCAGCTTGTTCATATCCCTAGAGAGCCCTAAATCATTTTCAAATCCATCCCTTATTCACTCTACCTCCTTTGATGGGACAAAAAGGGGGAGAGTTTTGCAGATTTGAAGCTTGTTTCGATTTGAAGCTTGTTTCTGTTTTGAATTTTTATTTTGTTTTTTACTGTTTTCATTATTGATTTGGATTTGGATTGGGCTGTTTGAATCCCTATGACTTTCTATGACTTTATGTTGTTTTGATGATTGGATTTCTAGACTTGTGAATTTGCATTGCAGAATCATTATATTTATGAGGATAACTGTTATTGGACTAACATTTTTTGTTTTGCAGACTTAATCCTCAAAGTATATGTGAGTTCTCTTTGCAGGTTATAAATTCGCAAATCTACCGAGGGTTTTGTTACCATCAAAAAGGGGGAGATTGTTGAAGAAAAATCCCTTGAAGTTTTGAAGTTGACAAAACAGCCTCGTCAGCAAAGTCTGAAGAATCCAAGACTTAGTCAGTTAAGTCTGAAGAGTTCAAAGACCCAAAGGTTTTCCGTCTGAAGTCAATCAGACTCAAAGTTTGGTCTGAAGCTTTTCCGTCTGAAGACAGTCAGACCCAATTACAGTCTAAAGACCTTCAAGACCCAAATCTAAGTCTGAAGACAGTTTGCGATTTTAACAGGATGACAGCAAGTTAATTTTTGTGGTTAAGGAAAGTAAGTTTTGGATATTATATTCCTAACTTATCCATGGAATATCTCTGGCTGTGATCGTGAGCTCGGAAGATTTATACTTCGGATTTTATCCGTTGAAGATCAAGCGAAATTTTGGAAGGATCTAATTTTGGGAACTCAAGATCCTGATTGTATAGGCGAGCAAGATTGACAAGCTATTGTCTACTCATATTTTTGGCGACGTGAAGATCACCTTAAATTGATTCAATCCAACGGGTTGATTGGATGAATTCTTGGAAAGTGCCAACGGGTATGGAGGCACGGAGGCTATTTAAGGTGGATCGGTGTTGCTTGAAAATAAGAGAGAACTGATAGGAAAATTTCGATGTTAGAACCTCTGAAATCTCTTGTTCTCTAAAATCTCTCATGTTCAAACTGTGTATTAAAGAGAGTCACTTATAGAGCGAAAACAGCAAGAAGCTGTAGGAGAGACTTTCTGCTGAAAGAAGTCTAGCTCGTGAATTGTAACAAGCTCTCATTTGCTTCATAGTGATTATAGCCAGTTGGCTGCCAGCGCGAAGAGTGAACGTAGGCTTGGAATAAGCCGAACCACTATAATCCTTGTGTCAATTCTCTTTTACCTTACTCTATTTACTTTATGAATGCATGATCTATTTGTTATTGATATATTCTTCATATTAAAGCATTCTACGGTAAAAGATTCCGAAAAGAATTTCATAATCACCTATTCACCCCCCTCTAGATGGATTCACTAGCCTATATCAGAGAGAATGCCTCAACTTTTTGAAAATGAGAGGCATATACATCCTCTGGATCTGCAGCTAACCGACTATCATCACTTGCAAATAAAGGTGACGAAATACCTCTTGTTTAAACAACTCTCCCTATTTGTGTGCCAGTAGGTAGAGTAGTGAATTCTTTGCCATGTTCTTCCTCTTCAGCAAAAGCAGAGTGATGTTTTTCAGCATCTCCTCTTGACAATGGAACTACAAAAGATGGCTCAAGGGAATTTTCATGTTCCTCTTTTGTCTCACTTTCCTTCTCTTTCTCTCTTTCTTCTCTTCTCACTCTCTCATCTTCTTCTTCTTCTTGTCCTTCTTCTTCTCTTCTTTCTTCTGCTCTTTTCTCTGTCTCTTCTTGTCTCCTCTCTTGCTCTTCTCTCTTGTCACGAAAACTGACAAAAATCTTCAAGTCTCTCAAGGCTGCAAGGGTCATAGCATCTTCATCATCCTCATCTTCATCTTGCAAGATGATTCATCTCTTCTTCTTCGCAGGAGCAATCATGGGCTCCTTCCCTTTCCTTTTCGTAGTAGTAGAGTCTTTGACAGTCTTGGTAGGAGATTTCTCCTTCATTTTTTCAAGCACCTTGTTGAGCTCCTTCAATCTCATCTTCATGACAATTTTATATCCAATGAGCATTGGAGTAGAACTTGTCAAACACAGGGGTGCAGGAATGTGAATCTTGAAATGCCTAAATAGGGGAGTAACGAGAGCAGAGTAAGGGAGTTGACCCTTATCCTTGACCATAGTCCTGTACATATGGAACAGGATTTTGTGTGGGAGAGAGAATCTAACACCAGCATTGATGGCAAACATCAATTTTGCTTCTATCTTGAAAACATCTGTCTTGGAAGTCGATTTTGGTCTGAGACAATTGATCACAATTTTGTGAGGCAGTACATTAGAGGCACTCATCCTCATGTAGGAGATCTTGCCCTTTAAGCTTCTGTTTCGAACCAACTCCAAGGTAGCATGAGCAATGGACACTTTAATCGGTTGGAAACTCGATCTTTACCCCAATTATATCAGTCAGAGTGTCCACATCTACCACATACTCCCTGTCCTTAAAGGTGAGAGAAAATCTATTCACGTCTAGAAAAGACAGATTTGAATAGAAATAAGCAGTAAGTTCAAGGTAAACAATTGTGGAATCAGAACAAAATGCCTCAAACTACACTCAAGCCAATTTTTCTCAAAGATTGACTTTAAAAGAGTCAAGAAAATCAAAATCCACGCTCCTAGGGTTCATGACCCCTCTTTTTAGCAATTTTGAGTAAATTCTTTCTTGTTCCTTGGAGCGAAAAATGTTTCCCTTAGAGCAAACAGAGTTAACAGCCACTCCCATTCTAGGCTAAAATTGAGAAAACAGCCTTTCATCGTCATCCTAAGGCTGATTTGCGGTACCAAACCGTGGATCACTTGATATGTTCTCAAAAGCTTCCTTAGCCACTCCTTTGGGAGCCACACCCAGATCTTCATCTCACGCAAAAATAGTCTCATTTCTATAACCCATTTCTTTCAAAAATCCGTCTATTAGATTCAATTCAGTTCCTCCCTCTTTTAGTTTCAAATAAAGAGAATAAGCAAGTTTCGGTCTTAAGGTTCTTACGGGTTCAACGTCTTCGACCACTTCTTCCTCTTGACACTGTTGACTAGGTTGATCCTATTGAGGAGAATCTTCTTCTTCGGTAAGGTCAAAGTGTGTAGGACCCTTGAACCTCCTTTGTGGTCCTTTGCTAGCGATCCTTGAAGACTTCCTTGAAGACATACTAACTTTTTCGGGAGAAAGTTACAGATTATCTGCAAAAAGAAGAAATTTTTATGGAGTAAACAGGGGTAAAAGAGATCGCAAGTGGGAGTTTTTAATTCTAGGGTTTCAACAGTGAGAGTGAAAACGGAGACGATGAAACAAAAGTATAAATAGTAAGTGAAGAGAGGTGAATGAAGCATCGTAAAGGAAAAACAAAAACTGCCTTTTTGAAAAAGAAAACTGCCATAAATTCAAATGTCAGAAGAAAAAAAATAAATAAAAGGCAGGAGTCAATTCGAAATAAAAATATACCAAAAATAAATATAATCCAATTTTGACATATTTAAAAACTTACAGACGTATCTCTGAGTCGAAACTCCTTCAGACTTTACGTCTAAGTCTGAACTCTTCAAGACTTTACCTTAGAATCTGAACACTTTCAGACTTTATGATGTTCAGTCTTGAGCGAATAGATTCAAAGTGGCTTTTCTCCGGTGGCTTTATAAATATGTTCGCCAGTTGATTCTTTGAGTCAACGAACTGAATCATCACTTCTCCATTTTGAACATGATCTCTAATAAAATGATGTTTAATTTCAATGTGTTTTGCCCTTGAATGAATAATTGGATTTTTTTTAAAATTGATGACACTGGTATTGTCGCATTTGATTTCTGCACAGAAATCTTCAACTCCAAAGTCTCTTAGTTGTTGTTGCATCCACAATATTTGAGAACAGCAACTTCCAAGTGCTATATATTTTGCTTCAGCTGTTGAAAGAGCTACGGTACTCTGTTTTCTTGAAAACCAAGATACCAACCTGTTTCCAAGCAATTGACATGTACCTGAAGTACTCTTCCTGTCCACTTTACAGCCAGCTAAGTTAGAGTCTGAATATCCAAGGAGAGTAAAGTCTCATTCTTTGGAATACCATAGACCTAACTTAAAAGTAGTTGCAACATATTTGATAATACACTTTACAGCAGTTAAGTGAGATTCTTTGGGATTTGATTGGAATCTAGCACAAATACAAACACTAAACAAAATGTCAGGTCTAGATACAGTAAGGTAAAGAAATGAACTGATTATACTCATGTATAGCTTCTGGTCTACACTTTTTCTTTCTTCATCTTTGTCCAGCTTTGAAGAACTTGACATTGGAGTCTTTGTCTTTTTGCAATTGTCCAATCCATACTTTTTGATAAGATCCCTTGCATACTTTTCTTGGTGAATCAAAATTCCTTCTTTAGATTGTTTGACTTGTAGTCCCAGGAAGAAAGTTAACTCACCCATCATGCTCATCTCAAATTCATCCCGCATACATCTTGAGAATTTATTGCAAAGATTTTCATTAGGAGAGCCAAATATTATGTCATCAACGTAAATTTGAACAAGTATAAAATATTTTCCTTCTTTCTTTATGAATAAGGTAGTGTCTACTTTACCTTTAGTAAAACCATTTTAGATTAGAAAATTACTTAACCTTTCATACCATGCTCGAGGTGCTTGCTTTAATCCATATAATGCCTTCTTTAGCTTGAAGACAAAATTAGGTTTCCTTGGATCTTCAAATCCAGGTGGTTGTTCCACATAGACTTCCTCTTGGATAAATCTATTTAAAATGGCACATTTCACGTCCATTTGGAATAACCCAAAATTTTTTAAACAAGCAAAAGCAAGTAATAATCTAATTGCTTCTAACCTTGCTACTGGTGCGTAGGTTTCATCGTAGTCAATCCCTTCTTCTTGTGTGTAACCTTTGGCCATGAGTCTTGCTTTGTTTCTTACCACCTTTCCTTGTGCATTCAGCTTGTTCTTGAAAACCCATTTAGTTCCAATAATTGATTTACCTTTTGGTTTAGGAATAAGTTCCCAAACATCATTAATGCTTAAATGTCTCAGCTCTTCTTGCATAGCTTCAATCCAGCTTTCATCAATTATGGCTTCATCTATTGTCTTGGGTTCGATTTCTAAAACAAGTGCCAAGGTACTAGACTCTTCACGCCTTTTGGATTTTGTCCGAATCCCTTCATCAATGTTTCCAATGATGAGATCCATGGGATGACTAGACTTATGCTTCCACTTGCTAGTTGATTTGACATTTTGCTTATCCTCTGTTTTAGTTGAAGCTTTTGATTCAGTTTGCCGTTGAACTTCTGAAGTTTGATTCTCTTCGGGGGAATTTGATCTTGTAACAACTTGCACAGGTTCAGATTCTTCAAATTGAGTCTGATCAGTTTGATTCTGTATTGAGTCTTGAAACTTCACATTCATAGATTCTTTCACAGATTGAGTTTTCTTGTTGAATACTCTGTAGGCTTTGCTTGAAATTGAGTAATTAAGGAAAATTCATTCATCCGATTTCTCCTCAAACTTACCAGTTCGATCATTTGCATTTTTTAAAATAAAACACTTGCAACCAGATACATGAAAGTAAGAAACAATTGGCTTCTTTCCTTTGAATAATTCATAAGCAGTTTTCTCCAAAATTGGCCTTAAGAAAATTTTGTCAATAATATAACAAGCAGTTGATATTACCTCAGCCCGAAAACAAGGAGAAATATTACTTTCAATTAAAAGAGTTCTTGTCATTTCTTGCAATGAACGATTCTTTCTTTCCATAACCCCATTTTGTTGTGGAGTATATGGAGATGAAAAGTTATGCTGAAAACCAAAGTCATCACAGAATTTAGCAAAGTCTTGATTTTCAAATTCACCTCCATGATCAGTACGAATACTTGTAAAAGTATAACCTTTTTCATTTTGAACTTTCTTGGCAAATTTAAAGAAGTAAGGGAACGCTTCAGACTTACTTGAAAGAAAGAATATCTAAGTAAAACGAGAGTAGTCGTCTACTATTACCAAGCAGTATCTCTTTCCACCAATGCTTTAAGTTCTAGTTGGTCCAAAGAGATCCATATGAAGAAGCTACAAAACACATTTAGTAAAAACCTGATTTGTTGATTTGAAAGAATTTCTAACCTATTTTCCCAGCACATAAGGTGTGCATAGGTCATGTTTTTGATATTTCAGGTTAGGTAGTCCTTGAACTAGCTTCTTGGAGGATACTTTTGCAATTTGCTTCATGTTGATGTGTCCAAACTTTCTACGCTAGAGACTAGCTTCATCTTGAATAGATATCAAACATTGAAAACTAACAGATTTTATATCCAGGAGATAAATATGTCCATGTCTTCATCTAGTGAATGATTGAGAGAGATCTTTGCTGATTCCAGAACATGTATCTTCTTGGAAATTGATCTTATATCCAGTGTCACACAGCTAATTGATGCTTAGAAGATTGTAATTTAAACCTTCGACCAAGGAAACATTGTTGATTGTGAAACTTCCTATTTTCACGATTCCACATCCAACAATTTTTCCTTTGTTGTTACCACCAAAAGACACTCTTCCTCCTTTCACTTGTAAGAGATTTGTAAAACAAGTTAAATCTCCTGTCATGTGTCTTGAGCAGCCACTATCTAGGTACCATTTGATCTTTTTCTTGATAGTGACCTGCAGTTATATAAAGAACTCAAGCTTTCTTTGATACCCACACTTTCTTGGGTCCAACATTGTTAGTACTGAACACAGTCTTTGCCCATTCTCTCTTAACAAGTTTCCAAACTTTAGGACATTCTTTCTCAAAGTGTTCTGAGCTGTTACACTTTGAGCACTTGAGAGCACTTCACCCAACAGGGTTTACAAAAGTCTTTTGAAAATGATTTTTTTAAAATGACTTTGTGGGTCTATTTTTAATTCTTTCCTTTACCTTTGGAAAAACGATTATGGGAATGGTTTCTGATGTCATTCCCAAACCGGACTTATTATAGTAAGGTCTTTGGATGAAAGAATTTTATCTAACTATTCAGATCCCATTGAAAACTTTTTAATGATATTCAAAATGTCTTCTTTCAAAAAGGTATTTTCTTTTTAAAGAGAACTTTCATTTTCTTTTGTATTAGCAAGACTTTTGTTTAAATTTTCAAATTTTTTAATCAAAGAAATTTCCTGTTGTCTCAGTTTGGAATTTTCCTTCTTTAGTTCGGAAATTCTCTTAAGAGAGGCTTTGAGGCTAAGACAAAGTTCATCTATATACTTTGAGACTTTAGTAGGAATTTTTAAATTACTAAGCTTGACCTCATTGTCTGAGTCTAAATCTGAGTCTAAATCTGAGTCTGATTCTGAGTATGGTTTTGCCATAAGATAGATATTGGCATAATCTTCATCACTATCTTCGCATTCTGTGTCACTCCATGTTTCAACTTTGAGAGCTTTTTTTCTGTTTTTCCTTTCTTTTTCTTTAGCAAAGAACAGTTGGGTCTGATGTGTCCATTTTTCTTACATTCGAAACAAACCACATCCTTGTTGGTTTCATCTTCTTCATTTGATTTCCTTCGAAATCTTTGATTGCCCTGTTTCTTCCAGTTGAACATTTTTCCTTTCCTGTTCAACTTCCTAAACTTTCTGATCAAAAGTGCTAGCTCTTCATCATCCAAGTCATCTTCAGAGTCTATGTCATCATAATCATCGTCAAATTTTAAAGCAATCGACTTCTTACCTTTGGGATCTATTTCTTCATTGATTTGCTCGACTTCATATGATTGTAATGTGCCAACCAATTCGCCTGCAGAGAGGGGCATGATCTGTGACATCTAGAATTTCCAGTACTGTTTTCTATTAAATTAATTGGGCATTTCATTGACGCAACTATAGGGTTGTTCTCAGATCTGATCACTCTTGAGATAACTAGATTAACTAGGTAAGCCATTAAAGAATTTTAAGGCAATAGACTTGAGAATTCAACCAGGAATCGACTTCTTGACCGTGTTCATCTTTAGAGGTCATTGCAACACAATTAAAAATCGAATTGAGATCAAAGATAGGTTGGTTCGACTGAAATGTGTGGCCGATCGTGGGTGACTCCACTAAATTGGAAAATTCTCGTCGACCGGCACTAATTTGATTTTTCTGTCGTTTTGGTACCCTGTGTTTGTAATTGAGCCCTCGGGATTTTCACGACAATCGAGAGTCGCCAATGTGTCGAGTGGGTTCATTGTGGCTCGAAGAAAATCGACCATGAGTCAATTGTCTTGAAAAATTCTGAAAACTACCCGATAGTCTAGGTCACGCTAAAAGTGCGCCGAAATGAAATTAACCGTCAATTTGAGTTCTATTTCAGAAATTGGAAGTTCTGTGGTGTCACGAGCTATTTTAGGAATATCGACTCAGTCTCAGAAGATTTTTCAGAGGTTCTGAGATTTTTACGGAAATTGGGTTCGAACATCGCGGATATTTGGCAGAAATTCAGATTGGCGAAATTGATGGGAAATTGGACTTCCAGGCCGAGCCTTTGTGTGTCGAGGATTCATAGAAAATTTCTTGGGATTTTTCCATATCAAAATTGGACCTCAATTTGGGAAATTGAGTTAAGAAATTAAGTCTAAAGTGGCGAAAACTTGGTTTTGGACAAGGGGCTGAAAATTTTGGCATTTGATTTGGATAATTATGGATTTATATTATTGGAAAGAATTAAGAGGGGACAAACAATTAATGCATTGGATAGAATTTGGTGACTCACCCTCCTCTTTTCCTGACTTGCTGAGCACGCTCGGCTAGCTCTCATCCCCTTTCTCCATGAACTTCTGACTTCACTTTCATTTCCTCGACCGCTCTTCTTCTTTTTTTTTTTAGTTCGCCGAAGCCACCGAATCCCTCAACAGCTGCAATCGCCTTGCTCCATTTTCTCCGTGGCTGTCTCCACGCGTCTGCGGCTGGCTCTTTCACGGTCAAAGGCAGCGAAATTCTGCCCATTTTGTTGACCGCCGAGTGGAATCAGCCCACCTTTGAAGACCGAACAAGCTGCCAGGTGCCCTCTTCTCCACACGGGCTGCCCCTCAACCACGTGCTCCTCAATTTTGTTTTCAGCTGAGCCACGCCAAAGCTATTTCTCCAGCTGACATTCTTCAACAAAAATCCATAGCTGCCACGTGTTCAAGAGCTGCTCACCATGGGTCAAAGAAACTCAGCAGTTGCTCCAGCATGTTGACTGAAGAATCAAAGCCGAAGCTCCTTGGTTGATTCCCCTGCCAGCGTTCCAACCTCACGTTCCTCAACTTCCACGCGTCCAGGCCCAATTCTCTCGGTCAATCTCCTCCCAACACAAACCGAACAACCTCCACCGAATTGAAGACCAGTGCCAGTCTCCTCAATCGAAGCCGCACGTCCATCAGCACCTGCCACCCTCAGTTTTTCGTTTGCCTCAGAACCGAGAAGACCAGGCCACAACAAATTAATTGAAGTCCAGCCCACAGCTTGAAGCCCAATCTCAGTCTTCAAGCCTAGCCAAGCTCAAGCCCAAGAGTGAGCCCAGTCTAGCCCAAGATTAAATCTCAGTTGGGCTGAGATTTGTTAGGCCAAGGTTGAGGCCCGGTCCAAGCCCACGGGTATCGTCACAAGCCTGAGTTCGGCCGCCGTTGCGTCATCGTCACGGTGTCCCGGTCGTCGTGTTGTGCAAGTGAGTTTTACTCACTAATGCTTTCTTAGTAGACTAATGATACCTAGGGTTCATTAGATTTATTTAATTGCAATTAGGTGGATAGATTAGATTAAAATAATTAAATTAGGGATTTATTGATGCATGTTAGCCAAATTGAATGTGCACTTAGCAAGTAGACATGTCCTAGTAATTATTGGATGCTTCTTGGGATTTTTCCCATCCTTTATCGGGTGTCAATTTAATAATTCGGGCCTAAAATGAATTTTTAGGAATTAAATATTAATTTTTGAGATTAATTTAATTAATTAATTATTTAATTATTTATTTCCCGGAAATTCAACTGGGATGGCCAGTGACCGGGATTTTATGCTGATGATCATGGTGCAGACCATTTATTTAATTGAGATTTATATTATGCTAAATTGAATTTATTGTATTTATTTATTTATTAATTTTCGAAATTAATTATTTAATTATTTATTTTCCGAAAATTCAACCGGGATTGCCGGTGATCGAAATTTCGTGCTGATCATCGTGGTGTAGTCCGTTTATTTATTTGAGCCCTAATTTGTGTTGAATTGATTTAATTGTGTATTTTAGGATTTATTTCTAATGATTTGAGTTATGGTAATCAATTGGCAATTACCGGGCATCGGTTCATAGTGCCAAAAATATGTTTATGGGCTGTTGAAAATGGTGGGAGGTTCTAAAAGAAAAATATGATATTTTGGCTAAGGCTAACCGTGTACCCACACACGGCTATTTTATCGAGAATGTTGAATTGAAAGAGATAGTATACTATATCATCCTACGGGCTCTGATATGTCAGTTTAGCGCGAGCAGTACACTTTATTAGCTTAGAGTGAGCATCAGGGGGTATACTATATCAGCCTACGGGCGATATGTCAGCTTAGCGAGAGCAGTATACCTTTACCTTGTCAGCTTAGTGCGAGCTATACTATCTATTATCAGCTTAGAGTGAGCAGTCCTAATATGAACGGACTTATAGATAGTATATGATGAGCCGACCAAGCAGGGGTCGAAATAACATGTAATCGACTAGGTCGATTGATCATTGTTTTGATCTGATATTGTGAATTGACTGATTGACCATGAGTGGTCTTGTTGGCGTGTAATCGATTAGGTCGATTTGATTGATGCTTCGATCTGAGATGGAATTGCTTGGGTGCCTGTTTGATCTGTGCTAATATGCAGGTGGAATCTGAGGCCAAGGTAAGTCCTCTGACTCATGTTGTGCATAGGCAACCCTAGGGTGTATTGGTTTCCTAATCGAGTCTTAGGGGGTAGAACTCGTTAAGACATAGTCTCATTGGTTGTTGTAAAAACCAATTTCAGGCCCGTAGGTGGAAGATCTTCAAGAGGAGGATCCCAGGAAAAGCTTGGCAAAGAATCAGAGAAGGGTGAAGAGGATGATTTTGAGTACGACCTACAGAAGGATTGAGACCTCCCTCACTTTGAAAACCTTGTGAATATTTGTAGATTTGTTAAATCAGACCTTGGTGATTAGTACTGTGAAGTTCAACGAAAGCCTGTTATGCTATGTCTAAAAGTGTGGTTATGAGTTTTCAATATGAAAATGTGGCCTTACTTTTCTATCCCATTGTTTTATTGTCTGGAGATTTATAACTGCTTCCGCATGTACTTAATTAATGAATGGGTCCGCGATACATAGTCCTGGGATATCGCATTCTAAAATCGACCAACCGGAAGGATGTGTGCGTCCTCGAGGATCAGGGCATGACATGATCCTTTGTGTTTCCCTTATAGAAATCTTTACATGGTTCCAGTCTTTGGAAAGTCCTCTCAGCAACTTATTGACCTTCATTGGTCCTGAGATTGGTTGTCCCTGATATGCTAGGCCGTTTATAATTTTTGTAAAATCACTAAACATGTCAGTAATGGATTCTCCCTGTGGCATCCTCAAATTCTGGAAGGAATTAGTGATTGAGTTATGATCTGCTCAATTTGGCGATTATGTGTTGCAATGACATTTATTAAGTGGCCATAGTAGCTATGGTATATGTGTGACTAATTTTGCTAGTGAAATTTGTTGTACTTGAGTATGTGATTATAAAAAATTTATGGCCAAGTGTCGCATTATTGGATTAAGACTTAACTTAGTTACATTAGTGGTTAAATTAAATGGACTAATTAAACTTATGTGGAAAAAGACACGGCCAAGGAGAGACCGTATGAGGACTAAGTGTGTGTGAGTGCCGAATGTGATTGTGTACGTGTAATGTGGTGTGTGTGCTGTGGGCTGAGGTGGCACTATGTGTCACCAATCTAAGGAGGTGCAAGAGAGAGAGAGGAGGCCGGATTAAGTGAGTGGAGTGGGTCGGTTAAGTGAAAAAGAAAGAAAAGCAAGAGAGAGAGAGAGACGTCGGGCGTGCGCGCGCAAGAAGGAGGGAGAAGCCGAAGGTTTGCTGTGGATTTTTGCTGTGTTCTTCACCAAATTCAACACAATCAAAGGCAAGATAAATGTTTTCTAGCTTTCTCATGATCTTGTGTTGCAAGTTAGAGGTAGAAATTGTATGGTTTTTCGGCTGGGTTGGTGGAAATTCGATGAAGAGCAAAACTGGGCAATTTCGGACCTCCATGAACCAGACTACCCGGTTTGCTTGCATGCCTTTGTAGAGGGTGTTAGAGGGGAATTGAGGTCCGAGTTCTTCATAGAAGTTGTTGTACACTTCCTGAGCTACAACATAGTCGAAAATGAGAATTTTGGAGTTGATTTGAGGGGTGAAATTCGAGTCCTACGGAGAGGAAGTGCTCTCGGGCGGACCAGTGTATCGGTTCGAATTGCTGTTCATTGTTCGTGTGGTTACAGTGAGAATTACAAGTCGACCTCTTCTAATGAAATGTTGTGGACATCCTGGGTAATCTCATAGTACAATTTGAGCTGATTTCGTCTAGGATAGCTAGGTGAATTTCATGTTTCTTGCTGTCGTTGCAATCTGAACGCTACTGGATAGAGTGTCAGTGAACCCTGTTGGCTTGATGTGTGTTATTCACGTGGTTCTGTGGGGTAATTCAATTTGATTCCTTCTAATGGATTGTTAAAGACTTCATGAGGTACCTTGTGGTGAAATTTGAGCTCATTCCAAGGTGTGTAGCTTGAGGTTTCGAATTTTCTTTATGTGCTTGTGTGCTGGGAATGTTACCAAACAAAAGTCAGTAACTTGTGAGCTTGTAAACCTTATTTTCCTTGGTGAATTTGATGTCGACCTTCAAAGAGAAATTGTAGGAAATAGTTCTGGCTATAACATATCCAAAAATGAGAAAAAGAGTGAGTGTAAGTGGGTGTTTCGAATTTATCTTGTTAACCCTGTAAACTGTACATAACCGAATAACAGTCAGAAGTTGTTGATTTTTTTTTTAAACTACATTTGTAGGTCGAATTTGAAGATGATTTCTTCTAATGAAATGTTTATCTACTTCTTAGTTATGATGTGGTAATTTTTGGGAATTTTTGAAGGTAAATTACTGTCCTAATTTCGTGAAAAACCGAAGGTTATGTAAACTGGGAAATTTTGTGTGTATGCTAAATGTGGCCGAAGATGTGTGGGGTGTGGTTTTATGTTCTAACCATGGCTTCTATAAATGTGATTGACTATTTTACTTGCTGTATTAAATGTGAACTTAAGCTATGCCTGATGTTAGTCTATATAAGGTATTGGAAGTATTTTGTCTTGACTGGATGTAGGAATTGTGGACATATATCTTGATCCCTTTATGCCGATGGTAGTGTGAGTTATACTTGATGAGTAATGCATGCTAAATCTTTAATATGCATGCTGGATTGATGGAGTGTCCTCTTGAGGTATATGTACACATGCCATGTAGGTTGGATAAATGGACATTCATCATGAAATTCACTTGATACATGTGCTATACATGCTGCATTTATGTTGAGATCATTGGCTGAGCATGTAGACCTTCGGCATGTGAATGTGATTAAGTGTATGCATTGTTGTCATGCTTGTGTTCCATGGGCATGTTTGTGAATCATGCATGGAAAAAGGTGATTGTGGCATGACATGCATTGATGTTACCTCGGGAGTGTCGAGATGCCCGGCCGGGAGTGAAAATGCCGGATGCCCGGTAGCCTGTGTGCGTAAATCTGGATGGCCTCGGAGTTGAGATGCCGGGTGTTGGGGGTGCTGAAGCACGGAGTGTGTGAGCCGTGGATGCCTCGTGATGCCGGTTGGGGTGCGAGATGCCCGGCCGGGGAGTGTAAATGCCGGAAGCACGGATGGTGTGTGCCGTGATACCTCACGATGCCGGTGTTGGGTGTGAGATGCCCGGAATGTGGGGGCCGGAAGCCGGTTGGTTCTTACCGGGGTTTACATGTGAAATTGCATGAACTTGATATATATGTGTGTGCATGATGCATTGAGATACATTGGCATGAGGTATGGTGAAAATTGTGCACGACTTTCTTGAGTCATACATTTGCACTTAAGCTGAAATGGGACAGGTAAGTTTGCATATGACTGGAGACATTGTTATGTGCATGTCATTGCTGCTATGTCGAGTTGTCATGTGCATGGGCGATGTATCGAATGAGCGTCATGAATGAGCTACATCCCTGATTTCCAAGTTGGAGGTACATATACTATATTTGAGTGTGGGGCTTTTGAATATGAGAAATTTATAGCTTGATGATTGAATGCTTGATTATGATGTTGTGTGATGTGGTGGTTTAGTTGCAATGCCAGGCATGAGCATTCTAGAAACTTTATCTTTCTTTGAGTGGTTGTACTCACCCCTTTGGGGACTTATCTTTTCAGCCTAGAAGACATGTACGTACCGCCGGTCGCCCGGGTGTATTTTACGGAATTCCTGTGATTTCGAAGTTAGAGTCATCCAGTTCCAAAGCCCAATGATACCAAGACGTTGTTACTTCCGTGTTACGGTCGTGGTACGTTATGAAGTGGGCCTGCTCGGTGGCCCAATCTTTCAAGAGTATGTTTCGATCTTCCCCTGCCAAGATGGGGAGATGGGGAGCATCTTTGCCGCCGCCGCCAGCCCTCCGGGTTGGCGATAGACCTTGATGGTGCCAGGGAGGATGGCGGGGTTTTTGGGGCTTTGGCCGGTGTTGCTAAGGGTGGATAGTTTTCTTTCTTTTGATTAGTCCGCTGTATAGGCTACAATTTTGATGATCTTTTACAGGGGTAGTGTAGGACTGTTATAGTGCTGATATGATAATGTATCATGCCCCAACGATAAGGAAACTATCCATACTTCAGTAAATAATAGCAGGGCCGTTTCATGGTATATGTTTACGTCATAGTGTGTGCATTGACCCCTCATATTTTGTATTGGGATGGTTATGATTTTTTGCTTCCGCTATTCACGTGACGCGCAGGGACCGTTATTTAAAAAAAAAAAAATGTGTGGTGAGCTTAAGAGAAACCACTCTTTTGGAAATTTAAAAGAATGTTTAATATGACTGTGGCAGCCTCAGTTGGTTCTGGGGTGCTACAGCCGCAATTGGTATCAGAGCAGTAGTGGAGTGATAAGGAGTCTCATTTGGAAAGTGAGGAATATGAGGACAATGCACACCTAGGATATTATATTACCCCAGCTAGTGTCTAGTCTTGGGAGGGGGACGAGTGATAAAGATATACTCATAGATCCTTGTTAGATTGACATTAGGTTGTCGTAACACGTTGATGTTACTTATATTTTGTGGTAACTGGATTTTGGAGACAAGGGGACTCATATTATTCCTGAGGCAATGCTTGAAAATGCAGGAAAAGCATGGTGCGACCTGGAAGTTCCCATCATGCAAGAGCTGGACCATCCGTTCCAAGGGCTGAACCCCGAATGGAAGATATCCTGCAAGCATTAGCCAATATTGGAAATTTGATGGAGAGGCAGGCACAACAACAACCTGGAGTGGAACGCCGTACTCAGGGGTTGGTGGAGCAATTCTTGAGGTTAAAGCCACCTAAATTCAGTGGAATGGGAAGCCCTGAGGAGGCGGAACACTGGATAGATGGAATGGAGCAGATTTTCAAACTTGTTGGGCTGCACCGATGATGAGAGAATTGTTTTGGCGAGAATACCAGCTGGAAGGGAATGCCAAATTTTGGTGGAGAGCTTCAAAGGATACGATTTTCCACCAGGTACTCCTATGAACTGGGATGAATTTGTCGAGCCTTTAATAGAAAACATTTTTCTGATCATTGTGCCAAGGATCGAAAGATCACGAATTTGTCCAGTTAGAACGAAGGAGATGACAGTGGATCAATATGAGGCCAAGTTTTCTGAATTGTCTAGGTATGCTCCCAGTTGGTTGAGGATCCGAAGAGAAAGCAAAAAGATTTCTTAAGGGATTGAGGACCAACATTAGGAGACAGTTGATACCTTTAAATATAAGGAATTACACCGAAGTGTATGAGAGGGCGCAGCTGGTAGAACAAGAAATTGAAAGAGAACAACTGGAAAGCAGGAAACAGTGGCTGTCTAGAGATATAAAGCGAGGTAAGAGACCTTATATGAGTCAAGGACAGAACTGGACACCTAAGAAAAAGGGTAATTTTGGGAGATTTAGCAAAGGAAAGGAAGGTATAAGTATGGGAAGGATGCCTAATAGGAATGATGAATGTTCCAGATGTGATGGGAAACATGGACCTGGCCCTGCACTGGACAGTTAAAGTGTTATGGATGTGGGCAAGTGGGTCATCTGAGGAGGAGTTGCCCGAAAGAAAGATCTCAAATGAGTTCCGGCTCAGTTCGCCAAACGCAACAAAGTGCTGTTAGACCTAATACACAAAGGAATCCACAAAGACCACCAGCGCAAGGAAGGGCGTATGCAGTCACTCAGGAGGAAGCGGAAGCTTCCAAGGATGTCATTTCAGGTACGATTTTGATAAACAATAAGAAGGCATATGCATTGTTTGATACGGGTGCGACACATTCATTTGTATCTGAAAGGTATAGGCGATTGAATGAGATAGAGACTATGCCACTTGAGACCTCTCTATGTGTTTCTACGCCATTAAAGGATGTGGTTTTGTCTACCTTGGGATGTAGGAAATGTAAGATAACTGTAGGAGGAAAAGATATGGAGATAGACTTGATTGTTATGGCTATGTATGATTTTGATGTGATCATAGGAATGGATTGGCTTCATAAATATCAGGCTAAGGTAGATTGTTACAAGAAGATAATTTACTTTGCTTTACCGGATCAGTCTAGTTGTGAATTTTTGGGAAGTCGAGTTCATCTATCTATGCCTATTGTTTCGGCCATGGAAGCTTGTAAATTACTTGATGATGGATGTCAAGGATATTTAGCCCACGGTTAAGGATTATAATCAAGAGGAACCTAAGATTGAGAAGATTAAGATCGTGAATGAGTTTCTAGATGTATTTCTGAAGAATTACGGATTACCACCGGATAGAGAAATTGAATTTGAAATTGAGTTGATGCCTGGAACAACACCGATATCTAGAGCCCCATATAGAATGGCACTGGTAGAGCTGAAAGAATTAAAAGTGCAACTACGGGAAGGCGCTGGATAAGGGATTCATCGGACCGAGTGCTTCGCCATGGGGTGCACCGGTGTTATTTGTGAAGAAGAAAGATGGGTCGATGCGGTTATGTATTGACTATCGGCGATTGAATCGAGGTAACTACTAAGAATAAGTATCCTCTGCCTAGAATTGATGATCTTTTTGATCAACTTCAGGGAAGTTCAGTCTTTTCTAAGATTGATTTAAGATCAGGGTATCATCAGTTAAAGATTAAAGAGGAGGACATTCCCAAGACAGCATTTAGAACTCGTTATGGACATTATGAATTTCTTGTGATGCCATTTGGATTGACAAATGCACCGGCTGCTCTTATGGATTTGATGAATAGGGTATTTAAGCCTTATTTGGATCAATTTGTGATTGTCTTTATTGATGATATACTTGGTATATTCTAAAGGACTTAAAGAACATGAGCAACATTTGAGAACAGTTTACGGACTACGAGGGATCATAAGTTGTATGCTAAGTTTAGTAAATGTGAATTCTGGTTGGATCAAGTGATGTTTTTAGGACATGTGATATCAGGAGAAGGAATATCAGTGGATCTAGCGAAGGTTGAGATGGTAATCAATTGGCCAAGACCAACTACACCTACTGAGATACGAAGTTTTTTAGGATTGGCTGGTTATTATAGGAGATTTATTGAAGGATTTTCTTTGTTGGCAAGTCCTTTGACAAGACTAACCCGAAAGAATGTGAAATTTGATTGGGATGGGGAGTGTGAAAGGAGTTTTCAAGAACTTAAGAGGAAATTGACTACGGCTCAATTTTAGCCTTACCCTCGGATCCGATGGTTTTACAATCTACAGTGATGCTTCTCATAAGGGACTGGGATGTGTTTTAATGCAGCATGGCAAGGTTATAGCCTATGCATCCAGACAATTGAAACCTCATGAGCTGAATTACCCAACCCATGATCTAGAATTAGCAGCTATAGTGTTTGCCGTAAAGATATGGAGACACTACTTATATGGGGAAAGGTTCGAGATTTACACGAGATCATAAAAGTTTGAAATATCTGTTTTCGCGAAGGAATTAAACATGAGGCAAAGGAGATGGATGGAGTTATTGAAGGATTATGATTGTGAAATAAAGTACCATCCAGGAAAGGCAAATAAAGTAGCGGATGCTCTCGGCCGAAAGTCGGCTATGGAAATAGCTAGCCTAAGGATAGCTGAATGGAGTTTGTTAAAGTCTGTAACAGACTCAGAATTTAAATTCGAGGTGAATTGCTTGACTGGTATGTTGAGTGCATTGAGGATTGAACCTGAGATTATCAGAAGGGTTAAAGCTTTACAAAAAGAGGATCCAGAGATTCTGGAGATAAAGAATGCTGTGTCTTTAGGAAAAAGACCTGAGTTTCAAATTTCTGAAGACGGAGTGGTAAGGTGCCGAGGACGACTTTGTGTTCCTAACAATGAAGAAATAAAGAAGGAAATTCTGTCAGAGGCACATAAAAGCAGTTATAGTATTCACCCTGGAAGCACAAAGATGTATAGGAATCTACATTCCCAGTTTTGGTGGAATGGTATGAAGACAAATGTGGCCAAGTATGTATCCCAGTGTTTAACTTGTCAGCAAGTAAAGGCGGAATACCGTAAACCTGCAGGACTTCTACGACCTCTGGACATACCAGAATGGAAATGGGAACATATAACCATGGATTTTGTACAAGGCTACCAAGAACGTCAAGTGGTTATGATTCCATATGGGTAATAGTGGATCGTCTGACGAAGTCCTCTCATTTCTTAGCAGTTCGTGCTAATTATTTGATGGATAAGTATGCAGAAGTATATATAAGGCAAGTCATACGTTTACATGGAATTCCGGTGACCATTACATCGATAGAGACCCGAGGTTTACTTCAAATTTTTGGAAGAGTCTTCAGGATGCCTTGGGGACTAAGCTTCAATTTAGCACCGCTTTTCACCCTCAGACAGATGGACAGACAGAAAGAGTGATTCAGGTATTGGAAGATATGTTGAGAGCTTGTGTAATGGATTTCAAAAGAAATTGGGATGAAAGATTACATTTGGTAGAATTTGCTTATAACAACGGTTACCGAGAAAAGTATAGGTATGGCTCCATATGAAGCATTGTATGGTAGAAGATGTAGAACTCTGTCTGTTGGGATGAAACAGGGGAAAAGAAATTGACCGGACCTGAGTTAATACAGATCACAACAAAAGTGGTAGGTACCATTAAGAAAAGGCTCAAGACAGCTCAAGATAGACAAAAGGATTATGCAGATAAGCGAAGAAGACCTCTACATTTTGAAGTAGGAGATATGTATTTCTTAAAGTGTCCCCTGTAAGAGGAGTAGCTAGATTTGGTATCAAAGGTAAGTTAAGCCCCAGATATGTGGGACCGTTTGAAATACTTGAAAAGGTTGGAAATGTGGCTTATCGGTTAGCATTACCGCCGAAGTTGGGAAATCTACATGATGTATTCCATGTATCTATGCTGAAGAAATATCAACCAGACCCTAGTCATGTTCGGATTATGAGACTATTGAAGTAAGTGAAAAAGGTAGATATGTTGAAGAGCACATGTGCAAATCTTTTGGATCGAAAAGAGCAAATCCTTAGGACAAAAAGGATTCCATTGATCAAGGTATTATGGCAACATCATGGTATGGAAGAAGTCACCTGGGAAAGTGAAGATGTAATGAGACAAAAGTATCCTCATTTGTTCAAAGAGATGTAATCAATCCCTAAAATTTCGAGGACGAAATTTCTTAAGGTGGGGAGAGTTGTGGCATCCTCAAATTCTAGAAGGAATTAGTGATTGAGTTATGATCTGCTCAATTTGGCGATTATGTGTTGCAATGACATTTATTAAGTGGCCATAGTAGCTATGGTATATGTGTGACTAATTTTGCTAGTGAAATTTGTTGTACTTGAGTATGTGATTATAAAAAATTTATGGCCAAGTGTCGCATTATTGGATTAAGACTTAACTTAGTTACATTAGTGGTTAAATTAAATGGACTAATTAAACTTATGTGGAAAAAGACACGGCCAAGGAGAGACCGTATGAGGACTAAGTGTGTGTGAGTGCCGAATGTGATTGTGTACGTGTAATGTGGTGTGTGTGCTGTGGGCTGAGGTGGCACTATGTGTCACCAATCTAAGGAGGTGCAAGAGAGAGAGAGGAGGCCGGATTAAGTGAGTGGAGTGGGTCGGTTAAGTGAAAAAAAAAGAAAAAAGCAAGAGAGAGAGAGACGTCGGGCGTGCGCGCGCAAGAAGGAGGGAGAAGCCGAAGGTTTGCTGTGGATTTTTGCTGTGTTCTTCACCAAATTCAACACAATCAAAGGCAAGATAAATGTTTTCTAGCTTTCTCATGATCTTGTGTTGCAAGTTAGAGGTAGAAATTGTATGGTTTTTCGGCTGGGTTGGTGGAAATTCGATGAAGAGCAAAACTGGGCAATTTCGGACCTCCATGAACCAGACTACCCGGTTTGCTTGCATGCCTTTGTAGAGGGTGTTAGAGGGGGAATTGAGGCCCGAGTTCTTCATAGAAGTTGTTTTACACTTCCTGAGCTACAACATAGTCGAAAATGAGAATTTTGGAGTTGATTTGAGGGGGTGAAATTCGAGTCCTACGGAGAGGAAGTGCTCTCGGGCGGACCAGTGTATCGGTTCGAATTGCTGTTCATTGTTCGTGTGGTTACAGTGAGAATTACAAGTCGACCTCTTCTAATGAAATGTTGTGGACATCCTGGGTAATCTCATAGTACAATTTGAGCTGATTTCGTCTAGGATAGCTAGGTGAATTTCATGTTTCTTGCTGTCGTTGCAATCTGAACGCTACTGGATAGAGTGTCAGTGAACCCTGTTGGCTTGATGTGTGTTATTCACGTGGTTCTGTGGGGTAATTCAATTTGATTCCTTCTAATGGATTGTTAAAGACTTCATGAGGTACCTTGTGGTGAAATTTGAGCTTATTCCAAGGTGTGTAGCTTGAGGTTTCGAATTTTCTTTATGTGCTTGTGTGCTGGGAATGTTACCAAACAAAAGTCAGTAACTTGTGAGCTTGTAAACCTTATTTTCCTTGGTGAATTTGATGTCGACCTTCAAAGAGAAATTGTAGGAAATAGTTCTGGCTATAACATATCCAAAAATAAGATAAAAAGAGTGAGTGTAAGTGGGTGTTTCGAATTTATCTTGTTAACCCTGTAAACTGTACATAACCGAATAACAGTCAGAAGTTGTTGATTTTTTTTTTAAACTACATTTGTAGGTCGAATTTGAAGATGATTTCTTCTAATGAAATGTTTATCTGCTTCTTAGTTATGATGTGGTAATTTTTGGGAATTTTTGAAGGTAAATTACTGTCCTAATTTCGTGAAAAAACGAAGGTTATGTAAACTGGGAAATTTTGTGTGTATGCTAAATGTGGCCGAAGATGTGTGGGGTGTGGTTTTATGTTCTAACCATGGCTTCTATAAATGTGATTGACTATTTTACTTGCTGTATTAAATGTGAACTTAAGCTATGCCTGATGTTAGTCTATATAAGGTATTGGAAGTATTTTGTCTTGACTGGATGTAGGAATTGTGGACATATATCTTGATCCCTTTATGCCGATGGTAATGTGAGTTATACTTGATGAGTAATGCATGCTAAATCTTTAATATGCATGCTGGATTGATGGAGTGTCCTCTTGAGGTATATGTACACATGCCATGTAGGTTGGATAAATGGACATTCATCATGAAATTCACTTGATACATGTGCTATACATGCTGCATTTATGTTGAGATCATTGGCTGAGCATGTAGACCTTCGGCATGTGAATGTGATTAAGTGTATGCATTGTTGTCATGCTTGTGTTCCATGGGCATGTTTGTGAATCATGCATGGAAAAAGGTGATTGTGGCATGACATGCATTGATGTTACCTCGGGAGTGTCGAGATGCCCGGCCAGGGAGTGAAAATGCCGGATGCCCAGTAGCCCTGTGTGCGTAAATCTGGATGGCCTCGGAGTTGAGATGCCCGGGTGTTGGGGGTGCCTGAAGCACGGAGTGTGTGAGCCGTGGATGCCTCGTGATGCCGGTTGGGGTGCGAGATGCCCGGCCGGGAGTGTAAATGCCGGAAGCACGGATGGTGTGTGCCGTGATACCTCACGATGCCGGTGTTGGGTGTGAGATGCCCGGAATGTGGGGGCCGGAAGCCGGTTGGTTCTTACCGGGGTTTACATGTGAAATTGCATGAACTTGATATATATGTGTGTGCATGATGCATTGAGATACATTGGCATGAGGTATGGTGAAAATTGTGCACGACTTTACTGAGTCATACATTTGCACTTAAGCTGAAATGGGACAGGTAAGTTTGCATATGACTGGAGACATTGTTATGTGCATGTCATTGCTGCTATGTCGAGTTGTCATGTGCATGGGCGATGTATCGAATGAGCGTCATGAATGAGCTGCATCCTGATTTCCAAGTTGGAGTTACATATACTATATTTGAGTGTGGGGCTTTTGAATATGAGAAATTTATAGCTTGATGATTGAATGCTTGATTATGATGTTGTGTGATGTGGTGGTTTAGTTGCAATGCCAGGCATGAGCATTCTAGAAACTTTATCTTTGCTGAGTGGTTGTACTCACCCCTTTGGGGACTTATCTTTTCAGCCTAGAAGACATGTCTGTACCGCCCCGGGTGTATTTTACGGAATTCCCTGTGATTTCGAAGTTAGAGTCATCCAGTTCCCAAGCCCAATGATACCAAGACGTTGTTACTTCCGTGTTACGGTCAGGGTACGTTATGAAGTGGGCCTGCTCGGTGGCCCAATCTTTCAAGAGTATGTTTCGATCTTCCCCTGCCAAGATGGGGAGATGGGGAGCATGCTGCCGCCGCCGCCTAGCCCTCCAGGTTGGCGATAGACCTTGATGGTGCCCAGGGAGGATGGCGGGGTTTTGGGGCTGGCCGGTGTTGCTAAGGGTGGATAGTTTTCTTTCTTTTGATTAGTCTGCTGTATAGGCTACAATTTTGATGATCTTTTACAGGGGTAGTGTAGGACTGTTATAGTGCTGATATGATAATGTATCCTACCCCAACGATAAGGAAACTATCCATACTTGGTAAATAATAGCGGGGCCGTTTCATGGTATATGTTTTCGTCATAGTGTGTGCATTGACCCCTCATATTTTGTATTGGGATGGTTATGAGTTTTTGCTTCCGCTATTCACGTGACGCGCAGGGACCGTTATTTAAAAAAAAAAAAATGTGTGGTGAGCTTAAGAGAAACAACTCTTTTGGAAATTTAAAAGAATGTTTAATATGACTGTGGCAGCCTCAGTTGGTTCTGGGGTGCTACACTCCCGACTTCATCTTGAAGACTTCATAATGTCCAAGTAGGATATTGATCTTTGTTTCTTTAACTTGATCAGTTCCTTCGTAGGTGACATGCAACCTGTCCCAGACTTCTTTAGCTGTTTCACAAGATGAAATTCTGTTATACTCAGTAGGGGATAAAACACAGTACAAATAATAAATAGCTTTAACAATGAGAGCTTGTCTCTTGGTTATTTTAGTTTGCAACAGTTCTCCAGCATCTGCTATTTCTTTTCCCGCTGTTGATGTAGCTTTAGGAATGATTCCTTTTTCTACAACATCCCATTCCAGGGGATCCTTCGATCTGAGAAATGCCTTCATCTTGTTTTTCCATACGTTATATTCTTTCCCATCAAAGTAGGGTGATCTGGTATTGCTTTGGCCTTCAACTAAACTTGGAGCCAAAATACTAGCCATAAATCTTTAGCTTAAGAAGTATAAACACTTCCAACAATTAAGCACACAAGCTCTAATACCAATTGAAAAGGGCTAGTAAACACACCTAGAGGGGAGTGAATAGGTGTATAAAAATGTTCTTTTAAAGACTTTAAAGAGATTCAATCGACTTTGAAATATAACTCAGAATGTAAAAGACTTGGAGTAAAACAATTAAACAAATGAATCAAGTAGCAATTAAAATAAGGAGATTAAGGTATGAGAAATTGAACATAGAGGTTTATAGTGGTTTAACTTAATCCAAGCCTACGTCCACTCTCCCACGTTGACAGCCCACTGGCTGGATTTTACCATGAATCAAAAGAGATTGGTACAGCTTGTAGTCTAGACTTCCTCAGTGGAGAGTCTCAGCTAATTCTCACAAATCCTCACTGTATGATTCTCTCTTTTGTACACAAATATAGCTCGAAGAATAAGAAGGCAAGGAGCTACAGAGATTCAGACTTTGAAATTTTTCTATCAATTACACACCAAACAACGAAGAGTCTACCTTTAAATACTCCCCTGTACCTTCATAACCGTTGGCACCTTCCAAAGGAGTTCTTCCAATCTACCCATTGGAATGAATCAATTAAGGAGATCTTGAATTGTTGATTAAATATAGAAGATAGCTCATCAATCCTGCTCGCCCATACAATTAGGATCTTGAGTTTCCATAAGTAGAACTTTCCAAGTTTGCTTGCTCTCCAAAAAGGATATTCAAATCGGAATGGATCCCATGAGAATAATCGAATAAATTTGAAGCTATATCCAGCCAAAAGATCTTCCATAACCAAATAGAATGAATATTCAAATATATAATCCCATCTGCAAGAGTCGTAATCCTTCAGTCTAGAAACTGTCAACTTGGGCAGACTTTGAAACTTGAGTTTAATTGTCTTCAGACTTTGAAGATAGAGTCTGGAGATCTTCAAACTTTAAACACTTGAGTCTAAGAGTCTTCCAACCAGACTGACAAAGATGTTTTGTCAACTTCAAAACAGCAAAGAAGTTTTCTCCAACACTTCGTAAGTTCCCAACACTGTAGCTTCAAAGATTTTCAAGACGGCAATCAATCTTCGCCCGTAAGCTAAAACGCAGCAATCAATCTTCGCCCATAAGGTTTCCGCAAAGTACAAACTGAGCTGTGCAAACCCGATTATCCCACGAAGTAGCAACTAAGGCAGTGTTTGTTTATGTTCTTTTTTTTTATAAAAAAATTTCTATTTTTTTTGTTCCAAGAAACAAAAAAAGAACATAAATGCGTTTGTTTGCATTTTTGTTCCAAATCTATTTTTGTTCCCGGGAACACATTTGGAATAGAAACAAGAAACAAGAAAAACGTGTTTCTTGTTTGGAATAATTTTTAGAAACGGATTTTCTCTCTCCTCTCTTTTATTCTCTCTTTTTTCTTCTTCTTTTCTTCTTCTTTTTTCTTTCTTTTTTCTTTGGCTGGTCGCCGGCCTCAGCCATGGTTGGCGACCGATCATCGAGAGCCGGCAACCTCGCCAGAGCGTCGCCGACCCTTAGCGAGGCTTGGCCTTGCTTTGGCTGGGGCGAGCTTGAGCTCGCCTAGATCCGACGAGGTCGAGCTCGCCCCACCGGCGAGGCTCGGCGTCGCCGAGCTCGCCCGGCCAAGGCGAGGCCGAGCTCACCCGGCCACCGGCGAGGCTCGGCATTGCTTGGCGGTGGCCGGCGATGCCAAGCCTCACCAATGGCTGGACGAGCTCAGGCAAGCCGAATCTGGGCGAGCTCGAGCTCGCCTAGCCAAGGTGAGGCCAAGCCTCGTCCAGTCACGGTGAGGCTCGGCCTCATTCAGCCATGATGAGGCTCGGCCTCACCCGGGGTCGGCAAGCCTCACCATGGGGGTGAGGCCGGCGGCTCTCATCGGCCGATCGCCAACCATGGCCGAGGGGCGACCAGCCAAAAGAAGAAAAAAAAAAAAGGAAAAAGGAAAAAGGAAAAATAAGGAAGAGAGTAAGAAAAATAAAATAAAAAATATTAAAAAATAAAAAGAAATAAAAAAAATTATACAAGTTTACCAAAAGCGTTTTTGTTCAAAAATTGTTCTCCAGGAACAAAAATAGTTTTTTCTATTTCTGTTCCCTGGAATAATTTTTAACAAAAACACAAACAAGCACACCCTAAGTGGTTGGCCCTCGAGCTAAAACTCAGGCTCAAAATGGAATCGCTGGGAGGTTGAATCACCTGACATCATCACATTCGAAAGAGCTTAGCCAAAGACATCAAGCTAACCTCTACAACCAACCGTCCCATCAGAACTAACAGAAAAAAATCCACAAAACAACAATCAAATCACCAAAAGAAAAAAAAAAAAAAAGAAAAACAAATAAGAAAAAAGAAAAATACGAAAGAAGATAGGAAAAATAAAATAAAAATATTTAAAAATTAAAAGAAATAAAAAATTATACAAATTTACCAAACGTGTTTCTGTTCTTTTTCTATTTTTGGAATAAATTTACCAAACGCGTTCTTCTGTTCAAAAATTATTCCCCGGAGTAGAAATATTTTTTTTTCTATTTCTTTTCCCAAAAGCAATTTTTAAACAAAAACATTACTAAATGCACTCTTACCATCCCCTCCCGATCACACACACTGTACAACGCACAATTCACCGAACGCACATCCACAAATCGCAGGTCCCTAAGAAACGCCTCTCCCTAATGGAAATCCGAAAACACCTCGAGCAATCGGAGCTAAACCGAACTTATTCAAGCATCCAAAGGAGACGCCAGAAAAAACCACGGCGAGCACGTAGAATAACACGCTAGTCCTCTAGCTTGAAACCGATCGATCATCGCCGTCGGGTTTAACGCCCATCCAACTCCGAATGACGCAGCAGCATGAAAACACTCAAACCGCCGTAGCAGCGAAGAGGGAAAAAAACGGAAAATTTCAAGTGCGGGTTTTAGAGAGCCCGCGTTTTATTTATAGGTGCTTCCGTTTTTCTGTTTGGCATTTTTTAGCGTAGCGGTGTTGTGACGACAACGCTCATTCGCCCACGCCAAAGTGAATATTTTTGATTGAGATTTTCAAATTTATCATCATCCCTATCATCTAACATCGTCTATACTCCGAAAATCCAGTTTTCTGAAAAATCGTGGTGAAAATATTCATGTTTTCATAAAATAATGTGAGCTCTTTTAACATTTCTTTTTTCTTTTTTCTTGATAAATTATGCGACACTTCTTAATGGAAAAAGAAGATAATTCAATTACATTCTTACCAATTGTTTAATTTGAAATTTTGGAAATCCTTCTTAGACACATTTAGGGTGCATTTGTTTGTGTTTCTATTCAAAAATTGTTCCAAGGAACATAAATAGAAAAAGTATTTTTGCTCCGTGGAACAATTTGTGAACAAAAAAATGTGTTTGGTAAACTTGTATAATTTTTTTTTGTTTGTTTTAATTTTTTAATTTTTTAATTTTATTTTTCTATTTTCTTTCTTATTTTTCCTTTTTTATTTTTTATTTTTTCATTTTTCTTTTCCCTTCCTTTTGGCCGGGCGCGACCAGTCGACGGCCTTGCCTTTTGTGCGGTGACGCTCGCCGGCCCCGGTGGGTGAGGCTCGGCCTCGCTTTGGCTGGGCGAGCTCGAGCTCACCTAGATCTAGCGAGGCCCAGCTCGCCCAGCCACCGGCGAGGCTAAGCCTCACCCGAGGCCAACGACGCTCGGCCTCACCAGGGGCTCCAATGAGGTCGCGGGCCCTCGACGATGTCGCCGGCCAAAGAAAAAAAAATGAAAAGAAGAGGAAAAAAAAAAGAAGAAAAGGAGAGGAGAGAGAAAATTTGTTCTTAAAAATTGTTCCAAAAACAAAAAACATGTTTTTCTTGTTTCTTGTTTATGTTTCAAATGTGTTCTGGGAACAAAAAATAGATTTGCAACAAAAACGCAAACAAACGCGTTTCTGTTCTTTTTTGTTCCCGGGAACAAAAAAAAGAATTTTTTTATAAACAAAAAAACACAAACACAAACAAACACTACCTTAATGATTTTTCTGAGACATGGAATATAAGTACTTACCTCAGCTTCTTCACTCGACCTTTGTGAAATACATCAATTGATTTAATAGTTGACCAATAATTGTGTTATGATCCTATATGTTGGATTTGTTATACAGAGACGTACGAGTGGAAATGGATCATATATCAATATATAGTGTGCCCCATTGAATTCTTAGAGATGTAAATTTTCTTTTCATAAATTTTAAAATAAATTATATCTATATGGATAAATGGTTGGCATGACTGAAAATTGGAGGTTTAATTTAAACGGTTCCGAAAGTCTCAAGGGGTTTCAGAAATTATAAGTACTTTAAAAAGGTAATGTGCAACAATTGACGAATTGAGTAATTAAATCACCCGTTCATTGAAAATCTTAATAAAATTGTAAATGAGTTGAAATTAATCAATAAACTTCAAAAGGGCCAAAAATAAAAAATAAAAAAATATATCAGGTTATGTGGGTAAAATTATGAAAAATAATAAGTAAAAACATGCCATGTGATGGATTTTGAGATCCAAAGTGACCTCATTCGGTTCAAAGTTTTCTTTTAAAGTCAAGAGACGTGTGAATTTCCATCTCCTTAATGCAGTATTGTATTATGTAATTTCATATTAATCATTTGATAATTGTGGGTTTGAGTCTTGGAATTCATAATCAATATATAGTATTTTTCGAAAAATATATTATAAGAAAAGTCGGGCTTGGGCATAAACATTGAACTGAACTGAACTTTTCAAATGATTCATATTTAAGTAAACATGATTCGATAAAAAGTTTTGAAACTAGGCTAGCTCAAACCTATCTGAACCAGTGCTCGAGCATTGACCCCGTAGCAAAGGGGCCATGCCACTGCTAGGCACAAGTTTGTGTAGGGCCGCGCAAACACAGTGGGCGGCCATTCCTGATCAAAAACATTTTTTACGCATGTAAATTATGTCCTGAAATCAAAATTTGAGATCAAATATCGATCACCTCCATTCGAACAATCCTAGCAAGCAGGAAGGCTTTCATTTGTGAATCTGGCCCGACAATATCCGGTCCACCACAAGAGCCCAAGTTCAAGCATTACCCCAACCCAACCCCCGCGGTCGCTCAAGCAGATGACTCCGCCACCGACCGCCGCCTCCACCACCCAATGGACACCTCGAGCTCGCTTCCCTTCGATCGCCGCCAATCTCGCTGTCCGCCTCGCTCCGCGACGACGTGGTAGGTTTCAATCTCATTCATTGTTTCCGTGTAGTTCGGGGGTGACTTGGAAGTGAAGGAGCTGCTATTCATGTCTGATGCCCTCCTAGTGAATACATGGAAGAAGTTGATTTGTATATCCAATTTGATGCTTTCACTTCATGTCATGATCTAAGATCCTCTTCATGGCCGAGGATATTGGGTTCTCTTCACTTATCTTGATTTACAATTCGTTCCGTTCACATATCTTAATTCACCGCCAACTAATTTACCTTGCTAGTAAGTGGGAATTATGTCAAATTGATAGATGTAAGATTGGTTGTTGAGAACTAACAATACAATCAAGAAACACTAGATATGAAAGTTGAGCCACGACAAACACTGGGTAACGGAAAATTGATCTTCAATGCTAATGCGTAGTCTAGTTCTATTAGAATTTATGGAATAACTTATCGATTTGATAATTTCTTATTTATAGAAAGTAACTATATGTTTAATATTACTGAGAAAAAAAGAGATATTTAATATGAGATGAGACTTTTTATCATTAAAATAACTATTTTACCCACACAATTCTAAACCCAACTGAGAACTTATACTAAATAGGATTTTAATCACGTGCTGGGGAATTTATCTCGGATAATTTAGGCTTCCTAGATAAAAGGAAATTTTATCAGCGATGACCGAACTTCTTCATCATGCGTGGGGGACGATTAATTTCGCACTTTGGCAGAAAGGATCAGGTAACCGTGTGAATGGCAATCAAGGGGAGGTTTTTGGCTTTCAAAATAAGAACACGTCTTGCAGAGTAATGTTTGCTTCACTCATTGTTAGACTAAAGGCAATTCTATTTTGTTTGGATATATATCAGGACAAGCCTAGCCTATTTTCCCCAACTCATGTGCTTCTTGGATTTTCCCTAGTATGGGTAAGCGCCACTATGCTTAAATCAAGCCATCGTCATCGGTTGAAATGGGAGGTGATTAAGTGATATAAGAGATAACAACAATCCTCTTATTTGCAACCTATTTTCATCCTAAGGTAAAAGAAAAGTAATAGTTTGGAAGAACAAAACAAGTAACTTTTTTCTTCTCGAAGAACCATATGTTACGTGCAAGAGTAAACTTGAATTGTACGGATCAAGTAGCATAATTGGCCCTCCAAACTTCCAGTACATTTGTTTTTGCTTTGTGATTGTGCTTTCGACCGCTGATAATACAATTATGGGTGAAACAATCGTTGATCATGAGACAAAAGGTGTGATTCCGCTAATAACCCAATGTGGATATCGGAACCAGTATTGATTGTTTTTCATGCACCACGTTCCATAATTTGCGTAGTATATTATTTCTTTTAATGTATTATCATGATTGTGGCCTAGAGAGCGTGCAAATATGATAGCAAAATGTATAAGTGATGAAGAAAATGCTGACTTTAGGGCCACGTCAAAATGCTTGTCAACCACAAGTATGGCAACACATGTCACCACATGACTAATGCCATGGCGAAGCCACGTCGGATGGTGGCGTGACAATTTAGAGGATAGCACCGCCACGTAAGCATGATGTGAATGAATCACATGTTGGCATATGGCAGAAAGAGCCGCGTCTATAATTGACTGGCCCGGGTGTATAATGCCCCACACATATGATGCATCTCATTTGCATTATCAACTGAATAATACAAACACATGAACATAAATAAGTAGAGTTAAGCTAATGATATTGCGATTTTTTTAATAATGATAAAATACAAATAAGCTTAAAATAAAATAACTCATAATTGCTAAGAAAATATTAATGGTCATATATCATATATTATTTAAGAAAAACTTATTGAATTTTTTTTTCCCTTACAGTTCCTCGTCATGGGAGGATGTGCCCCCACTCGACCCAACATCTAGCGGTTAGAAACCGATGCTGACAATTGTACTCCGTAAGAACAAAATTGTGTTATCTTGAAACATTTTGTAAAAAGTGTTTAGGATTTCTAATCTCATTTTTCTTTTTCATCCTTATCACATGTGCAAGGGAATCGCAATCTACACTAATTATGATGATCAACTTTTCTCTTAATCCTCCTCCTTTCGTAACGTAAATAAGGTACTAAACATGTTAGAATTATTTTGAAATTATCGAAATCATTCTCTCCACAAATTGTCACACCAATAGAATAAGGGGTGGCAATTCATGACCGGGATAAACTCGAACAAGTCATAGACATTTCGAAAAAAGTCTACACAACACATGACAAAGTTAATTCAAAGATGACATAAATTGACGCACTGTCATTGGTATTTAATTGAAATAAATTGCAATCAGCGCAAAATGACCCAAATAGTTAGTATTAGATTGATGATATGAATTGTCAATCATTCTAAGGATTAGATTTGATGTCAATCCAATAAGAAAAAATAAAACTTTTTTGGGTCTTGGATTTTGAGCAGAATGAGGACGTAAAGAATCCCTTTTCATAGAAGTGTGATTTGGGTTCAAACTCATTGAAAGAACGTGGAAAATGATGTATATGGAGTTTCCAATGGTTAGTGGCATCAACATATCATAATCCTCTTGCAAAAAGGTTTTGTTGACATTGAATGGTTATTGCCAATGGTTGCCCAAGCATGTCTTTTGGGCATTTGGATTAGAAAAAAGGAGGGTGGAAATAATGGTACACAAATTATAGCATTAGAAGACCATCTTAAGCTTTGTCATACTTACTTCGAATGGATTTTGTGGGTCGAATGTGTGCCAGAAACAGCTCTTTCAAGGTCTCACATAGCTTCTATAAAAGGTCTTCTTTGTAAGGCTATTAAGTATATAACTCAAGCTGCTCAACCAATACATATCACTTCAATCATTCTTTCTTGCCCTCCCTTTTGAGACTTGGCACTTAATTTACGCTCATAAAATGGCATATTTGCGTCTCATTTGTGCACAACTCCTTTGTTCTTGTCTTCTTTTGGCCACCCCTCATCATGTTGGACTTCCTTATCATCGTTTATGCTATAAACGATACAAATAGGCTTGCATTGCTTGCACTAAAATAACTAGGGATCCTTTCAGATCGCTTAACTCATGGAATGACAACACCAACTTTTGCCAATGGTATGGGGTTATATGCGGTCATCAACACCACAGAGTCACTATAATGGACCTCCATTACCAAGGACTCTCGGGACCCATCTCCTCTCACATAGGGAACCTCAGCTTCTTGAGATTGCTACTGCTCCAAAACAATAGCTTTAGCCTTGAAATCCCTCCATGAATTGGCCAAATACGTCGGCTCCAATTCTTGCGTTTGTCCAATAATTCACTAACGGGTGAGATTCCTAGGAATATATCAGGCTGCACGAATCTTCTAGGTTTTTACCTCCATTACAACCAGTTGGTTGGAAGAATTCTAGTGGAGCTAGATTCCTTGTCAAATCTTCAAAAAATCAGCTTTCTTGTGAACCAATTAACTGACGGCATCCCTTCGTCCATAGGCAACTTATCATCTTTGGAGTGGATTGTTTGTGCCTACAACCATTTGAGTGGGATTATTCCCCAGTCTCTAGGTCAACTAAAAAAATTACAAATACTCAACTTGGGAGTCAACGGGCTTTCAGGTACCATTCCGTCCGTCTTCAACTGGTCTTCACTGACCATATTTAACGTAGTTCTAAACCATATCCATGGCAATCTTCCTGAAAATATAGGATTCACTCTTCCGAATCTTCAATCTTTTAGCATTGTTGATAACCACTACACTAGATCAAGTCCCTCGTCGATAGCCAATTCCATGGATCCAAGAGTGCTCCAACATGCTGGCAATGAGCTCTCTAGGAAAGTCCCCTCATTAGCAAATCTCCATAAGCTTCAGGCTTTTACCATATTCTACAATTATCTCGGGAGTGGAAGGTCCAATGCAGGTGAGCTGAGCTTCCTTTGCTCACTAACAAATGCCACTAACTTAGAGATATTGTTGACGCATAAAAATAGATTGGGTGGGACCCTTCTTGTATGTATCGGCAATCTTTCTGCTACTTTAATACACATGTCATTCCGCCATAATTTGATTTCGAGTGAGATCCCAAGAGAGATTAATAAACTTGTGAACTTGCAATTATTAAAGTTAGGTCTCAACCTTCTTTCGGGTTCGATCCCGTCTGAATTAGGAAGCCTTTTGAATCTTGTACTATTGGATTTGGAATGCAACAATCTATCTAGCATAATCCCATCCTATTTGCAAAATTTGCAATGGATGAGCATTTTTAGTCTTGCCAAAAATAGCTTGAAATGGCCGATTCCTTCATACCTAGTCAAATATCTGAGCTTGACACACCTAGATCTTTCCAACAACTATCTTAGTGGTCCGATTATATTCCCTGTTGTAGGGAACCTCCTCTATTTGGATTTCTCTCGAAACCATCTAAGTGGAGTCCTTCCAATGAAAATTGGCAATTTGAAACGGTTGAACACATTAGATGTCTCGAGAAATATTTTGGACTGTGAAATCCCAGCAGTCTAAGCAATTGTGATGGACTGATAATACTAAAATGCGAGATACCTTTTCCACAAGTCCATTCCTCAATCAATTAGCTCATTAAGAAGTATTGAGAAATTAGATCTTTCCAACAACAATTTCTCTGGTGAAATTCCAAAGTTTTTGGAGGCATTTCAGTATTTGGAAGAGCTGAATTTATCTTACAATCATTTGGAAGGCCCGTTACCAACTCAAGGTGTTTTTAGGAACGTGGGTGCGAATTTAGTTTCTGGAAATGAAAAGCTCTATGGAGGAATGCTTGAATTTGAGCTCCGTAAGTGCGTCTCTCGAAATTCCAAAAACAAAGGAGTCCACAAGTTGAAACTCATCGTCACCATCCTTTTTGGTCTTCTCGGAATAACTCTCGTTGTCACTTTCCTATATCTATGTCCGTTGAAGATGAAAAGAAACGAGCCAATTTCAAGCTCCTTAGATGATTCCATGTTGAATCTATCTTACGAAGTCTTCTGAAAGTCTTGATGGTATGCTCAGGCATTGATTATAAGGGTGATGAGTTTTAAGGCTTTAGTTTATGAGTTCATTGTCAGTGGAAGCCCAGATGAGTGGCTACACCCAATTCCAGCTCCAAATGATGCAAAGGGACATTCCAAGAAATTGAGTCTCCTCCAAAGGATAAACATTTCCATTGGTGTTGCTTCAGCATAAGATTATCTTCATTATCAATTATCTTCATTATCAATGTGAAAGCCCAATAATTCATTGTGATCTAAAGTCAAGTAATGTCCTTCTAGATGCTGATATGGTTGGACAAATTGGTGACTTTGGGTTGGCGAAGATTGTCCTCCAATCCATGTTTGACACCAGAGCAAATATGAGTTCTGCTGGTTTAAGAGGAACGATTGGTTATGCTGCTCCCGGTAAACATCTCTCCCCCAAAAGAAAGCATAGACCTTGTCATTATCAACTTGTCCTTAAAGAGACTGGTTTTTTTTTTTTTTTTTTTTGTGAATTCAAATTCTTGTTTTTGACATTTCTTATGCGACGATATTTGTAAACTGTAGAATATGCTAACGGAAGCTAGGTATCAAGAGAAGGTGATGTCTACAGTTATGGCGTCCTCTTATTAGAGATGTTCACGAGATTAAGTCTCACTAGCGACATGTTCAGAAAGAGAGAAGAACACCTGAAGTGTCATAACTTGGCACGGGGGGACACTTAAGTGTCATAACTTCAAAATGGTACACTTAAGTGATAGTTTCAAAGTTAAATGGGACACTTAGGTGCCACTCAGGCGAAAATCCGGCCAAATGGCTGACGTGGCAATTTTCCGGCGAGTTTGGTCCAAAACGGCGTCGTTTTGCACGCTGACGTGGCGAGAAAATGCAAAAACGACGCCGTTTCGTGTCTGACGTGTAAATAATATTATAAAAATTAATTAAATTTAATTTAAACTTAATTTTATTTAAAATATTATAAAATTTTAAAAACTAAAAATTAAAATTAAAAAAAAAAAAGGGGAGGTCGAAGGGGGCGGCGAGGGCGAGCCCTCGTCGCCGCCGCCTCCTCGCCGTCGCCGGGAAGGGCCGGCGACGGAGGGGGAGGGTCGGCCGGGGTCGCCGGCCCCCGGCCGACCCGCGCAGCGGGCCGTGAGCCCTCGCCGAATCGCAGCGAGGGCCCGCGAGCCCTCACCCAAATCTAGGGCGAGGGTCGCAGCCCTCACCCAGATCCGGCGAGGGCTGCGGGCCCTCCTCGCCTCCCCACCGTTGCTGGCCCTTCCCGGCGACGGCGGGGAGGTGGCGGCGGCGAGGGCTTAGCCCTCGGCCGACCCCTTCAACCTTCCCCTTTTTTATTTTTAATTTTAATTTTAATTTTTAGTTTTTAAATTTTCAAAATATTTTAAATAAAATTAAGTTTAAATTTAATTTAATTAATTTTTATAATACTATTTACACATCGATACGAAACGGCGTCGTTTTTGCATTGTTTCTCCACGTCAGCGTGCAAAACGACGCCGTTTTGGACCAAACTCACCGGAAAATTGCCACGTCGGCCATTTGGCCGGATTTTCACTGGAGTGGCACCTAAGTATCCCATTTAACTTTGAAACTGGTACTTAAGTGTACAATTTTGAAGTTATGGCACTTAAGTATCCCCCGTGCCAAGTTATGGCACTCCAGGTGTCCCAACCTCTGTTCAGAAATAATTTGAATCTTCATAATTATATTACTGAGACTTTACCCCAACGAGTTATGGAGATAACCAATCTCATGTTTGCTTCACGAAGGAGAGAGCCAAAGCAGTTCCCTAGATTCGCTTCACGAAAGAAGCGGCATATTTTAGGAATGTTTGGAAATAGTATATCGTATCGGACTTGCTTGCTATGTGGAGGAGCCCAAAAGACGCATGACCATCGACAAAGTTGCAACCCAGCTGCACTGGATTAGGAAGAAACTTTTTACAGCTTCTTTACTTGGATAGATGAGACACGAATAGATGTCAATGACATCGAAATTAGCATGTTCCTCATTTCCTTTATCGAATCTCTCTAGTCCTATTTGCGAATGAAAAAAGAAAGGATGAATGTCTGACCTTCCTAATTTCCTTGTGAATCTAAGAGAGTACCGTCTCAGTCATTCCTATTTTAAGCCATCAATTCACACTTTCTAACATTTTTTTTGGTCAAAATGACGTTTCATGACAAATTAATGGGATAAAAAGCCAAATTCATGAGCCAAATTGACTTGTAATTACTGATTTTTTTGGGTCATCACCTGTAATTACGGATTCTATGTTCACGAAATGGGACAGGTGCCCCTCTGATCTGCACAAGGCTCTGCTCTCTATATGGCTCCATTGCTATTAGGGTGTCATCGTGCTTTTTCGATTGAATCTGGTTTTTAGGTCTGCCAAAAAAATAGCAAAAATTTTCATTGCAACTTGTTAAGGTCTGTCGCACCACTTAAAAACTAAGTTGCAATGGGTTTTATATAAATGTGGCGTCCCTCTAATTAACAATTCTAATATTTGAGGTGAATTTCCAAACATCACGTTTGGGCAAAAAACTTGTTTTCGTCCTGACCGCAAGCAACGGTTTGCATCAGACGTTGATTATTGAAGCTTGAAGCTTTGGGATTTAATTGGCCTTGTTGCTTTGCCACCGCTTATATATTATTGCTATTTTGTCCGTCCTTCGAAGTCCAGGAGCTAGTCCATTATCCAGAGGTGACTGAAACGTCACTTGCTGACATCCCAATTGAAAGGATTCGAATTAATTTTTCTACTTGTGAGGTCAACTAGTAAAGCCGGCAAGGCAAGAATTTGAATGACATCCTAAAGAGCATCTAAAAGCCATATGCCAGCCCCGCAAACATGATCAGACGATGGCAAGCTCTGATTGCGCCTGAACCCCATATGTAATAGATGCTAAGCCAATCTCGGTAAAGTAGATTGAAAATTAGCACCCTCCAGCATGCTGCTTCGACCAATCGAAACCCAAAATCCCTATCTACTGGGACCTATCCATAGAACAGTTTCTCATAATGATGCGGGGAAACTACAGCCAAAATAAATCAGATGAGCTCGTGACTCATTACATTGTTTACAGCATCTACCTTTCGAGTTAAGCTGACAATTTCTCAAGCTTGACTCCTTGATGACGATTCATGGGATATTGCACATTGACAAATATTGTTAACTATGATCACGGTAAAAGCAGTAGCCAATTATGATCGGCCCCTAGCTGAAAACAGAAGTCCAGGGATAATTATCGGTACTTCATATGTTCAGGGACAAACGCAATTCATGCAATGGTGAGCAAGTCATGCTCCAGACATCTTTTATTTCTAATGATACCTGTGAAAATATTGTTTGTGCTCCTGGAAGTACGACATGTTTTTCAATCTTCAAACATCAAAGTGATAGAAATGACATGACAAAAACAATACTGAAATAAGCACCACTCTTCCCATCCTCCACAGTGAATAGAACTTGGCTTATCAAAGACAACAAAAGTTACTGGTATATGAAAACGACAAAAAAAAAAAAAAAAAAAAAAAAAAAAGAAAAAAAAAACGAACATTTCAACAATGGTTTACTATGATTCAGAAAACCACAATGAGAGGGAAGGACCATTCCTCTCCTACAATTTCTGACAAATGAACAGCACCATTTTATTCACTGCCACAGTTTTCCTCAAAACTTCCTATTTTAAACTAATCAGCAACTTCACTTCCTGTTAGTTGTTCCAACCCGCGGCTTTGCTTTGACCTCTGATTCCTGTAATTCAATCAAGATGCATATGTAGCCATTTACAAGTAATCCCCCATTCAGGCACTTCTAAGTACAAGTAAGAGCAGTCAGTGGAAAGGAAGATTAAAAAAAACCTGTGGTAAGTGCAAGAAGATATAGGTCTTTGCTGTAGCAGGATTGTGATTTTCTGCCCCCTTGCTCCAGTCGTAACAGACCTGTAAGCAAGTTGAACCACAAATTTCAGTGCTAGTCATATCCTTCATTGTCCTTGATACAATCATAGTCCTCCTGCATACATAAGAAAAACCAAAAGGAAAGCACTGCCTGGCCATGCGTGCAAATCACATCATAACATATTCAAAATATGTAGTTGGGGTCACTCTAGAAATTTTAAATCAAACAGTATACATTTGACTTCAGATAGAGGGAGTGGCTGCTATGAGCAGAAGGCTGATGGAGCCACATAGGTAGATGCTACAACTAACGAACAACTTTAGTGTTTTCTAGAAAAATCTAACCTGAACAGCCTGTAGAAGCACGGAAATGTCTTTATTTTCAACTTATTCAATATTGCATAGACCTTTTTTAGGATAAAGCAATAATATCACAAAGACTTGCTTCCTCCATATTCTTCTCAATTTATAAGAGAAGATTTGGCTATTAAGAAAGTCCAATCATAGGCAACCAAAAAAAATAACCAGAAACACCATGAGCCCGAGCCTGTCGTAAAAGCAAAGTGGGCATGCAATAAAAAACTGAAAGAAGGGGCGGTGGCTCAACAAGTCGCGTGTGAAATGAAGTGAATCTACACTAGACTAGTGAAGTGAATCTACCAAGAAAATAACCAGAAACACCATGAGCCTGAGCCCCTTCTAAAAGCAAAGTAGGTATGCAATAAGAACTGAAAGAGGGGGTGGTGGCTAAACGAGTCATGGATGAAGTGAAGTGAATCTACACTAGACTAGTGAAGTGAATCTACCCTAGTTCTAGTCTATATTGATATGTCGTGAGACGGAGTTGGCAAATACCAAGTATAGAACAATGACATCTCTTTCAGCACAGTCAAACGTTGGATGTATTTACACAAATGCACATGAGAACATCTCTTGATATGTTCATACGAGGAAGTGGTATGATTGACTCCTTCAGTATGCATCTCTCTTCTGAAGATAAAATTGATTACAGAAACAAGATGGACTAGGAATCTATCTACAGAATGTGAAAAGAGACTCACCGAATATGCATATATATTGTGCCGTCATTATTGAAGGTACTACAAGGTATTGGTTGGCTGCATCTTGACATTGCCTGAGAATAGCAACAAAGTAGTTTTGAAACAATTACCAGTCTACTCCAAACGGGAGCTTCATCAAGTACTTCTTTTATGCTTTTGAAAATTACTTAATTCGATACCTTCACCCTTGAAGTGAGACTTTCAGAGGGAAATCATGAAGAGGTTTGCAAAAAGATAATTGATTATTTAGATGAATTAAGATGATTCAACTATATTTCATTTAGACTCTACAAACATGGTCATGTCTAACATAAGCAAAGTCTCCCTAAGGCCTAAAAGGAAAGGAAATGAAGATGATCTACTCAATACATTATGGGTAGCCTGAGTAATAGCACGAGAGACAGGTGAAGAGCCCTATGACCACTCAAAAGTACTCTCATTTTATGAAGATGCTGAAAACCTTATACTATACTATTCTAAACCGTGTTAACCTTGGACCTTACCATGATGGTACTCAGGAGGAGGGGAAAAAAAAAAGAGATACATCAATACTGGCCAAACTCAACCACAGAGAGAGAGAGAGAGAGAGAGACCTGAAGTCTTTGCTTACTATCCTTGTCCCAAAAGATAAAATTACCATCAGATCCAGCACTGGCAAAGGTATGATGCACCTGAAGTAAGAAAATTAAATTCTGGATGAATATTGACTGTCTGGATGAGGTTGCCAATATGGATTACTGAAGATTGACTTACTGGATGGAAATTCAAGGAGTTGACAGAATAAGTGTCGTTGTTATCCCTATGACACCTAAATGTGTAGTTTTTACTGATCTGGGAATCATCCAGGTGATGAACACCAACCCTCCCCTCGATGGATCCAACCTAGAGTCAACAGAATTTTACCATTACCATAGGAGCAAAAAGTTAAAGGACCGCAATAAGAATATAGTACAAGATAAAAAATATAAAAATGTCATTGAGTGACAAAGACCAATACACTTAATCATGAAAAAAAGGATGATAAGCATGGTTTAATCTGAATTATATCACAATATAAGGTTTAGAAGCAATTGACCATTGTTGCATTCTCATCATGTTAACATAACTCAACTGCCTTGTACATATTCTCATCACTATAATTCATATTTTATTGAGCAAATGAATAGCAGAAAACGACGCACATCATACACATGATAACTAGCTGCAACTGAGTACTTACCAAAAAACCTTGTTGGTCAGGGAAAGCTGCAACACATCTTGTCTGGTACTTTAGGGGTGAAATAAATCTCTTGAACTCAGCCTGTTATCATAAAACCTCGATAACTTGAAACTCATTCCAGTAGTACTGGAAAATTGAGGTGGATCAACTGCGAGCAAAGAATGAAAGACGACTTCTTTTTCTTTCGATTTCTTCTTAAAGGGAAAAAAATTGTTTTATAACTGCCATTAGCAAATTCAGACCATTAAAGAAATTAGAGAAAAGTTGTGTGCAACAACAGGTGAATAGGCCATTATCACAAAATATAATCCCGGATAGAAAAGGATAACTGCCATCTTATATGCCGAGTAACATTGCGTTGCCATGCCCTAAGTGATGTAAACATACTGCAATCGAGAGCCCTATGAACATATTAAATTAATTAGTTGCTTTAGTCTCCTTGCGAAATAGGTCTAGCAAGTGAAGGAAAACTTCGCCTAATATCCATTATCTTGAGTTTAAGATCAACATGAGCAATAACCATCTCCAAATCCTGTATTGGCGTACAAGTACAATGGATGTGCAAAGTATCCTACTGCTGTTCCTTCTTTAAAGTGGTTGCCAAGGTTACATGATGTCTGGGCACACAATTAGCAGAAAATAATGCAAACAAGCATCCAATGTCTCTTGTTCCCATCAAAATCGCATACCTTAAAAAGGGGACCAATATTGTCCTGAATGTAGCTTAAAACACAAATAAGTGGCCACTTATGGAGGATAACAATTGCAATGTCAAGTGATATTCCATGGGAACAAACACGTTAAACGAATTAAGAACATTCGATTAGATTGAAAATTTAGAAGGTTATACCTGAGGATTCTGCAGATTAAAGACAATAAGATTCCTATCTGAAGTGCCAACAACCATCAGGGGATATCTCACTGTCATTGCATAGCAGCGCTCTGGGAGCTGTTGAGTATGTACTGGATTTGACTGCCTAATGTCCCAGTACCTTAATCATGTCGAAACGATATATAGAAAACATTATCAGTACTTGAAACAAGTTGCATCAAGAAATTTCTCCAAAAAATAATATCAGGCTGCAGATATCATGGATCAACAGGAAGAAACATTGTAGTCCTATCCTCGCGGTACATTGTTAAAATAATTATGTGCACACATCTTCATGCAATTAATGTAAGGTCATTATCCTCCAAAATTGATGCAACAAAGACAGAAGAGCATGACCAATGCGAGTCTCAACATAATTATAACAGCAGAAAATTAAAAGATCGAAGCAACTATATAATGCAGCATCGGCTTAGTCATGAGATAGTGCTGCTCCATCCATGCACTACAATTCTATGCTAGAATTACAAACACTGGAATTATGAGAAAAATTTGATTGCAGCCCCATCACCACCTAATGTACATCAATTAAATTGACAGTTAAATGCAGCAGATTATGATAAATTACTCCTATGCCATGCGTACAAATGACAAGCAAGATAACTCGTACTTCAGGGTCTTGTCCCAGCTTCCTGTAACTAAGACATTCATCTCTGGGATCCAAGCAACCTCCTTAATGGGTGCGTCATGCATGGCAACCGTCACTGGCTGACCTCCAGACATTAAAGACCACATTTTTGCTTGTTTATCACAGCCGCCAGAAAAGACAGTCGTTCCATCATCCTTCCAAGCTGAACAAAGTACCTTTTAAAAGAAATGGAGATATTTTCCAGGGAGCATATATAAAAACATATTAGATCAAGGAAACCAAAGCTCAGACAAAATCCTTCTAATACGAAACCAAGTTTAGACAATCACCGGCTGGTCATGTGATATCGACGCCTTGGGCACGCTAGTTACAGAAGCCCCATTCTTCGTAAGTTCCCAGCACCGTACCTACAAAGATTTTCAAGACGGCCACAGGAAAAAACAAATGGGCGTCAACAAAAAGCTAAAACGCAGCAGTCGATCTTCCCCTGTAAGGTTTCCGCAAAGTACAAACCGAGCTGTGCAAACCTGATTATCCCACGAAGTAGCAACTAAGTGGTTGGCCCTCGGGCTAAAACTCAGGCTCGAAACGGAATCGCTGGGAGGTTGAATCACCTGAGATCGTCACATTCGAAAGAGCTTAGCCAAAGACATCAAGCTAACCTCTAAAACCAACCGTCCCATCAGAACTAACAGAAAAAATCCACAAAACAACAATCAAATCGCCAAACTGATCACACACACGCACAACGCATAATTCCCCGAACGTAAATCTACTGATCACGGCTTCCTAAGGAAGGCGTCTCCCAGATGGAAACCCGAAAACACCGTGAGCAATCGGAGCTAAACCGAACTTATTTAAGCATCCAAAGGAATCGCCGGGAAAAAACCAACGGCGAGCACGCACGACAGCACGCCAGTCCTCTAGCTTGAAACCGGTCGATCATCGCCGTCGGGTTTAACGCCCATCTAACTCCGAACGACGCAGCAGCAAGAAAACACTCACACCGCCTTAGCAGCGAAGAGCAGGTACCTCGGAAGACTTGTTAGGGTTATGGTTTCCGGCGGGAGCTGCTCCGAAAGCGGCCATTGCAGCGGCGGAGGGAGGAGGAGGAGGAGGAGGAGGGCGGGCGCTGTCGAGGCTTCGAGGCGGAGAACTAGTCTCTCGGAAGAGGGAAAAAGAGGGAAAATTTTCAAGTGCGGGTTTTAGAGAGCCTCCGTTTTATTTATAGGTTGAGGTGCTTGCCTTTTTTGGTTTTGGCGTAGCGTTGTTGTGACGACGAAGCTCGTTCGCCCGCGTCGAAGTGAAGCTTTTTAATCGAGATTTTCAAATTTATCGTCCCTATTATCTAACATCATATATACTCCGAAAATCCAGTTTTCTCAAAAAAATCATCGAAAATATTTATATTTTCATAACATAAGGCGCACTCTTTTAACATTTTTTTCTTTTTTTTGATAAATTATATGACGCTTAAACCGACAATGTTATTTCTTAATGGGAAGAGAAGTGAATTCAATTTCGTTATTACCGATTGCTTAATTTTGAAATTTGGCAATTCTTGTTAGATACACTTAATGATTTTTGTAAATGTGGAATAAAATATTCACTTCGATCTCTTCATTTTTTTATTTTTTTTTTTTGTGAAGCACTTCGATCTCTTCATTTGACCTTTGTGAAATGTATCGATTGATATAATAGTCTATTAATTAACGTGTAAAGATCTAATGTGCTGACTTGATAATATTTATGTTATTGATGTTGAACATTGATTTAACATAGAGATGTATGAGTGGAAATAGATCCTACATCGATATACGGTGCGTCCATTAAAATCTTAGCGAAGCTAATTTTTTATTCATAAATTTTTTTAAAATATAATTATATATATATATATATATATATATGTGGATACATGGTTGGCATAATTGAAAATATGAGGTTTAATTTAAATGATTCCGAAAGTCTCAGCGGCATACCTTCTTAGAAATTAGAAGCATTTTAAAAATATAATGTGCAACGATCATCTCTTCATTGAAAATCTTTAGGAAATTATAATCAAGTTGAAATTAATAATTAAATTTCAAAGGGCAAAAAAAAAAAAAAATCCAGTTTTGTGGGTAAAATTCTAAAAAAATAAGCGAAAACATGTCGTACAATGGTTATTGAGATCCAAAGCGACCTCATCCGGTTCAAAGTTTTCTTGTTAAAATTGAGAGACGTGTGAATTTTCATCTCCTTAATATGATATTGTATTTTGTAATTTCATATTAATCATTTGATAATTGCGAGTTTTGAAACTAAATTAATCCAATCTTACCCAAGTCAGTGCTCAAGCATTGACCCGGGAGCAAAGGGGTCGTGCCACTACTAGGCACGAGCCTGTGTGGCACGACCCTGTGTAGGGCCAAGCAAACACGGTCCCGCAACTCCTCGTCAAAAACATTTTTAAGCATGTAAGCTATTTGAGTTGCCGACGATTACCATCAAATCGAAAATCTCATACTGAAAGTAGGATTTGGAGGATAAGCACAGGAAATATGAATTGTGTTTCTTAGGAAATAAAATCGAAGATTTGGTTTAGTTAATTTGTTAGAGATATTTAGACGATATTGTCCCTAGTTTTTCATATCCATTTTAATATGCATATTGAATTAGATTTCCTTATATTGTCATTCTTATGCTCCTTTTCAATATAGACATCAAAGAAATTTCTCTATTCTTATCTTCCACATTATTCTTATCTTAATGATTATTATTTTCATGAATTTTCTTTGTTCGGATTCTATCATCTAAAGCGATAAAATTGTTATGGATATAATTTCATCACATAATAGGAAGTGTCGAAATGCCACAATTACTTTCAGATGACCAGTTCCCATCATGAAGCGTGTGACCAAGTTGTATTTTATTATTTTAGAGTGCCATGTTGGTACGTAAGGGGGACTGCACGCGACCAAGCTTTGGCATGAATATTTGACTAAGCAAAAACATATTGCATCATGTCTACCTTTTGAGTCTCTTTTGGGTTTCAATCAGACAGTTTTCGAGCTTGTTCTTATGGTAAGTTCGGCTTTACATTTCCAACCGAGGTCGACAAGAATCACAATCCTCAAACCTCATGGAAAGCAGCAGAGGGGCAATTGCAGAAAGCTAGAAACACAACAACAAGGCCGTACATGAGCCATGACAACAAGCCCATGCATGATCAGCACGGCAAGAAAACCACGATACTGGATAGCGAGCGATGGTGTTGTAAGCTCGTGATTACGATGATCAAAGACGACAACGAACTAGAGGCGCACATGATGAGAGAGATGACAGAGCAACTTGGCTTTACACGAGACGGCGATCAGGGAGGGAGGGAGAGAGAGAGAGAGAGAGAGAGGAACTCAAGCGAGGGAAGGCGGGATTGGAGTAGATTTTATTTGAATGTAGCAGCTCTCTAATTAACAACTCTACCTTTTGCATCGGGAGGCCGATTATTAAAGTTTGAGGCTTTGGGATTTTGATTGGTCTTGCAGCCACCCGCTTCACATAATTGCTGTTCTGTTTTCGTTTCCGGTCTCTTTGATGCCTGTGGTGAGCTGGTCAGTACATTATGCAGAGGCGACTCCAACTTGGCTTGTTGACATCGCAATTAAAAGAAATTGAATTATTTTTCTAATTGCAAATTCAACTAGTAGAGCGGGAACGGCAAGGATTTTGAATGGAATCCAACGGCTCTAGTCACTAATTAGTCAAATCGCTTGACATTTTCAATTACTCTAATCGCATTCGATTCATATTCATGAAATGATAAGATGAAACTTATTGTTCTGCATAGGCTACTGGTAGATTGATACAGTAATGATAAAAAAAGAAAAAAGAAAAAAAGTCACAAGTTTAGCCCAACATGTTTAGTTGAGAGGCTTTTGGCATGTGGAAGAGGCAGTGCATGGAGAAGTTGCCAATTGCCATTGGATGGCTCTTTTGATGGAACTCAGGCTCTGAATCTTCTCGGCGAAACTTCATCGGATGCTTTTGTTCGATTAGTGACTGTATGCGCGGTCAATAGTCGACTAAAAAAGGAGTGCGAAAGGTGTTGATGGGGTATTTAACCATTCGAAGTGACTTGCGAAAGCGGACGTTCGAGACATGGGATACGGCCCAAAGTTGTCGGAATCGAATGCTCGTCGAGCAAGTTCATAAGTAAATGAAGCGGCTCTTCCTCAGGCTTTTTTTCTAGCTCTATAATTTGAGGTGTCGACGTGTCGTAAATGATATGAGGTATCTATGCAAGGGATTTTATGAACTCGACCATCAATATCTGCAGTACGGTTTCTAGCTTCTTAGTGAATACATGGAAGAAGTTGATTTGTATATCCAATTTAATTCTTCACTTCATGTCATGATCTAGGACCCTCTTCATGGTGAACGATGTTAGGTTCTCTTCACTTATCTTGATTTACAATTCGTTCCATTCACTTATCTCGATTCACCATCACCAACTAATTTACCTTATTAGTAATTGGGAAATGTGTTAGATCGAAGGATGTAAGATTGGTTATTGAGAATTGACAATACAATCAAGAGACACTAGATATGAAAGTTGAACCTCGATTCAATGCTTATGCGTCGTCTAGTTCTATTAGAATTTATGGAATAACTTATCAAATTGATAATTTCTTATTTATACAAAGCAATTATATGTTTAATATTACCAAGAAAAAAGAGATTTTTAATATGAGATGAAACTTTTGATCATCAAAATGACTATTTTACCCACATATTTCTAAACCCAACCGAGAGGTTATACTACAAAAGATTTAATCATGAGCAAGGCAATTTACCTCGGATAATTTAGGCTTCCCAGATAAAGGAAATTTTCTCAGCGATGACTGAACTTCGTCATGCGTGGGGACGATTATTTTCGCACCTTGGCAGAGAGGATCAGGCGACCGTGTGAAATGGCAATCAACAGAAGGTTGTTTGCTTTCAAAATAAGAACACCTCTCGCACAGTAATGTTGGCTCATCCTTAGACCAAAGGCAATTCCGTTTTGTTTGGACATATTTATCAGGTCGAGCCTAGCCTATAACCCCCAACTCGTGCTTCTTGGAGTTCCTTTGTGAGGAACAGTACAGTGTGGATAAGCACCGCTATGCTTAAACCAAGCCCTCATCATCGGTTGAAATGGGAGGTGATTGGATGATATAAGAGATGACAACAGTCTCTTATTTGCACCCTATTTTCATCTAAAGGTAAAAGAAAATTAATAGTTTGGAAGAACAAAACAAGTTACTTTTTCCTTTTTGAAGAACCACACATTACATGCAAGAGTAAACTTGAATTGTGCGGATCGAGTAGCATGAGTGGCCATGCAACCTTCCAGTGTGTGTGATTTTTTTTTTTTTTTTTTTGCTTTGTGATTGCGTATTCGAACGCTGGTAATATAATTAAAGTCGTTGATTGTGAGATGAAAGGTGCGATTCCTCTAATAACCCCACATGGGTATCATAACCAGTATTGATTGTTTTTCATGCACCGCATGCCATAATTTGCACAGTATACTGTTTCTTTTAATGAATTATCATGATTTTGGCCTAGAGAGTGCAAACGTGACAGCAAAATTTATTTAAGTGACGAAGAAAATGCTGATGTTAGCGCCATATCAAAAGCTTAGTCAACAACAGGTTCGGCGACAACATGTCACCACATGGCTAACGCTGTGTTGACGCCATGTCAAATGGTGGTGTGACAATTCAAGGGACATAACCGCCATGTAAGCGTGATGTGAATGAATCACATGTTGACATATGGTAGAAAGAGCTACGCCTATAGTCGATTGGCTTGGGTGTATAAAGCCATGCGTATGGTGCAGCTCAGTTGCATTTTCAAGTGAATAATATAAACACATGAATATAAATGGGCAAAGTTAAGCTAATGAGATTGTGATTTTTTTTAATAATTATACAATACAAACAAGTTTAAAATAGAATAACTCATAATCGCTATGAAAATATTAACGATTATGTATCATATATTATTTAAGAAAAAGTTCTTGAAATTGTTTTCCCTTGCGGGGTACAGTTCCTTATCTCGAGAGGATGTGCCTCCACTCCACCCCACATCTGGCGATCGAAGACCAATGCTGATAATTGTACTCCATGAGAACATAATTGTGCTATCTTGAAACATTTTGTAAAAAGCATTCAAGATTTCTAATATAATTTTTCTTTTTCATGTTTATCAGATGTGCAAGGAATCGCAATCTGTACTAATTATGATGATCAACTTTTGTCTTAATCCTCCTCCTTCTTTGCGATGTAAATAAGGCACTAAACATGTTAGAATTATTTTGAGATTATCGAAATCATTCTCTCCACCAATTGTCGCACTAATAGAGAAAGGGATGGCAATTCATAACCAGGATAAACTTGAACAAGCCATAGACACTCGAGAAAAATCTTACACTACACGTGACAAAGTTAATTCAAAGATGACACAAATTGACACATTGTCATTGCTGAAATAAATTGCAATCAGCGCAAAATGACCCAAATAGTTAGTATTAGATTGATGATATGAATTGTCAATCATTCTAACTATGATCCCAGTTAAAATTTGATGTCAAACCAATAAGTAAAAGTAAAACTTTTCTTAGTCTTGGATTTTGAGCGGAATAAGGACGTAAAGATCCCTTTCCACAAAGGTGTGATTTGGGTTCGAACTCACTATAAGAACGTGGAAATGATGTGTATGGAGTGTCCAGTGGTTGGTGGCATCAACATATCATAATCCTCTCGCAAAAGGGCTTCGTTGACATTGAATAGTTATTGCCAATGGTTGCCCAAGCGTGTCTTTTGGGCATTTAGATTGGAAAAAAGGCGGGTAGAAATAATGGTACACGAATTATAGCATTAGAATACCATCTTAAGCTAAGTCATACTTTGAACAGATTTTGTGGGTCGAACGTGTGCCGGAAACAAACATTTCAAGGTCCTCCACAGCTTCTATAAAAGGTCCTTTATGTAAGGCCATTTAAGATATAACTCAAGCCGCTCAACCAATATATATCACTTCAATCATTCTTTCTTGCCCTCCCTTTGAGACTTGGTACCCAATTTATGCCCATAAAATGGCACATTCGCATCTCGTTTGTGCACAACTCCTTTGTTCTTGTCTTCTTTTGGCTGCACTCCTCATGTCGTGCTTCATTAGCATCGTTTCTGCTATTAACGATACAGACAGGCTTGCGTTGCTTGCATTCAAGACCGAAATAATTAACGATCCTTTCAAATCGCTTAACTCATGGAATGATAGCACCAACTTCTACCGATGGTATGGGGTTATATGCGGTCGTCGACACCACAGAGTTGCTATACTGGACCTCCATTCCCAAGGACTCTTGGGACCCATCTCCTCTCACATAGGGAACCTCAGCTTCTTGAGACTATTGCTGCACCAAAACAATAGTTTCAGCCTTGAAATCCCTCCACAAATTGGCCGGTTACATAAGCTTCAATTATTGAATTTGTCCAATAATTCACCGACAAGCGAGATTCTAGGAATATATCAAGCTGCACAAATCTTCTACTTTTTTTCCTCAATTACAACCAGTTGGTAGGAAGAATTCCCTCGGAGCTAGACTCCTTGTCAAATCTTGAAAGGATCAGCTTTGCTAGAAACCAATCGATTGGCTGCATCCCTTCATTCATAGGTAACTTATCATCTCTAGAGAGGATTTATTGTTCGAGAACGGTTTAAGTGGGATTATTCCTCAATCTCTAGGTCGACTAACCAAACTACAAGTGCTCTCCTTGGGACTCAATGGGCTTTCAAGGTACCATTCCACCTTCCGTCTTCACTTGTCTTCGCCGATTGATTTTAGCGTAATTGTAAACCAGATCCATGGCAATCTTCCTCAAGATATAGGATTCACTCTTCCAAATCTTCAAATTTTTAGCTTTGTTGATAACCACTTCACTTTGGATCAATTCCCTCGCCAATAGCCAATTCCACAAATCTAAGATTTCTCCAACTTTCTAGGAATGAGCTCTTTGGAAAAGTCCCCTCATTGGCAAATCTCCGTAGCCTTGGGGTTTTTACCATATCCTACAATTATCTTGGGAGTGAAAGGTCTGATGCAAATGATTTGAGCTTCCTTTGCTCACTAACGAATGCCGCTAACTTTGGGGTTATGTTTGCGGGAAAAAATAGATTGGGTGGGACCCTTCCTGTATGTATCGGTAATCTTTCCGCTACTTTGACAACTATGTTACTTGACTTGAATTTGATTTCGGGTGAGATCCCAAGAGAGATTAATAAACTTGTGAACTTGCAGCAATTAGCATTAGGTCATAACCTTCTTTCAGGTCCGATCACGTCTGATTTAGGAAATCTTTTGAATCTTCTACTATTACACTTGGGAGGCAACAATCTATCTGGCATAATCCCATCCTCTTTGCAAAATTTGCAAAGGTTTTACCTTCTTAATCTTGGCAAAAATAACTTGAAAGGGCTTATTCCTTCATACCTAGTCAAATATCAGAGCTTGACAATCCTAGATCTTGCTAGAAACTATGTTAGTGGTCCGATTATATTCCCCGTGGTAGAGAAACTCCTCTATTTGGATTTGTCTCGAAACCATCTAAGTGGAGTCCTTCTGATGAAAATTGGAAACTTGAAACATTTGGACACATTAGATGTATCGGGAAATATTCTAGACAGTGAAATCCCTAATAGTCTAAGCAATTGTGATGGACTAACAATATTAAAAATGCGAGATAACCTTTTCCATGGGTCCATTCCTCAACCAATTAGTTCATTAAGAAGAATTGAGGAATTAGATCTTTCTAACAATAGTTTCTCTGGGGAAATTCCAAAGTTCTTGGAGGCATTTCAGTATTTGAAAGAGCTGAATTTATCTTACAATCATTTGGAAGGCCCGCTACCAACTCAAGTTGTTTTTAGGAATGTGAATATGACTTTTGTTACTGGAAATGAAAAGCTTTGTGGAGGAATGCCTGAATTTGAGCTCTCTAAGTGCATCTCTCGAAACTTCAAAAACAAAGGAGAAGTCCACAAGTCAAAACTCGTCATCACCATATTTTTTGGCCTTCTCGGAATAACTCTCGTTGTTGCTTTCTTATAGCTATGTCGATCGAAGATGAAAAGAAACGCGCCAATTTCAAGCTCCTTAGATGATTCTATGTTGAATCTATCTTATGGAGCTCTTCTAAAAGCAAATGATGATTTTTCTTCAACTAATTTGATTGGGGTCGGAAGTTTCGAGATCCGTTTACAAAGGGGTCCAAGAGAACGGAATTGTCATTGCAGTGAAGGTGCTTAATTTAACATGGCATTGTGCTCTCAAGAGTTTCAAAGCTAAGTGCGGGGCTTTAAGGTGTATAAGACACCAAAATCTTCTGAATGTCTTGACGGCATGCTCAAGCATTGATTATAAGGGTGATGAGTTTAAGGCTTTGGTTTATGAGTTTATGGTCAATGGCAGCCTAGATGAGTGGCTGCACCCAAATCCAATGCCAAATGATGCGGATGGGCACTCCAAGAAATTGAGTCTCCACCAAAGGATAAACATTTCCATTGATGTTGCTTCGGCATTGGATTATCTCCATAATCAATGTGAAAGCCCAATGATTCATTGTGATCTAAAGCCAAGTAATGTCCTTCTAGATGCTGACATGGTTGGACATATTGGTGACTTTGGGTTGGCGAAGATTGTCCTCCAATCCATGTCCAACACTAGAGAAAATATGAGTTCTGCTGGTTTAAGAGGAACCGTTGGTTGTGCCACTCTGGTAAACATCTCTCCCCGGAAGAAAACTTAGACCTGTCATTATCAACTTGTCTTTGTAGAGACTGGTGTTTTTTTGTTTTGTGAATTCAAATTCTTGCTTTTGACATTTCTTATGCAACAATATGTGTAAACTACAGAATATGCTAGCGAAAGTCAGATATCAAGAGAAGGTGATGTCTATAGTTACGGCATCCTCTTATTAGAGATGTTCACGGGATTAAGTCCCACTAGCGACATGTTCAGAGATAATTTGAATCTTCATAATTATGTTGCGGAGGCTTTGCCCCAACGAGCTATGGAGATTATCAATCCCGTGCTGCTTCACCAAGGAGAGAGCCACAACAGTTTTGAAGATTCGCTTCACGAAAGAAGCAGCATATTTCAGGAATGTTTGGAAACAGTATATTGTATTGGACTCACTTTTGCGGCTTCTTTACATGGATAGATGAGACAAGAATAGAATAGATGACATCGAAATTAGCTCATTCTTCATTTCTTATAATGTCTCCCTAGTGCTATTTGCGAATGAAAAAGGAAAGGACGAATGTCTGACTTTCCTAATTTCCATGTGAATCTAAGAGAGTATCATCCCAGCCATTCCTACTTTAAGCCATCAATTCACCCTTTTTAACATTTTCTTTTTTGTCAGAATGACATTTCATGACAAATTAATGGGATAAAAAGTGAGATTGATATGCAATTACGGATTTTTTTGGGTTGCCACCTGTAAATATGGATTCAGGTACACGAAATGGGACAAGTGCCCCTCTGATCTGCACAAGGCTCTGCTCTCTAAATGGCTCGATTGCTATTAGGGTATCATCATGCTTTGTTGATTGAATCTGGTTTGTAGGTCTACTAGAAAGATAGCGAAGAGTTTCATTGCAACTTATTAAGGTCTATCAGCACCGATTAAAGACTAAGTTGGAATGGGTTTTATATACGTGTGGCGTCCCTCTAATTAACACTTCTGATATTTGAGGTGAATTTTCAAACATTGTGTTTGAGGAAAAAACTTGTTTTCATCCTGACCGCAAGCGACCGTTTGCATCAGAGGTTGATTATTAAAGCTTGAAGCTTTGGGATTTGATTGGTTTTGTTGCCAACCGCTTATATATTATTGCTGTTTTGTCCGTCCTTCGAACTCCATGAGCTTATCCATTATCCAGTGGTGACCGAAACGTCACTTGTTGACATCACAATTGAAAGGATTCGAATTAATTTTTCTACTTGCGAGGTCAACTAGTACAGCCGGCAAGGCAAGAATTTGAATGAAATCCTAAGAGCATCTAGAAGCCATATACTAGCTTCGCAAACATAATCACACGATGGCAAGCTCTGATTGTGCCAGGACCCCAGATGTAATAGATGCTAAGCCAATCTCAGTAAAGTAGAATGAAAAGTAGCACCCTCTGGCATGCTGCTTCGACCAATCGAAAACCAAAATCCCGATCTACGGGGACCTATCAATAGAACAGTTTCTCATAATGGTGCGGGGAAACTACAGCCAAAATAAAGCAGATGAGCTCGAGACTCATTACATTGTTTACAGCATCTACCTTTCGATTTCAACTGACAGTTTCTCAAGCTTGGCTCCTTGATGACGATTCATGGGATATTGCACATTAGCGAATATTAATAACTATGATCACGGTAAAAGCAGTAGTCAAGGACATGTTATGATCGGCCCCTATTTGAAAACAGAAGTTCATAAATAATTATCGGGACTTCATATGTTTGGGGACGAACGCAATTCGTGCAACGGTGAGCAAGTCATGCTCTAGACATCTTTTATTTCTGACGATACTTGTGAAAATTTTGTTTGTGTTCCTGAGAAGTACGAAATGTATTCAATCTTCAACAATGCGATAGACATGACTTGACAAAAAGAATACTTAAATAAGCGCCACTCTTCCCATCCTCTACAGTGAACAGAAATTGGCCTATCAGAGCCAGCAAAAGTTACTGGTATGTGAAAATGAAAAAAAGAAAAAGAAAAAAGAAGCATATTAACAAGGGATCACTATGACTCAAAAACCACAATGAGAGGGAAGGACCATTCCTATCCAACAATTTCTGACAAATGAACAGCACCATTTTCTTCACTGCCACAGTTATCCTCGAAACTTCCTATTTTAAACCAATCAGCAACTTCACTTCCTGTTAGTTGTTCCAACCCGTGGCTTTACTTTGACCTCTGATTCCTGTAATCCAATCAAGATGCATTACGTAGCCATTTATAAGTAATCCCCCCATGCAGGCATTTCTAAGTACAACTAAAAGAGTAGTCAGTGGAAAGGAAGATAAAAACACCTATGGTACGTGCAAGAAGATATAGGCCTATGCTATAGCAGGAATGTGATTTTCTGCCCCCTTGCTCCGGTCGTAAAAGACCTGTAAGCAAGTTGAACCACAAATGTCAAAGCTAGTCAGATCCCTAATTGTCCTTGATACAATCATAGTCCTCTTGCATAGATAAGAAAAACCAAAAGGAGAGCACTGCCAGGCCATGCTTGCAAATCACACCATAACATATTCAAAAATATGTAGTTGGGGTCACTGTACAAATTTTAAATTAAACGGTGTACATTTGACTTAAGATAGAGGGAGAGGCTACTATGAGCAGAAGGCTGAGCCACATAGGTAGATGCTATAACTAAAGAACAACTTTAATGTTTTCTAGCAAAATCTAACCTGAACAGCCTGTAGAAGCACAGAAATGTCTTTATGATCAACTTATTCAATATTTCAAAAGAGAGAATAATATTTCAAGAGGGAGAAGATTTGATTCATATAAAACGCCGTGCCTTCTTTCTCTTCTAGCTTGTTTGGCCCAAAGGGTGGAGCCTCCTCTGTGCTTCCTCAGTCGAGAATCCATCTCTTGAGCATTTCAGTTGTTCGAAAACTTTGTCGACTGGTATGCACTCCTGGGAAGAATAAGATAAACAGTATTTATTCAGATTTAAATCCTTTAACCAACACTCTTTTGTACCTGTAATACTTTTGCAACGAAAAGATGTCACTAGGCAGACATGGTAAGGAGCTAATTCGGTTATTAAGGTTGGTAATGAAGTGTGTTTTTCTGCTGTGGAAAATGGAGATCTAAGACAATCCAATTCAAATATCTGACAGAAACATGACACACACATAAACCAATGGTGAAAAAACAAAGAACTGAAACAATAGACCCGAGCACAATCACATATATGAACGAGGCAAAGACGATGCTATCCAATGTAAGCATTACTCCGGAAGCGGTCGATGAAGTTCAGCGAATAAAACATATGGTCATGACTTTCACTTGCTGCAATATACACGTGGAGAAGCCAAATTTAACTTGCCCGGCGTGATTAAAGCGGGGCCGAGATGGCACTTTGATAATTTATCTTGAATTTTCGGAGGCCCTTCTTGTTGGATTTTTCGTCAAATTTTCAAATTTCTTTAAGAAGGCACCGGAAAGAATAACGTGGCGAAAATCGGTGGAACGACGCATTTGGCAGCATTTTCCTCAGTTTCACCAAGCAGTCAAGGCGGGCGAGCGCACTTTGGGTATGCTGTATCTCTACACCTGGAGGCCCTTCTTGCAGGATTTTCGTCAATTCCGTAGTATATATCTAAAGAAGGCATCGGAAAGAATAACAGTGGCGAAACTTGGTGGAGTCTACACGGTAGCGACTATTTTTCAATCATTTTTAAACATGATGGCTGGACGGCGCACCTTGGGGATGCGGTATCTACATTTCCGGAGGCCCCTTCTTGCTGGATTTTCGTCCAATTCTACCAAAATTATCTCTAAAGAAGGCATTAGAGAATAGCAGTGGCGAAAATGGAGTGGGCAGCAAATGGCAGACATTTTCACCTTATTTTAAGCTTGCGCGTGATCAAAAGGGAAAGGGGCACTTTGGGGATACGGTATCTATATTTTCGGAGAGCCCTTCTTGCTGGATTTTTCATCCCTATTCACAAATTATATCTAAAAAGAAAAGGCATGGAAGAAGCCGTGGCAAAATCGGTGACGACATGATAATAACGGCTACTGGGTTGAAGCACACGTCAAAGCGGGAAGGGCGCTTTGAAGATGCGATATCTACATTTTCAGGGGCCCTCCTTGCTGGATTTTTCATCCAATTCACAAATTATGTC